>OU015765.1:13321532-13414970 GCA_907173295.1 Fagus sylvatica
AAAATCAGCCAAACCATGCAAGAATGGGCTTAAATGTGTTGCCAAACATTGTAAAAAAAAAGAGAAAGAAGTGAGAAGGAGGGGATTACCATTTCTTTTTTCTTTTTCCTTCGTCTAGCTAGTCTTCTTCATCATCAAGCCATGGGCACTAAAATTATTAGAAACAGCAAGCTACAAAGGCAAAAAAAAAAAACACAAGGAAGCCGAGAAGAACCCCCCCATTTCTAAGGTTGGATTTTTTACACTTTGCTACTTATTCTCATCTACCACCATTCTTTGAACCAAAAAACACATAATACCATTAGCTTCAAAAAGCCTTGCTACCATTTATAAAAAAATCGGAGTTGAGTTTTGGGTTCCATATTTTGGGGTATAGACCACCATTCACAGGTTGAAGAGCATGGGTTGTTGTTTGGTGATGAATATGTTAATTGTAGACATTATTGTCCTCAAGTTCTTTACATTTTCTGGGTAAGAGTTAACTGTTTAACAAATTTCCAGAAAATTGTGGACATTATTGTCCACATTTTCTGAGCAAACTTAAATGTTCAACCCAATTTCCAGGAATTGTTCATAGTTTATGATCAAGAGTCCACATCTTCAAACATTCCCATCATTGTTTGTGTAATTAGATTTTCATAGATTGGGAATAAGGTGAACACAATCAGTAAGAGGAGAAAAAAAATGAGAGAAAGGAGATGTGAAGAAATTGTTGTCTGAAATGCAGAAATCATGGTGCAGTCGAAGGAGGAAAGGAAAAAAAAGAAAAAAGAAGAAGAAGAAAAAGAAAGAAGCAGGACTAAGAAGATAAGATAAAGAAAGAAATAAGAAGAAAAAAAAAGAGAAGATAATAACAATGATAAAAGAATAAGAAAATGAGTGGAGGAGAATTAAAGATAGTTAAAGAATAGGACAAAAAATCTCTTTGGCAGGTGGGCTACGGATTTGAGTGAAAATATGGGTATTAATTGGGCCAATTGGTATTTACACAACAATGCTATAAACACAATATTTTCACAACAATTTCACATCAATACTGAGTTGGTAGGTTTTTATTAGTTCTCATTTAGACCCACCAATTACACCAGTTTATTATTTACCATTCACAATTTAATACCTTAACATTATTGTGAACGTGTTGTGTCCGTAACTTTAATATTTAGCTAATATATATGTATTAAAAAATAACATTAATCCCAAAACGGTATATTAGTATCAACTGGTATTGAAATATTTCATTTCTCTAATAATATAGAAATGATCTATGGTATGAGTATTGACAACCTTTGTTGGAATCATTATTTTTAAACTAAATAGCTTAAAACTTAAGAATTTTTTTTTTTTTTTTGGCTTTGGGTTTTTCATTTTTTTTACTTAGCAATAGCAATAATAGTTAGATTTTTTTTTTTAAGAATATTATTGTACATATAATGACATAATAAACATAACTTTTATTTGTTGCGACATTTAATACAAATCAATAATAGATGATTTCAATAATTTTAAAAATATCGACTTTCATTTAATTAGATAATTGCTTTGTTAATACATAATGAATGTTACTTTGGATTTTCATTAAAAAAAAAAATGATCCCATCAATTAAAATCCTAATTACGTCCCTGAACACAGTGGTGATGTGAAGAAATTGTTGATATTGTGGTGTGAGAGAATAAAAGTGCAAATATATAAAGTAATAGGATTTAGCAAAAAATATATATAAAGTGGTAGGCTCCGACATGTTCCCTCTCTCTCTCATCTCTCTCTCTCATTCTCTCAAATCTCATTTTATCTTATCTCACTCTCACTCTCTCATTACTCTTTAAAAAAAGGCTCCACACAATTCTCATTTCATCTCACTATCTAAAATATGTCTCACAACTCAAAAAAATTGGAATAAGGATCCATAGTTGACTTAACCCCAAACATTTTTGGGCTAAAGATCTATAGTCGACCCCAAACATTTGTAGTAGAGATGTAGCATATTGAGAGAGAGAGAGAGAGAGAGAGAGAGAGAGAGAGAGAGAGAGAGAGAGAGAGAGAGAGAGAGAACAAGTTGTTGTATAAAAAAAAAGATTGTTCATGTGAAGGTAGATATTATTTTAAAAATTATGCTTACGATATTTGGATCAACTAACTCATACATTCATGCTAATGGTTAAAAACATATTGAGCCGAGCCGAGTACTAAAAGTTCAAAATTGAGACTGTGATGTTTGTTAAAAACATATCTCTTTGTTTACAATCCTAATCAAACCATCTCCTACATTATGATGTGATAAAAGGCATGGCTCGTGTGTTGATTGGAACCATCCTAGCCATCCACTTTCCCTTGTGGATCACTTGTACGTGATGTGGTGATCAACTATCTCAGACTTTCACTTTTAGTGTTTGTTTAAAAACAGATATGGTGAGCCACAATGCTACATCTCGAGCAGTTACCCCTTCCATCATCCAAAGTCACACACACAAATACACATTCTTTATAAACTTTAAGTATACATAAGATATATATATATATATATATATATATATATCTGTCTCTTATTATTTTAAGTACTATTGCTCTTAAAAGTTTATAACCATCCTCAATATTTGTATTTATTTTTTAAATATTTTCTATTTAGTTCTTTCAATTAAAATTGCCTTAACGTAGACACTATTTGTTTTTTTTGTTTTTTTTAAATTACAAATTTTATGGAGAATTAGCCAACCTCATAATATAGAGAATTTGCCGACCTCACAAATATTTGGACGAATTTTGACATCAATTTTGAATTTTAATGTCTAATATATATATATATATATATATATCTACAATACCCATATGGGTACCGTACCTCTAATAGATAAAATCTCACATTAAGGTACCTACCTCACATATGATGGTACCTACTAGGCTATCATCACATTGCTTGGTATCCTAAATTTTATTTATTATTTAAATTTAATATATATATATATATATATATACAAATAATATCAATATCACATTGGATAGTACTACCATCACATATGATAGTACTTATATCACATTTGATGATACCAATTAAGTGGATACCATACCCACAAAAAAGTGTGTATATATATATTAATTAATTAAGAAAATAATGAATAAAAAAAAAATCATGTATCTGACTCTTCCTGCAATCCCTGCCATTTTTTTTTGTTTTTTCCTCATCCTACAAACCCCAACGTACACGTTATCAGTACTTATCACTCTATTAACCAATTGTTGTGGGTTCCAGTTAGCTCAACTGGTAAAGTCTCTTGTCGTCGAGTAAGAGAACTGGGTTCAAATCTCGTCTACACCAAAAACCAATTGATGTCTTGGCCTGATGGTAAGAGCAACCATCATGAGCGGACGCCATAGGTTTAAATTCTATCATAACTATCAAAACCAATTGTTACTTTTTAATAAGCCATTGACCAATGGATATTTCCATTTCCAATATTTTTATTTATTTTTAATTATTTTTATTTAGTTCTTTCAATTAAAATTGCCACACTATTTGTTTTTAATTTTTATTTTTTTCAATAGGAATAGAAACTAAACTAAAAATTTATAGTGTAAATTACACTGATAGCTCATTCTTTTAAAAAAATTAGACATTTTAGACCCTATTTCGTTGGTCTGCTTCTCAAATCAAGTGAATATCAAAAGAAAAGAAACTGACTCTTTTGTCTCATCACATCTATCACACAGCTACTCCTACTCTGTCACATACGTACCTTTCATCTTTTTTAATTAAAAATCCATCACTGCTCAATCATGTGAACCGTTGGATTTAATCCATTGGCTTGAATGGTTCACACGTTAGAGAATTGTTAACGTGTGAGAAGAGGCCTATGCTATGTGCTATCTGGTGGTCTGCCCAAGGTTTTCCTCCAATTAATCCCAAGGTTTTTCCCTCCAATTAATCTCAAGGTTCCCTCCAATTAATCCCAAGGTTTTTCCCTCCAATTAATCCAAGTAGATTATTAACAGTACACACATTCAGCTGCTCAAGTCTCTCTCTGCAGAATACATTCAGCTGCTCAAGTGTTTCTCTGCAGAAGCTACACATTCAGCTGCTCAAGACAAATAATGTGGGATTGGTTTAGTCAAAGAGCACGTGTGCTTTATGTATACACGTGAGGTTCAAGTCCAGCTGTGACCAGCTATGAGATAGAACTCTCTAGAGTTTTTTATCTCTTGTGGAAGACACGTAACAAGTCAGTGTGTGGTCAGAACTCTCTAGAGTTTCGGTCTAGAGTTTCTGCTCTCTAGAGTTTCGGTCAAGGCAGAGAACTCTCTAGAGTTTCTGTCAAGGACTCTCTAGAGTTTCGGTCAAGGCAGAGAACTCTCTAGAGTTTCTGCCTTGACCGAAACTTTATCTCTTCAGTTTCTTCAATATGTGTGGCTGGAACCATGATGAAGCTTCTTTGTTTTCTGTTTTTCTGCTCTCTAGAGTTTCGGTCAAGGCAGAGAACTCTCTAGAGTTTCTGCCTTGACCGAAACTTTATCTCTTCAGTTTCTTCAATATGTGTGGCTGGAACCATGATGAAGCTTCTTTGTTTTCTGTTTTTCTGCTCTCTAGAGTTTCGGTCAAGGCAGAGAACTCTCTAGAGTTTCTGCCTTGACCGAAACTTTATCTCTTCAGTTTCTTCAATATGTGTGGCTGGAACCATGATGAAGCTTCTTTGTTTTCTGTTTTTCTGCTCTCTAGAGTTTCGGTCAAGGCAGAGAACTCTCTAGAGTTTCTGCCTTGACCGAAACTTTATCTCTTCAGTTTCTTCAATATGTGTGGCTGGAACCATGATGAAGCTTCTTTGTTTTCTGTTTTTCTGCATCACACATGTAACTTGTTGATTGGGCATTAGTAAGTGGAATTAGTTATCTAATAATAGAGTTTGTTAATTCTATTTTCTGCATCTTCTTTGTAATCAACTTGTAGATTCTTTAAGTAAGATTAAGCTATATAAATATTTAATCTTTGTAATCATTTATTTTAATGAGAAAAGAAATAAGCTCTAAGCTTCTTCACCAAAGATTAGTTTTCTCAATTTCTTTACTGCTTTCAGTTTTATTAGAGATGGGGACTCAGAGCTTCGGGAACGGTTCGGCGCTGTGAGGTTTCTTTACTGCTCTCAATTTCATGTTTTTGTGCATTAGCGAAGGAGTTGAACGTGATTCCAGGTTTCCATGAGGCAAATTTGTGTTTTAAAGTTCAAAACATCTCTAAGACCCATTCAAATTTCCAGAAAGTATTTTCTGGGTCATACAATTTTCTGAAAAATGTGGACAAAAACATGAAATTATGGACAAAAACATGAAAGTATGGACAAAAATTTCGAGTAAGTGAACCCAGAAATGTTCATACAATTTTCTGGAAAATGTGGACAAAAACATGAAATTATGGACAAAAACATGAAATTATGGACAAAAACATGAAATTTCGAGTTTACTTATGAACATTTAAGTGAACCCAGAAATGTTCATATAATTTTCTGGAAAATGTGGACAAAAACATGAAATTATGGACAAAAATATGAAATTATGGACAAAAATTTTGAGTCTACTTATGAACATTTAAGTGAACCCAGAAATGTTCATATAATTTTCTGGAAAATGTGGACAAAAACATGAAATTATGGACAAAAACATGAAATTATGGACAAATATTTCGAGTCTACTTATGAACATTCATGAACATTCAAGTGAACCCAGAAAGTGTATTTCATGTTTTTGTCCATATTTTCATGTTTTTTGTCCATAATTTCATGTTTTTGTCCACATTTTCCAGAAAATTGTATGAACATTTAAACATGTTCATACGAATTGGTAATGTTTCTTGGCATCTATTAAACATGTTTCTTGGCATCTTTGTAACAATTTTATTATTTTTTTTATCTCCACCAACCAAAATCACTTCAAAAAAAAAAAAAAATCAAACTTTATTATTTTCAATCTCAACCAAAATCAATCAAACTCTCAAAAAAATATTAAACCCAACAAAACCTTCAACTTTTATTATTTCCAAACCCTAACAAAATCATCCAAACCCTCACAAATACAATCAAACCCCAACTTCAAACATCAAAACTTTGTTATTCTCAAACCCAAATAAAATCCAAATCTTTAAACCCAAATCAGATCTCAAATCAACACTTTCAAACCCCAACTTTTTCAAACTTCAAACTTCAATAAAGGAAAAACCTTCGGGGGAGAGAGATCCATGGCTTCATGAGGACAGATCGGGGAGAGGAGGAGCAAAAAATTCAGGAGCAGAAAGCAGAGCAGAATATTTGGGAGGAGAAAGAAAGTTTCAGAAAAAATGAGAAAAATGAGTGTTTGGTTATAGGAATAGTGGAAATTGGAATAATAAACCGGGAATAAGATGTTTGTCTTTAGTGGTGGTGTGAAAGTTACTATTTCACACAAGGTGTGAAAGAAACATTTCCCTTAACCAAATCACCTTCATTCTTGAAACTTTCTCTATACATAATATTACACTGTGAGTAAATGAAAATTTTCCTTTCGAGAAAAAAAGTTTGTTTCTTTGTTTCAATGAAAGTTTCATCTAACCAAGAAATAAATAAATAAATGAAACATTACAGTTTAAACACTTATAATATACATTAAACCACCGGTAAGGTGTAACAAATTAAACTATATTTTTTTTTAAAACAAAGTAATAAATTAAATTTTCAGCTTATATCAAAACTCAAATATAATATCACTCCACTTAAATTGGTCAAGTAATTTGTTATTTTTTTGAAACCAAATGGTTTAATTTGTTAGTTTTGATATTATGTAATTTAATTTGTTATTTTTGAAATTATAGAATTTACTTTAATGCTTTTTAAAATCGTTAAGTTTAATTTACTTTTTTTTTTAACTATATGGTTTAATTTATTACTCCCACATTTTAAAGTTTAAAATATAATTTCCCAAACTCTTAAATGTACGGCAAGTTAAGAAACATTTTCTATTTTTAATAAAAACAAGTTGATGTCATGCACATTGCACATGTATGCTATAAGTTCATTTTGAAAATTTTAATAAGAAACTATTTTTATAGCTTATGTATAATACTCATTATGTGTTATAATTTTGGGAAATTAATTTCAATTATATTACACATCGCTTTTTTTTTTTTTTTTAGAATTGATATTACACGTCACTAAAAAGAGAGGAAATGTAAATATTTAAAGTGAATTGAAAAAAATTTAATTATTTTTACTAATTTAAGTACACAATTACTTCTTCTTTTTTTTTTTTTTTTGCTTGATTCTTTTTCAATTATTGTCAAATAACTAAACTTGAGCGAGAATACCATACTACTAATCCATTGTTTCTCATATAAATTCAGAAAATCAATAATAAATTTTGGGCAACTTACATCAACCTCCTTTGAGGTTTCAGGAAATAAAATTGCTCGATTGAGGTTTGTATAAATACAACAAATAAGTTTATGTCTCTCAAACTATGATGTGACTTTTCTAACAAAATTCTATTCTAAATCTTCTTGTCTCTATAGTAAAAGTAATCCTCTTTATTTTCCTTCACCATGCACCATTAATGCATTGGTGAAGCTCGTCTTACGCCCCATACTCAACCCTTCTCAAATCTAAGTGTACTTCCATAAAAAAACACCGTTTTAGGATGTTCTCTCCTCACTACATTATGTAGTGCCCGAAATGTGTGTGGTTCCCAAGCCCACAAAAATTTCATACTAACGCTCTCATGGTTGTCGGTAAGGTTGTGGCACAACCTCTATCGTTATAATCGTCTATCTATTGCATCCAATGTGCTCCGCTTCTTTGCTTCTCTTTGCATGGGTGTCTAAGTGTCTTCGTCCATTGCATCCAACTTGTGTAATTTGATTCTTGACAGTTCCTCATGCAATTTCGGGATTGTGATCTTGTTCAATACCTCTTTTTTCCCTTTCATTTTTTTTTTTTTTTTTTCACTTTTTATTTTATTTTTAATTCAATAGTTGAGAATCTCAACCATTAAAAAGTATTGCACAAACCTAATTCGGATTATGTTGGGGAAGGTTAGTTTCTTCCTTCGCAAAAAAGGTTTAGTCACATCCAAGTTTGCCCATACTCTTAAGCTACATCCCCAATATTGTATTCCCGAACATTGTCTACTCATTCCCTCACTATTAGCTCCTTCTTGGATATTGGCTTTTTCCTTGCCTTGTGAAACTTCAATTAAGAAGTTAATATAACATATATAACACCATTTTACCCAAAAGTTTAAACTTATAAGTTTCGGTCTAATTATGTTATATTAATTCTCTAACTTTTTTACTTTTTCTCTATGCCGGATTTTCATTCACAACATGTATGCCGGATAATGATGGTATTGTTAGAATTATTAGATAATTAAATCCACCATTTCCTAAAAGTTTAAGCTTTTGGACAATTGGTAATTTATCAGATATAACCATTAAGTAATGATCATATAGTAATGTCGTATACAATTATTTCGTCTCTTTTAAATCAAAGTTTATCAAGATGTAAGAGAGAAAGAGTACCAATTAAAGAATCGAATTTGCTTATCATCCCCCCGTCCCCCCAAAAAAATAAAAAAACCAAAGTTTTAAAAAATTTAGTACGCTATATTATTATTCATAAATATTAGACTATTTTTGTGAAGGTTATGACAAATATTATGGGTAAAAAAATATAGCTTTTGAGCCCATGCAGCAACAGTCATTACTCAGTTCAAGAAGGGAAAAAATATGATGATCCAATTGGGTTCAGCCCAACAGGTCATGCTGGATCCAGGTGACACCGACCCGTTATCCTTCCACTTGCCAGGAGTGGGAAGTAATCGCTGCTCTGTGAAACCAGCCTCACGCATTGCCCTCCTCGTTAGGAACGACTGGACCCGAGCCTTCGCCCAAGTCCATTAGTCCATCTCTTTGCTTGGAATGGGCGGGCCAGACAAGAGCCACACAGAATCAAACCAGCTAAGCTGGGTCAATGTCCCATCACTTTTATGCCCCCACTTGGGTTACAAGCTCGTGTTACCAAGCTCAGCAATTTGTTAGTTTCTTTGGAAACATATAAACATATAAGTGATATTTCATTTTGTCAATGTGGGATTGGTATTTCCTAGTCTCCACATCACCTGGTGTTTTGAGGTCTGCTTTTGAAGGTTTAGAAATTCCATATTCTAGCCAAATTGACATCACTCCTGAAGGGGAAAAAATTGGAAGCCATAAGTTCTTTTCTAAATTTTTGAGGCTGCCAATTGCAATACTTTATATAAATTTAATGCACCAGCCAAATGGTATACAGAAGTTAAAGAAAAAAGCAGCTTTGCAGCATTCGAGAAGTGAGAAACTGGAAATAAAAAACTCCAACATATACTTGCAATTCATTGAAATGCTTCCAGGAGCAAGATTTTCGAATCTATTCCAAGTTTACCATGTATCCTCCAACCTCCTATTCAACCTTCTGTCCATATCTCTCTTATTTGTTCATTGCAAGGCTTCTTTGTATAGGCATCTTTATTTGATATATATATATAAGAACAGCATTTATATTATCTATATATTACTGTAGATGCCCACTTTTTGACCAAGTTACAGCACACCAAGAGAGGCCCCAACACCCACCTTAAGGCCTAGACGGAACCTGAGATCAATGAGTCTACTGTAGCACAAGCCCTTCAGTTTTGGGCCACTTTGGGTGATCTACGATAAGTCTATTCCAAATTGTCCAGCCCATCTAGGAAGCCCATTTTCCACCCTTTTTGTCAACTTAGTTTGCTGTGTTGTGAGACCCACTACAACATGCTTATTCCAACAAGCAATAGCTCATACGTGTGAGACTCTCCAATCAGGTGCAACTTTCAATAAAGTACATTTTGGATTATCTTCCCCATAAAGCTCTCACGGCACTCCATGACTGGAGCACTGCAATATTCAGAAACACAAACATTACACGGTAGACAAACACAATAGAAACTCAAGTTACATAGCAGACACATCTACTGCACTTTGGAACCCACCAGAGCTAGCTTGCCAAAGCAAGCAATGTATCAATCAGGTGCAACAACCCATAAAGTGCACTATTTATTGTCTTCCCAAAGAGACCAGCACAGTCCTCCATGGCTGAAGCTCTTCAATGCATAACCAGCCAACACCATTACACAACAGATGCAGCAGACTTGTCAGAAAATCGCAACAGCAGAAACTTAGGAAAAAGGAATTCAAATATATTTCTCATTTTTCCATCAAAACAGGATTAGATTTGGTTCCATGCAAACCAAGGGCAGCAACCACCATGGCCCAGATCCATGGTGGTCATTGTTTATCTTCATTAAAGACTTAGGGAGTTTTGGTTTGGAGGTAGGGGAGTTAACTCTCAAAAGTTGATGGTCTGCCGTGAAACCAGCATGTATCTACTGGGAGATACAAGTTACGATAAGTCTCACCTAAAGTGTATGATTCAACCAAACCACTGAACCATCACCATCAGTATTAAATGCTCACATATCTCCACCACCATGAATGAGTGAGCCCTCTGATTGAGATCTGTCGTGACTTCAATAAACCATTGGTAATAAGAATGTGTTTCTTTTTACAGTATAGATTAAATGGTTTCAAGCTTCCAAGTACCCTATAGATTAAATGAGGTCATGGGTATTATCCCTAACCTCTAAGAACACTTGATCCAGCTATAAAAGGGAGAAACTTAGACCATGAAAGGGGTGGAGATCTGAAAATGACCACAACTCCATTACTCTCTACAGAAACACTCTTAGAGAAAGACACCCTCTGAAGCTTCTTCTTCAACCTTTAGATTCAAAACCTATCTCTCTTCATTCATAACTACACAGTAGTCTGCCATACTCGTTTTTTGGCATAACTCTGAAATACCTATCATAAAAGCCTATTGTTCACTCTCTTGTACTGAGAAATTCTCTCTTACAATCCTTGGTTATACACGTTTCCTAGAGCTAACTCTCTCCCTCATAATCAAACTCCTCTAAGTCTTTTATGATTTCCTTGGAGTGAAAGGGCCTCCATGGCATGGCATACATCATTTCACAAGGAAAGTGTTTATTGGCTCACAACAGGGAAGTATTTGTGATTTCAGTTAAATTTACTACAAGATTTTCCTTCATTAAATTATGAGTTGTGGTTCAAATATTACAAATCATTTTCCTTGATTTTGAATTCCTTTCAACATGTAAAGGATTACATATTGGCCTTTTCCTTTCAAGTTTTATTAACAAAAAAACTATTTTTTGGCTGTAGTGTTATGCTCCACTTGGATTTTGGTATGGAAGGCTGGTTCTCACAAATCTCGACCTCCTTGTCTACCACAGACTTGGACTTAGCAGATTCAAACGTGGCAGATTTAGACTCAAAGGAATTGCACCATCAGCCACTAGGCAGACCACCAGCCTAGTGTAGAGTTTTGGACTTAACACTCCCATCAAACAATACAAGCCACGCATCATCATTCATAAGGCAACATGTGGCAAATGTGGAAAAAAAGAGCATCCACATTTTGGCGACTCCACTGGGGAGTTGTGTAGTACTTTCCTTTGGAAATTGAGAACTTGAAATATGCCACCTAAGTCCAAGAGTTTGCAGCAAGGCACAATCCATATCATGTCTTCTCTAGCAGATTCTCAACCAAATGCCCAAAAATATATCTGAGCAGAAGTAACCTGAAATCAAACAGGGAGCTACTAACCCACAAAGAAGTCCACTGTATAATCTATTACAGATTCTACAGCAGACACAATATGGGTTAGTTGAGTCTGTAGTAAGGAGAGATGTTGCCTAGCAGACCTCAACAAGAAAGAGCTTTAGCAGTATATGTCAAGTCTTCTGCAGAACAAACAACACAATGTGTCACGTTAGCAAACGTGGCAGACTTGCTCAAAACAATGAAAGGGAGTAGGAATCTAGACACTTCATCAACACTTTACTCGGAAAGATCTGCTGTAGTACATCCATTGCTTCCGCAGTACAACCCTACACTGTTATGTTAAATATGAGGAATGTAAGCTAGCAAAATTTTGCATAGATGATATGCTAGCTGAGGATTGTGCTAACCTCAAGAATGCAAACATCTTTAAGTTTGTTCAACTCTTCCAAAAGGCACAAAAGATGGCCTTTTCAACTAGGCCTTTTTCCAAGAAGGCCTAAAAAGACGAAGAATGCACCACAAGCACTCAAAATGTGCGAGACTTATCAGCGGTAGCAAACACAAGAAAAATCTCAAGTCCTGCCACTCCCGCAGATCTGTTCTCCATGCTACCATAGACTACAAATTACTTTTGGGAGGTCCACTGTAGAATCCTACATTGAGCCTTAGAACTCCCACAAGTTCAGCAAAAATTTCAATGAAATCCATTTTCATGTCACAACAAAGGCAATGTCATCACCTTTGCGGTCACTCATGGAAATTTCAATAACATAAATACTACAAGGAGATCTGCCATAACACCAGACCGAGTTAGTCTGCTATAAGGAGATCTGCCGCAACATTAGACTGAATAAGTCTATCACAAGGAGATCCGTCGTAGCAACATACTGAATTAGTCTGCTATAGGGAGATCTACCGTAAAACCACTACAAGTTGATCTGTCGTAAAGCCTGACTAAAGAAGTTTGCTACAGGTTGATCTGCCATAATGCTAGACTGAATAAGTCTGCTATGTTGGCTTCTGCCATAACACCAACAGCCAATTCAATAGCCTTAGTAACATCAATATCTTCATTCTCCATCATTCCAATGTTATTACTAGCATCTACAAAAAATAGGAATAAGGAAGGTTAACAGAAGCATAAATATGCAACCAAGTGTTAAAAGCTCATGAGGAATTCACTTAGCCGCATCTTCCGGCTTGCATTCTCTGTCTTGGGAGTTATTACAATATAATCAGTTGCATCAATCTCATTTCCATGCTCATAACCTCCCACTAAGACGTCAATACAACTATCATGGACTTCAACCATGTCCTCCATGTCTATCACAAAAGCATCCTCAATTGAATCTTTGGGGAATTCTTCCAATCGGAAATAGGAACGGCATATATGTCAGACCAAAATCATCCACAACCGAAATCTCTTTCGAAGTGAAAATAGCTATAGCAATTTCGTTATCAAGATCTGCTGCAATATCAATAGAATTTGCTATAATTTCACTAGTAGCATCCGTTATAACAACTTCAACTAAATCAAAAACATCATTCCCGAGCCGGAATTTCATCTGCGGTGGGAATAGCAAAATCAGCAGCATCTACTGTAACATTCAAAGAGCTTATGCTGCAGTAACATCATTCCCTAAACCAGAATCTCATCCGCAGTGGGAATAACAAATTATTAGTAGTCTGCTACAACATCCAAGTCGCTTTTGCTATAACATCATTCCCCAAGCCGGAATCTCATTCGCGATGAGAATAACAAAAATTTAGCAGTCTGCTATAACATCCAAGTAACTTCTATTACAACAACATCATTCTCCGAGTTGGAATTTCATCTGCGGTGGGAATAGCAAAATTAGTAGCATTTGCTATAACATTCAAATAGCTTATGCTGCAGTAACATCATTCCTTAAGCTAGAATCTCATTCCCGGTGGGAATAACAAATTATTAGCAGTCTGCTACAACATCCAAGTAGCTTCTGCTACAACATCATTCCCCAAGCCAGAAGGGAATAACAAAAATTTAGCAGTCTACTACAACATCCAAGTAGCTTCTACCGCAGCAACATCATTCCCCAAGCGAAATCTCTACTGCAGTGGGAACATCATCCTAAGTCAGAATCTCTTCCACAATGGATATAATACATCATTTATATATGCTGTAACATCATCAGCAGCATCTACCGTAACTTCTACAACAATAGCATCTGCTACAACACTAGCATCTGCTACAACATCATCAAAATCTCTTTCGCAGTGGACCAATATTAATTTACTGCTACACTTTCAAAGTGTAAACTTATTTAGTAGCATCAATCTTTTACTGCAACACCTTCAATAACATATGCTGCAACGTCAGCAACATGCAAAGACATCATCAACAATATCTGCTGTAACAAAAAACACTCTCTACAACTTACCAACACTCCCTTGTATCCAAGGGGTTGTCAAAATAGGAACTGCAACTGAAATTTCTGAAATACTCTTCCTAATGAAAGTAGACATTAAACTATTACAGCAAACTTCAACGACAGTTCTCATGACACATGTCACATGTGCCAAATTCAAGTCAGGCACCTCTAAAGCAATCTTAGTAAAGTCATTATCTTCAAGAGACTCACTTTGAGCATACTCAACTTCATCTTTGAAGTCTACGGTAATATCATAAGCATCATCTACTGCAACTTCATCATCAAAGTCTGCTATAATATCATCAACAGATTCTATAGTAACTTCGTCAACAATGCGTTTGATTTGCAGCAATCAAAATGAAATCATTTTCCTACATAAAGAGGTGTGTAACTATACTAGCATCTCTAACTTATGCCTTTACTATGCTTTTGAAGAAATAAGTATCTTTTTATTGGTCTACTGAGTGCCAATATAACAAATCATGCCTAAGCTGCCCACTATATTTATACCAATACTTGGAAAAGCCTTTATGGTTTTTATTTGGTTTCAAACAATCAAGCAACAAAAGCCTTTCTAACTTAAGAAGGCAACTATGAGGTTGAACAACCCGTTTACTATGTCAATCATACATTTAAAGACGCTGAGACTTGCTACTTGGGGGCTAAATGACCATGTCTAGCATCGATTTATGTCGTTCAACGGCTCCAGAACTATTTCTGGGCTCATCAACTCTATATGATGACAAAATCTCATCTGATCAGTAGTCTGCTACAATGTCTCATTCATTCTGGTAGACTTTGCACAATGTCTGCTACGATCATCGAAAAATGAGATTATCTTCAAATCTCCAAAATTAGTAAAGAGTTTGGCCATAGCCAATCTCTTTATTCAATTTCCTTGAGACCTGCTGTTCCATTTTAGACAAGTGTCAAGTAAGTGAAATACTCTTGGCAGACTTGACAAATTTAATTCGGATTTTGAACTTTGGTCTGCTGTTGCATCAAGCGAGGCAAGAATTGTGCTCTGCAATGTTCGAGCAATACTGCAGAATATGAAGCACACCTCACTAGCCTAGCTATCACGCATGTGATTAACACAATGCATTTGAAGATTGAGGATGCACAAAGACATGAAGACCGCTATGCAAGAGGTCTTGAAACCTTGTGTTCTCAAATCATCAATAAAAAAAAATAGATGCACCCATTATTGATTTGCTAAGAAAAGAGTTTGAAGAACTCTGATCCGATCACAAAGATTGAAGAACACCATCAAAGGCTAAACTTATATCTCCTAAAGGTACGGCGGACTTAAAAGAACTCAAAGATTATGTCTTAATATCTTAAGATCTTTATGGCAGACCATTAAGGGATTCTTGGCAAGGTGTATAAGTATTCAAATAAGTTGCTGGAAGTACGTGAGTGTACTTGCAAAAGTCAGCAGAGGAACATGTCTCTTTTGTAGAACTCAGCTGCTATGCTACTTTTAGCCCAACATAAGCAGAGAAGCAGCAGACTTCCAAAGCTAATGTCCAATTTTCAGCACCAACATGATCTTAACGAAAATCCACAACTTTTGCCTCCATCGACTGGCAAATCCCTTCTCTATAGCATCATGTTGCAAACTCACAATGAGACTCTACCAACAACTCTCGCCACTTGGTTATAATTGGCAACTATGAGGAGGGCAGACCACTTCAAGGTGTGCCACACTTTTTACAAGTACAAGCCAACTTGATCCACACATCTAGAAAATCTCCAAAAACATGGCTACCTTATAGTCTCTTCATACATGGGGGCTAGGTCTTGTTAATTCCAACAATTTATCATTCATTGGCTTGCCAAAAGCTACTGCTGAATCAACCTGCTAAGTCTTACCGCAGATCAGTGATTACGTTGCTACAAAATCGATGAACAATGTTATCGCATATCAGTTAACAACATTACTACAGAATTAAGTAACAACATTATCGCATAATCTGTTAGCATCCTTATTTTGGTATGCTGGAAGCAAAGCTGTCAAAAGCTTGGAGGTTAGCTGTTAAGGATAAAGATAGAGACTCACCATCAGATAAGATAAAGGAAGAGAGTCCTCTAGCAAACAATCCTCCTGCTGCTGCTTAGGATCATCTCTGCTGTAATGTGTTTCAACTTGAACTCTGTTGAGTTGTTGAGTTATCATTGAACTCCTCAACTGATTGTAATCACTCTCTAAACTTCTGTACAATACTATTATAAATAGCAAACACAATCTCGACCATAATTGTGGCGAGTACAACTCTTGAATCTGTTCATATTATCTGCTCATACATGGTATCAGAGCCCCACAAAGACCAACGTCTAAAACTCTCACATACATCCTATCAAACACCTTCCCTACAATGTCTTCCTCTACATCTTCCTCTAGCACCAGCTCTATCTCCGTCCCTTCCCAAACCTCATCAACCCACTCCCTTTCTCCCATACATCATCTCATCACCATTAAACTCACCCGTGACAATTATCTTCTCTGGAAAGCCCAAATTGTTCCATATTTGAAAGGGCAGCATCTCTTCAGCTTCATCGATGGTTCCCAATCATCTCCACCTCAATTTCTTCCTCTGACCTCCACTGAAAACAGCCAACCAAGCCTAAATCCCGATTTCCTTATCTGGCAAACCCAAGATCAAATGATTCTCAGTGCTCTCATCTCATCCCTATCTGAAAACATCCTCGCATACGTTGTCAAATGCTCTACCTCTCGAGATGTCTGGGTCACGTTGGAACGCATGTTTACAGCACACTCTCGAGCCAGATCCATGAACATCCATTATCAATTAGCAACTTTAAAGAAAGGCGATTCCCGTTGCCGATTACTTCCACAAATTCACTCAACTCACCGACACTCTTGCTGCCGTTGACCAACCACTTCCTCCCCATGAAGCTCTCTCTTTCCTCTTGGCTGGTCTCGGTTCTGATTACGATTCCTTAGTCACCTCTGTCAAGACTCAAGTACAACCCATGTCTCTAGAAGATCTCTACGGCCACATGCTCAGCCATGAGCTCCGCCTTGCACAAAATCAACCCACGGTGGATTTATCCAATGTTAGTGCCAACTTCACCAACAAAGGACCCTCCAACCGTGGTGGCCGTGGTGGCCGTCACTCGTCCAATTACTCTTCAAATCGTGGCGGCAGATTCAGTTCGAACAACCACCGTGGACGAGGGCGTGGTAGGCAGAATTATTCTTATTCATCCAACAGACCAGTATGCCAAGTGTGTCAAAAACCAGGTCACGTAGCTTTACAATGCTATCATTGCTTTGACAACACTTATACCTATGAAAGCACTCCACAGATGCAAGCCCTCTTTGCCACCCCGAATTACTCTCAAGACCCAAACTGGTATCCTGACTCAGGAGCTACACACCATCTCACTCATGACCTTGGCAACCTCAATATTCGTGCAGATGAATACCAAGGTTCAGATCAAATCCGCGTTGGTAATGGTACAAGTCTACCTATTAAACATATTGGGACAACCCAACTCTCTACTCCCACTGCTACTTTCCGCTTAAATAATGTCTTGCATGTCCCTGATATTTCCCATAATTTATTATCTGTTCATAAATTTACTAATGATACCCGCACTTTAATGGAATTTCACCCATCTCTTTTTTTTTTGTGTGAAGGATCTGGCTTCGAGGCGTCTTCTGTTGCACGGCCCCCGAGTAAGCATGGTCTATATCCCTTTCCCTCTTCTTCCACTCAAAGATCCTTCATCCCTCGTGCACTCATTGGTGAACGAACTTCTTTCCTCAATTGGCATTCAAGATTAGGTCATCCCGCTTTTAGGATAGTTTCTGCCATTATTTCAAAATTTGGTCTCCCTATTGTAGGCAATAAAACTGAATCTGCGTGTTCAGCATGTCTTAGTGCAAAAAGCAAACAACTTCCATTTTATTCTTCTCAGTCTCAAATAAAAGCACCACTTGAATTAATTTTTTCTGATTTATGGGGTCCCTCTCCTATTTGCTCACGCACTGGTCACAAATATTACATTTCATTCTTAGATGCCTACAGTCGTTACACATGGTTATTTCCCATTTCTCACAAAAATGATGCATACTCCGTTTTCATTCAATTTCAAAAATCTGTTGAACGATACTTCAATCTCAAAATCAAAACTGTTCAATCTGATTGGGGTGGCGAATTTCGCTCTCTATCCAAATTCTTTGAACAATGTGGCATTGGTCATCGTCTTTCTTGCCCTCATACCCACCAACAAAATGGTGAAGTTGAGCGCAAACATCGTCATATAGTTGAAACCGGTCTTGCACTACTATATCATGCCAGTATACCACTTCGCTTTTGGGATGATGCCTTCCAAACAGCTTGTTACCTCATCAATCGTCTCCCCACCATCACCTTGAAAAATCAATCTCCCTTTGAAAAATTATTCTCTTCCTCCCCAGATTACTCCCTTCTCAAAATTTTTGGATGTGCCTGTTGGCCTAACCTTCGCCCCTACAATTCCAACAAACTCCAACCACGTTCCCTCCAATGTATTTTTCTTGGCTATAGTCTCCGTCACAAAGGTTTTAAATGTTTTCATGTAGCTTCGGGTCGTCTATATATCTCTAGAGATGTTATTTTTCAAGAATCCAGTTTTCCATTCCACAAATCCATCCCTTCCTCTTCCTCTCTCGGGTCCCAAAATTCCCCCCCATCTATTCTTGGACCGCCACCAGCATTGTCATCACCCATGCTTCCATCTATTCTTGGACCACCACCAGCTTTGTCATCACCCATGCTTACTCACGGGCTTCCCAACAGCAGATTGGCTCAAGCCCAATCCACCATCTCACCACAAGCCCAATCCCACACCTCACGGGCTCCTAATACCCCACCAACCCAACCCGGTCATTACTCTCCCAACGCCATTACAGAAATCCCACCCGACTCAAATAATTCACCCGACCCCAGCCCAGAACCATCAAATAACAACCCCGGTTCTCCTTCGTCCAACATCACTCCAGAATCCCCAAATTCCCCACAAACCTCCACTGCAAAACCTAACCCTCCCAACCCCACACACCCTATGCTAACCCGATCCAAAAACCTCATCTTCAAACCAAAAAACCCCACTGACGGAACCACCCGATATCCACTTCCAAAAGCTCTCGCCAACACTGCTGCTGAAATCAAGTGGATGCAGTCTCTATTTCTTGAACTTGGTCTCAACTTACAAGCACCCCCACTATTATGGTGTGACAACATAGGAGCCACTTACCTTTCCTCAAATCCAGTTTTTCATGCTCGCACCAAACATGTGGAAATTGATTTCCATTTTGTTCGTGATATGGTCGCCTCCAAACACCTCATTATTCGCTTCATTTCCAGCGCTGATCAACTTGCTGATTTACTGACCAAGCCAATCTCCTCAAATGGGTTTCTGCAACTTCGGACCAAGCTCAACGTCCTGTCCATACCATTGGGCTTGAGGGGGCGTGTTATGGATAAAGATAGAGACTCACCATCAGATAAGATAAAGGAAGAGAGTCCTCTAGCAAACAATCCTCCTGCTGCTGCTTAGGATCATCTCTGCTGTAATGTGTTTCAACTTGAACTCTGTTGAGTTGTTGAGTTATCATTGAACTCCTCAACTGATTGTAATCACTCTCTAAACTTCTGTACAATACTATTATAAATAGCAAACACAATCTCGACCATAATTGTGGCGAGTACAACTCTTGAATCTGTTCATATTATCTGCTCATACATTAGCCAACCTATTATTACAATCATTCTTATCCATACTTAGTACATGAATTTTGTTTATGATGAACTCTAACACCCACTTGAAAAGTCCTCTTATTGGATTAAGCTCATAATTACTACCAAAACACTTCTTTCTTCACTTGATCACACTTTCTTTCACGAATAAGCATTATTGTTAAAATGTTTCTTTAATCACCCAATCGTATAGTTCTTCATCCCATATATGTTGTGAACTATCTTCACCTTTACATACAAGTCAAATTGTGGTTCTTATACCCAATGACTCATGGATAATTGTGTTCCACATACTTATGAACAAATTGCTCTTACGCATTCATATTACTTGACGAATTCAAATTGAACTTTAGCTTGATATTTTGAACTACTACTGGATGCAATCTTCCATTGCTTTCTTTGGATTTCTAAATACAATACTATCAAAGTTTGCTTATCGTTGAAGAAGCCATCATCAAGATCTGTCTGCTGCCAAGTAAGCTTTCAAAAAAAAAAATCAACTTATTGCTTAAGAGTCTGCCATAAGAGCAAAAATTGAATAAGCAGCAAAAATGTCATTCTTGGCTTACTCAATCATCGGCACATCCCTTACTGACCTTGTGAGCAATCGCGGGGATTAAAGTTGTATATGGATTTCTCAAAACTACAAATGAGTTATTTTCATAGTAAAGCTTTCTCATAGGTTTTAAAGTTTCAAGACAAATGCAACTTACATTTAGCAATGGCAACTCTTACGGAAAACTACTGAATGCAATCCAAAGACATTTTTCTAAATGGTCTGCCGTAGAAACCACATACCGTAGACACAACACTAGAATTTTCTCTACATTACTTCACCAACTCAACCACCCGGCTCATGCTAGTATCAATGCACAAGATGAGATTGCTTTTTCAACTCCATCTCTTACACTTTGAAGATTCATGAGAGCATTCATAATTCCCAAACACTTGGGGCATACATTCAAGAATTCAATAATATCCCTATCCCTAAAAGGAAAACTCAGTACCAACAAAGAAGCATTAGCAGTCCATGATTCTTCAAATCTTGCTACGGGTGCTGCTATGGTAGACTTCCCTACCAAAAACAAGCATCACCGCTCCACACCTTTCTATCTATGAGGAAATGGGCAAACATATGCTACAAGTCAAATGCTCCTACACATCCTAAGCATCCTCTTATGGCAGAAGCCGTAGCTTTCATTTGATAAATGCTTTATGGGCTTACCGTAGTCTGCTATAGACAACAGCAGGTTTTGTTCACTTCCTCACTTGTATATGGAACTAACATTGTTTATCTTAAAGAAATACATTTCACTCAAAGTCATCGTAGACCTACGCATCATACATCTCACTCGAAGTCGTGGCAAACCCATGCACCATACATCTCCATCAAAGTAGTAGTAGACCTACGCACTCAAATCCATGGAACCTTGAGGATAAATAAACCTGCAGTCTGCGATATCAAAAACAAATGACAAATACATGTGGCAGATGAAAAACACAATCGTGTTTACAGCAGACCAAGCAAGATCATTTTCTGCAGACCCGAATTGTTCATTCTTTAAATCCAAAGGAAACAAAGGATCTCCGCAGATTAACAACTTACTAATTCATTACAAAACCCTTTGTGTTAAAAGAATGCATGAAGTACACAATGACCCAATTCCTTCAAGAGAATGGCAACCACAGACTCAAAGGGAGCAATGGTTACCTTATCCACAAACCAATCCAACTTCATGATCTGCGAGTTGAGCTGCACTACTCACCCGCACCCCACGTCAGTTGAGGTGCGAGCTCGGGAGGCTAATGTAGATGCCCACTTTGTGACGAAGTTACAGCACACCAAGAGAGGCCCCAACACTCACCTTAAGGCCTAGACGGAACCTGAGATCAATGAGTCTACTCTAGCACAAGCCCTTCAGTTTTAGGTCACTTTGGGTGATCTGCGATAAGTATAATCCAAATTGTCCAGCCCATCTATGAAGCCCATTTTCCACCCTTTTTGTCAACTTAGTTTGCTGTGTTGTGAGACCCACTACAACATGCTTATTCCAACAAGCAATAGCTCATATGTGTGAGACTCTCCAATCAGGTGCAACTTTCAATAAAATACATTTTGGATTATCTTCCCCAGAAAGCTCTCACGGCACTCCATGACTGGAGCACTGCAATATTGAGAAGCACAAACATTACACGGTAGACAAACACAATAGAAACTCAAGTTACACAGCAGACACATCTACTGCACTTTGGAACCCACTAGAGCTAGCTTGCCAAAGCAAGCAATGTATCAATCAGGTGCAACAACCCATAAAGTGCACTATTTATTGTCTTCCCAAAGAGACTAGCACAGTCCTCCATGGCTGAAGCTCTTCAATGCATAACCAGCCAACACCATTACACAACAGATGCAGCAGACTTGTCAGAAAATCGCAACAGCAAAAACTTAGGAAAAAGGAATTCAAATATATTTCTCATTTTTCCATCAAAACAGGATTAGATTTGGTTCCATGCAAACCAAGGGCAGCAACCACCATGGCCCAGATCCATGGTGGTCATTGTTTATCTTTATTAAAGACTTAGGGAGTTTTGGTTTGGAGGTAGGGGAGTTAACTCTCAAAAGTTGATGGTCTACCGTGAAACCAGCATGTATCTACTGGGAGATACAAGTTACGGTAAGTCTCACCTAAAACTTAGGAAACGTGTATGATTCAACCAAACCACTGAACCATCACCATCAGTATTAAATGCTCACATATCTCCACCACCATGAATGAGTGAGCCCTCTGATCGAGATCTGCCGTGACCTCAATAAACCGTTGGTAATAAGAATGTGTTTCTTTTTACAGTAAAGTCAACCAACCCTTTTTCCTGATCTACCAAAAATGGTTTCAAGCTTCCAAGTACCCTATAGATTAAATGAGGTCATGGGTATTATCCCTAACCTCTAAGAACACTTGATCCCATTATAAAAAGGAGAAACTTAGACCATGAAAGGGGTGGAGATCTGAAAATCACCACAACTCCATTACTTTCTACAGAAACACTCTAAGAGAAAGACACCCTCTGAAGCTTCTTCTTCAACCTTTAGATTCAAAACCTATCTCTCTTCATTCATAACTACACAGTAGTCTGCCATACTCATTTTTTGGCATAACTTTGAAATACCTATCACAAAAGCCTATTGTTCACTCTCTTGTACTAAGAAATTCTCTCTTACAATCCTTGGTTATGCACGTTTCCTAGAGCTAACTCTCTCCCTCATAATCAAACTCCTCTAAGTCTTTTATGATTTCCTTGGAGTGAGAGGGCCTCCATGGCATGATATACATCATTTCACAAGGAAAGTGTTTATTGGCTCACAACAGGGAAGTATTTGTGATTTCAGTTAAATTTACTACGAGATTTTCCTTCATTAAATTATGAGTTGTGGTTCAAATATTACAAATCATTTTCCTTGATTTTGAATTCCTTTCAACATGTAAAGGATTACATATTGGCCTTTCCTTTCAAGTTTTATTAACAAAAAAACTATCTTTTGGCTGTAGTGTTATGCTCCACTTGGATTTTGGTATGGAAGGCTGGTTCTCACAAATCTCGACCTTCTTGTCTACCACAGACTTGGACTTAGCAGATTCAAATGTGGCAGATTCAAACTCAAGGGAACCACTAGGCAGACCACCAGCCTAATGTAGAGTTTTGGACTCAACACCCCCATCAAACAATACAAGCCACGCATCATCATTCACAAGGCAGCACGTGGCAAATGTGGAAAAAAAGAGCATCCACATATTACCAAACACAAAATTAGGCTATCAGCTTGTTACAACACTAGTGATTTTAGAATTTATCATTCATCAACATAACACTTTTTCTTAGCCAAAATGAGGAACACCCATCAATTTCAGCACACAAACAATTTGATAAATGAAGCAGAATTCACCCCTACTGATTCCCAAAGGTAACATGTTAATATTGGTCACTAATCAATTGATCAGTCAGGTCCATTGAAAACTCTAGTATATATGTGCCTAGACGGATATGACTCTTAGTCTTGGGGGCAGAAATCAATATGATTGGCTATTTCCAATACCAAGCTACCAGCTTCCTATGGAAGGTGGACTGGCTTAGGTTTCCAACACCAACCTTACTTTTAATTTTGGTCATTTAATGAAAAATAACTTTTTTTTTTTTTTTTTTTTTTTTTAACTTTAACCATTTTTTAATAATATTTAAACAGATGAACGAGATAAAATTTGTTTTTTTGAAAAGTTGAAACTTTTCATCTTATGCATAACAATACTTTTCTAACTATTGTAGGGGATCTCGATACATCAGTCGAATTGATACTTCCAACAGCTTTGCAGCTTATTGAAAAGATGGATTAGGAGGTGGATGTAGCTTCTTTAGTGTCTATATTGTGGAATAGGATTCTCTCAATTTGAAATGAAATGGAGAAAACCCATTTCATGGTCCAGATTAAATATTACAGATCTAACAGTGTACATATTATCACATTATTTAAAATTTTAAATGACGTGGCAACATGTACACTGTTAGATCCATGAGATTAAATTTAAACTATGAAATGGACAAATGGAGAGATTTCCAAATGGAGAGGATCCTATTCCCTATATTGTATGTCTTAAAGTTGGCTTATTTGGTTTATTGGCTTCTCTAATTTCATAGGTTTTTATTTTTTTATTTTACCAAAATGGATGGTTGGTCCCTAAAGTTTATTTGTGTTTTTGATCCTTTAAATTTTATATGGGCATGGTTAGTCTCTAGAGTTTCAAAAATGATTGTTATTGATTCTTAAAGTTAAAAAAATTAACACTATTGGTCTTTCTATACAATTCTGTTAGTTATTTGTCTACGTGATTCACGAAAATATAATTTGACATATTTTAAATAATGTGGCTGATCGTTTTTTAATTAAAAATTATAACTGAAAAGAAATACCCAACTTTTGTGTTCCACCTTATACTCCACTAATCAGTCAATCACAAACTTAACATGTATTATTTTCAACTTCCTTAACACGCACCAAGTTGAGATTTGTAGAGTATAAAGTGGGATGAAAGATTTATATTTCAGTCAAACCCAATACCCGACCTGCTTCAGACAAGCCCAAACAGATTCACTATCCCCATAGGCAGAACTTGAGCGAGGGTAAGAGATCAGTAGGAAAGAAGGAATCTTGAAGGCCAGCCATTGAATCTAACACAAAGTATTCTTTTATTTATTTTTTCCTTCCTTTTTCTCATCCACTCACTTATCTATCAATTCTTCTTATTATTTTTTCTTTCTTTCCCTTTTCATTTATGACTTCCACACTTTTCTTCTATTCACTTTACCTTTTCTTGAACTTTTTTCCTTCATCTCCTACTTGCACACGTTTCTTCTCTCTATTTTACGTCTTTACCTTTTCGTTTACTTTTTTTTTTTTCCTTCGACTCCTTCTTCCACGCGTTTTCTCCTTTACCATTTATTTAAGACTTTTGAGCAGATTTGCAAAACCTAGGTTGTGTAATTTGTCATTTCTATTGTACAAAGCTTATAACTGACAATAAATGTGTAAATTTACAAACTTACAAACATAGGATCCAAAGACTTTTCAAACCACGCCTAGGGGTGTTTCTCTTCCTGCAATTGGCTCACCCTTTATGAGGATTTATGTTCGATCCTCTTTATACAAATTAACTTAAGAATAAATTAGGAATCTCTTTCTTAGATTAAAAAAATAACAAAAAATTTACAAACCCCCGGCAAGTTCTAAAATTATTTCTAATGGTTTGCGCATGAAAGGGCCCCCCACGTACCTAATATCGTGAGACTTCTTTCATTTTTTTTTTTTTTTGGGAGATAAGAAATATTGTAAGACCTTTTTAAACCCACTAAGAAGGGCAAGATTTTTTTTAATAAGAAAAAAACCCCAAGATTTGCACATAAGCGGACCATAAGGTTAGATTTCATTAAAAAGTATAGGAATACAACTTTTGTCACAATATTTGTTTAAGTAGCAAAGTGTGAGTGGTGGAGAAAAATTTGTGGGTTTATATGAAAGTGATAGTCTACCTCTTACAGTTCGACATCTCACAATTGTGATAAAAGTTGTGGCACAAAAATGATGTCCTAGTTTTTTACAAGATTTCATTTCCTCATATAAATGTGTGAAAGTAACCATGAAACTCACATTCCTCTTTGAAGTTATAATAACAGACACCCATTCTATGGAAGGTGGACTGGCTTCCTATCATGACCACTATGCTTTCTTTTTTGTTGAAAATATCCACCCACTCCCTTTAACATATGTTGTTAGAAACTATTAAATTATAAAAGGGTGATTTTACTCAGCAACTATGATGATTCATATAAATTAGCAAAAAAAAAAAAAAAAAAAAAAAACGATGCCATATTAGTTGGCATATGACATGAGTATGAATAACTTTTCATGTATACCTATCACTACGCTGAACATATCCAAGTATACAGTCAAATCTTGAATGTCAGAAAAATAGTAAGATAACTTAACAGTAGTGTTAAGTCCTTTTTGATCATTTATGCCTGAAACAACCTCAATTGACAGAAACCACACTTTTTCAAAAGTTTTACCAAACACTTAAGGCTTGTTTAGTACATGTTTTTATTTTCATTTTCATTTCTTGACTTTTTTCAACTTTTCAAATTGAAATTTGAAACTTGTTTGAATTTTTTTTTTTTTTTAAATTTTGTTTGGCACCCTATTTTCTCACATGTTTTCAGTCATGTTTTTATTTTATTTTTTATTATGGGTAAAACTTAAGTACAGTTCCTTAGATTAGGTACATTAGGTTCCCCAATTGAATTCAAACACATGGTTGCATTAACCAATGAAACACAAACAATGTTATCTTTTCCAAGAATATTTAAATTCAATGCAATTATGTATTATCCATTTATTATTATCCTACAACAGAGAGAGAGAGAGAGAGAAAAAAGTCATGGATTTTTATGTGTAAAATATTAAAAAATATATTATTATATTTATTTTATATGTAAAAAGTAAAATTAGATAAAAAAGAAATAATGAAAACAGCTTAGGGTTATTTTGAAAAAGGGCATGGGATCCACGAAAGAAAAAACAAATTGTTTTCAAGAACAAAATTGAAACTAGTGTACCAAACAGAATTTTTTTTTTGTAAGGCCCGCGATTTCTGTTTTACAAACATGGAAACAGCTTTGCAAAAGTGTGTACCAAACAAGCTCTTAATTGTGATTTTCAAAATCGTGTTTTCAAAATACATATTTTAAAATTGCAATTTTTAAAAAACATATTTTTTTTCAAACAACTAACCCAAACAGACTCTAACAAAGAGATGATGAGTCATATTTTAAATAATTGATAGATTATTATTATTTTAATTAAAATTACACATAAGCAAAATATCTGTCTCTCCAAATAAAGAAAATGGTTTCATTTTCTCTAAACCATTTTCAAGAACCGTTCTTATATCAACCAATTGGTATGGTTCTTGTACCACAACCCATGCCTCAGCCTCTTCCACCAAAACCACCATGCATGAAGTTACGGATGTTGATACTAAGATTTGCAAATTCTGTGAAGTGGCCAAGTGGGTAACTTGAAAAACACCATGGAAATTTGGAATTGCTTGGAGTGGCTCAAAATCCGTGCTGGAGACGAAGACATATTGTTCTCTTTTGCAGCTCTATGCTGAACTTAAATCGCTAGAAGATGGTAAAAAGGTTCACTCCATTATATGTTCTTCCGAGAAAATATATTTTTTGATATTTTTTAATATTATTTTTTATGTAATTATTTAATTATTTTTTTAAATTATTAAAAAATATTAAGTTAGATTAAATAATAATAAAAAATGCTGAGTTAGATGGTTGAGTTGGCATTTAACGGAATCTGTGTAATATATTTGGACAAAATGACTTTTAAAACCTAAACAAACCTAAGGGATCTCAATGAGAATTTTTAAAGTTAAGGGGATTAAAATGAAAACATTTTTAAACTTTAGGAGCCAAAAGTGAACTTTAGATTTTATTTTTTTATGTCTATATTATGATATCATCTACATCCATATTTCTATATTTAATTTTTAATAGATAAAAACTAAAGCTTTTAGAAAGTTAAAGTTTAAAAACATTAAAAATGGTTTAAACTTTTAAGTATGGAATGACACTGTGTTAAGACCCAAAATTGCTTGGCTTTTTCGATTGATACGTGTAACTTTCCTGTAGGATATTTCTTGTCTTCACATCACCATCAATGATCAATGTCGTGTAACGAACATAATTCAACTACCGGCAGTTATTGACGATAGTGAAAGATAGCGGTAGTATTTACTCCGGTGGTTGACATTAAATAATACAAACTCCTTTGGTCTGCATACCTGCTTTGCCTCCCACCGATATTTCAACAACCGGCAGTAGTTATTACTCCTTTATTATTCTAGTGGTTGAAATTGAAGAGCCCATAAATAATAAAAACTCCTTTATTATTCTTGGTCTGCATACCAGCTTTGCCTCCCACCAATATTTCACTAGCTTCCTCCTTGCTTCTTCAAACCAATGAAGCTTCATAACCCCAATTTCCGTGCATTATGGTCTGCATATGATCATATAATTCTACTCTTTACTATAAGCCTATTATGCTTGCATCCTACCACTTCTTCTGCCACTCCATCAAATGAGACTGATCGTTTGGCTTTGCTCAAATTTAAAGAATCCATTGCTGAGGACCCATATGGAATCTTTAGCTCATGGAATGATTCTATCCAGTTTTGCAATTGGCATGGAATTATATGCAGCCGCCACCATGGAAGAGTCACAGCCTTGGAACTAGAAGGTTATAAATTGCGTGGAACCATAACTCCTTAACATTGGTAAACCTCACCTTTCTTAGGTCCATCAACATCCAAAACAACCGCTTTTATGGTGAAATTCCAAAGGAAGTTGGTCATTTGTTCCGACTGCAACATCTCATTCTTTCAAATAACACACTGGGAGGGGAAATTCCAGTCAGCTTGACCAACTGCTCCAAACTTAGGACAATAAACATCTTGTGGAACAAACTTATTGGGAAAATCCCCATGGAGCTTGGCTCTTTGACCAAGGTTTATTTTCTTGGGATTGGCGCAAACAATTTGACTGGTGGAATACCACCTTCTTTGGGAAATATGTCGTTGCTTACAGTTTTTTCAGTAGCCTATAATAATTTAGAGGGAAATATTCCAGAAAGCATAGGCCATTTGAAAAGCTTATCATTTTTCTCAGTTACAACCAATAAACTGATTGGTATGGTCCCTTCTTCTCTATACAATATTTCATCCATCAGCTCCTTAGTATTATCACAAAACCAACTTAGCGGCACTCTTCCAGAGAACATAGCCCTCACTCTCCCTAATCTCCAAAATTTACAAATAGGTGCTAATAAATTCTTTGGGCCAATCCCTGGTGCTTTATGCAATGCATCTCAGCTTCAAATCTTGATCTAGCCCAAAACAACTTTGTGGGGTCTGTTCCAAGTAACCTAGGAAATCTACTAGATCTTGAACGGCTAAATCTAGGTTCGAATAACCTAGGAAGGGACTTGGACTTCTTAAAATCTCTAAGCAACTGCAGCAGGTTGAATCGCTTGGGTTTTAATGGAAACCAATTTGAAGGTGTTTTGCCCAATTCTATAGGCAACTTGACAACCCAACTCGCCGGATTATATTTTGGAGCCAATCAAATATCGGGAACTATTCCAGCAGCAAGGAGAATCTTATCAACTTAGTTGTCTTGGGCATGGATTGGAATCTTTTAACAGGCGTGATACCAACTTATTTTGGAAAGTTTCAAAAAATGCAAGGAATGCATTTAGAAGGAAACAAATTATCAGGGGAAATCCCAAGCTCCATTGGCAACCTCACTCAATTGGCTGTATTATTTTTGTTTGAAAACAATTTAGAAGGAAGCATACCTCCAAGTATTGGTAACTGCCGAAGTTTGCAAAAGTTGGACGTCTCACAAAATTACCTTGGTGGAGTCATACCGCAGCAGGTTTTTGATCTTTCTTCATTGTCAATAATACTCAATTTATCGTACAACTCATTTAGTGGCAAATTACCTGTTGAAGTAGGCAATTTGAAAAATTTATATTCACTAGATGTTTCTGAATGCTATCTGTCTGGTGAAATTCCTGTGACAATTGGAAGTTGTTCGAACTTAGATCACCTATACTTGCAAGGGAATTTCTTTAAAGGGATCATACCTTCATCCCTAGCTTCCATAAAAGGCCTTGAACATTTAGATTTATCACGAAACAACTTATCAGGGTTGATTCCAAAGGGTCTAGAGAGACTTTCTTTTTTAATATATTTAAACCTTTCGTTCAATGATATTGAGGGTGAGCTACCAACAGAAGGAGTTTTCAAAAATGTAAATGCAATATCAGTGGTTGGAAACAATAAGATTTGCGGGGGTATTCCACAGTTGCAATTGCCAAGATGCCTCAAAGTTACAAAATCAAGAAAGTCCCTAATTGCTTCTAGATTTAAAATCACAATTGTTTGCGTGGTTACTTGTTTCCTTCTAGTTTCATCCTTACTTGTTCTTTATTGGAGGAAAAAATCAAAAAAGAAACCATCTTCACAAGTCTCAAAGATGGATCTCCTTCCAAATATTTCGTACAAAATGCTTCATCAGGCGACTAACGGATTTTCTCTCAACAATTTGATTGGATCTGGTAGTTTTGGATCAGTTTATAAAGGAGTACTTGATCAAGAAGAAAGAGTAGTTGCAGTAAAAGTCCTTAACCTTGAAAAGAAAGGTGCTCCCAAAAGTTTTGTGGCGGAATGCAATGTGTTAAGAAATGTTCGACACCGAAATCTTATAAAAATCTTAACATGTTGCTCCAGCATAAATTACAATGGTGATGAATTCAAAGCTCTAGTATTTGAACTCATGGAAAATGGGAGTTTAGATATGTGGCTGCATCCAATGACGGATAGTGAAAATCAATCAAAAAAATTGAGTGTTCTTCAAAGACTAATTATTGCAATTGATGTGGCTTCTGCATTAGAATTATCTTCACAATCACTTGTGAGCAACAAATCATTCATTGTGATTTAAAGCCAAGCAATATTCTTCTCGATAATGAGATGATTGCTCATGTAAGCGATTTTGGCTTAGCAAGGCTCCTCTCAACCACCAATGATTCTTCCCAGAAGCATACCAAGCACAATTGGGTTAATGGGATCTATTGGCTATGCTGCTCCAGGTATGACCTTAATTTCTTGTTCATTTTAAAATCCTTAACTATCCTAAGATATTAGTTCTTTTTTTTTTCCCCTTCTCTTGATCAAAATATAGGATTTAACCCCTTAAATTTCCTGGCATATATATGTATATACTTTAAAATACACGTACATATGCATGTGGATACACACACAAGCGCAAAATTAATTTATTATTTTTTATATGATTGAAAATTGTAACAGCAAAAGTAAGATTTAGATGTTTTTTACACACACTTAGTGGAAAATTTATTTTTTATATGATTTAAACCCTTAAGAAATCCCAATTTTGATTTGGTGACGGACTTTTTAGTTTGCAATCCTTTTACTAAGCTTCATATCTTCTTTGTACGCATATATTTCCTTAATCAAAATGAATCAGAAAGAAAAAAAAAAAAAAAAAAAAAAAAGTTATTTGGTCCCTCTGGTTAAGTTAAGAACACCTTCCATTTCAGAAGTAACAACATATGTCACATTATTTTTTCATATAGATACATTTCATTATCTTGACTTTAAATTTTCTAGACCTTAAATCTGAATTCTAATTATAGATAGAGAATTTCTTAATCTCCTAACATGTCATGAGTTGTAGAGTATGGCATGGGTGGTGAAGCATCAACCGAGGGGGATGTATATAGCTATGGAATCCTTGTGTTGGAAATGTTCACAGGAAGGAGGCCCACTGATGATATGTTTAAAGATGGTCTCAATCTCCATGACTTTGTTAAGATGGCATTACCAAAAAGACTAATTGAGGTTGTCAACCCAATGCTTTTGCCAAGAGAAGTTGAAGAAATGGGAGTAGCAACTGTAGCCACAGTGGCAGCAGAAGAAGAAGATGAGAAAGGCAATGAAATTGAAGTAGAAGCTAATAGCATTGAGGACTCTAGGCAGATTGATGCTAACATACAAAAGTGCTTACTCTCAGTCCTTAACATCGGAATCAGATGTTCAATGGAATCCCCAAAAGAGAGAATGAGTATGGAGGAAGTCATTAAGGAACTACAATTGATAAAAAAATATACTTTTGATGGTTCGAGGATTCGCCAAGGCAGATCAAGTCAAGCCCAAATCACAGGTATTTTGTATTGATTATAAGACAATCCAAAGTAGTTTATCCTAATCATCTTTAAGTTCCCAAATACTTCTTTTACAACATATAAGCATGCAAATTTTATATTTATCTGTAATTAATTTCCATTAGATGATCCTAACTAATTACTCAATTAGATTTTCAATTCTCATTCATGATCAAAATCTTGGACTATTATTTTCACCTTATTTAAATGTAGAAACCTTCCTATAATAATTCTTATTCATTTTCTTTTTCCAATGATCCCAGGTTGTAGTTATTATTGTTGATGTTTTGTGGTATAAAATGGCGAGCTAACATAATTTCTTTTTGAATTACAGGAGCATGAAAGTACTGAAAGAGATTAAATCTCTTTTTCAATTGTACCAGAATTAAGTATGGGACTTTTGACATTTCTACATGATGTATGTTGTAATCGCATGTTAGTTTAATCTCCCTGGTTGAAATGTTAAATGGATGATTTTCTCTCTCTTTTGGTGTAGGAGTCGTCCTCATGTACTATGCTAGGTTCTACTACTGTAATGTGTGTTTATGTTGTTGTAGTAATAATCGATGTAATTCCTGAGTGCCTTTATGGAAAGGGAATGTTATGTTTCAATATTATCTTTGTGTAGATGATCAATTTTGTTTTAAGCCCGTTTGTTTTGGCATAAAATATTTTTCGATAGGTGAAAAACTCGGTCAACCAAAAACATTTTCAATTGACCACGTAAAACAACTCTCTTCGACAAGAACATTCTTCTCGTTGCTTCCAACAATCTTACTGGAAGCATACCAACATCATTTGGAAACCTTTCTTCTATGGCATATTTGGTTTTGATGAGAAATAATTTTGAGGGAAGCATTCCTAATAAGCTTGGCCAACTCACAAACTTAAACTAGCTTCAACTTGCTGGCAAATAAGCTTTCAGGTACATTTCCCTTCTTCACTTTACAATTTTGTTACATTCATCACCCTATTGTCTGTGGCTGGCAACGAGTTACAAGGAAGCCTTCCTAGTTCCTACCAATATTGACCTTAGCTTTCCAAATAATCAGTGGCTTTCTGTTGGAGGCAACTACTTCACTGGAGTCATTCCGGTTTCAGTGTCTAATGCCACTAAGCTCCTATTGCTTGATGTCTCCCAAAATGAACTTACTGGAATTGGGAAAGCTAATGAGTAATGAGTTGAATTTCCTCAATTCTTTAACCAACTGTAGCAGTCTACAAGTGTTGGGCTTAGACGATAATGATTTTGGAGCTGTGTTGCCCAACTCCATAGCCAATCTTTCATCCCAACTTAGGACCTTAACTCTGAGGTAATAGAATATATGGAAGTATTCCTATTGTGATAGAGAACCTTGTCAACATAAGTAAACTTGAAAGGAAATTTAGACAATGGCTAAATTGATTTTAAACCCAGTTAATTCAATTTGGATTAATTAATCAATTATGCATCAATTTTCAGAGTTTAACAACAAACACAAATAACTAAAAGTGCGGAAAAATAAATAGGATGTTATTTGTTCATGCAGCCCATGGGATAAAAACTTTGTAGAGGGTTTGACGTCCCTACCCTCAACAAAAACAAATCCACTATGAATAGAAGTTTTTTACAAACAATAGATCACCTATGACTATATGAAGTAGAAAAACTTACAAAACGAACCTATCTTATAGCTTCAACCCTTGATTGAACTTTCACATAGAATTTGCTTTTCCTTACAACTGTCCCTTGAACAACAACTCCAAGATCCTTATCGAAGTCTTGATCACCAACCTTGGTGTTGTTGATTTGAGTATGTGCAGTGCCTTCAATTCATCAATACCTTGGGATTGATGGAGAGAGTTAGGTTTGGTTACTCAAACCCTAGGTATTACAAGAATACAACCTAAACTCACATGTCATCACCCAAGAAAGTGTTCTTAGGTGGTCTCTAATGCTCTAGAGTGAAATTTGCACAGAGAATTACGAATCCAGACTGATTTGGGACTATTTATAGAAATCAGTATCCCGTCTTGCGATCGGTTGCGTGCAGTTGTGCATGTGACCTTGATTCACTTAAACACAATCAATCGCATGCAATCATGCTTGGAGTCGTGATTCTTGACTGATTTGTAGTCTTGAGTCTTCAATTACTAACAATTCTAACACTCAAATACTTACATTTTTTAGATGGATTGACAATTTAACATATTGAAAATGTGGACCTAACAAAACTGGCAATTGATAGGAGTGCTCTTAATGGCATCCCAAGAGGTATTGGCAAACTAAAGAACCTTCAAGTGCTCGTGTTTTCTAAAAATAAAATTCCTGGACAGATTCCGCCTCTCTTGGCAATATTACTGTAATGATCTAAATGGTAGCATTAAGAACGTTATATACCAGAAACTTTGGGGAACTATCAAAACTTACAAGCATTCCTAAACAAATTCTGAACCTTTTTCTGTCCATTCACTTAAACTTGGCTAAAAATTCTTTGAGTGGTCCTTTAACATTTGAAAGCGGAAATCTGAAAAGTCTTGTAGAGTTGGATATCTCTAACAACTTATTGTTCGGTGAAATTCCAAAGAGTCTTGGCAATTGTTTGACCTTGGAACGACTTTACATGCACAATAACTTCTTTGATGGAAACATTGATCTTTGAGTAATCTTGAAAGTCTTCAAGTCCTAGATCTCTCACATAACAACTTGATTGGGATATCCCTGTATACTTTGAGAAGTTTCCCTTTTTGTTGCCTTATCTAAATTTGTCTTTCAACAACCTTGATAGTGAAGTAACAAGGGAAGGCAAAATTCGGAATTCAAGTGAACTATCAGTCATGGGGAACAGTAGACTTTGTGGTGTTATACCAGCATTTCAGCTACCAGCATGTCCTGTGTTCCAGTGATCAAGTTTCTGGTCAGGTGAGTTATGGTTCTGTGTTCAAGGGAATTTTAGATGTTGACAAAAAGAAGTTGCAGTCAAGGTACTTAATCTTCAAAACCAGGGAGCATCAAAGAGCTTCATGGCTGAATGCAAAGCCTTAAGAAACATCCTGACACCGGAATCTAGTGAAGATCATAACTTCGTGCTTAAGTGTTGACTTTAGAGGCAATGATTTCAAAGCTCTTGTATATGACTTCATGCCTAATGGGAGTCTTGAAAAGTGGCTGCATGCAGAAGAACAGGCTCCCCACCAGAGGCACTTGAACTTATTGCAGAGATTAAATATAGCCACTGATGTGGCTTTTGCACTTGAATATCTTCATTTCTATTGCTAACCATCCATTGCTCATTGTGACTTAAAACCAAGCAATGTACTTCTTGACAATGACATGACTGGTGATTTTGGATCAGCAAGGCTCATTGCCAAAACCACCACTAGTCGATCCTGGAACCAGAGTGGCATAAAGGGGGCCATTGGATATGTGGCTCCAGGTAACAGTTCTATTCCTATACTGTCTTAGTTCATTATGAAGTTTATACAGATATGACTTAAACATTTTACATTATTGTAGTGCGTCACATACACTTACATTGTTGTATTTTAGATGGTGCATCATCACATATATGTAATGTTCGCATGGAACATCCATAACTTTAACATGAATTCCATTTTCCATAAAATAAAAATAAATAAATAAATAAAAATAAAAAAAAAAGAGTAAAAGACAAGTAAAATTTGTGTACTCTATCAAGAGAAATTACTTTTGGATAAATACCAAGTTTTGAAACAAAATCATCTTCCATTTTTTTTTTTCAAACATAGTGGTCTAATAAACTAGGATCTTTATTATGTTCTTTATGCATGTGCCCCCCTAATTGGGTAATATTCCATTAATGCCATGTAAATGTGTGCAGAGTATGGAATGGGAAGTGAGGTGTCTACATATGGCGATGTGTACAGCTATGGAATCCTCCTGTCAGAAATGTTTACAGGAAAGAGGCCTACTGATGAGATATTTAAGAACAGCTTAAGTCTTCATGAGTTTGTAAAGACTGCACTGGCATAGCAACCATTGAAAATTGTGGACCCTATACTGCTCCAGGAAGAATAAAGATATAATGGAGATGAAAATGAAGCAGTGGAAGGAAATTTAGGAATCGTTGATAGTGAGAGAATAGGAGAAAGACATGGAAGGAGTGCTTAGTTATGGTGATCAAGACTGGGGTAATATGCTCAATGGAATCACATAGAGAACAACCAGATATAAGATATGTTGCAAAAGAAATGCAGGCAATAAAGGATAATTTCTTTGGGTCTCATACTGCAGCATGTCCACTAAACATGTAACATAAATAGTTTGATACTGTGAGGCATAGAACAAAAATTTGTGTGAATAGTTTTATATGTCAGAGTGCTGTAATTTTGTAAACAAAATCATATATGTTAAAACTTAAAAGTGTCTAGCTATAAAAGAATAATATTAAGTTTAAACCTTTTGAAAAGCACAATCTAGTTTGATTACATAGAAATGCGAAATGTATTATCTAGTGCCCTAAGTACTGTAATATACTCTAGCTGCAGATCATACATTCAAAATCAAGAACAAAGAAGTGACAGAAAATTGACCTGAAACTTCAAGCTACCATACGATCACCCCCGAGACAAATTCTATAGATAGTTTGTAGATTCTTTTACAGTTTCTGCATTCACTTGTGAAAAACATAAAAAATAATTGTGTAGAATAACGACATACTATCACATATACAAAACACGGTAATAATTCTCATCAAAGAATGGGATTCAGAAACTACCAACAGAAATAGAATATGCATTGTATGTTTCAATCATTTGTCCATGGTTTATTTTCTGATCAGTTTTGGACCATCTAGCTGAAGAAGTCTATATAACAAGTACCACACACCAAAAAGCATTCCAAGCAGAGTATTGTAATTTTTTTTGATAATTCGATAGTTGGGGGAGAGGGGGAATTTGAATCCTGGATGTTTACGTTTGAGACAGTAAAAGGTGTCAGTTGAGCTACAAGGCTCTTGGCCAAGAAGAGTATTGTAATTGTAAATAAAGAAGGCAAATTGGTGTTTGACCCATAGAAAAATTATATTGTAGCTCCTTAGATGGTTAAGTATGTCTAGGTTTTATCTATGAAATAGAATGTATGCCTTGTATATTTCAATCATTTGTTCTGACTAGTTTGGGACCATCTAGCTGAAGAAGTCTATAAAACAGGTACCACACACCAAAAAGCATTCCAAGCAGAGAATTGTAATTTTTTTGATAATTCGATAGTTGGGGGAAGGGAGATTTGAACCCTGGATGTCTACGTTTGAGACAGTAGGAGGTGCTAGTTTAGCTACAAGTCTCTTGGCCAAGTTGAGTATTGTAATTGTGAATAAAGCAGGCATATTGGTGTTTTACCCATTGAAAAAACTAGATTGTAGCTCATTAGATGGTTAAGTATGACTATCTTTTATCTCTAAGAAATAGAATGTATGCATTGTATATTTCAATCAGTTGTCCATGGTTTATTTTCAGATTAGTTTTAGACCATCTAGCTGAAGAAATCTATAAAAGAGGTACCACACACCAAAAAGCATTCCAAGCAGAGTATTGTAATTTTCTTGATAATTCGATAGTTAAGGGAGGGGGGATTTGAGCCCTGGATGTCTACGTTGGATACAGTAGGAGGTGCTAATTAATCTACAATGCTCTTGGCCAAGCAGAGTATTGTAATTTTAAATAAATAAGGCATATTGGTGTTTGACCCATAGAAAAACTAGATTGTAGCTCATTAGATGGTTACATATGACTAGGTTTTATCTCTGCGACATGCAACTCTCTAAGTGAAACTCTCCTATGTATCAATATATATATGTATGACAAGGTTTTATGAGTTTGTCTTGAGCCACCCTTGTCGTAGAGCATATATATAAAATTTGAATATAATAGGGAAATTTTCATTTTGGGACTCCTACACAGGAGGCAACTCAACTACATTGCACATTTCTGACTCTAACTGCTAGAATATGTTTCTTGAAACAATAAACATGTATAATTGGTTCTTGTTTATATACTAACTTCCAATCTCCACTCAAACAAACAGATGATATATAGTTGGTTCTTGTTTATATTTTTGAAGTTTTGAGATTGATGTCGGATTTCATCACAATGAAATTCTAATATTAAAAACTATTACTATCACTCTAGCGAAACAGCATACTTTAACATCCACATAGCCCATCGCAAATTGAAATAAACAACTAAAACTTATACTTGGTATTTAGTTTTTACCAAGATATGATGTAACTTCATTAAAACCTACAACCTATTATTTCTTTCGTTGTGTATTCCAACTCTGTCCTAAACCATCTTCGTTAAAAATAATTCCTGAAGTGTATTATACATTTGCTCACTTGGTGATTCAGCCAAACAAATTAAAACCAAGAACTGAAGCCAGTCATACTTGCATCAGGGGGTCCCATATCTGCCAACATTACCCTGGCATTGCATTCCTCTTCAAAGAGCAGACTTGGATCTGCAATTTCGATCACTTTCTCTCGCAACACCAATTTCTTAAGTCATAGCACCATTTACAAATTTTGCATCATTTGGAGAGAGAGAGAGAGAGGAGAGGGGAGGGGAGGAGGCAGATTTGCTTCAGGTTATGCCATCTTGTGGCTGTAGAGAGTACAAAAATCAATCAGTTTCAATTAATTCTTCGAGGAGTTAAAAGAACAATCATCCTTCACTGCCTAGAATTAATTCTTCAAGGATCTAGGTTCAATAATATTTTTAAGAGAGTTTCCTGCCTAATTTACTTCCAAGGGAGCTACTAACCAAAAAAAAATGACTTCCAAGGGAGAGAAAATATTTTCAACCTGGCATAATAGGATTGACCAGGCCATGAGATCATTAGGAAATATATACTGAATGGGATAACAAGACACAGATAAGAAAAAAGAACAAATCCCAACGTTAGGGCCAGGATCTGTATAGCAAGCATTTTTACCTTACTTACCATCATTTAACAAGATTTTTTTCTCTCTTTTAAAAGAATCAATCAAATGGAAATAAGCAAACTGCTTTAAAAAAAAATTGTACACAAAAGTAAAAATTTTGTTATTCAACAAATGAAGTCATGCCTAATGCAATTTACAGCATCAACAATCATACTCCTAATGACCTAAAAGACCGGTATCCATTAGCTACTTGACAAGTTGGCAGACAGAAATTGTTTCTAATAGACATGTTTGCCCAGAGTATGACCTTTTTTGGCACTTATTTAAGACAGATTCCAGTAAAGAATGTGGCACAAAAGAATATATTCAACTATGAAAACTAATGTCTCATGTATGCGTGCAAGCAACAGAGAGAAATTGCTGCCTGTGATATGCATTACAACAGATAATTTTAAACCCCAAAAATAAAATGGTTAAAATACTACAAGGCCGTTGCCCGCAAAGAGCTCACAAATCATGAAAAATGAATAATATTGAAAAGTATAGTGACATGTATTTCAGGGACCAAAAACAGAGCACCTGGTGAGCAGTGAGCAAAACTTCAGAAAGGGAATCCAGTAATATTGTTTTTCTTTGAGGCTTCTGCCAATCGCTTGACGCCTTTTGCACTTGTATAGAACTCCATCAACTCATCAGCAACATCCCTGCGGTGACACTTAACAAACGCCTCCAGAAACCGCTTCTCAGTCATCCTCAATGCGGTCATCATTTTGGGTCCTTTAATCTGCAAATCAAGACCCATGTCCTGTATCTTCCAAGCAAGAAGTACTCGGGGCCTCAAAACAGCCTCCAGATTAGAGTACAATAGAAATGGGTACTGAAGGACCACACTAGCAGGAAACTTCATCATGCCCAAAATGAAAGTCATGTTCCTCTGTACCTTATCAACCGATAGTGTCAACATAAGTGGAGACCTCCCAAAAAGATTGAAGATTTCATCATCTGAAAAACCAAACTTTTCCAAATTCGCCACCTTTCTACGGATTGTTTCATGGCGTGAGATGCCAATCAATGTAACCACATATTTATACATCTTGGACTCCTTGGAAATCCCGGTTTTGCGGATATATTCCATCTTCTCTTCGTCAAATGAAGTTCGAGGAATCATGGTGGGCCGGGACAGGAGCATAGGAATCAAGTCTTGCCCGCTAACACCCATTTCATCATACAGTGCAATAGCTGGCTTGAAGATATTGTGAAAGTCATATGTCAAGAGCGAAGGGTTCCTAACAATGGCTTTAGCCAGAACATCCCTTGACTCAAACAATGTCTTTAAAAACTCAAGCCGCTCATCGAAACAATGATTGATTCGACAACTGAGAAACCTGGGGCGACAATTGATGATCTTAACAAGGTCAAGAGCTCCAATTCCCAAACCACTTAGTATGTTTAGTTTGGACTGAAGCTGACTAATGTTAGCATTGCGTAAAGCAGGCCTGCGCACAAATATCTTCGAAATATCATTATCACTACAACCCCATTTCCTCAAAACTTCAATGGAGTCCTTTGGTTGGTCTAAAACTTCTTCTCCTTCTGTTTCAACTTGGGTCGGACTTTTCGTCGAATAGGTGGCGGTTGTGAAGACTAGCATAGGCTTTGAACCCCAAGTGCTTGGAAATGAGAGCAAACGCTGCGGCGCAGAGAATAGGATGCTGAATCTGGTCTGGACCACAGCATTGGCTTTGGATATCATATCAATCGTGCAAATCAGTGGTAATAAGATTTTGTGGATTGGAGGCTACACTTTCAAGAATCCGTAGGAGATATTCAAAATGGGGACACTATTGGGCATTGATTAGATTCAAATGGGTGTTTGAATTTTCATTATAATGCATTAACCAAATCACCTTCATTCTTGAAACTTTCTCTATACATAATATTACACTGTTAGCAAATGAAAATTTTCTTTTCGAGCAAAAAAGTTTGTTTCTTTGTTTCAATGAAAGTTTCATCTAACCAAGAAATAAATAAATAAATGAAAAATTACAGTTTAAACACTTATAATATATACTAAACCACCGGTAAGGTGTAACAAATTAAACTATATTTTTTTTAAAACAAAGTAATAAATTAAATTTACTTTGGTGCTTTTTACTTTTAAAACTATAATTTGTTATTTTTGAAATTATAGAATTTACTTTGGTGCTTTTTAAAATCGTTAAGTTTAATTTTTTATTTTTTAAACTATATGGTTTAATTTTTTATTTTTTAAACTATAAAATATAATATCACTCCACTTTTTATTTTATTTTTAATTCAATAGTTGAGAATCTCAACCATTAAAAAGTATTGCACAAACCTAATTTGGATTTATGTTGGGGAAGGTTAGTTTCTTCCTTCGCAAAAAAGGTTTAGTCACATCCAAGTTTGCCCATACTCTTAAGCAACATCCCCAATATTGTATTCCCGAACATTGTCTACTCATTCCCTCACTATTGGCTCCTTCTTGGATATTGGCTTTTTCCTTGTCTTGTGAGACTTAAATTAAGAAGTTAATATAACATATATAACACCATTTTACCCAAAAGTTTAAACTTATAAGTTTCGGTCTAATTATGTTATATTAATTCTCTAACTTTTTTACTTTTTTTTCTATGTCGAATTTTCATTCACAACATGTATACCGAATAATGATGGTATTGTTAGAATTATTAGATAATTAAATCCACCATTTCCTAAAAGTTTAAGATTTTGAGACAATTAGTAATTTATCAGATATAACCATTAAGTAATGATCATATAGTAATGTCGTATACAATTATTTCATCTCTTTTAAATCAAAGTTTATCTAGTGTGTAAGAGAGAAAGAGTACCAATTAAAGAATCAAATTTGCTTATCATCCCCCCGTCCCCCCAAAAAAAAAAAAAAACAAAGTTTTAAAAAATTTAGTATGCTATATTATTATCCATAAATATTAGACTATTTTTGTGAAAGTTATGACAAGTATTGGGGAAAAAAAAATGATGGTCCAATTGGGTTCAACCCAACAGGTCATGTTGGATCAAGGTGACACCGGCCCGTTATCCTTCCGCTGCCAGGAGCGGGAAGTAATCGCTGCTCTGTGAAACCAGCCTCACGCATTGCCCTCCTCGTTAGGAACAACTGGACTCGAGCCTTCGCCCAAGTCCATTAGTCCATCTCTTTGCTTGGAATGGGCAGGCCAGACAAGAGCCACACAGAATCTGACCAGCTGGGCTGGGCCAATGTCCCATCACTTTTATGCCCCCACTTGGGTTACAAGCTCGTGTTACCAAGCTCGGCAATTTGTTAGTTTCTTTGGAAACATATAAACATATAAGTGATATTTCATTTTGTCAATGTGGGATTGGTATTTCCTTGTCTCCACATCACCTGGTGTTTTGAGGTCTGCTTGAAGGTTTAGAAATTCCATATTCCAGCCAAATTGACTTCACTCCTGAAGGGGAAAAAATTGGAAGCCATAAGTTCTTTTCTAAATTTTTGTGGCTGCCAATTGCGATACTTTATATAATTGTAATGCACCAGCCAAATGGTATACAGAAGTTAAAGAAAAAAGCAGCTTTGTAGCATTCGAGAAGTGAGAAACTGGAAATAAAAAACTCCAACATATACTTGCAATTCATTGAAATGCTTCCAGGAGCAAGATTTTTGAATCTATTCCAAGTTTACTATGTATCCTCCAACCTCCTATTCAACCTTCTGTCTGTATCTCTCTTATTTGTTCATTGCAAGGCTTCTTTGTACAGGCATCTTTATTTTATATATATATATATAAGAATAGCATTTATATTATCTATATATTACCAAACACAAAATTCGGCTATCAGCTTGTTACAACACTAGTGATTTTAGAATTTATCATTCATCAACATAACACTTTTTCTTAGCCAAAATGAGGAACATCCATCAATTTCAGCACACAAACAATTTGATAAATGAAGCAGAATTCACCCCTACTAATTCCCAAAGGTAACATGCTAATATTGGTCACTAATCAATTGATCAGTCAGGTCCACTGAAAACTCTAGTATATATGTGCCTGGATGGATATGACTCTTAGTCTTGGGGGCAGAAATCAATATGTAGAATTTAATATGTCCACTTCTTAAAATTGCACCCAATTTCTCATGAAATTTATTTGAAAGCATGGCCAAAGAAGCCAGTGAATTATAGATATCATATAGATATAACAGTTCAATAAAGAAACAAAAGGCAATTCAAGACCAAACTTTTGTTAATTACAAGCCAGAATACTATGGAGCATAACTAAGATTAGTTTGAAACTTGGGGTAATAAATGGGCAGTCCTGACATTAAGAGACATCCTCTTTTGTTTATGTCATCATGATGTCAACAATTTTGATGATGTCATTTAGATTTAGATTTGGGGATGTTCTCATTAACTTTTAAAATGTTACATTTTAATTTGTTAGAGATGGAGACTACAAAGGAATTTCTGTCAGGACCAAAGATCTAGACTTATCTGAATCTCCAAGCTTATTCATAGAATCAATGATCAAGTGATGAATTTCAAGGACGCTGTGTATTAGAGAAAGTTTGAGATTTTATTTATTTATTTTTAAAATCATCATTTCTAAATATCCTTCTTGCTGGTGTAAGCCCACTGTCAAGGTCAACCACTACGAACTACAAAAACTTCAGATGGTTACCAAAGTGTGAAGTGTTCAAGTAATTTTTCTCAAGTCTTTACCTCTACGAAGACTTTAAAATTAAACTGTTCAGATAATTATTGATGTTACTGGAAAATCAGTGGACTGCAGTCAGTCGGGTCGAGGGATGGAAGACTTGTAAAAGCAAAGAAGTTGATCGGAATTGGCGCTGGTTTGGGGCCGGCCTAGGGGGCTCCGATGCCTTTGTCAGTAAGAATTCCCAGAAAAACCTTGAGAGCGTATTTCTGTATTGGAAAGTACTGTTCATACCTGAGATTCGGGGAGATCATGGCATTTTATGCTTTCTAGTTATAACACGTGGCCTTCTAGACTCCCTTGGATTCAAGGACACGTGGTGATTCAAGACCCCTTTGATTTGGAAGGCCGTTGCACCTTTGGAGTGTAGTGTTGGGTGATGTTGCGAGGCCTTAACCCCCTAGATTCGTGGAGAACACCTGTCAATGGTGAAGGCTCGACTTGGTGAGCTGTTTCGCTATATTCCTGTAATGGATAAGGGATGAGTCACAGATAGCTGGAATAAGTGGCCATGCTTAGTAGGTCGTCCATTCAGGTTGGGAATCAGATGATCATCATCTTTCTCGAAGAGTAGAAGGTCATCGTTTCTGACTTGGGGAAAAGTTGATAAACATTCCCTTCAGTTGCCCCCCTATTCCGTGGTCGTCCACGTAGACAGCCTTCGGAATATAAAGAGTCAGGCTTGTAGAGGTAATTTTGCTCACTTTTCACATTGAGCGTCGTGGCCATAATGGGATGGGACGGTTTCCAATTCCTGGGACACGTGTCAGCCTGGGGCTGGAAGCACGTATCAAGGCTCAACCATCCCATTAATCCTTAGAGAAATCCATTTATTTCACCTTTTCCCCCTTTCTTTCAAAAGTTTGGACCTTTCTTGCTCTCTCTCTCTCTCTCTCTCTTTCTTGCCTGCCTGGGGTTTTGCCGTTTCACATGAGCTCTACTCCAGCGACCTCTTTCAGGGGCTTTCACCCCGGCGACTTCTTTTTCACTGGTAAGTCAGTTTATTTCCCCTTTCGTTTCTCTCCTCTCTCTCTCTCTCTCTTTTGCATTCTAGCCGTTCTTCGAGTAGCCAAGGAGTAAAAAGGGGTTTCCTTTATTTTCTTTCTTTTCATTTTGGTAAGTCTTTGCGGCAAGGTTGAGTTTGGCGTTGCCCTTAGGAACTTCATTTTGAGTCCTTATGGCTTCGAGTGTAGATGACTCCTCAGAGTCATCGTCTTCTGGTGAGAGGGAGTCGCTTGTGCTGATATCCGAATCTAAGGATTCCGGTGACCAAGGACGGTCTTCCAAGACCACGGGGTCGTCTACATCGGCCTCCTCATCCCAAAAGCCTAGCTTACCCATTCTAGGTTAAGACCTAAATAGGCCCTTCATAGTTGAGGGGGTATCTTCCAGATTAGCCGAGAAAGACATTGGGAGGTTGAGAAAATGGTACCAAATCTCCAAGAACATAGTACTCAGGCTGTCGGAAAACGGTGAGTGGGCATGCTTGTCTAATGGGGAGGATGTCGTCCTCTACGAGGAGATTTTAGTAGTCAGTCTGAGACTGCCTTTTAGACCTTTTGAGAGGAGGCTTCTTAACCATCTCAGATTAGCCCCCAATCAATTAAATCCAAATGCTTGACGGCTGGTGATTGGTCTTCAAGTTCTTTGGAAGATAATTAGCGAAGGGGAAAATGAGTTGACTGTCGACGAATTTCTTTTTCTCTACAAATTGACATACATGCCAGCTTCACTTGGGATATGGGGTTTTACCTGTCATAGGGGCTCTCTGAGACTTATCTCGGACCTCCCCAATTCTAACCGAAGTTGGAAGCTGAAATTTTTCTTCTTGTGTGGGGATATAGATGAGGACCCTTGTAGCCTTCGTCGGTCCTGGGGGGTTCCCCTTGCTAATGGTGCAATTTTGGCATTTTCAAGTATTATATATTATTTTGTTGATGGTCTTCCAGAATTTCATCTCACGAGTCTTTTCTTTTGTAGCTTTTCTCCGCCCTTCTTTATCCGACTAGTTGAAGAGGCATCTTTCAGGAGTCATAAATTACCAAAAGGAAAGACTGGTCAAATTGATCGATCTTCTCTCCCCATCAAGCTTGGCACGGTGGTCCTTGGGTCTTGAGCCCAGTCCAGAAGTTAAGAAGGCGATCAGATCCTATCAACGAAGTAAGTGACTTGCTTCTACTATCCTTTTAAGATCATTTTCATATGGTTCTCACTTGACACCCTTCTACGTCGTAGGGATGACGACCAGGGCGGAACGCAAAAGTTTGATGGAGGTGGCCCGAAATTTGGAAGATCTTCCTGACGCTGGTGCATTTTTCTCCAAGAAACCAAAGTCTGGGAAGAAGGTGGTCACCGAAAAGGGGTCCAGCTCCAATAAGGAAGGTGATGTGACCAGGGAAGGTCGTCAAAGTAAGCCCCTTCCTCCTGCCAAAGGTAAGGCATCCGGGAAGGTCCACGTATACCACAAGATTCCCCATTCTCCAAGTGTATCAAAGGGGAAGGGGTTGGCGTCTGAGGAGATTAATCCCACCATTTATAGTAGCACGTCTAAGGCAATGAACAAGGTGAATGAAGCATATGAGAAGGTTGACCTGGAAGTGTACGATCTAATTGGCAACATGGATCTTCTTCGCATGTCAATTCAAGATTCGTTGAAGGTCAACTTCTTTCCCTTCTTCTTTTTTGATTTTTGAGGGCGTTTTATTTTCTGACAGATGTTTCATTGTCCAGGCTGCAGGACAAATGTTTGTGGTGGGCAACAAGCTTCGTTCGTCAGAGGACGAGTGTGCAAAGCTTAGGGCAGAACTTGAACAGGCCAAGGCTCAGACCCTTGCTCACGAAAAGGCTATAGAAGGCTTTAACGCTGAAAGAGGGACTTTAAGGAGCCAAGTGAAGCAATTAGAAACCGATCTTAAGAATAAGGACGACCTTCTTTCTATTCTAGAGAGAGACTGTGGTGAGTTATTGTGCAAAACTGAGGCTCTTCAAGGAGAGATCTCAAACGCGAAGGAGATGGCCGTCCTTGAATTCAAGGCTTCCGAGGATTTTCAAGATGACACCCGTCGTTACTATGTTGTAGGTTTTAAGCACTTTAGTAAAAGAGCTGCTCTCACTTTTGGAGACGTCCAAGACTGGTCAATGGTGAAGATTTTTTATGACGAGGATACCACAGCTGTAGAGAGAAATAGTGAAGAGGAGGAGAAAGAGGATGACGTCCAGTCAAAGGAACGCGTGGCCACCCCATCTAATGTCCCCTCTATTCCTCCAAGTGGTGATCAAGGTGGTGATCCGACTGCTGGTCCTGTGGATGGCCAGGTCACTTCTGTAGACGACCAAGCTACTCCTCCACCAGTCGGTGATGAAGCATCATAGTTTATGTTTTCCTGTACTTTAATTTAAGCACTTTTGTTTCTGTAGATACATCTTGTTCCTTAGCGTTGCCATGTTTGCCCTCGAGCATGGCAAGGGCTTTTCCTTGGGTAGACAATGTGTTTTGACTAGGGTCATGTTTACTCTTTGTGGAAAGGGTGTGACCCATACTTTTGTAGACAAAAATCTCCTAACTAGGGTCATGTTTACTCCTTGCGGAAGGGGTGTGACCTATGCTTTTGATCAAGTCATGTTTACTCCTTGTGGAAGGGGTGTGACCCATACTTTTGTAGACAAAAATCTCCTGACTAGGGTCATGTTTACTCCTTGCAGAAGGGGTGTGACCCATGCTTTTGATCAAGTCATGTTTACTTGTGGAACAGGTGTGACTTGACGACCATTTATATATTAGTTGTCTTTGCTGTTCTTTCTTAAATTGTCATTTTGCCTTCCACTCATACCTAGCAAAATGTTGACTTTTACTTTTTAGGGAGAGCCCCTTTGTGAGGGTATTGACCATGTTCAGAAGAGGGGCATCTATCTTTGATACCTTCTTCTGTAGATGCACTCTGTGGGTGTCTAACTTGATAACATTTAGAAGATGAGCGTTCTTGATGATCTTCTTTTATAGATGCACCTCGTGGGTGTCTAACTTGATGATATTTAAAAGGGGATCGTTCTTGATGACCTTCTCTGTAGATGCACCCCGTGGGTGTCTAACTTGATAATATTTAGAAGAGGATCGTTCTTGACAACCTGCTTCTATAGATGCATCCCGTGAGTGTCTAACTTGATAATATTTAGAAGGGGATCATTCTTGACGACCTTCTTCTGTAGATGCACTCCGTGGGTGTCTAACTTGATAATATTTAGAAGAGGAGCATTCTTGACAACCTACTTCTGTAAATGCACCCCTTGGGTGTCTAACTTGATAACATTTAGAAGAGGAGCATTCTTGACAACGTTCTTTTGTAGATGCATCCCGTGGGTGTCTGACTTGATAATATTTAGAAGATAAGGGTTCTTGACGACCTGCTTCTGTAGATGCACCCCGTGGGTGTCTAACTTGATAACATTTAGAAGATGAGCGTTCTTGATGACCTTCTTCTGTAGATGCACCCCATGGGTGCCTGGCTTGATAATATTTAGAAGAGGATCGTTCTTGACGAAGTTCTTCTGTAGATGCATCCCGTGAGTGTCTGACTTGATAATATTTAGAAGATGAGCATTCTTGACGACCTGCTTCTGTAGATGCACCCCGTGGGTGTCTAACTTGATAATATTTAGAAGAGGATCGTTCTTGACAACCTGCTTCTATAAATGCACCCTGTGGGTGTCTAACTTGATAAAATTTAGAAAAGGAGTGTTCTTGACGACCTTCTTCTGTAGATGCGCCCCGTGAGTGTCTAACTTGATAATATTTAGAAGAAGATCATTCTTGACGACGTTCTTTTGTAGATGCACCCCGTGGGTGTCTAACCGTCCCCCGAGGAGTGTCTATTTCGACAATTCCCTACTGGACATTACACCTCTTGGGTGTCTAATTGTCTTCCGAGGGGCATCTATTTCAATGACTCCCTATTGGACATATCCTCCGAGGGGCACGTTACTTGATGACACCCTACTGGATATTACACCTCTTGGGTGTCTGATTGTGAGAGGCGTCTGTTCAGCTAATGATTGACAATATTTAAATGACAACAAGCATATTTAGACAATCATTTAGATATAGACGGTCATCCTTTCATTGATAAAGGATATTGTTTGGATAGAACAAACTTCTTTAACATAAAAAAGTAGCTAAGGGTGTGTACCTCAAAGGTAGTACCTTTTGAGATGCTCAGCGTTCCACGAGTGAGGAAGCTTCCTTCCATGACGGTCTTCTAGATGATAAGTGTCCCTTCTGTAGTACTGGATGACCTTGTAAGGACTTTCCCAGTTGGGGCCTAGTTTGCCCTGTGACGGGTCTTTAGTTGTTTGGGTGACCTTTCTTAGGACCCAGTCACGAACTTCGAAACGTCGAAGCTTTACCTTGGTGTTGTAGTACTTGGTCTTTTTTCCTTGATAAAGCACAATTCTCTGTGCTGCTTTTTCTCTTGTTTTATCTAGGAGATCAAGGTTCAATCGAAGCTATCCCTCATTTTCTTTTTCTTTATGGAAGGTCGTCCTTAAGGTGGTCAATCCTATTTCAACGGGAATAACGGCTTCTGTGCCAAAGTTTAGCTTGAAAGGAGTTTCTTTTGTTGGGGTTCTGACAATGGTTCTGTATGCCCACAACACACTTGGGAGCTTTTCCACCCACATACTCTTGGCCCCCTCGAGCCGGGTCTTAATCTGTTTGAGTAAGGTCCGGTTTATAACTTCAACTTGACCGTTGGCCTATGGGTGTTTGGGGGACGAGTAGTGGTTTTTTATGTTCAGCTAACCACATAACTCTCTGAAGGGTCTGTTGTCAAATTGCTTCCCATTGTCAGAAATTAGGACCCTTGGGATCCTAAATTGACAAATGACGCCCTTCCAGACGAAATTTTTAATATTCTTTTCTGTGATTGTTGCTAGGGGTTTCGCTTCCACCCATTTGGTAAAGTAGTCAATCGCGACTACCAAGAATTTTGCCTGTTTTGTTCTAGTTGGGAATGGGCCCATGATGTCCAGTCCCCATTGTGCGAAAGGCCAAGGTGAAGTTATGGGTGTAAGTTCTTCCAATGGTACCCTGGGAACATTAGCGAAGCGTTGGCATTTGTCGCAGGTCTTCACATATTGTGTGCCATCGTGTAGAAGGGAAGGCCAATAATAGCCTGCTCTTGTAAGTTTGTGTACCAAAGCTCTTGCTCTTGAATGGTTTCCACAAAATCCTTCATGAACTTCCCTGATGACGTAATTCGTTTCTTCTGGCGTCAAACATCTAAGGTGCGGTCGTGAAAAACCCCTCTTATAGAGGGTGCCCCCTAGTAGTTGGAAGTGGGAAGCTCTTATTCTGAGCTTGCGTGCTTCCGTCTTATTTGTGGGTAGTTTTCCTTCTGTAAAATAGTGAATTATGGGTGACATCCACGAGGTGTTGTCCATGATGGAATTCACTGTTTCCTCTTCTGTAGATGGCCTTCCTTGGACTTCGAGGAAGACATCGATCTCTTCTTCTGAAGGTGCCAATTTGGCTAGATGATCGGCCTCTACATTTTTTTCCCTTGGAATGTGAAGGAATTCTACTTTCTTGAAGTGTGAGAGCAAAGTCTGGACGATTGTCAAGCATTTTTTCATCCTATCTTCCCTGGCTTCGTACTCTCCTTTGACTTGCCTTACGATTAGCTGAGAATCGCTTTTGACGATTAGGTTATGGATCCCCATATTTTTTGATAATTTCAGTGCTGCTAGAAGGGCTTCATATTCCGCTTCATTGTTTGTGGCACAAAAGCATAGTTGAATGGCATACTCAAACTTATCTTTCTCGGGGGAGACAAGGACGATTCCGGCTCCACCCATGTCCTTAGTGGACGATCCATCAATACTTATCATCCAGACCTTATTTTTCTCTAATTCATCTTCGTCTTTCCATAGATGTGTAAATTTTGCAATGAAGTCTGCTAAGGCTTGGGCCTTTATCGGGGTGCATGGCCGGTAGTCAATATCAAATTCACTCATCTCAATGGACCATTGAATCAGTCTTCCAGCCGCGTCTGACTTATTCATGGCCATCCTAAGGGGATAGTCGGTCAGTACTATTATCGAGTGGGCCTGGAAGTAAGGCCTAAGCTTCCTTGATGCGATTACCAAGGCGAAAGCCAGTTTTTCCATGTTGGAGTACCTTTCCTCAGCTCCCCTTAAGACCCTACTAGTATAGTACACAGGTTTTTGAACACATTCTTCCTCGCAGATCAACGTTGAACTGACTTCAGAAGAAAATACAGCCAAGTGTAGAAACAATTCCTCACCCGTCTGAGAGGGGCTGAGAAGTGGTGGGGAAGATAAATACACCTTCAATTCCTTAAAAGCTCGTTGACATTCTTCCGTCCACTAGAAGGCTTTCCTGAGGATCTTAAAGAAGGGGAGGCACTTGTCCCGTCAGGCTCTAGGCCTCTTTGACGGTCTTCGGAGGGCTCATCTCTAGGATGGCCCTAATTTTGTTCGGGTTGGCCTCTATCCCACGCTAAGACACCATGAAGCCGAGAAATTTTTAGGAGGAGACACTGAAGGCACACTTTCCTAGGTTCAGTTTCATGTTGTAGCCTCTTAGGGCTTGGAAGGTCTCTTTCAAATCTGCAAGGTGATCTTCATTTTCCTTGCTCTTTATTAACATGTCATCCATATACACTTCCACGTTCCTTTCTATCTGGTCGTGGAACATCTTGTTCACTAGTCGCTGGTAAGTGGCCCCAGCATTTTTAAGGCCGAAAGGCATTGCCTTGTAGCAGAAAAGGCCTCGACTTGTGATGAAGGCCGTCTTCTCTTGGTCTTCCTCTTCCATTTGAATCTGGTTATAACTAGAAAATGCATCTATAAAGCTAAGTAGCATGTGTTCAGCTGTGGAGTCTACTAATTGGTCGATTCTTGGAAAGAGATAGCTGTCCTTGGGAAAAGCCTTGTTCAAATCCGTGAAGTCAACACATATCTGCCACTTTCCATTGGACTTTTTGACCATGACAACGTTAGCCAGCCATTCAAGGTAGTAGACTTCCCTTATGAAGCCTTCCATCAATAACTTGTCTACCTTTTCCATTACAACCGTGTTTCTTTCAGGGGCGAAGACCCGTCTCTTCTGTTTGACGGGATGTATGGAAGGGTTGACATTTAGCTTATGGACCATCACTTTAGTGCTAATGCCCGGCATGTCCTCATGACTCCATGAGAAGACATCTGCATTTTCTCTTAAGAATTGCATTTCGTATTCTCTCTGGCATTGTGGTCCCAATTCTGGTTGTCTTCTTCTTATCGCCTTCTATCACTGCGACCTCTTCCAGTTCTTCTGTTGGTTTAGCGAAATTTCGCCGTTCTTCCACAATCAAGGTCTGGTGGGTTTGTTCTATACTTACAGAAGTTAAATAACATTCCCTCACCATAGCTTGGTCTCCCTTCATCTCCCCTACCCCGTTCTCTATTGGAAAATGAACTAAGAGGTGGTATGTTAAAGTAACAGCTTGAAGGCGGTTCAAAGTAAGGCGTCCGATTATCACATTATAGGTTGAAGGGCAGTCCACCACTAAGAATTCAACCTTTTTGGTTGCTTGTTTTGGGTAGGTACCTATTGTGATTTGAAGAGAAATCACTTCAAGTGGGTAAACACTGGTTCCAGCAAAACCGACCGGTGGGGTTTCGATAGGTCGTAACTGATCCTTGCCGATTTTTATTTCCTAAAAGGCCGTCAAATATATGATGTCCGCAGAACTGCCATTATCGATCAAGACACGTCTTGTCGAATAGCTGGCAATCTCTAGGGAGACGACCAACACATCGTCTTAAGGGTGGAAGACTTTGTGGGTATCTTCCTTTGTAAAGGTAATGGGAAGATCTTCCAACCTAGGAATCTTGCCGGTCTTCTGAGTTACCAACATGTTGTGTATCTGGCGAGCATAGGCTTTTCGCGAGGAACGGGAGGTCCCTCCTTCTGCCATTCCTCCAGTTATCATGTGAATTTCCCCCAGTGGGGGCCTGGGACGCACTTCTATTGGAGGTCATTGGTGATGAGCCGCTGGTGGATGACCATCTTTTTTATCATTTTCAACAAATCTCTGCAATTTTCCTTACTTAATTAAATTTTCGATCTGTTTCTTCAGGTCATAACAATCTTCCGTATTATGGCCGTGATCCCTGTAGAAACAGTAGTACTTGTCTTTTGGCCTTTTATCAGGGTTCGTCATTAGCTTGCCCGGCCATTTCAAAGCCGGGTCGTCTCTGATTTGCATGAATATGTGATCTATAGGAGCGTTCAGAGGGGTAAAATGGTTGAATCTCTCATTAGATCCCTTTCCACTCTTATCCTTATGTCTCCTATTCCGGTTCTTCTGCATTTTGGGTTTTGACTCATGGGACTCCAGATGACGGTCGGCATATTCATATTTTCTTTTCTTTCCAGAGGCTAAATCTCGGGCTTGAAGGGCTTCCTCTCCATTCATGTATCGTTGAGCCTCATACATCATTTCCGCCATAGAGTTTGGGGGATCTTTATAAACTGAGAACAAAAAGTCTCTCAATTGGAGGCCAGAAATAAAAGCTGTTAGTACCACTTTGTCGTCTGCCTCGTCGACCAATAGTGTTTCTTTATTGAACCTGGTGAGATAAGATCTCAAGGTCTCACCCTCCTTCTATCTGACATTTAGAAGGTGTGTGGTAAGCCGTCCATACCGTTGTCCACCAATAAAATGATTAAAAAATAAACGGCTGAGTTGAGCAAAGGACCCCACTGATTCGGGCGTCAACTTTTTAAACCATATTCTAGCGAATCCCTTGAGGGTGGTTGGGAAGGCGCGACACATAATTTCATCTAGGACCCCTTGAAGGCACATCATAGTCTTGAAAGACTCCAGGTGGTCAAGGGGGTCCTTTGTCCCATCAAAATTTTCTAAAGAAGACATTCGAAATTTTGATGGGAGAGGAAAGGAGATTACCGCTTCCGTGAAGGGAGAATCCGTTCTTGTGGACGAGGTAGTCCAGGTTTTTGGTCGCCCGTCCTTCAAATTCATCCTTCATCTCTCCCATCTATGCCCTCATCATCTTTATTTCTTGCTCCCGCTTAGTTGTCGATTCTTCGACAGTCATCCTCGTGTGCTCACCCTTCGTTTCTGCCTCTTGTTCTTGTTGAGACTCGGCATCACCTCTTTCTTTATTCTTCCCTTTGTCCTTCTCTTTCTCCTTTCCAGTCTGTAAGAGCTTTTGATTAAGGACTTGGTTTTGCCGGGTGAGCTCTTCAAGGTTGGCGGTGAGGTCCTGGACTTGTTTCTCCATTGCAGCCACTTTTGGGGACTGGCTATTGGAGGGGAGCAAATGTGCATTGACATCCATCGATTGAGTTCTGACCATGCAGCCCTTTCGTAAAGGTGTAATGGCGAAACGCGCATTTCCCACAGACAGCGCCAACTGATGTTACTGGAAAATTAGTGGACTGCAGTCAGTCGAGCCGAGGGATGGAAGACTTACAAAAGCAAAGAAGTTGATCGGAATTGGTGCCGGTTTGGGGCCGGCCTAGGGGGCTCCAATGCCTTTGTCACTAAGAATTCCCAGAAAAACCTTGAGAGTGTATTTCTATATTGGAAAGTACTGTTCATACCTAAGATTCGGGGAGATCATGGCATTTTATGCTTTCTGGTTATAACATGTGGCCTTCCAGACTCCCTTGGATTCGAGGACACGTGGTGATTCAAGAGCCCTTTGATTTGGAAGGCTGTTGCACCTTTGGAGTGTAGTGCTGGGCGATGTTGCAAGGCCTTAACCCCCTAGATTCGTGGAGAACACCTGTCAATGGTGAAGGCTCAACTTGGTGAGCTGTTTCGCTATATTCCCGTAATAGATAAGGGATGAGTCACAGATAGTTGGGATAAGTGGCCATGCGTAGTAGGTCGTCCATTCAGGTTGGGAATCAGACGGTCATCATCTTTCTCGAAGAGTAGAAGGTCGTCGTTTTTGACTTGGGGAAAAGTTGATAAACATACCCTTCAATTATCATTTCGTGATGTGTTCAATTGACCTTCCAACAATTCTTTTGGTAGTAGTTAGCCATTTGCATCCATTGGATGATCATTCTACATAGAAGAAAAAAAGAAAAGATTTTTTATTTTATTTTTCTCTCTTAAAGAGGGAAAAAAACTAACTAAAAAGAATGATTGACTGTTTCCAATACCAGGCTACCAGCTTCCTATGGAAGGTGGACAGGCTTGGGTTTCCAACACTAACCTTACTTTTAATGTTGGTGTTCTAATGAAAAATGATTTTTCATCTCTACTGTCTAATGAAAAAAAAAAAAAACTTTTTTTTTTAACATTTTAAGCATTTTTTAATAATATTTAAATAGACGAATGAGATAAAAATTTGTTTTCTGAAAAGTTGAAACTTTTCATCTTATGCATAACAATTCTTTTCTAACTATTGTAGGAGATCTCGATACATCAGTCAAATTAATACTTCCAACAGCTTTACAGCTTATTGAAAAGATCGATTAGGAGGTGGATGTAGGTTTTTCAGTGTTTATATTGTGGAATAAGATCCTTTCTATTTGAAATGAAATGGAAAGAATTCATTTCATGGTCCAGATTAAATATTACAAATCTAACAGTGTATATATTGTCACATCATTTAAAATTTTAAATGACGTGGCAACTTGTACACTGTTAGATCCATGAGATTAAATCTGAACCATGAAATAGACAAATTGAGAGATTTCCAAATGGAGAGGATCCTATTCCCTATATTGTATGTCTTAAAGTTGGCTTATTTGGTTTATTGGCTTCTCTAATTTCATAGGTTTTTATTTTTTTATTTTACCAAAATGGATGGTTGGTCCCTAAAGTTTATTTGTATTTTTGATCCTTTAAATTTGACACGGGCATGGTTAGTCTCTAGAGTTTCAAAAATTTTGATTCTTAAAGTTAAAAAAAATAACAGTATTGGTCTTTCTATACAATTCTGTTAGTTATTTGTCTACGTGATTCACAAAAATATAATTTGACATATTTTAAATAATGTGGCCGATCATTTTTAAATGAAAAATTACAATTGAAAAAAAATACCCAATTTTTGTGTTCCACCTTATACTTCACTAATCAGTCAATCACAAACTTAACATGTATGATTTTCACCTTTCTTAACACGCACCAAGTTGAGATTTGTAGAGCATAAAGTAGGATGAAAGATTTATATTTCAGTCAAACCCAATACCCAACCTGCTTCAGACAAGCTGAAGCAGATTCACTATCCCCATTGGCAGAACTTGAGTGAGAGTAAGATATTAGTAGGAAAGAAGGAATCTTGAAGGCCAGCCATTGAATCTAACACAAGTGTTCTTTTATTTATTTTCTCCTTTCTTTTTCTCATCCACTCACTTATCTATCATTTCTTCTTATTATTTTTTCTTTCTTTCCCTTTTCATTTATGACTTCCACACTTTTCTTTTATTCACTTTACCTTTTCTTTAACTTTTTTCCTTCATCTCCTACTTGCACACGTTTCTTCTCTCTATTTTACCTTTTACCTTTTCGTTTACTTTTTTTTTTTTTTTCCTTCGACTCCTTCTTCCACGCGTTTTCTCCTTTACCATTTATTTAAGACTTTTGAGCAGATTTGCAAAACCTAGGTTGTGTAATTTGTCATTTCTATTGTACAAGCTTACAAACTTAGAGCATCTCCAGCAGTTATCTCTATTTTATCTCTATATGTACACTATTCAGCAACTCTCTCTTTATTTTTTCAGATGCACACTCCAGCAGCACTCTCTATTCACTCTCTACTCTATTTAAATATTCTTTCTTTATTCTTTTTCTTTTTAATTTTCCTTTTTCTTTCTCTCATATTTTTACATTCTCTCTCCTCTCTCTTCAGTGTCTTCTTCTTCTCCATCTAGCAAAACTCTCTAGCAAACAAAACCAAAATTTTCAAATCTGAACCCCAATCAAGAATTAAGAGAAAATTGAAACAAACTAAAACAATCAAAGAACCTATAAAAGGAGAAACAAAAAACGCAAGAAACAGAGAACAAAACCAACATCAACCAAGATTTGCATTGTATGAACCAGTTTTTTCACAATTGTTCAATCTTAGTAAAAATCCAATTCAATCCGTAAATATCACCACCACCCAAACCCTAGTTGAAGATGGAAAATTACAACCAACCAAACCCAAATCACAATTCATAAAAAACACAAAAGTGACACAACACAATCACTTGATTCCTTGACTGATTAATGCTCAACAACGAGAAGAAAAGAGTGAAAGGACCGATCGACCCCTTCAATGCTAGAAACAGTGGACATCGGGGATTGGAAATGGAGGATGACGAAGAAGCCACTGGTGGCCTTGACCATAGGGGATCAAAGCTTAAGGTTGTCTAGCGCCCATCTCAAGGCAAACCCAGGCCAAGATCAGCAAGCCCAGGCCGAGATCGGCAAACCTAGGCTGAGATCGGCAAGCCCAAGCCCGTTTCCAACCACCACGCCGTTAACCACCACCACGCTGTCAACCACCACGTTTCCAACTGGCAAACCCAAGCCCGTTTTGTGCTTCAACAGAAAACCCAAAGAGAAGAGAGAGCACAAAAAGAAGAGAGTGGAGAGCGGAGAGCACAGAGAGGAAAAGAGAAGGAAGAGAGAGAAAAAATCGTAGCAAATGAGAAGAAAGGAAAAAAATAAAACTTATATAGTCAGGGGAATAGACGGGTGGGAAATTTTTTTTAATGGATGAAGAGTGAATAAAGAATGTACAGTAGCTTTTCAAAAATGAAAAGCTACTGTAGCAAAATGGGAATTTAAAGACCAGTTTGAAGGACTGCTGGAGCAAGTTATCTCTATTTTGCTGTCTATTTGTGGAGATAGAGAGTGGTTTTAGACCACTGCTGGAGATGCTTTTACAAACATAGGATCGAAAGACTTTTCAAACCACGCCTAGGGGTGTTTCTCTTCCTACAATTGACTCACCCCTTTATGAGGATTTATGTTCGATCCTCTTTATACAAATTAAGTTAAGAACAAATTAGGAATCTCTTTCTCAGATTAAAAAAAATGACAAAAAATTTTCAAACCCCTGGCAAGTTCTAAAATCAATATCAATCAATATCAATATATATATATATATATAAAAAGCAGAGACCTTTAGCTGAGGTTCTGTCATTTGGCATGCTTAGAATTTGACATGTTGAGATCTTTTTTTATTTAAAAAAAAATTAAGATGAAGATAAAGATTAAGAAAAAATTAAGATGAAGATAAAGATAAAAAAAAAAAAATTAAGATGAAAATAAAGATTAAGAAAAAATTAAGATGCATATAAAGATTAAGAAAAGATTAAGATGAAGATAAAGATTAATCTCTTCTATTTATAAATACATTGAAAAAATTAAGATGAAGATAAAAATAAATAAAATTAAGATGAAGATAAAGATTAGTTTCTTCTATTTATAAATACATGTTAAAACATATAATATTGCAAATATTTTGTTTTTTGGTTAATGTTTGTTTTTGGGTGTGATGAACTAAGTTGAATGATGTGGCTTTCGACCATTTGAACAGTTTGGTAATCAACAAGGTTAGTTATGTTTATTGCTTCTTGAATTATGCATCTTAGTTACAAGAGTAGAGCACGTCTTGAATAGATTTAAGACTATACCTAACAAACTTTGTTGAATGAAAAGGTAATAGACAAGCCTACATATATGGAAAGCATAGTATGGAAAACCATTATTTTAATGAAGAAGTTCAAAGAAAATGTGGAAGAAAAATACAAATAACTGTATTACATTCAAAAAGGAAAATTGTACAATATTTCGTTTCATTTGCCAAACATGTAATGCAAAACCATTGACAATAAACTTAACTAATAATAAAAAGTTATATTTGGATTACACAACATTTAGTGTTGCTCTTCAATAATGCTCTCAAGTACATGATTGTTGCGAAGTAATAACTCGGTAAGTCCGAGGTCGAATTAATGGAAATTTTTTTTTTTTTTATTAACAATTGAAAAAATAATTATATTAAAACAATTAAATTTGTTTGAAGAGAAATTATGATTTGTTTGGTAAAGGCAAATTAAATTGACAAGAAATACAATATCTTAAAAAAACTAAGTCTTAGAGATCCACGCAACACATCTTATGGTAGTTCTAACAAGAAAATAACATAAGTGAATAACAAAACTTAAATAACATAAACATATTAATGTCATTCATTGAAAAACAATGGAGTATCAATATTTTTTTTTCCAAAATACTAACAAGAAAATTAATACCTCTTTCCCTTTTGTTAGGTTGAATCCACAATTATTTTTCATGCATTTGGCACAATATCATGATGATGGATTTGTAGCAGGGACGTAAGGCTGGCATATAGCATTTGCAGAGAATTGTTTGGAGTCTTCATGATCTATCTTTGGGGCACAAGACTGACGTATAAAAAGTATTATGTAGATAATGATTGCAAAAAAGGTAGAAGCGATCGAAGTTATTAATATTTGTCTTCGACCAAATTTCTCCATCATTAAACAACCAAGAAGTGTTTCCAAGATATGTTGGTGGCACTAAAAACAACTAAGAATGATATGAACTGATCATGGATGAGATATCTTACCCCATCTGCAAGTTCTTGAAGGTAATATAAAACAATGTTAATCTCTAACAACTATTATAAGGCCTGAGTGGTAATCCTAACAAATAATGCTTTTCTCACTCCACGATCGTGCAAAGAATCCATAAATTTAGTCCAGAAATGTTGTACTGTATGGGCCCTAGGACCATCCCTTGAAGCTACCTCCAACGAGTTTATTTCCCTCTGAACTTCATTCACATCTTAAAAGTCATTGTAAATTAGATTTAGTTAAGATGTGTTTAAAATATGAGTCCTTCTAGGACCGCAACAAAAGCCACAGCTCAGTGTTATGGCAACATGTGAGTGGTTAACAATAAAAGTCCACAAATTTTTACTTATATTCAATTGAATTTAAGCTAATATGGGTAAGTTTAAACACTAAGAGTTACAATTCACACTTAATTATTTATAAATATCTATTTAAAAAAGCATAAACATCTATTGAAACATAACCATATGTTATTAATTTATTAAATTAATTTCTTTAAAACTTATATTAAATCCATGATTCTTATGTTTAGTTTGGACCACTTTTCTTTAACAATGTTATGCATATAATACAAACAATATTAGAAACTTTCACACATGAACGAATATTCAAGTTACAATTATTTTTATTAGAAAATCATCATTTTATTGAAGAAGCTCAAAGAAAATGCGGAAGAAAAATACAAACAAGTGGGTTATATTCAAAAACGAAAATTGTATGATATTTCATTTCATTTTGTCAAGAACGTAATACAAAACCATTGACAATAAAATTAATTAATAAAAAAAAAGTAAATTTGGATTACACAAGATTTAGTGTTGCGACCTCAATTAATAATGCTCTCAAGTATACAAGGTTGTTGCGAAGTAATCACTCGGTGAGTTCGAGGTCGAATATACAAGAAATTTTTTTTCTTAGAAATCCAAAAGATAATTATATAAAAACAATTAAATTTGTGTGAAGAGAAATTATTATTTGTTTGGTAAATCAAATTAAATTGACAAAAAATACAATAATTTAAAAACACTAAGTTTTAGAGATCCACGAAACACATTTTATGCTATAGTTTTAATACGTAAATAATATAAATATATAAATGTCATTCATTAAAAAAAAAAAAAATATCAATATTTTTTTCCAAAATATTAACCAGAAAAATTAATATCTCATTCCCTTTTTTTTTTTTTGTACAAAATCCGCATTTAATTTTCATGCATCTGGCACATTCCCATGATGATAAATTTATTTTTCATGCATCTGACACATTCCCATGATGATACATCAAACATCACTACCATGATGATACATTTATTTTTCATGCATCTGGCACATTCCCATGATGATACATCAAACTTCACACAACATATATCTTATAATAGTTGAACAAAAGTCACAATTAGAATTCACGCATCTGGCAAATTTAGCAAATGCAAAGTTTGACAAAACTTTTCGTTGTTGCCGTTGCAACTTTATCTTTAACTCCCGTGGATTATTTTCACACATCACGCAACATATCATATGATAAATTAACAAAAAAAAAAAAAAAAAGGCGTAAAAAGAAGAAGAAAAAACTACGACTCACTCATCATATATAGAAACTCTGATTTGTATGAAAACTACGATCGATCTTGGCAACGATCTCCATAAAACTGCTACATACAAAGTTTAAATTAATGTGAGAACTCCTGATATATAATAAGATTGGATGTTTAAAAAAACTAAATGGAAACGGCTGAGGGCTTAAACCTTGAAGGACGTAAAAGCGAAACTCACCAAAACGTATGAAGGTTGACCAGATGTGAATAATAAACTGTGAAGTCCTATTAGATATTGATTTAAATTTGTACGTTATACAACATTCCAAAAGAATGAATATTTAAACTTAAATACTCACACTTAATTATTTAAACATGTATTCTTTTTTACTATACTGCACACAGAGACAATACTATATTTCAAAATTTAAACTTTAAACACACCAAGTTGACAACATAAACATATATGTAAACATAAACATATGGTACAAATATGTAAAGGTAAATAATGATTCTATGTTCCATATATTTAAACACATGTTCTCTTTTTACTATATTACACATATAATAGACAGACAATACGTACTAGAAACGTTTACTCCTGAACGGAAAAACAAGTTACGATTATTTTTATTGAAAAATCTTCAAGTAAATCAACAAGTTCAAAGTAAAGGTGGAAGAAAAATGAAAATAAGTTAATACTGATTACTATTATATTAAAAAAAAAAATGAAAATGGTGCGATATTTTCTTTGTTTTGTCAAGAAAGTTAACCGTTGAAAAAAAGCTAATTTAATAAAATAAAAATGGTTAAACTATTATTTTCGTCTCTAAACTATACATGAGTTTCGTTTTTTGTCCCTGAACTTTGAAAAAGTTCATTGTTACACATGAATTTTGTCCTTTTATAAAAAGTTCAAGGACAAAATTCATATGTAACAATGAACTTTTTCAAAGTTCAGGGACGAAAAATAAACTTTTCAAAGTTTAGGGACAAAAAACGAAACTCATGTATAGTTTAGGGACGAAACTTTGAAAAGTTTATTTTTCGTCTCTAAACTTTGAAAAAGTTCATTTTTACACATGAATTTAGTCCCTGAAACTTTTTTATAAAATGACGAAATTCATGTATGTAAAAATGAACATTTTCAAAGTTGAGGGACAAAAAATGAAACTCATGTATACTTTAAGGACGAAAATAATATTTTGGCCAATAAAAATTGTATATTAAGGAAATGGTAAATTGCAATAAGACCTTTTTAAGTTTTATTTGTGCCAATTTAATATATAAGCATTGATATTATTACAAATAGGCCCTTTTTATTCTTTTTTTTTTTTAATTATTTTTTCACCAAATCTTAAAAAAAAAAAAAAAAAAAAAAAAAAAAAAAAAAAAAAAAAAAAAAAAAAAAAAAGAAATGGTTCTTACTACAACTACTGATGATTTCATCCCCAAGCCCAACTCTTTTGACGATTCGTCCTCATCAACTGAAACCATGGTTTTAAAAACCGGACCGGGGAGAAAACCAGAAAGGAGAGTGGTTCCCGTACTAGTGGTCCGACCCGGGTCGGACCGGTGGTCAAACCGGTGACATCATAAATAATTTAATTAATAATTTTAAAATTATATAAATAATTAATAATAAGTGTATAGCTAGGAATATTTACTAAACCAAATATTTAGAAAATTTAATAATTTTTAAGTTATTCTACATATCTTAAATTAAGAAAATAAAATAACAAAATATAAATAAACATATCAAGTTTAATTTGTTAATGTTATTTTGGCAAGTATAGTGTTATTAGCAATACCTATCAAACGTGGCATCTATTAAGTTAACCACGTATATATGTTGAAGAAGCCTAAAATGAAAACGTGTCATACTACCACCCATTTACAGTGCTAAAGGTGAAGCTATATACTTCCAGATCCCATTTTCATTACCCCATCCTACATCCACAATAGCATAAAGTAATAAATATAAGTAGTCTAATGATTCGTTTATTTGAAAAATAAATAAACATGGTATTTAGACTCTAGACTAGACTATTCATTAGCAACAGGCTAGGTGTACAGTTGGTTAAGCATTCATTTCTTTGTTTCCTTTTGTTATTTTCTTTTTGTTTTAGAAATCAATAAAGAAAGACAAAAACTATAATAAATTGTTTCCTTTTGTATTTTTTTAGAAATCAATAAATTTATTCCTAATCAATGCCTTTTTTACCAGATATAAATTTAAGAGACTTCAAAAAATTATAAAAGAAGTCAAAAGGAAGATTCAACTTTTTTGTACTTCCAATACATTTATTACTCTTGTCCCACGGCAAAACCCTAAATAATAATAATTCAAACCAACCACCACATTTCCCAAATCAGTCCAGCCACCTTTTATTTTTTTTCTCTTTCAAAGCATCTGATCTGATCAAAACAGCCACCAGTAAACAAAACATCTCTCACCGTAGCGGCTAGATCTGATCTGATGCTTGGCAGAGATGCGGCGGCGGCGCGAGGCTGGAGTTGTTGGCAAGTGGTGGTGCGAGGCTGGAGTTGTCGTCGAGCAGCGGTGCGAGGTTGGGATAGACAGAAATCCAAAGTCGTGTGCTGCTGGTGTGATGTTTTCTCTTTCATTCCAGTCGGCTTCATAACCGGTTCGATCGTTCCGGTCGCCGATTATGCCAATTAAACCGCCGGTTACCGGTTTTTCTTGATTTTTATTGAATTTCCGGATTTTTCACATAACCGGACCGGTATAGAGGCCGGTTCACGGTTGAATCGGTTGAACCGGCCGGTCCGATCCGGTTTTTAAAACCATGACTGAAACCCACTTGACATGCCCTTCCAAATCTTGAAAACCCATAAAAATAGGAGTGGACCCAATTCCCCAATCCTGGTATTTTTTTTTTCGGGAAAATTACATTTTAAAACCTATAGTTTAGGGAGTGTAACAAATGAAATCTTATAGTTTCAAAAGTAATAAATTGAATCCCGAAGTTTCAAAAGGTTAAAAATTAAACCCTGAAGTTTCAAAAAGTAACAAATTAAACCCCACAATTTCAAAAGTAACAAATTAAACCTTCAAGTTTTAAAAAGTAACAACTTAAACTTTTAATTTGTTACTTTTTGAAACTTTAGGGTTTAATTTGTTACTGTTTGAAATTTCAAGATTTAATTTATTACTTTTGAAACTATGGGGTTTAATTTGTTACACCCCCTAAACTATAGTGTTTAAAATGCAATTTTCCCTTTTTTTCCTATACTGCTTAAACCACTTATCCCAATTTATCCCACAAACCCAAACGTTTAGATGATTTGAATCCTTCTTATGTTTCATCGTTTATGACTCTAATACTATCAACAACACTATCAGAGTTCAAATTATGATTGAAACTAGGATTGGGGTTTTGAAAATCAGATTGACGCACCTGTTCCTGTTCCTGTTGGTGTTCATCACCAAAAAAGAGCTTCTTTTGAACACCAAAAAAGAGCTTCTTCTTTAGGGAGTTACGGTGACGACGACATGTGGGTCGACCAAAATTGGCAAGAATCTAGAAGTTGGTGGTGCTGCTATGAGATTCTAAAAAATATATTGGAAATGATGAGTTTCTTTTTTAATGATGAATTTCGAAATTGAGTCACAAAGTTTTTTCTTGAGATTAAGTATGATCCATTTTGTTTTGTGTTTTAAATATTTTATTTGTTTTTTAAAATGGAAAACAGTGGGGTAGGTAACGGGTGTCTAACGGAGTCAATCTGAAGTGGGTAAAGTGATAAAGTTCAAACCACGGGTAAGCAACATTAAAACAGACCAAACCACAAGTAGGTAAAAGTGTAATTAACCCATTTTTTAATGATTTAGTGCCAAAAAAATAATGTTTTAATAAAACAAATAATGGACATAAAGGGTAAAAAAGAGTTAAGAGCCTTACTACAACATCATAAAAGTTCATCGAGTCTAAATGCATTTTACCTTAAAAATTACTATATAAGAAAATGTGATAAAAATATTTGAAAATAAAAGGTTGAATTACAAAAAAAAAAACACTGGGGTTTAGGTCAGTTGCAAAGTGACTTCTTGGGTTTCAATTTTACATTATAACCACATGTGGTTTATATATTCATGAAATTGACCCCTAAACTAAACTGCCATTGTTTGTTATTCCGATATAGATGACAACGATGTGATACTCCAAACAAAATCCTAAAATTCTTTGGCGCCAATTGAAACAGCGAATGATGGTTTTTGTCAAACCCACACGTGCGATTGAGAGAGAGAGAGTGAGAAAAGAAAAGAAAAAGAAAACACATGTGCGATTGAGAGAGAGAGAGAGAGAGAGAGAGAACTGGAAATGATGTGGGGGCGTGGGGCCATGGAATATGGAAAGTTACTGGAAAAGAAAAATGCAGCTTCCAGTCCATATCTATCTTATTGGTTCATAGCAAGGCTTCTTTGTACAAGCATCTTTATTTGATATGTATAAGAATAACATTTATATTTTCTATATCTTACCAACACAAAATTAGGCTATCAGCTTGTTACAACACTAGTGATTGTAGAACTTATCATTCATCAACATAACACTTTTTCTTAGCCAAAATGAGGAACAATCAATTTCAGCACACAAACAATTTGATGAATGAAGCAGAATTCACCCCTTCTGATTCCCAAAGGTAACATGCTAATATTGGTCACTAATCAATTGATCAGTCAGGTCCACTGAAAACTCTAGTATGTGCCTGGACAGATATGACTCTTAGTCTTGGGGGCAGAAATCAATATCTAGAATTTAATATGTCCACATCTTAAAATTGCACCCAATTTCTCATGAAATTTATTTGAAAGCATGGCCAAAGAAGCCAGTGAATTATAGATATCACAGTTCATTAAAAAAAAGAAAAAACAAAAGGCAAATCAAGACCAAACTTTATTTAATTATGTGCCAGAATACTAATAAATTAAGAAAATAAGCCCACTAGCCCAAGAAATGGGGGACTTTATTCCTATTAAACCAGCAGGCTTGTTCGGAAGAGCATTTACACACTCCAAGCAATCACCTAAAACATATCCCATAATTAATTACTCTACAAAACTAAGTACAACAAACCCAAAACATGAAATCTATTCACATATTCCCAAATACCATTACATTAACATTACTCCTCAAAATAAATCCATTCCATTAATTTACTGCTACAATATGAATGTGTTCAAGCCGTTACATCACATCGGGTCAGATAACTGGGTTTGGATTCGGGTTGGGAAAATGGAATCAGATTCTAAGAGAGGATGGATTTCAAGAAAAGAGGATGAATTGTGAGTCTTGTGATTTATGACTGTGAGTGAATTTGACAACGCATTTTGTTTTTAATGAGAATTCTGTAGGGAGTAATTCGTCCCAATTTATTTCAGATTTTGACAATTTTTCTTTGTATGTTGTTTGGACTTAGCATGCACTTTTCTACTGGAATTCATGAAATGAAATACTACTATTCTTTTATATGTTTCTGTTGACTTTTAATGCCATAATCAATTATTTTTAGAGCATAGGTTTAAAACAATGTCCAAGAAAGTTGTCTAGTTCATACAATTTCCTTGACATTGATTCATTTGGTTCATACAACAAACAGAAGAAAGCCTAAAAAAGCCACCGAGTTTTAAGAGATTAAATCATCACATTTTAATGAAAGAACACGACAATTCAAAACCAAAGTATTATCTTTGTGCAATCTGACAATTAATTAGCTTTTGTCTTGCAAAATTTATGTAGTGCATTAGACATGGAAATTTCAGTTAATGCTAAACCACACTTGCTGAGTACAGGGTGAGCTCAGGAGTTTAAATCCCATATGGGTATTATTTTCCAATCAGAAAACACTTTACTTAAATCAAGCTTATTGTTAAACTAAACATGTTGAAAGTGCAAATCTCTCTACACTGTTGGATATTATTATTCCACATTAAAAATAGTTACTCAAGCTTACACCTTCTTGCTTGAGTTTGAGGGGGGGTGTTGGATATTATTATCCCACATTGGAAATAGTTGGAGTGGATAATGGGTTTATAAGACAATGGGCAATCCTCATCTCTCAAGGCGTCTTTTGAGATTGAGTTAGGCCCATTAGACTTTAACATGGTATCAGAGTCACCCCTTAGGTGTTGGGCAGATCTCCCCCCCAATTATGATCCACATGTTTGGTTGGTCCGCCACACGTGAGGGGACATATTAAAGTGAGAGTCTTGTCCCACATTGACCAAGTATTCTTGGATTGTGCAATTTATAACTATGGGTAATCCTCATCTCTCAAGGCGTCTTTTGAGATTGAGTTAGGTCCATTGAACTTTAACATGGTATCAGAGCCAGGGTCATGGGTTCAAGTCGTGGGAGCGTCATGTTGTTGGGGGAGGGATTGTTAGGCCCATTGAACTTTAACATGGTATCAGAGCCAGGGTCATGGGTTCGAGTCGTGGGAGCGTCATGTTGTTGGGGGAGGGATTGTTGGGGTTAACAGTGCCACTCTGCCTACGGGTGCGATGTCGAATGCCATAAAAGGCTTTGGCTTCACTGGACACTAATTGGTGTTCAGATGAGATGGTCAAAGGCCCGATCCAAGAAATGGTATCAGAGCAAGGTTACCCACTCCAACTAGTCCCCCAATTGTGTAGTATTCTCTACATTTCCAAACTCAAGCTTCCACCTCCTTGCTTGAGTTTGAGGGAGGGTGTTGGATATTATTATTCCACATTAAAAATAGTTACTCAAGCTTACACCTTCTTGCTTGAGTTTGAGGGGGGGTGTTGGATATTATTATCCCACATTGGAAATAGTTGGAGTGGATAATGGGTTTGTCTCCAGCTGCTGGCTCGCCTGATTCGGATCCTGCACCATCAGCACCATCAGAGTCTCCTACAGATATACGTCGTTCCACTCGAGTAAGGGCTCCTCCTTCTCATCTTTCTGATTATCATTGTTATTTTGCCCTTACTACCCTCCATGAGCCTCATACATATCGTGAGGCTACCACTAATCCTCTTTGGCAGCAAGCTATGGCTAATGAACTTAATGCACTTCACAAGACTCATACTTGGGACATGACCACTTTGCCTCCTGGCAAGTCTGCAGTTGGTTGTAAATGGGTCTATAAGATCAAGACTCGGGCTGATGGATCCGTTGAACGTTACAAGGCTCGCTTGGTTGCCAGGGGATTCACTTAGGAATATGGCATTGATTATGAGGAGACTTTTGCTCCTGTTGCTCGTCTTACCTCTGTTCGATCTTTACTTGCTGTTGCTGCTGTTCGTCATTGGCCTCTGTTTCAGATGGATGTGAAAAATGCCTTCCTCAATGGTGATCTTTTTGAGGAAGTCTACATGCAGCCACCTTTGGCTACCCTGATTCTCAGAATCAAGTTTGTCGCCTTCGCCGTGCTCTCTATGGTCTTAAGCAAGCTCCTCGGGCTTGGTTTGCTAAGTTCAGTTCTGTAGTTGCTCAATAGGGTTTCACCCCTAGTTCATATGATTCAGCTCTCTTCATTCGACATACATCTATTGGTATCAGAGCCAGGGTCATGGGTTCGAGTCGTGGGAGCGTCATGTTGTTGGGGGAGGGATTGTTGGGGTTAACAGTGCCACTCTGCCCACGGGTGCGATGTCGAATGCCATAAAAGGCTTTGGCTTCACTGGACACCAATTGGTGTTCAGATGAGATGGTCAAAGGCCCGATCCAAGAAATGGTATCAAAGCAAGGTTACCCACTCCAACTAGTCCCCCAATTGTGTAGTATTCTCTACATTTCCAAACTCAAGCTTCCACCTCCTTGCTTGAGTTTGAGGGAGGGTGTTGGATATTATTATTCCACATTAAAAATAGTTACTCAAGCTTATACCTTCCTGCTTGAGTTTGAGGGGGGGTGTTGGATATTATTATCCCACATTGGAAATAGTTGGAGTGGATAATGGGTTTATAAGATAATGGGCAATCCTCATCTCTTAAGGCGTCTTTTGAGATTGAGTTAGGCCCATTGGACTTTAACATACACAAGGATTTCATGTAACTCTATTCTTCATAAAAGTTTTAAAGTAGAAAAGCACTGCATGATTTATCAGGATACAGTTCCGAGAGAATCACCTGAGCCTCTTGATGTCATAAAGCCAAAAGATTTCAAGCGAAAGGAAGAGGATGGTTTCACTTTCTGCCCATGTTGAGTTTCTCAAAGTATAAGACATAGAAGTTATACTTGTGGGGGAGGAAAAAGTACTTAATCTTGAAACATAGAATAGGATTTTTGTACTTGATCAAGAACAACCCTTTTGTTTGATCAGTTGACGTAGCCTGTTTACCTTTGGGAATCAAAAGTTTTCATTCACGTCTCTCATTATGAATTTCTGCTTCATTCATCAAATTATTTGTGTGCTGAAATTGATGGAAGTTGCTCATCTTGGCTAATAACCAGTGTTATCTTGATGGATGGAAAGTTGTAAATTTATAGTTCTGTAACAAGCTTATAGCATAAATTTGTGTTGGTGATATATAGATAATAGAATGCTATACATATCAAATAAAGATTCATGTACAAAAAAGGAATAAAAGAAGGGAGAATATGCTTTAAGGTAAACAAATAAGAGAGAGATGTGCTAAAGTTTGAAAGGGAGGTTGGAGGAGACAATAGACTCAGAATAGATTCAACAATCTTGCTCCAGGAACCATTTCGATGAATTGCAAACTATACCATTTGGATGGTGCATACTTTAAACTACTAAAAGCAGTGTCACAATATTAGAGATAATTAGCTGCAATTGTTGGATAGTCAATCAGCTGTAACTTTGGGATTTGCTAGCTGTCAATATTTGCCAAAACTCTAGTCAATTAGCTGTAATTTCTGATAGCCAATCAGCTGCTGTAATTGTGGGATTTGCTGTCAATATTCTGTCCAATTTCATTGTAACAACATCTATATATTCAGATTAAAAGCTCTGTACCTTTCAGAAATAATTTATTTTCCCTGCATATTTCATCAAGAGATATATTGTATTTATAAAAGAGATGTACAAGAGATGGTTCTTGAGATAACTACTCTATTTGATATACACAGCAACTTAATAGTAATCTCCTAAATATTTGGTGACTTATCTTCCAGTATCACAGTTGGCTTTTGTTGCTTATCAAGAACTTGAAGTTTATCAGATGAGGTTGTCCTAATAGGCCCCCGCAATCGCAAGGGGAGTTCACGGACATTGAGAGTGTCACGTAAGACATTGAATTTAGCCGTAGGTAGTGGCTTGGTGAATGTGTTTGCAACTTGATCCTTGGAAGAGATGAAGCAGATACAAAGAGCTTTGGTAGACACCAAGTCACGGACAAAGTGTACATCTATTTCAATATGTTTGGTGCGAGCATGGAAGAGGGGGTTTGCTGTAAGATATGTGGCACCAATGTTGTCACACCAAAGCACAGGTGGTGTGGTGGACTTCATGCCCAATTCAGTCAACAGTGACTGAAGCCATAATATTTCCGTGGAGGCATGAGCAATGGCTCTATACTCTGATTCTGTACTTGAGCGAGATACAGTGCGTTGTTTGCGAGAAGACCATGAGATCAGATTACGGCCAAGGTATATGCAGTAACCGGTTGTAGAACAAGGATCATCAGGACAGCCTGCCCAATCAGCATCAGAGAATGCTTGGAGGGAAAAGCTGGTGTTGTGGTGGAGAACTAAACCATGATGGATGGTGTGTTTAAGATAGCATAAAATACGCTTGACAGCACTCCAGTGATCATTAGTAGGATGAGACATGTATTGACATACCTTATTGACTGCAAAAGCGAGGTCAGGCCGTTATCAATGTGGTGGAGAATTTTATTGCCATTTATGTAGGGAGTTATGGCAGTTTTCCATGAGAGGTAGTTGTCTTTGGTGAGCTTTATTTGAAGATGAGTGGAGGGAGAAAGTAGAGGGTAGTGGTGGGTTTGGGAAGAGGAACCTGTGGTAATAGATGAGGAAGACATGTTTTTTACTTGAGTTTTGACGTAAGTCTATTTTGCTCTGATACCATAAAAGCTTTGTACCTTTCTCAAATAATTTATTTTCCCTGCATATTTCATCAGGAGATATATTGTATTTATAAAAGAGATGTACAAGAGATGGTTCTTGAGATAACTACTCTATTTGATATACACAACAACTTAATAGTAATCTCCTAAATATTTGGTGACTTATCTTCCAGTATCACAGTTGGCTTTTGTTGCTTATCAGGAACTTGAAGTTTATCAGATGAGGTTGTCCTAATACAGATCAATGTAAATTTCTCAACACTGTGAAAGTATTTTAGACAAAATATTTGTTCTTAAATCTTTTCTCACATGGTATCAGAGCGGTGAAAGATCCATCTCTCAAAAATATGTTGGATACCAAAGGGCACAGCACCGACACTCAGATAATCCAACAACGGTTCTTGTTTCTCCACTCATCACAGGAGACAATTTCAGCACATGGCTCCGAGCCATGACAATGGCACTTCGTGCAAAGAATAAATCTGGATTCATTGATGGTACTATCAAACCACCAACGAATGACAAGGAACTGAAAAAATCGCAGCAGTGCAACGACTTGGTGAGTTCATGGATTCTCAATTCCACAGAAGCTGAAATTCGTGCAAGCATTCTCTATGCAGAAATTGCCAGAGAAATATGGACCGATCTCAACGATTGGTATGCTCAAACAAATGCGCCAAAAATCTATCAATTGAAACAATTGATTGCATCTCTGAAACAAGAGGACGCCTCTGTTTTTGCCTACTACACAAAGATGAAGGCCTTATGGGATGAATTAAATATGCTCACTGTGGTGCAGCCTTGCATCTGTGGACATCTAAAAGAGAGTGCGACTCAATAGCAACAAGATCGCACAATGGAATTTCTACAGGGGCTTCATGATCGATATTCGACACTTCGAAGTCAAATTTTATTGATGGATCCTTCTTCAAATACCACAAAAATCTATGCAATAAGAAATACATTCTTTATCTCTATCTATCAATGCACCAGAAGCGGCAGCGCTTTCAGTCAACTTGGCACCCATTAATGCTGGAAATTCATTCACAAGTCGTGCAAATGCAAACAATCACTCATCCAACCGACCAAATAGCAGCCAACAATGGAAGGGACAATCGCCGTAATGGAAAGTCAACTTTTCACTGTGATTATTGTGGTTACAATAACCACACAAAGGATGTATGCAACAAGCTTCACGGTTTTCCTAATGATCGATCGCGAAATCCTTCCAGAAACCAGAATTTTTCTGAATGGGCTCTGGTAGCTCCTCCACTCATCACGCAGGAACAATACAATAAAATTCTTACAATGCTTTGTTCAGGTAGCACGAATCCATAAGCCAACTTGGCAGGTATAGCATTCACAGCTAATTATCTCTAATAATTATCCATACCTTCAAGATTACCATTGCTGAACCGTCACTGGTGCTGCACTACCTACTCCAACGAATTCCAAACAGACAGGTATTCTTTACCCTCTTGATCAATATATTACATATTCTAACTTTTCAGGTGCCCATCAAGCCTTCATTTCTGCCATTTCCTCCAATGAAGAGCCAAAATCATTTTCTTAAGCAGTTAAGATACAACATTGGCATGATGCCATGACTACAGACCTTGAAGCCCTTGAAAATAACCACACATGGAGCCTCATTCCTCTACCACCCAATAAGAAACCCACTGAGTGTAAGTGGGTGTATAAAATTAAGTATCGATCTGATGGGGCCATTGAAAGATATAAAGCCCGCTTAGTTGCCAAGGGATTCACACAAGTTGAAGGGCTGGATTATCATGACACCTTTGCTCTTGTTGCTAAGTTGGTCACTGTTTGAGTTGTATTATCCGTTGCCTCTGCTAAAAATTGGTCCCTCCATCAACTTGATGTCAACAACGCTTTTCTCCACGGAGACTTGGATGAAGAAGTGTACATGACGGTCTCACTTGGTTTTGCTCAACAAGGGGAGACTTAGGTTTGCAAACTCCATAAATCCATATATGGGCTGAAACAAGCTTCACGCCAATGGTTTGCAAAGTTTTCACCAACTCTTCACAATGCTGGCTTTTCCCAGTCAAGAGCAGATTATTCCTTGTTTACCAAGACCATAGGGACATCCTCCACATTTGTCTTGGTGTATGTTGATGACATCATCGTTACTCGTAATGATTCCTTTGCAATTCAACAACTAAAGGACTTTCTAGCAAAGAACTTCTTCCTCAAAGACTTAAGCCGATTGAAATACTTCCTTGGCATTAAGGTTGCCCGTTCTCAACAAGGAATCTTCTTGTGTCAACGTAAATATACGTTGGATATCCTTCAAGATGTAGGATTACTAGGCGCTAAATCATCTGCTTTTCCCATGGAACAGCACCTACACTTGACTCCCACACATGGGACTCTTTTATCAGATCCCTCTACTTACCACTGACTTGTAGGCCGTTTCATCTACCTCACAGTTACTAGGCTAGACATTGTCTACTTGGTTCACATTTTAAGTCAGTTTATGCAAGATCCTCACACCACCCACGTGGATGCAGCCATTCGAGTGCTTTGATATCTCAAAGGCACACCTAGAAAAGGTATATTGCTCTCCTCATCCACTTCACTTGCTTTAAGTGGTTACTGTGACTCTGATTGGGCTGCCCTGTGACTCGATGCTCCACAACTGGTTTTTGTATTTTAATTGGCTCTAATCCCATCTCATGGAAAACAAAGAAGCAAACTACTATTTCCCTCTCCTATGCTAAAGCAGAATATCGTGCCATAGTAACACTCACATCCGAACTCCAGTGGCTTAAATATCTTTTGGAAGATCTTGGTGTTCCTCCCACCTCACCCATCCCCCTCTACTGCGATAACCAAGCTGCAATCCAAATTGCTGAGCATCCGGTGTTCCATGAACGTACAAAACACATTGAACTAGATTGTCATTTTATTCGAGAGAAAATCCAATCTCAATTGGTTCATCCTCATCATATTCGTTCCGCTGAACAAATCGCTGACATTTTTACTAAACCTTTGGGTAAGGATCCATTTCATCACCTTATTGGCAAGCTAGGCGTTACTCATGTACACGTTCCACCTTGAGGGGAAGTATTAGAGATAGTTAGCAGCAATTGTGGGATAGTCAATTAGTTGTAACATGAGCTTGTAACCCAAGTTGGGGCATAAAAGTGATGGGACATTGGCCCATCCCAACTAGTCGGATTCTGTGAGGCTCTTCTACTAGCCCACCCATTCCAAGCAAAAGAGATGGACTAATGGACTTAGGTGAAGGCTCAGGTCCAATGGTTTCTAACGAGGAGGGCAATGCGTGAGGCTGGTTTCACAGAGCAGTGATTACTTCCCGTTCCTAGTAGTGGAAGGATAACAGGTCGGTGCCACCTAGATCCAACATGAAAAAAAAAAAAAAAAGTACCAAATAAGCCAGAACTAGAAGAAAAGATAATGATTACAAGAGATTTTAAGATAAATATGTGAATATTCAGAAAACATGAATTTTATTTATTTTTTTTACTACATTGAAATTACATACTTTTATTTTATCACCTACATCTCCCCAATTGCCATCTATTTCATATTTTGTCGGTTAAGGAATTTAGTTCTACTTCTAAAATTATTAGGCCAAAACTTAGATACAGTAGGTTATGTCCAGTTGCTGTAATTCCCAATCTAAAAATTGGACACGTGGCTAATTAAAACATTTCCAAACGACGTTAAATCAACTGCACTTCTTTGTCATCGTAGCTCCACGTCTATCTGTCTCTTAAATCTCAGTGCTTGTTCCCCTATACCCAAAAATTGAGAAAAACGGTACAACAACTATTAGCTAGAACAGGCTTTGGTCGCCGATTCAACCTTTGGTGGTGCTGGTTTATCCTTGGGCTTGGGAGGGTCTTTAGGTGTAAAACCACCAGCTTTGCAAATTAACTTTTTCTTAATCTTTTGAGGACTACAAGTTTGCAACATACCACTTTGATTATCACCAAGTTTTCTTTCTTGTTGTACACCTGGTCCTGTATTTTTCTTGTTCACAAATATCAAAATCACCACCACATAATAACTCAGTTTTTTTCTTTTCTTTTTTCTCTTCTTCAATGTCAAGCTCAAGAACTCATGCAAAACCCCAACCCAAAACCAAAACATCAGCTAAGGATTCAAAATCCACACACAAAAACAGTGCCAATAAATATCAAATCACCCAAGAATTAATCATGCAAAGCAACCCAACAAAAAAAAAACCCCACATTCACAAAAGTATGGCCACCAATCACCAAACCCCCCAAACTCAAAACTAGATCTTAGAAGCCAACCACCTCAACTATACATAAACATAAACAATCAGCGGAGACGAAACCCACACAGGACGAGAGGCACACGGATCACACAAGGAGTAGGGGCCAACGAAGGGTAGATCAGTGGACATGAAACCCACGAGAGGCAGAGAAGAAACCCTCGAAGGGTGACGACGAGACCGCAAAGTTAGGGAAGAGACCCACAACGACGAGGGTGAGCAGAAAGGGGCTGGACTAGTCCACTGAGATGAGAGAGAGAACAAGTACTGAGATAAGAGAACAAAAAGAGTACTGAGATGAGAGAAAGAGACGTGGAGTTGACATGAGAGAGAGAAGTATGGTTGATTTAACGCCGTTTGGTGAATGCTTTAATTAGCCACATGTCCAATTTTTAGATTGGGAACATAACCTACTGTATCTAAGTTTTGCCCAAATTATTAATATGATTCTGAACCTATGATAAATATTTTGATCCATATTTATATTTACCTTAAAATCTCTATTAATCATTATCTTTTCTTCCAAATCTAACTTATTTGGTACATGTGTTTTGAAGAAAATTCCTTTCCCACAATTGAATTTAATTACGACACTATTACACCATTTCCCTTTTATATATATAATTGGAATAAAATTCTTTGGTGTACACCTTTTCATACTTCAAAAAACAACCATCTTACCTAATTGAGTGACATAACAAAATAATAATAATTAATAATAATAACAGGTAAATTTAAATTTCATAAACTAAACTAAAACTATTTTTGGTTAAATTTAAATTGAAGTTTGAGATTTGCCTTGGGTAAGATTAATTGTATTGAGTGAGATATTCAGAAGACTCAAATAATAAATTTCTTCAATTAATGTGATCATATCCTAAGCTGATGTTGAAATATAATGACCAATTGTTGGAGAGGAATTTCTAAACCTCCAACAAGAACTCAAAACATTCGATGACGTGGAGACAAGTACATCCAATCCCACATTGATGATGCCAAAGATCTCTTATACGAGGAGGGCAATGTGTGAGCTTGTAACCCAAGTGGGGGCATAAAAGTGATGGGACATTAGCTCAGCCCAGTTGGTCCGATTCTGAGTGGCTCTTGCACAGGCCCGCCCATTCCATGCAAAGAGATGGACTAACGGACTTGGGCGAAGGCTCAGGTCCAGTGGTTCCTAGCGAGGAGGGCAATGAGTGAGGCTGGTTTCACAGAGCAACAATTACTTCCCACTCCTAACAGTGGAAGGATAATAGGTCGGTGCCACCTGGATCCAACATGGCCTTCTAGGTTGAATCCAATTGGACCATTATTTTTTATGCTCTAGTTTTTTTTTTTTTTTTTTTTTTTTTTTTTTTTCTTTTCAAATAATGTTAAAATTATCTTTCAAACATCAAACATTTTTATAATTTCAACCTTTTTCAAGATATCACAGAGACATAACTACATATGCAACAATTACTCTTAAGTGAATCCAAAATGCAGATGGTATATGACCTATTATTTACATCTTTTATAGAAGTTTATTGAACTCATATGATGTTTGTCAACAAAACGATTTGAGAGAGCTCAAAACCTAATCGAAATGGAAGTTGAATAAATTATATAAGAAGTATGTAATGGGAAGGAGCATATATGAGTTTTCTTTACAAAAAAACTTGTACCAAATAAGCCAAAACTGGAAGAAAAGATAATAATTACTGGAGATTTTAAGATAAATATATGTATATTTAGAAAACATGAATTTTAATTTTTTTTTTTACTACATTGGTGTTGACACCCCATTTTGTAACCATTAATTTTACTTTTTTACATTTTAGTGCATAAAGGGTAAAATGGTAATTTCACAAGCTTGAAAATTCAAAGTTGGTCCATAAATTTAAAATCATATTTTAGGTGATCAAAATTGAATTAAGAATGAGAGTGCATTTTTTGGATTGAAAATCGAATCAAAAACCAAGATTTTATTAAGGAAATAAATTTGATTGGTTGAAATGATATTTACCATAAGCTCACATGCATAGGATTACTTGTTAATTAATTTGATTGGTCATCTAAAGGATTAAATTAAAATCAATTAATAAATAATTCCTATTGGTTTAGAACACCTTAAAATGGTAAGTATTCATGCACAAGATATTCATCAAAGGATAATTCTTAAATTGATTTATTTTTAACTAATGAGATAATTATTTTGACCAATAATTATCATATTAATTATTAATAAATTGATTAAAATCAATAAATCTCTAATTCAGCCAAAGAAGGACTTCTAAATCCACTAGAAGTTGACCAAAGGTGAAAAACTTGGAATTATCCAAAGCCCAATTCGGATTTGGATTCCAGCTTGTACACTGATTAGTATTTTGACCATAACTTTTGACTTAATTATCAGATTGAGTTGATTCAAATTGGGTTGGAAAGATAACATGATGGGCTACAAATATGTGTGAAATGACCATCTCCAAATTCAAACGTTTAGAGGGTCAAAATGGGGCCGCAATTAGGGCCTAAAACTCAATCAGAATTTCGAAATTTTCATGAAGTATATTATCCAATTTCCAAAACCCTAATGCACTCCCATGAGTTCCAAAACGTGGGTAGGTTTATTTTAGGGTTGCCATATAAATATAAAATATTCTCATTTTAATGGGAGGTTGGAAAAATTAGTCAAAGGAATCCTAAGCAAAATTCAAGAGAATTTTTGCAAAGGGTTAGACTTTGGAATAAGAACACAAGTGTGTTCTTATATTCAAGCCTAGGGATTACAAAAGCCATTTTTTGTAATCTCTATTTCCAATCTTTCAATTCCATTTTTCTCTTTTAATCATATTTAACAGTTTTTCTCAAGAAACAATTTCCAGGACTAGTAGTATTCTCAATCAAGAGGCCGCATCCTACCACAATCAAATTCAATTTGGGACACTGATTCAGGAGGTTACATCCCAAAAGGTACAATCATTTCTTTTTTAATTTAATGCAGCAACTTTAATTGTGTAGAATGCATGATTAGGTTTTAATTTTTAATTGTTGGATTAATTTTTAATGCACAATTGCTATATTGCACTGTTTTCGGTTTCTGTTTTGAATGATGCAAATCTGATTTTTCTAACATGTACTAAAATTACAGCAACTTTAAATTATATTTTTCATGTGAGATGCATGCTTAAATGATTTTGAATGCTTGATGATTAATCATTGTTTAATTTTTTATTGCATGTACTGTTGTGATGCTATGAATCAAATGCGAGTATGGTTTGTTTGAGGTTGTGAACTTAGATTAATGGATCCTTAGAGACTGACATAAGTCAAGTTGGATGGGTGCCTAACACCTTCCCATCCAATCCCCTAGCTCCCGAATCCTAATCTTAGGGGATGTTTAGATTAGTTTATGTATCCTATTTACTTTCTTTTTTAGATTGTATTTAGGACCAAAGCCTTGTATTTTGTTTTCTTAGATTGTATCTAGGGAAAAATACTGTAATTTGTTTCTTTTTCAAACAATTGTATTATTTATTCAATCAATAAAAGATAGCACTTTTTTCTTAGCTTTTTGTTATAAAAGTTAGGTGGCGACTCCATTGTAATATCCCCTAGTGATTAGGATGGAAAATAGTGTAAATACCCATTTTTGGGAACCATGTTTAGACCTATATTGGTTAAGGGTCGTGGTTCTCACAATTGGAATTACATACTTTTATTTTATCACCTACATCTCCCCAATTGCCGTCTATTTCATATTTCGTCGATTGAGGAATTCAATTCTACTTCTAAAATTATTACTATGATTCTGAACCTATGATAAATATTTTGATCCATATTTATATTTATCTTAAAATCTCTACTAATCATTATCTTTTCTTCCAAATCTAACTTATTTGGTACATGTGTTTTGAAGAAAACTCCTTTCCCTCCATTGATTTTAATTACGACACTAATTACACCACTTTCCCTTTTATATATATAATTGGAATAGAATTTTTTGGTTGTTCACTTTTCCATACTTCAAACAACAACCATCTTACCTAATTGAGTGACATAACAATAAAAAAAATTAATAATATAAAGGTAAATTTAAATTTCATAAACTTAAACTAAAACTATTTTTGCGAACTTTAAATGTTATATTTCTTATTTTATTCTATAAAAGAAAAAAAAGAAAAAAAAGCCTCTTAACGCACTCGTGATGCATGTGGAAAGACTAGTAAATGTCAATATAATTGAAGAATGATGTTAATATAATTCAAGTTTGAGATTTGCATTGGGTAAGAATAATTGTATTAAATGAGATATTCAGAAGATTCAGATAATAAATTCATTTCTTCAATTAATGTGATCATATCCTAAGCTGGTGTTGAAATATGATAACCAATTGCTGGAGTCTAATTTCTAAACCTCCAAGAAGAACGCAAAACATTGGATGACATGGAGACAAGTACATCCAATCCCACATTGGTCACGCCAAAGATCGCTTATACGTTTATATGCTGCAAAAGAAGACAACATATCGCCAAGCTTGGTAATGTGAGCTTGTAACTGAAGTGGGGGCATAAAAGTGATGGGACATTAGCTCAGTCCAGCTGGTCGGATTCTAAGTGGCTCTTGCATTGGCCCGCCCATTCCAAGCAAAGAGATGGACTAATGGACTTGGTCGAAGGTGCGGGTCCAGTGGTTCCTAGCGAGGAGGGCAATGCGTGAGGCTGGTTTCACAGAGCAGCGATTACTTCCCGCTCCTAGCAGTGGAAGGATAACAGGTCGGTGCCACCTTGATCCAACATGGCCTTCTAGGTTGAATCCAATTGGACCATTATTTTTTATGCTCTAGGCATTTTTTTTTTCTTTTCAAATAATGTTAAAATTATCTTTGAAACATCAAACATTTTTATAATTTCAACCTGTTTTGAAATATCATAGAGACACAACTATATATGCAACAATTACTCTTAAGTGACTCCAAAATGCAGATGGTATATGACCTATAATTTACATCTTTTATAAAAGTTTATTGAACTGATATGATGTTTGTCAACAAAATGATTTGAGAGAGGTCAAAACCTAATCGAAATGGAAGTTGAATAAATTATATAAGCAGTATGTAATGGGAAGGAGCATAGATGGGTTTTCTTTACAAAAAAAACATTGTACCAAATAAGCCAAAACTAGGAAGAAAAGATAATGTTTACTCGAGATTTTAAGATAAATATATGTATATTCAGAAAACATGAATTTTAATTTTTTTTACCACATTGAAATTACATACTTTTATTTTATCACCTTACATCTCCCCAACTGCCGTCTATTTCATATTTTGTCGGTTCAGGAATTTAGTTCTACATCTAAAATTATTACAATGATTCTAAACCTACAATAAATATTTTTTATCCATATTTATACTTACCTTAGAATCTCTATTAATCATTATGTTTTCTTCCAAATCTGACTTATTTGGTACACGTGTTTTGAAGAAAACTCCTTTGCCACAATTGATTTTTAATACGACACTATTACACCATTTCCTTTTTATATATATAATTGGAATAGAATTTTTTGTTGTTCACTTTTCATACTTCAAACAACAACCATCTTAACCAAATTGAGTGACATAACAATAAAACAAAATTAATAATATAAAGGTAAATTTAAATTTCATAAACTAAACTAAAACTATTTTTGCGAACTTTAAATGTTATATTTTTTATTTTATTCTTTAAAAAAAAAAAAGCGCCTCTTAACGCACTCATGATGCATGTGGAAAGACGAGCAAATGTCAATATAATTGAAGAATGATGTTAATATAATTGAAGTTTGAGATTTGGGTTGGGTAAGATTAATTGTATTGAGTGAGAAGATTTGTTTTATTGAGTGAGATATTTAGAAGACACAGATAATAAATTCATTTCTTCAATTAATGTGATCATATCCTAAGCTGGTGTTGAAATATGATGACCAATTGCTGGACAGGAATTTCTAAACCTCCAAGAAGAACTCAAAACATTGGATGACGTGGAGACAAGTACATCCAATCCCACATTGGTCACGCCAAAGATCGCTTATACGTTTATATGCTGCAAAAGAAGACAACATATCGCCGAGCTTGGTAACGTGAGCTTGTAACCCAAGTGGGGGCATAAAAGTGATGGGACATTAGCTCAGCCTAGCCGGTCGGATTCTAAGTGGCTCTTCCACTGACCCGCCCATTCCAAGCAAAGAGATGGACTAATTGACTTGGGTGAAGGCTCGGGTCCAATGGTTCCTAGCGAGGAGGGCAATGCATGACGTTGGTTTCACAGAGCTGCGATTACTTCCCACTCCTAGCAGTGGAAGGATAACAGGTCAGTGCCACCTGGATCCAACATGGCCTTCTAGGTTGAATCCAATTGGACCATTATTTTTTATGCTCTAGTTTTTTTTTTTTCTTCAAATAATGTTAAAATTATCTTTCAAACAACAAACATATTTATAATTTCAACCTGTTTTGAGATATCACAAAGACACAACTACATATGCAACAATTACTCTTAAATGAATCCAAAATGCAGATGGGGCCCAGATCAACTTAAGTTAAATGGAGTCTCTATCCACCCGCAGGTGTAGTTTTGGTTGTATTGACCGCATCTTTTGGCATGACTAGTGAAGAACATTATGAAACTGCGCAAAGAGTTAAACAAACTTTATAGTGACACAAAGAACTTCAGGACATTTTAACTATCCTTGGATTGGACGAATTATCCGAAGAGGATCGTTTAACCGTAGCAAGAGCACAAAAAATTGAGCGTTTCTTATCACAACCTTTTTTCGTAGCAGAAGTATTTACGGGTTGCCCGGGAAAATATGTCGGTCTAGTAGCAGATCTCAAATTAAAGCCATGAAACAAGTAGCCGGCAAAATCAAAATTGGAATTGGCACAATTTGCAGAATTACAAGCCTTTGCACAATTCGCGTCTGATATTGATAAAGCTACTCAGAATCAATTGGAAAGAGGTCAACGATTACGCGAGTTGCTCAAACAATCTCAATCAGCCCCTCTTACGGTGGAAGAACATTTCATTTTACCAAGTTCAAAGTTAGCCAGATTAGTCAACATTTATATGTTTCAATGCAACAACAAGATATTATTTGGGGTGATTCAGGTGAGATCCAATGTAGATCCAACTTTCTATTCAATCATGGGATCCGGGTGGTCCGGGGGGGACCGCCACGGCTACCGAAAAGTCGGATAGGATGGCCTTTACGTAAGGATTATATTGCCCCAAATTTTTATGAAATACAGGATGCTCATTAAATAATAAGAAACTTATTTTCACTTCTACAACTCCAGATATGACAGAGATGTTGTATATGAATGGCTCACATATCCGTCTGAATTATATGTATCCGCGGGATTAATTTGGAAAAACAGAATTATAGAAGTTTATTGAACTCATATGATGTTTGTCAACAAAATGATTTGCGAAAGGTCAAAACCTAATCGAAATGGAAGTTGAATAAATTATATAAGCAGTATGTAATGGGAAGGAGCATAGATGGGTTTTCTTTAAAAAAAAAAACTTGTACCGAATAAGCAAAACTAGGAGAAAAGATAATGTTTACTGGAGATTTTAAGATAAATATATGTATATTCAGAAAACATGAATTTTAATTTTTTTAACTACATTGAAATTACATACATTTATTTTATCACCTACATCTCCCCAATTGCTGTCTACTTCATATTTTGTCGATTAAGGAATTCAGTTCTAATTCTAAAATTATTACTATGATTCTGAAACTACAATAAATATTTTTGATCCATATTTATATTTATCTTAGAATCTCTATTAATCATTATGTTTTCTTCCAAATCTGACTTATTTGGTACACGTGTTTTGAAGAAAACTCCTTTCCTACAATTGATTTTTATTACGACACTATTACACCATTTCCCTTTTACATATATAATTGGAATAAAATTCTGTGTTGTTCACTTTTCATACTTCAAACAACAACCATCTGACCTAAATTGAGTGACATAACAATAAAAAAAATTAATAATATAAAGGTAAATTTAAATTTCATAAACTAAACTAAAACTATTTTTGCAACTTTAAATGTTATATTTTTTATTTTATTCTATAAAAAAAATTAACGCACGCGTGATGCATGTGGAAAGACTAGTTAATGTCAATATAATTGAAGAATGATGTTAATATAATTGAAGTTTGAGATTTGCGTTGGGTAAGATTAATTGTATTGAGTGAAATATTTAGAAGACTCAGAAAATAAATTCATTTCTTCAATTAATGTGATCATATCCTAAGCTGGTGTTGAAATATGATGACCAATTGCTACAGAGGAATTTCTAAACCTCCAAGAAGAACTCAAAACATTGGATGACGTGGAGACAAGTACATCCAATCCCACATTGATCACGCTAAAGATCTCTTATATGTTTATATGTGTGAGAACCACGACCCGATGGTAAAATGGGCCTCAAAATGTGACCCAACTGACAATGGATCAACTCTCTCGATTTGAAGGTTAATTGTACATGTAAATGGAGTCGCCACTTATTTTATGTATTTTGGACAAAATAAGAAATCCCATAATAACAATAATTCCTCTTTATTCATCTTTGAATTTGTACAATTACCAATGAATTTGTAAAAAGAAAGAATTACATGTAAATGAGTTTCCTAGTTACAGTCTAGTAAAAGGAAAAACAGTTTGTTTGTAAGACACTTTGTAATACGAACCGTCAATTCAAGATTCGGAGGCTTAGTTATAAAATGGGAAGGTGTTAGCACCCCATTTTACCCGACATACGTCGGTCTTCTAGATTAAGCTTGGCCAATATTCATATCATGTCAAAGTACATAAATTCATGTTCGCATCAAAATCCAATTTTAATGTTCAAGTTGTTGTTTAATTTATTTCATGTGAAATATCATGGTATAGTCATATAAACAATCAACTATAAATAAATAAATTTCAGTCTAGAATTTATACCTGTATGCTTGTATGGCTTGTAAAGAATACCTAGCTTGAGAAGAATTGCTTGTACAGCTTAGGGGTCAAAATGTAATTTGGGGGAATTTTGGGGTAGAAATGTAATTTTGGGAGAATTTGGGGTTGAAATGTGATTTTGGGAAAGTTTGGGGTCAAAATGTAATTTTGTGGAATCATGCACCACCGGCGCTGCTCATCAGCACCACCAGTGGTAGAGGGTTTTGGCTCGGCAAGGCCAAGCCTTGCCTCTTTCCCTCTCGGCTTTTCTCCTCTCTCTCTCCCTCTCGGCTACTCTTTCTTCTCTCTCCCTCTCGGTTTCTCTCTCACGGCATCCATGGCTTCCCCCTCTCTCTCAAATTCACGGCTCACTCTCACTCTCACTCTAGATTTTGGTGAACCCATGTATGGGTCACGGGTTTTGTGTGAACCCGTGTGTGTGGGTGATGTTTAGGGTGAACCCGTGTGTGGGTTAGGTTTTGTGACTTTGGGTGAACCTGTGTGGGGTGTGATTGGGTAGTGGTAATGTTGAGGGGTTGTTTCATCACCGATCTATGAAGGTGGCTTAGGTTCAATTAGTTGGGGATTTTGTAGGATTAGGCCGTGTATTGTGGATTTGATGTTTTGGTTTGGAATTGTGATGGTGTTGCTCGATTTTTGCCGTATGGGTTGATGTTGTATGATAGTATGGCCGTGTGGGTTGAATCTGTATGTGTAAATGTAGGTGTATGTGTGTGTGTATTCGTGTATGATTTTACAGAGAAATGTGATGAATCCGAGTTGTGAATTACAGAATCTGTATGTGTGGTGATTGGAATGTAAAACCGAGTAACCTCTTGCCATGTATATGCTTTCCTTCTTGTAGTGACTGTTCTTTTTGTTCACCCATATTCCTGAAAGGAAGAACATAAATGTGAGATCACTTTGTATTGAAAGTGCATACAAAAATACAGAAATACAGAAAAGAAAGAAATCGTGTAGGTTATTCCCTGTTTTGTTTTCTATTGTTGTGCTTTGTTAATTTTGTTGTGTGTTCTTTGTTGACCATGGTTGTATGCTCATGCTCATGAAAGAAAACAAATGAAAATAATGTTAGTATCATCAATTAAAGCAAACTGTGAGAATGACAATAAAAGAAACGATACATTGATTGTCTCCCCTGTTTTATGACTCTCCTCCCCTTTTTATACAAAATGAATCAGAGCCCTAAAACCTCTTTTTTGGTGAATTGAATTTTCAAATTATTACCAGTTGATTATCAGATATTAACAGATAATTGGTGATCTTCTTAACTCCTTAAAATACTGAATGATTTAATTCAAAAATTCAAATGTTTTAATTAATTAATTAATCAACAATTATCCAATTAACTTATTTAGTTTATCCAATGTGTTAGAGTCCATGATAATTTAATATTTTGAGCCAATAAGATATTTACACCTTATTAATTAAAACTAATCCAATTAATGGACCAATTATAATTAATTTGGATTAATCTTATGTGCCCAATACCATTTTATTATTATGCACTTTGTTCATTAAAACTTCAATTGCATATAATTTTCATACACATGGTCCAATTCAAACACATGACACGTCATTTCAATCGTTTCAACTTAAAGATCATTTTGATTACTTTTAATTGTCAATCAGACGGTCAAAAACACTGTTGGTTTAAAACCCTAATATAGGCATGTTGTGCACTTTTCGTTTTTAGAATTTTAATTTGTGAAAACCCTAGTTTGTGTGATGGTTATAATGTAGGTAGCAAAATGGGGTGTCAACAATATGCTGCAAAAGTAGACAACATATCGCCGAGCTTGGTAACGTGAGCTTGTAACCCAAGTGGGGCAAAAAAGTGATGGGACATTAGCTACGCCCAGCTGGTCGGATTCTGAGTGGCTCTTGCACTGTCCCACCCATTCCAAGAAAAGAGATGGACTAATGCACTTGGGCAAAGGCTCAGGTCCAGTGGTTCCTAGCGAGGAGGGCAATGGAAGGAGAACAGGTCCAGTGGTTCACAAAGCAACGATTACTTCCCGCTCCTAGTAGTGGAAGGAGAACAGGTCGGTGCCACCTGGATCCAACATGGCCTTCCAGGTTGAATCCAATTGGACCATTACTTTTTGTGCTCTAGTTTCTTTTTCTTTTTTTTTTTTTCTTTTCAAATAATGTTAAAATTATCTTTCAAACATCAAACATTTTTATAATTTCAACCTGTTTTGAAATATCATAGAGACACAACTATATACGCAACAATTACTCTTAAGTGACTCCAAAATGCAGATGGTATATGACATATAATTTACATCTTTTATAAAAGTTTATTGAACGGGATATGATGTTTGTCAACAAAATGATTTGAGAGAGGTCAAAACCTAATCGAAACATCACATTTTTAAATGGAAATTTGATTCTAAACCTACAATAAATATTTTTGAGAACAATTAAATATATAATTGGAATAGAATTTTTTGTTGTTCACTTTTCATACTTCAAACAACAACCATCTGACCAAATTGAGTGACATAACAATAAAAAAAATTAATAATATAAAGGTAAATTTAAATTTCATAAACTAAACTAAAACTATTTTTGCAACTTTAAATGTTATACCTCTTAACGCATAATTGGAAAGACAAGTAAATGTCATCTGGGTAAGAATAATTGTATAAAAGTTTATTGAATATGATGTTTGTCAACAAAATGATTTGAGAAGGTCAAAACCTAATCGAAATGGAAGTTGAATAAATTATATAAGCAGTATGTAATGGGAAGGAGCATAGATGGGTTTTCTTTAAAAAAAAAAACTTGTACCGAAATAAGCCAAAACTAGGACTCCAAAATGAAAAGATAATGTTTACTCGAGATTTTAAGATAAATATATGTATATTCAGAAAACATGAATTTTAATTTTTTTTACCACATTGAAATTACATACTTTTATTTTATCACCTTACATCTCCCCAATTGCCGTCTATTTCATATTTTGTCGGTTATGGAAATCAGTTCTACATCTAAAATTATTACTATGATTCTAAACCTACAATAAATATTTTTGATCCATATTTATATTTACCTTAGAATCTCTATTAATCATTATGTTTTCTTCCAAATCTGACTTATTTGGTACACGTGTTTTGAAGAAAACTCCTTTCCTTCTTTTGATTTCTTATTACGACACAATTACACCATTTCCCTTTTATATATATAATTGGAATAGAATTTTTTGTTGTTCACTTTTCATACTTCAAACAACAACCATCTGACCAAATTGAGTGACATAACAATAAAAAAAATTAATAATATAAAGGTAAATTTAAATTTCATAAACTAAACTAAAACTATTTTTGCAACTTTAAATGTTATATTTTTTATTTTATTCTATAAAAAAAAAAAAAAAAAAAAAAAGAGCCTCTTAACGCACTCGTGATGCATGTGGAAAGACAAGTAAATGTCAATATAATTGAAGAATGATGTTAATATAATTGAAGTTTGAGATTTGCGATGGGTAAGAATAATTGTACTGAACGAGATATTCAAAAGATTCAGATAATAAATTCATTTCTTCAACTAATGTGATCATACCCTAAGCTGGTGTTGAAATATGATGACCAATTGCTGGACAAGAATTTCTAAACCACCAAGAAGAACTCAAAACATTGGATGACGTGGAGATGAGTACATCCAATCCCACATTGGTCACGCCGAAGATCGCTTATATGTTTATATGCGGCAAAAGAAGACAACATATCGCCGAGCTTGGTAACGTGAGCTTGTAACCTAAGTGGGGGCATAAAAGTGATGGGACATTAGCTCATCCTAGCCGGTCGGATTCTGAGTGGCTCTTGTTGGGTATATATCATGTGATTCTGTAAAAAGAAACAATCACTACAATAACAAATCAGTCACAGTTAATAAATAATAAAAACTCACAGATTCTGTAAAGTAGCGGTTCCTATTCCCAAAAAGGTAAAGATAGGACCAAAAACAGTTGATTGTGTTTTCATTGGTTATGCCCATAACAGTAGTGCATATCGATTTTTGATTCATAAATCTGATATTCCTGACATGCATGTGAATACAATAATTGAATCTAGGAATGCATCATTTTTTGAGGAAATATTTCCATGTAAACCTACACAAGAAACAAATTCTCTTAATTCCCTTAAAAGGAATTTGGAATCTACGTCTAGTACCTCTCATGATCAAGAGTTGATGGAAGAGAGGAATGAGGTTGAGCCTAGACGTAGTAAGAGGACAAAAACGTCAAAAACGTTTGGTCCAGATTTTCTAACTTTTATGTTAGAAGATGAACCTCAAAGTTTCAAGGAAGCAATGTCTATGCCAGAGGCTCCTCTATGGAAAGAGGCTGTCAATAGTGAAATTGAATCCATCCTACAAAATCATACTTGGGAATTGGTGGATCTGCCACCTGGTTGTAAACCTCTAGGATATAAATGGATATTCAAGAGGAAAATGAAAGCTGATGGATCTATTGACAAGTACAAGGCACGACTTGTTGTAAAGGGTTACAAACAAAAGGAAGGTGTGGATTACTTTGATACATATTCACCAGTTACAAGAATAACATCCATTAGAATGTTAATTGCTATTGCAGCGTTGTATAATCTAGAGATACATCAAATGGATGTTAAGACTGCATTCTTGAATGGTGAATTGGATGAAGAGATTTATATGGAACAACCAGAAGGGTTTATTGTTCCTGGAAAAGAAAAGAAAGTGTGTAGACTTGTGAAATCCTTGTATGGATTAAAGCAAGCTCCAAAGCAATGGCATGAGAAATTTGACAATGCAATGATGTCAAATGGGTTTAGAATCAATGAATGCGACAAGTGTGTGTATGTCAAGAATACCACAAGTGGCATGTCATTGTATGTCTCTATGTTGATGATATGCTCATTATGGGTAGCAATAATGATATCATTAAAGCTACCAAAAGGATGTTGAATAGTAAGTTCGACATGAAAGATTTAGGTGTTGCAGATGTGATACTAGGAATTAAGATTACTAGAACATCTGATGGACTTGTCTTATCTCAAACACACTACATTAAGAAGGTACTTGAGAAATTTGGGAGATATGATGACAGTCCAGTGAAAACACCTGTAGATGTAAATTTACATCTAACTAAGAATAAAGGGAATGGCATATCTCAATTAGAGTATTCTCAGATAATTGGCAGTCTTATGTATATAATGAACTGCACAAGACCAGACATAGCGTATTCTGTCAGCAAGCTGAGTAGATACACGAGTAACCCAGGGGAAGACCACTGGAAGGCGATAGTTAGGGTTTTAAGGTATTTGAAATACACCCTAAACTATGGTGTGCACTACACAAGATATCCAGCTGTACTAGAAGGGTACAGTGATGCAAACTGGATATCTGATACAAATGACACAAAATCCACGAGTGGATATGTCTTTACGCTTGGTGGTGCAGCTGTATCTTGGAAATCATCTAAACAAACATGCATTGCAAGGTCCACAATGGAATCGGAATTTATCGCTCTTGATAAAGCAGGAGAAGAAGCAGAGTGGCTTCGTCATTTCCTGGAGGATATGCCGATGTGGACAAAACCTGTGCCACCTATCTGTATACATTGTGATAGCCAATCAGCAATTGGTAGGGCACAGAGTTATATGTATAACGGTAAGTCTCGACATATTCGTCGAAGACATAATACCGTAAGGCAGTTGCTCTCAAATGGCATTATCTCCATTGACTACATAAAGTCGAAAGATAATATAGCGGATCCGTTAACCAAAGGTTTGAGTGGAGAGCGTGTAAACTGCTCATCGAGGGGAATGGGTTTAAAGCCTATAATTTAAGTCCCATAATGGCAACCCTACCTAGCTGACTGGAGATCCCAAGATCTAGGTTCAAAGGGACAACCGAATTGTGTTGGACTTAGTAGTATCACTATGGAGATAACATCTCCTATCCATTCCTATGATGAAATAGTGATGCCTGTAAAAGTTTAGGATAAGCTATGCTTTTAATGATTCTTATACCTTGGAAATCCAAGTGGGGTAGCAGCAGGATACTCTTAATAAGAAATCACCTATGTGAGTGTGAAATGTGGCCGCTTCAATGAGAATTTTAAGGCTGAATTCTCTAAAACACTCATGAAACCAGGAAGGTGTTAAGGGCCAAAATGAGCACAATAATGAGAACTAACTGTGTTCGAAAAGGAGCTGTGTGAATTCTATTGTCTTGGTATACACAAACGGCTGAACAGTTCAAGACATCATGTTCACTGGTTAGCCAGTATATCCGATAGTCTTTCACAAAGGAAGGTTCAAAGCCAAAAGCTACCTCTCCCGATACAGTAACTTTTCTTCTACTCTCTCTGTGTCTGCATTGTCATTTGCATTGTGTTTGTCAATTTCTATTCATGTGGGGGATTGTTGGAAAAATAGTTAGGAGTGAATGAGAAATTGCCTCCTAAAAGTGGGCCAAGCAAACCCATGTGGGTTAGGCCCAGTCCATCTAATTTATATATTTATTAATACATTATTATTTCCCCAAATGTTGTGTCTTTTCTGAAGAGGTATGATTCTATCTATACTAAGTTAGTTATTTCCTACAACTTGTAATAGTCCCATTTTGCATAAAGAGAGAGAAAGAAACACTTGTTACGTTCGTTGTGCACGGAGATTGCTTGTGCTTCTTCTACGTGCGAAGATCATTTTATCCTGGGAGATAGACGTCCGCGAGTCTCAAAGCACCACTAAGTTATTAGTGTGAGGGGCGCAATCTGTCTTAAGGACATAGCGTCAAACGCTAGACTTGATCTATTCATATTACATTCACTGTGAGTTTTTATTATTTATTAACTGTGAATGATTTGTTATTGTAGTGATTGTTTCTTTTTACAGAATCACATGATATATACCCAACAGCTCTTGTACTGACTCGCCCATTCCAAGCAAAGAGATGGACTAATGGACTTGGGAGAAGGCTCGGGTCCAGTGGTTCCTAGCGAGGAGGGCAATGCGTGAGGCTGGTTTCACAAAGCAGCGATTACTTCCCGCTCCTAGCAGTGGAAGGATAACAGGTCGGTGCCACCTTGATCCAACATGGCCTTCTAGGTTGAATCCAATTGGACCATTATTTTTTATGCTCTAGGCATTTTTTTTTTCTTTTCAAATAATGTTAAAATTATCTTTGAAACATCAAACATTTTTATAATTTCAACCTGTTTTGAAATATCATAGAGACACAACTATATACGCAACAATTACTCTTAAGTGACTCCAAAATGCAGATGGTATATGACATATAATTTACATCTTTTATAAAAGTTTATTGAACGGATATGATGTTTGTCAACAAAATGATTTGAGAGAGGTCAAAACCTAATCGAAATGGAAGTTGAAAAAATTATATAAGCAGTATGTAATGGGAAGGAGCATAGATGGGTTTTCTTTAAAAAAAAAAACTTGTACCGAATAAGCCAAAACTAGGAGAAAAGATAATGTTTACTCGAGATTTTAAGATAAATATATGTATATTCAGAAAACATGAATTTTAATTTTTTTTACCACATTGAAATTACATACTTTTATTTTATCACCTTACATCTCCCCAACTGCCGTCTATTTCATATTTTGTCGGTTATGGAAATCAGTTCTACATCTAAAATTATTACTATGATTCTAAACCTACAATAAATATTTTTGATCCATATTTATATTTACCTTAGAATCTCTATTAATCATTATGTTTTCTTCCAAATCTGACTTATTTGGTACACGTGTTTTGAAGAAAACTCCTTTCCTACTTTTGATTTTTATTACGACACAATTACACCATTTCCCTTTTATATATATAATTGGAATAGAATTTTTTGTTGTTCACTTTTCATACTTCAAACAACAACCATCTGACCAAATTGAGTGACATAACAATAAAAAAAATTAATAATATAAAGGTAAATTTAAATTTCATAAACTAAACTAAAACTATTTTTGCAACTTTAAATGTTATATTTCTTATTTTATTCTATAAAAAAAATAAAAAAAAAATAAAAAAAGAGCCTCTTAACGCACTCGTGATGCATGTGGAAAGACAAGTAAATGTCAATATAATTGAAGAATGATGTTAATATAATTGAAGTTTGAGATTTGCGATGGGTAAGAATAATTGTATTAAATGAGATATTCAGAAGATTCAGATAATAAATTCATTTCTTCAATTAATGTGATCATATCCTAAGCTGGTGTTGAAATATGATGACCAATTGCTGGACAGGAATTTCTAAACCTCCAAGAAGAACTCAAAACATTGGATGACGTGGAGACAAGTACATCCAATCCCACATTGGTCACGCCAAAGATCGCTTATACGTTTATATGCTGCAAAAGAAGACAACATATCGCCGAGCTTGGTAACGTGAGCTTGTAACCTAAGTGGGGGCATAAAAGTGATGGGACATTAGCTCAGCCTAGCCGGTCGGATTCTGAGTGGCTCTTGTACTGACCCGCCCATTCCAAGCAAAGAGATGGACTAATGGACTTGGGCGAAGGCTCGGGTCCAGTGGTTCCTAGCGAGGAGGGCAATGCGTGAGGCTGGTTTCACAGAGCAGCGATTACTTCCCGCTCCTAGCAGTGGAAGGATAACAGGTCGGTGCCACCTTGATCCAACATGGCCTTCTAGGTTGAATCCAATTGGACCATTATTTTTTATGCTCTAGGCATTTTTTTTTTCTTTTCAAATAATGTTAAAATTATCTTTGAAACATCAAACATTTTTATAATTTCAACCTGTTTTGAAATATCATAGAGACACAACTATATACGCAACAATTACTCTTAAGTGACTCCAAAATGCAGATGGTATATGACATATAATTTACATCTTTTATAAAAGTTTATTGAACGGATATGATGTTTGTCAACAAAATGATTTGAGAGAGGTCAAAACCTAATCGAAATGGAAGTTGAAAAAATTATATAAGCAGTATGTAATGGGAAGGAGCATAGATGGGTTTTCTTTAAAAAAAAAAACTTGTACCGAATAAGCCAAAACTAGGAGAAAAGATAATGTTTACTCGAGATTTTAAGAT
>OU015765.1:13415070-13579015 GCA_907173295.1 Fagus sylvatica
TTGCACTTACCCGCCCATTCCAAGCAAAGAGATGGACTAATGGACTTGGGCGAAGGCTCGGGTCCAGTGGTACCTAGCGAGGAGGGCAATGCGTGAGGCTGGTTTCACAGAGCAGCGATTACTTCCCGCTCCTAGCAGTGGAAGGATAACAGGTCGGTGCCACCTTGATCCAACATGGCCTTCTAGGTTGAATCCAATTGGACCATTATTTTTTATGCTCTAGGCATTTTTTTTTTCTTTTCAAATAATGTTAAAATTATCATTCAAACATCAAACATTTTTATAATTTCAACCTGTTTTGAAATATCATAGAGACACAACTATATACGCAACAATTACTCTTAAGTGACTCCAAAATGCAGATGGTATATGACATATAATTTACATCTTTTATAAAAGTTTATTGAACGGATATGATGTTTGTCAACAAAATGATTTGAGAGAGGTCAAAAACTGTGATGCCCCGCATCACTTAATGGTTTAATTAGTTATATTGGTTCGAAATTAATAAAGGATTATAAGTTTGATAAATTTAATTTGGATTATCACTACAATACATTATTATGTACACATTAGTAATGAAAATGTATATAGTTTAATTATAACCAAACTATAATAAGGCATCAAGGTAATTAATAGATTACAAGAGGGGCAAAATGGTCAATTCATACCTAGTTTTGAAGTCCAATAGAAACTAACCATTTGGAAAAGCTTTACACTTACCCTCCCATTGCATATTGACACATGGCAAGCACTAATAACACATCCCCTCTCTTATATTGACCGGCCATACATTTCTCCTCATTTGATTTCATTATTTCAAGAAGAAAGAAAGGGAAAGAAAGAGAGAGAAACTCTCCCTCTGCTGGCCGAAAATCACTTGGAGGAAAACCCTCCATATATGCTCTCCTTCAAGCTTCCCTCCATCAAGAAAAGAATAAGCTCTTGTTAGGGCTTATATTCCCAACATTTAGAAGGTAAATTTCTCAAATTGTCTAGGGTTCCATGGAGTTTAATTGGGGATTTCAACTGAAATTTCATGCATGTGATAGATTAGGTGAAATCTTAGCTTTTCATGTATGTTTTGAAATGGGTATAGTTAAAATTGTTGGTTGATCTTCATGATTTCTACACTTTGAGGTTATGGGTTTGTAGAAATAGGATTTTGGGTTAGGGAAAATGAATTTTTATGGACATGCATGTGGGATTTGAAGTGGTAGTTGCTGGAAATTTACTGCTCTGTCAAGTCTGCGTGAACAGTAAAATTTCGTGGAAATTCTGTTATTTTTGAAAATAGATATGAGGAAACGGTTTTCTCTAGGGTAATCTATCATATGTCTAGGTTATGTATATGAAATTTCATAGAAAAATAATGAGTTTTGGTATTTTTTTGGGAATTTAAGATAAAACTGTGCAAATCTGTCACCTGAACAGATTCTGTGTTTTAAGTTTATAAAATAGGTAATAAATTGTAATTGTGGAATTTGGATGCCAAGTTTGAACAGAATTGAAGCTAACACACAAGCTTGAATTTAGAATTAAGAATTACATCATTTGGGTTAGTATTGAATGAGTTATGAATTTTATTCTAAGACGTTAAATTTGTCAAGATATATCTGAGTACACTGAGTTGTGGCAATTTTTATAAATTTTACAGAGGTCACATAATTCTGAAACTTTTACTATGTATATTAGACTGATATTATTGTGTCCCTATGAAATTTCATGGTGTTTTAAAATGTTATAGTTGGTCAAATAAATTGTATAAGAGGACTGTCCTGTAGGTAATCAGATTCACAGCAACTCGAAATAGTGAGACTTTGAAGAATTTATTCTTGCAATTGGACAAGTGAATTGAGCTGAAATTTGGTATGCATGATAAATAATGTGTTTACTAAATGGGTGAATTTTTATATGTCCTAATTATACCATCTAGTATAGAAAAGAAATATTTTGAGTCCTGCAATACGGTTTCTGATTTAGGCAGTAAATAGAACTAGTTTTGATGTTTTGCCATTATTGCTTCGTTTGCTTGTTTGGTTGCCTTTGGGTTGCGATATAGAGACTCCTAGGAACCTAAATAGGGTAAGGATGTGAGAAGGATTAGAAAACCTATAGAATTGATAGTTAAGGGAAACCATGAGTGCTTTTGTGAGTTAGAATGTCTGCTAATCATTAGATTTTAATATCCTTTGGTCTAGGGACTGAACAAGGAAAGTAGAGAACTCCATTGCAAGCTTTGAGACTGCTGTGCTGCTGCTGGACTGAGGTAAGGGAATGTGCCATGAAAATTTAATAGTCCATGTTTTAAGAATATATTTATATATGTTTTATCGATACTTTCAATAAACTCAGTTTGATATTTGTTTATAGAGAAAATGTGCATTGATTTAGAAACTGTTTTGAGTTAGTACAGTTAAGACAGATTTTAGAAACAAGTTGTGGATATGCTATGATTTTGGCTTAGTAAGGCAAGAGAGAGATTGAAAAATAAACAAGCATGATATGTTTTAAGAACACCAAAAACAGTTTTGAGTGTGATGCCCTGTAGACTGACAACCCAAGGCCACGAGGGGATCGTATGCCCTAAAGACATGGCAAGAAGGCCTCGAGGGGTTTTATTCCCTGTAGACCGGCAACAAGTAAGGCCACGAGGGGTTGTATTCCCTGAAGATATGGCAACCCAGGCCACGAGGGGATCTTCGGATCTTTGTAGACTGGCAAGAAGGCCACGAGGGGTTTCATACCCTGTAGACATGGCACCAGTAAGGTCACGAGGGGCATAGTCTTAAAGATAAAGTTCAGTTACATGTTCCATATAGTTTTGCTATTTTATGCAATAGTATGAGATAAGTTTTCTCTTCAGAACAGTTTAAGGGAACATGTTTAGTTTACATATAAAAGAATCATGCTATATGTTTAGATTTCAATAAATATATTATGCCTTACAAGTTATCAGATATTATGTTCATCAGTATGAAACATATATGTGCAAGAAACTCATGAAATCATTTTAGCATGAACTGTTTATACGCAAGTCATATCCACAAAGATTATTCTGTTTATCATGCATTCATGCATACTGTTAAATCTTCATGTCACAATTCCCTTCCTGAGCAAAGTGGGTTGCTCAGATTGCAGGAACATCCTATGGTGCAGCCAAGAGTCTCAGCATGGAGGAGCAATTTTGTGGTATCTAGAACAAGTCTTAGACGATTTGAGTTTTTGGTGTATATAAAGCAAAAGTGATGTATATGTTTAAATAGTCTTCCGCTGTATTAGAGTTATTATGTCCACACATACTGATGTATTTTGCATAAAAGGTTATAAATGCTCTGACTACTATCACTTCCTTTAGGTGGACTAGTATATTCAATTATTTTGCAAAGGAGTACATTATTATATTATGGGAGTTCCCAACCCAAGAAGAAGTTAAAGAATCAGGATGAGAGAAGAGAGAAAAGAAAGAAGAAAAATTTTGTACTCCTTTTAGTTGGTTCGTGTTAATATCAGGCACAGGCTTGGTATTAGCATGCCGGTCCGACTCCGAATCATATTCCGGATTTGGGTGGTGACAAAAACTAAACGAAATGGAAGTTGAATAAATTATATAAGCAGTATGTAATGGGATGGAGCATAGATGGGTTTTCTTTAAAAAAAAAAACTTGTACTGAAAAAGCCAAATCTAGGAGAAAAGATAATGTTTACTCGAGATTTTAAGATAAATATATGTATATTCAGAAAACATGAATTTTAATTTTTTTTACCACATTGAAATTACATACTTTTATTTTATCACCTTACATCTCCCCAACTGCCGTCTATTTCATATTTTGTCGGTTATGGAAATCAGTTCTACATCTAAAATTATTACTATGATTCTAAACCTACAATAAATATTTTTGATCCATATTTATATTTACCTTAGAATCTCTATTAATCATTATGTTTTCTTCCAAATCTGACTTATTTGGTACACGTGTTTTGAAGAAAACTCCTTTCCTACTTTTGATTTTTATTACGACACAATTACACCATTTCCCTTTTATATATATAATTGGAATAGAATTTTTTGTTGTTCACTTTTCATACTTCAAACAACAACCATCTGACCAAATTGAGTGACATAACAATAAAAAAAATTAATAATATAAAGGTAAATTTAAATTTCATAAACTAAACTAAAACTATTTTTGCAACTTTAAATGTTATATTTCTTATTTTATTCTATAAAAAAAAAAAAAAAAAAAAAAAAAGAGCCTCTTAACGCACTCGTGATGCATGTGGAAAGACAAGTAAATGTCAATATAATTGAAGAATGATGTTAATATAATTGAAGTTTGAGATTTGCGATGGGTAAGAATAATTGTATTGAATGAGATATTCAGAAGATTCAGATAATAAATTCATTTCTTCAACTAATGTGATCATATCCTAAGCTGGTGTTGAAATATGATGACCAATTGCTGGACAGGAATTTCTAAACCACCAAGAAGAACTCAAAACATTGGATGACGTGGAGACGAGTACATCCAATCCCACATTGGTCACGCCGAAGATCGCTTATACGTTTATATGCTGCAAAAGAAGACAACATATCGCCGAGCTTTGTAATGTGAGCTTGTAACCCAAGTGGGGGCATAAAAGTGATGGGACATTAGCTCAGCCTAGCCGGTCGGATTCTGAGTGGCTCTTGCACTGACCCGCCCATTCCAAGCAAAGAGATGGACTAATGGACTTGGGCGAAGGCTCGGGTCCAGTGGTTCCTAGCGAGGAGGGCAATGCGTGAGGCTGGTTTCACAGAGCAGCGATTACTTCCCGCTCCTAGCAGTGGAAGGATAACAGGTCGGTGCCACCTTGATCCAACATGGCCTTCTAGGTTGAATCCAATTGGACCATTATTTTTTATGCTCTAGGCATTTTTTTTTTCTTTTCAAATAATGTTAAAATTATCTTTGAAACATCAAACATTTTTATAATTTCAACCTGTTTTGAAATATCATAGAGACACAACTATATACGCAACAATTACTCTTAAGTGACTCCAAAATGCAGATGGTATATGACATATAATTTACATCTTTTATAAAAGTTTATTGAACTGATATGATGTTTGTCAACAAAATGATTTGAGAGAGGTCAAAACCTAATCGAAATGGAAGTTGAAAAAATTATATAAGCAGTATGTAATGGGAAGGAGCATAGATGGGTTTTCTTTAAAAAAAAAACTTGTACCGAATAAGCCAAAACTAGGAGAAAAGATAATGTTTACTCGAGATTTTAAGATAAATATATGTATATTTAGAAAACATGAATTTTAATTTTTTTTACCACATTGAAATTACATACTTTTATTTTATCACCTTACATCTCCCCAATTGCCGTCTATTTCATATTTTGTCGGTTATGGAAATCAGTTCTACATCTAAAATTATTACCATGATTCTAAACCTACAATAAATATTTTTGATCCATATTTATATTTACCTTAGAATCTCTATTAATCATTATGTTTTCTTCCAAATCTGACTTATTTGGTACACGTGTTTTGAAGAAAACTCCTTTCCTACTATTTGATTTTTATTACGACACAATTACACCATTTCCCTTTTATATATATAATTGGAATAGAATTTTTTGTTGTTCACCTTTCATACTTCAAACAACAACCATCTGACCAAATTGAGTGACATAACAATAAAAAAAATTAATAATATAAAGGTAAATTTAAATTTCATAAACTAAACTAAAACTATTTTTGCAACTTTAAATGTTATATTTCTTATTTTATTCTATAAAAAAAATAGAGCCTCTTAACGCACTCGTGATGCATGTGGAAAGACAAGTAAATGTCAATATAATTGAAGAATGATGTTAATATAATTGAAGTTTGAGATTTGCGATGGGTAAGAATAATTGTATTAAATGAGATATTCAGAAGATTCAGATAATAAATTCATTTCTTCAATTAATGAAAAAGCTGGAACTATGATGACCAATTGAAGGAATTTCTAAACCTTATATAAGCAAGTACATGTAATCGGGAAAGGAGCAAAGATGGGTTTTCTATTAAAAAAAAAAGCCTAGTACTGAATAAGCCCAAAACTAGGAGGAAAAGATAATGTTTTACTTTGAAACATCAAACATTTTTATAATTTCAACCTGTTTTGAGATTTTAAGTGATAAATATATGTATAATTTACTCAGAAAACATGAATTTTAAGTTTTTATATTTTACATCACATTGAAATTACATAAGATAAATATATGTATATTCATGAATTTTATTTTATTGAAATTACATACTTTTATTTTATCTTACATCTCCCCAATTGCCGTCTATTTCATATTTTGTCGGTTATGGAAATTCAGTTCTACATCTAAAATTATTACTATGATTCTAAACCTACAATAAATATTTTTTATCCATATTTATATTTACCTTAGAATCTCTATTAATCATTATGTTTTCTTCCAAATCTGACTTATTTGGTACACGTGTTTTGAAGAAAACTCCTTTCCTACTATTGATTTTTATTACGACACAATTACACCATTTCCCTTTTATATATATAATTGGAATAGAATTTTTTGTTGTTCACTTTTCATACTTCAAACAACAACCATCTTACCTAATTGAGTGACATAACAATAAAAAAAATTAATAATCTATACTATATGTAAACTCGAAGATTTGTCGACTTTTATTTCTTTTGTTTGACTTCATAAAAATTGGCCACATCATCTTTTCAGACCTCTCAATTTTACGTATCATTATAAATTTTTTAAAACCTTTAATAACAATTTTAATTTAACAATATAATGATAAAAGAAAAAAATTTAAAAAAAAAATACCGACTTCTCCTCCTCTCTCACACGATCATTCCTCTCAATTCTACGTCTTTCTCAACCTGACTCAGTTGCTGTCTCAGTTATGGGTCTTCCTCAAATCCCCACTTCTCTCTCAATTTTGGGTCTTCTTCAAATCCTCCACTTGGTCTCTTTAATAATCCCTCACTTCTTTCCTCAAAATAAGACAATTCTGTGTCTTTGTAGAGCGAGCAAGCTTTTTAAATTTGCAGAGCACATCAAAGAGATGAAAGATTTGGCAGCTTCAGCTTCACTTTTGGGAGGGTCTTGACTGGCCTTCATATCACGATGTTGGACTGAGCATGTCACTTGGAGAAAAGATCAGCTACGGAGTCCTAGTGGTTCCACAGGAACTCAATGCAAGCCACGGTTTCACAAAGTATATAGATAAATACTTTGACTGCTGTGTGAGATTAGGTAGTGAACATTGGGTGTTAGTAATCTGTTAGTTTCAAATTTCAGGAAATATATTTATCTTAGGCTTTTTTTTCTCTAATGACCAAGTTCTATTTATGAGATGCTTGCTTTGCTTTTGAACGTTTTGACCAATGTCTAAACAAATCTGACTCAATAAAACTCTAAAGTGAATGCACTTATAAATAATGACATTGACTAGAATATCTGAGTTAGTTTGAATTTCTATTGAATTCAGATTTATCTTTTGGTCTTAATTTAATCCTTTGGAAGATTTGGTCAAATTGTGGGGGATTGTTAAATGGTCAATACTTATTGAGACAAGATCAACTATGGAGCCTACAGTTCCATAATCTCAGCAAGCCACGATTCACAGAGTGGTAACCTTTTCAAGTATAATGAACATTTGTTAAGCCAAGATATATCCAAAGAGATTGGATACCAATCAGGATACGTTGTCATCAGTAAATTGCTAAGTACATACATCCTTTTGATAAATAGAAATTAAAGCTCCTGAGAAAACCAAGTAAGAAAAGTTAAATACAATGTTTATTAGATATTCTTTGATAATTATTTCTTTTCTTTCATATTTTGTATATTAGTAGTTTGTTTGACATCTAATAATTGCTGATTCAATTTTGATTTTTTTGAAACAGGAGTAAAGAGATATATATTTGCATATTTTTTTTTCTTATTTTGATGATATAGGGAAGTTTTCTAAAGAAAAGCCATTTAGACTCGCTTGTAAAACCTATGGGCAACTCATCCCGCCCGTCAGAATTTAGCTCTTTTAAAATTCCAATATCTATCAGATAATATTCTATTTTTGTGTTTCAATTTATGCAATGGACTTTTACTAAACTTTGATAATATCATGATTGAAGCAATCTTTCCAAAACAATAATAATAACATATGTTCAATTGGAAAAGAAAAATAACATTATTCTTTAGACGTCATTTTCAATAATTTTTCCTATGCATCGCACAGGTTTACGACTAGTATACAGGTAAATTTAAATTTCATAAACTAAACTAAAACTATTTTTGCGACTTTAAATGTTGTATTTTTTATTTTATTCTATAAAAAAAATAAAAAAAAAAAGAGCCTCTTAACGCACTCGTGATGCATGTGGAAAGACAAGTAAATGTCAATATAATTGAAGAATGATGTAAATATAATTGAAGTTTGAGATTTGCGTTGGGTAAGAATAATTGTATTGAATGAGATATTCAGAAGATTCAGATAATAAATTCATTTCTTCAATTAATGTGATCATATCCTAAGCTGGTGTTGAAATATGATGACCAATTGCTGGACAGGAATTTCTAAACCTCCAAGAAGAACTCAAAACATTGGATGACGTGGAGACAAGTACATCCAATCCCACATTGGTCACGCCAAAGATCGCTTATACGTTTATATGCTGCAAAAGAAGACAACATATCGCCGAGCTTGGTAACGTGAGCTTGTAACCTAAGTGGGGGCATAAAAGTGATGGGACATTAGCTCAGCCTAGCCGGTCGGATTCTGAGTGGCTCTTGCACTGACCCGCCCATTCCAAGCAAAGAGATGGACTAATGGACTTGGGTGAAGGCTCGGGTCCAGTGGTTCCTAGCGAGGAGGGCAATGCGTGAGGCTGGTTTCACAGAGCAGCGATTACTTCCCGCTCCTAGCAGTGGAAGGATAACAGGTCGGTGCCACCTTGATCCAACATGGCCTTCTAGGTTGAATCCAATTGGACCATTATTTTTTATGCTCTAGGCATTTTTTTTTTCTTTTCAAATAATGTTAAAATTATCATTCAAACATCAAACATTTTTATAATTTCAACCTGTTTTGAAATATCATAGAGACACAACTATATACGCAACAATTACTCTTAAGTGACTCCAAAATGCAGATGGTATATGACCTATAATTTACATCTTTTATAAAAGTTTATTGAAGGGATATGATGTTTGTCAACAAAATGATTTGAGAGAGGTCAAAAACTAATCGAAATGGAAGTTGAATAAATTATATAAGCAGTATGTAATGGGAAGGAGCATAGATGGGTTTTCTTTAAAAAAAAAAACTTGTACTGAAAAAGCCAAATCTAGGAGAAAAGATAATGTTTACTCGAGATTTTAAGATAAATATATGTATATTCAGAAAACATGAATTTTAATTTTTTTTACCACATTGAAATTACATACTTTTATTTTATCACCTTACATCTCCCCAACTGCCGTCTATTTCATATTTTGTCGGTTATGGAAATCAGTTCTACATCTAAAATTATTACTATGATTCTAAACCTACAATAAATATTTTTGATCCATATTTATATTTACCTTAGAATCTCTATTAATCATTATGTTTTCTTCCAAATCTGACTTATTTGGTACACGTGTTTTGAAGAAAACTCCTTTCCTTCTTTTGATTTCTATTAAGACACAATTACACCATTTCCCTTTTATATATATAATTGGAATAGAATTTTTTGTTGTTCACTTTTCATACTTCAAACAACAACCATCTGACCAAATTGAGTGACATAACAATAAAAAAAATTAATAATATAAAGGTAAATTTAAATTTCATAAACTAAACTAAAACTATTTTTGCAACTTTAAATGTTATATTTTTTATTTTATTCTTTTAAAAAAAGAGCCTCTTAACGCACTCGTGATGCATGTGGAAAGACAAGTAAATGTCAATATAATTGAAGAATGATGTTAATATAATTGAAGTTTGAGATTTGCGATGGGTAAGAATAATTGTATTGAATGAGATATTCAGAAGATTCAGATAATAAATTCATTTCTTCAATTAATGTGATCATATCCTAAGCTGGTGTTGAAATATGATGACCAATTGCTGGACAGGAATTTCTAAACCTCCAAGAAGAACTCAAAACATTGGATGACATGGAGACAAGTACATCCAATCCCACATTGGTCACGCCAAAGATCGCTTATATGTTTATATGCTGCAAAAGAAGACAACATATCGCCGAGCTTGGTAACGTGAGCTTGTAACCTAAGTGGGGGCATAAAAGTGATGGGACATTAGCTCAGCCTAGCCGGTCGGATTCTGAGTGGCTCTTGTACTGACCCGCCCATTCCAAGCAAAGAGATGGACTAATGGACTTGGGCGAAGGCTGGTCAGTGCCACCTGGATCCAACAAGACCTTCATGTTGAACCCAATTGGACCATCTGTGATGCCCCGCACCATTTAGCATTATAAATTAATTATATTAATATTAAGTCACAAAAAGATTATGGGTTTAGTAATTTACAAAATTGTATTTAAATTGATAGTAATAGATTTTACTATTGGAAGATAAGTTAATTTAAATTGGTTAGATACTATACCATTTTAATATAGACACAATATAATTAGTGAGGCATATAATTTAACTAACCAAACCCCAAAACTAGTATTAAGGCAATTTTAATTTACATGTAGGGCACTTTGGTCATTACACTTAAATTGGTGGCCCAATGGAAATTTGTCATGTGCCCCCACCTTTTAATTGCATCACATGCAAGATGACATGTGTGATTCACTAACCCAAAACCCCATAATCAGCCCATTTCCCTTTAATGGCCGGCTCCCACCCCTTGCAACATTGACCTCATCCTAAGAGACTTAGAAAAACAAAAGAGAGCAAAAAACTCTCATTTCTCTCCCTCTTGACCCACGGGTCCAGCAGCCTTAGAGAGAACCCACGGATCCAGCAGCCCCTAGAGAGAATCTCCCTTGTGTTCTCTCAAGTCTTCTTCCACAAAGTCATGCTAGAGTGAGCCTAGCACCTCCTCCATCAAGAAATCATAAGCTAGGTAAGAGTTTATGATTTTAGTCAAGTTTTGAAATGGGTATAGTTGAAATTGTTGGTTGATCCTCATGATTTCTACACTTTGAGGTTATGGGTTTGTAGAAATATGATTTTGGGTTAAGGAAAATGAAAGATTGTGGACATGCATGTGGGAATTGAAGTGGTAGTTGCTGGAATTTTAGATTGAGCATGAGGTTGGGTGATTCCATGTTAGTTTCTTGCAATTGATGATGAAATATGTCTTGGATGTGGATTGTATGACTTGCTTGTTGATTTTTATGAGTTCTATGGACTGTGTATGATGAGATTAAGCTCAAGTAGGTGCTGCATGTGTTGGATTTAGGAGGATTGTTGGCTAATGGTTGAAAGTTGTTAGGGTGCTTGAGCAGAAACCCAATCTGCTGCTGTTTCTGCAGTGATCAGTGGGTTGCATAAATTCTGGAATTTCTGAGAAGAGAAATTAAGAAACGGTTTTCTTTAGCTTATTATATCACATGTCTACTGCTCATATATTAAATTTCATTTAAGAACAAGGTTGTTTGATAATTATTTGTTATTTTACAAGAAAACTTTACAAATCTGTCAATTTGACAGATTCTGTGTTTGTCAGTTAGAAATTTCGTAATAAATCCAATACTTGGAATTTAAGTTATTGGAATATGTTTATGAAACCCTAGGATGCATATGTTATTTATGGAATTAACCCCATGCAATTTTAGTAAATAAGGAATTGTGGGTACTGATCTAAATTTACCTTCAAAACTGTGTTGACAGAATTGAGTTTACTATCTTAGGTGATTTGTAATAAATTATGAATTTATGATTTGTTCTCAAAAATGTTATGAAGTGTGAAGGATACATTTTTTGTGGTCTCTGTAATTTTGTATAATATTTTAAGGTGTTTTGATAACTCAAATATAATTTATAAGTTAGTTGTACTGTGCTGAAATGGACTGGTTGACAGAATTGAGATTACTTACTTGTGATAATTTTAATGAATTGTAGAAAATTCAAATTGAGCTGAAAATTAAGGGTCACATGCTACACATATATAGGTATTCCCCTATAAAATTTCATGAGTTTATGACACCTTTTGGTTGGTCATATGAGGCTTACAATTGGGATGTATAGCAGGGGATACGTTGACAGTAACTTGTAAATCAGAAAACTTCGGAGAATTGTTTTCCTGATATGGATTGATTGATTTAAGTTGGATTTTCTTGTATGTATATTATATGAGTGAATTTTGTATGTCTTGTTTCTACTCTTTAGTACGCAAAAGAAATCTTTCAATCCAGGCAACTACTGTTGCTACAGCAGACTGTTGTGTGGTGATTTAGAATTTCCACTTAGGTTGAATTGAATGTTTTGAACTTGTTGTTTGGGGTTTAGTAAGGGTTTAGTAAAGATTTGTTAAGTTAAATTAAGAAATTATCGTCATAAGTATTGATTAGTCTATTATGAGTTAAGGTTGGCATTAAGTTGAAACTAAGATTAAGTTAAAGTTAACTTAACTCCTATACTTGGTTTAGGATAATCAAGGGAGGATAGGTGAAGTGATTTGCTTAAGACACTTGGAATTCAGCTTTTGGATTGAGGTAAGGGAATGTGCCATGAAAATTTAATAGTTCATGTTTTAAGAATATATCTATATATGTTTTATCAATACTTTCAGTAAACTCAGTTTGATACTTGTTTATAAAGAAAACGTGCATTGATTTAGAAACAGTTTTGAGTTGGGACAGTTAAAACAGATTTTAGAAGCAAGTTGTGGATATGCTATGAATTTTGGCTTAGTAAGGCAAGAGAGAGATTGAAAAATAAACAAGCATAATATGTTTATGAACACCTAAAACAGTTTTGAGTGTGATGCCCTGTAGACTGACAACCCAAGGCCATGAAGGGGATCGTATGCCCTAAAGACATGGCAGCAGGCCACGAGGGGTTTTATTCCCTGTAGACCAGCAACAAGTAAGGCCACGAGGGGTTGTATTTCCTAAAGATATGGCAACCCAGGCCACGAGGGGATAGTTTCCCTGTAGACATGGCACCAGTAAGGTCACGAGGGGCAAAGTCTTAAAGATAAAGTACAGTTGCATACTTCATATAGTTTTGCTATATTATGCAATAGTATGAGATAAGTTTCTATTCAGAACAGTTTAAGGGAACATGTTTTATTTACATATAAAGGAATCATGCTATATGTTTAGATTTCAATAGTTATATTATGCCTTACAAGCTATCAGATATTATGTTCATCAGTATGAAACATATATGTTCAAGAAACTCATGAAATCATTTTAGCATGAATTGTTTATACGCAAGTCATATCCACAAAGATTATTTTGTTTATCATGCATTCATGCATACTGTTAAATCTTCATGTCACGCCTCCCTTACTGAGTAAAGTGGGTTGCTCAGATTGCAGGAACATCCTATAGTGCAGCCAAGAGTCTCAGCATGGAGGGAGCAATTTTGTTGTATCTAGAACTAGTCTTCGACGTTTTGAGTTTGTGTATATAAAGTAGAAGTGATATATATGTTTAAATAGTCTTCCGCTGTATTAGAGTTATTATGTCCACATACTGATGTATTTTGTATAAACAGTTATAGATGCTCTGACTACTATCACTTCCTTTAGGTGGACTAGTATACTCATTAGTTTTGTAAAGGAGTATGTATATAGTATTGGGAGTTCCCAATCCAAGAAGAAGTTAAAGAATCAGGACGAGAGAAAAGAAAAGAAAGAAGAAAAATTTATACTCCTTTTAGTTGGTTCGTATTAATATTAGGCATAGGCTTGGTATTAGCATGCCAGTCCGACTCCGAATCATATTACGGATTTGGGTCGTGACACCATCACTTTTTCGAGCTCCCAAGAGTTGCAAATGCTAAGTGAAATCAAAATACAAATGGTATAGAAGTTTATTGAACTCATATGATGTTGTCCACAAAATGATTTGAGAAAGTTCTAAACCTAATGGAAACGGATGTTGGATAAATTATAAAAGCAGTACGTAATGGGAAGGAGCATATATGAGTTTTCTTCAAAAAAACATGTACCAAATAAGACAAAACTGGGAGAAAAGATAATGATTAATGGGGATTTTAAGATAAATATATGTATATTCAGAAAACATGAATTTTAATTTTTTTACTACAATTCTTACATTGAAATTACATACTTTTATTTTATCACCTTACATCTCCCCAATTGCCGTCTATTTCATATTTTGTCGGTTATGGAAATCAGTTCTACATCTAAAATTATTACTATGATTCTGAAACCTACAATATTTTTTGATCCATATTTATCTTACCTTAAATCTCTATTAATCATTATCTTTTTTTTTTTCTTCTTTTTTTCTAAATCTAGACTTATTTGGTACACGTGTTTTGAAGAAAACTCCTTTCCCTACAATTGATTTTTATTACGACACAATTACACCATTTCCCTTTTATATATATAATTGGAATAGAATTTTTTGTTGTTCACTTTTCATACTTCAAACAACAACCATCTGACCTAAATTGAGTGACAGGTAACAATAAAAAAAATTAATAATATAAAGGTAAATTTAAATTTCATAAACTAAACTAAAACTATTTTTGCAACTTTAAATGTTATATTTCTTATTTTATTCTATAAAAAAAATAAAAAAAGAGCCTCTTAACGCACTCGTGATGCATGTGGAAAGACTAAGTAAATGTCAATATAATTGAAGAATCCTGTTTATATATTTGAAGTTTGAGATTTGCGTTGGGTAAGATTAATTGTATTGAGTGAGATATTCAGAAGACTCAGATGATAAATTCATTTCTTCTATAAATGTGATCATATCCTAAGCTGGTGTTGAACTATGATGACCAATTGTTGGACAGGAATTTCTAAACCTCCAAGAAGAACTCAAAACATTGGATGACGTGGAGACAAGTACATCCAATCCCACATTGATCACGCCAAAGATCTCTTATACGTTTATATGCTGGAAAAGAAGACAACATATCGCCGAGCTTTGTAATGCGAGCTTATAACCCAAGTGGGGGCATAAAAGTGATGGGACGTTGGCCTAGCCCAGCTGGTCTGATTCTGTGTGGCTCTTGTACTGACCCGCCCATTCCAAGCAAAGAGATGGACTAATGGACTTGGGCGAAGGCTCGGGTCCAGTGGTTCCTAGCGAGGAGGGCAATGCGTGAGGCTGGTTTCACAGGCAGCGATTACTTCCCGCTCCTAGCAGTGGAAGGATAACAGTTCGGTGCCACCTGTATCGAACATGGCCTTCTAGGTTGAACCCAATTGGACCATTACTTTTTATGCTCTAGTTCTTTTCTTTTTCTTTTTATTTTATTTTATTTTTTTATTTTCAAATAATGTTAAAATTATTTTTCAAACATAAAATTTTTTCATAATTTCAACCTGTTTTGAGATATCACAGAGACACAACTATATATGCAACAATTACTCTTAAGTGACTCCAAAATGCAGATGGTATATGACCTATAATTTACATCTTTTATAAAAGTTTATTGAACTGATATGATGTTTGTCAACAAAATGATTTGAGAGAGGTCAAAACCTAATCGAAATGGAAGTTGAATAAATTATATAAGCAGTATGTAATGGGAAGGAGCATAGATGGGTTTTCTTTAAAAAAAAAACATGTACCAAATAAGCCAAAACTAGGAGAAAAGATAATGTTTACTCGAGATTTTAAGATAAATATATGTATATTCAGAAAACATGAATTTTAATTTTTTTTACCACATTGAAATTACATACTTTTATTTTATCACCTTACATCTCCCCAATTGCCGTCTATTTCATATTTTGTCGGTTATGGAAATCAGTTCTACATCTAAAATTATTACTATTCTAAACCTGATAAATATTTTTGATCCATATTTATATTTACCTTAGAATCTCTATTAATCATTATGTTTTCTTCCAAATCTGACTTATTTGGTACACGTGTTTTGAAGAAAACTCCTTTCCCACAATTGATTTTAATTACGACACTAATTACACCATTTCCCTTTTATATATATAATTGGAATAGAATTTTTTGTTGTTCACTTTTCATACTTCAAACAACAACCATCTTACCATAATTGAGTGACATAGAACAAAATAAAAAAAATTAATAATATAAAGGTAAATTTAAATTTCATAAACTAAACTAAAACTATTTTTGCGACTTTAAATGTTGTATTTTTTATTTTATTCTTAAAAAAAATAAAAAAAAAAAAGAGCCTCTTAACGCACTCGTGATGCATGTGGAAAGACAAGTAAATGTCAATATAATTGAAGAATGATGTTAATATAATTGAAGTTTGAGATTTGCGTTGGGTAAGATTAATTGTATTGAGTGAGATATTCAGAAGATTCAGATAATAAATTCATTTCTTCAATTAATGTGATCATATCCTAAGCTGGTGTAGAAATATGATGACCAATTGTAGGAGAGGAATTTCTAAACCTCCAAGAAGAACTCAAAACATTGGATGAAATGGAGACAAGTACATCCAATCCCACATTGATCACGCCAAAGATCTCTTATACGTTTATATGCTGCAAAAGAAGACAACATATCGTCGAGCTTGGTAACGTGAGCTTGTAACCGAAGTGGGGGCAAAAAAGTTATAGGACATTAGCTCAGCCCAGTTGGTCAGATTTTGAGTGGCTCTTGCACTGGCTCGCCCATACCAAGCAAAGAGATGGACTAATGGACTTGGGCGTAGGCTCGGGTCTAGTGGTGCCTAGAGGGGAGGGCAATGCGTGAGGCTGGTTTCACAGAGCAGCAATTACTTCCTACTCCTAGCAGTGGAAGGATAACAAGTTAGTGCCACCTGGATCCAACATGGCCTTCTAGGTTGAATCCAATTGGACCATTACTTTTTATGCAATAGTTTTTAATTTTATTTATTTTCTTTCAAATAATGTTAAAATTATCTTTCAGGCATCAAACATTTTTAAAATTTCAACTTTTATTTAGATATCACTGAGACACAACTACATATGCAACAATTACTCTTAAGTGAATCCAAAATGTAGATGGTATATGACTGATTATTTACATTTTTTATAAAAGTTTATTGAACTCATATGATGTTTGTGAACAAAATGATTTGAGAGAGCTCAAAACCTAATGGAAATGGAAGTTGAATAAATTATATAAGCAGTATGTAATGGGAAGGAGCATAGATGGGTTTTCTTTAAAAAAAAAAAACATTGTACCGAAATAAGCCAAAACTGGAAGAAAAGATAATGATTACTGGAGATTTTAAGATAAATATATGTATAATCAGAAAACATGAATTTTAATTTTTTTTTTTTACTACATTAAAATTACATACTTTTATTTTATCACCTACTTCATCCCAATTGCCGTCTATTTCATATTTTGTCGGTTGAGGAATTCTTTTTTTTTTAGAAGAAAAACCATAATTATGTTAAGAAGTTAAAACCAAATTGTCTACATCCAATGCTGAAAGAATAGAACTTGGCATACATTGAAGCCATGGATTACCCCCTAATAAATCTTTTGCCTTTCGCGCGAGGATGTGAGCAACCAAATTACCTTGCCGCTTGGTATGGGAGAAGGAATACCACCTAAGTGTAGAGACAGAAAGTTTGGCATCTTCAATGATAGTACCGAAATGGGCCAGGCAAGGATCTTGGTTCTGCAAGGCATGAATGATAATACTGTTAGATATTTAATATCTAAGTAGGTTGTAATATATAAGAGAATTGCAAGAAACCAGTCGCCTGGAATAGTATCCAGTAGACTGGATTTGAAGATTTGGGAAGTCTAGAGTTTCTGCCCAATCCAGTCTGTTGGACCACCAATTCAGTAGACTGGATGACATATATTTGGTTGATCCAGTCACTTGGATTGGTGGTCCAGTCGACTGGATGTCATGCCTGGGAGTTTTGCCTAACTCAGTCGCCTGAACAGCTAATTCAAGCGACTGGATCACGGCAGTTAGAGGTAGTTAATGACCGTTAAAGGCTGAAATGGTGCATTTTCATGGTGACTCTTGACTAATATACACTTGCAATTAAAAGGAATTTCGTGTTTAGTCAATATATGCAGAAAAATTTTATGTTCTAAGAAGTTCTAAAGAATTAATTGAATTGCTATCATTAATTCTTGGCTTTGTTGTATCCTGGAGACTAATTTGCTTGAACCTTTAGCAATATCTAAGGAGAGGGGGCAAATCTAGTCTTAAAGACAACTTCATGCCTCAAAGCCTTAATTCTCTTTGCATTTCCCTAAAATTCCTAACAATTTTAAGACTAGATTTCTGCAATGGAAGGAGAGAAGATGGCTTACAAGATGATGAATCAAGACTTTGTGAAGTTGGATAAGTTTGATGGGTCAAACTTCATCCGTTGGCAAGACAAGATGAAGTTTCTTTTGACTGCATTGAAGATATTTTATGTTCTGGACCCCAATCTGCAGCCAATTCCGGATCATACTCCTCAAGACACTGAACAATTGAAGCAACAAAGGATCAAGAGGGAGGAAGATGAACTGGTGTGCAGGGGTCACATTCTGAATACACTATCCGACCGGTTGTATGATTTGTTCACAACCATGACTTCTCCAAAGGAAATCTGGAAGGCACTAGAGACTAAATACAAAACGGAGAAGCAAGGTACGGATAAGTTCATTATTCAAAAGTACTTTGATTTCAAAATGATGGATAATGTTTCTGTTTTGGACCAAATGCATGAATTACAAATTCTGGTTCATAAGTTGAATGACCTTTCCATCAAGATTTCAGAATTGTTTCAAGTGGGAACAATCATTGCTAAACTCCCACCATCATGGAACAATTATAGGAAGAAGCTTCTGCACATGGCAGAAGAATTTACCTTAGAACAGATTGGTACACACCTTCGAATCGAAGAAGAGAGTCGAATTCGTGAGGGTACCAATTTTGTGTCTAAAGTAAATGAAGGGACTGTTAATTTTGTCCAAAATGGTGGAGTTGGAAGTAGTAAGACTCATAAGAGTTTTAAGCCTAATAAGAAAGTCTTTAAGAAGACTAATTCCAACAAAGACAAGAAAGGTAGGGCCTGTTTTCATTGTGGAAAGAAAGGTCACTACATCCGAGAATGCAGATTCTTGAAGAACCAAATGAAAGAAAAGGAACTGAACACCAATGAGGCAAATGTTGTTGATGAGATTGTGGCCATGGTGAGTGAAATGCAAATCGGTATGATTACTGAAGTGCATATGGCTAATGCAGCAGAAAATTCATTTGAGTGGTGGTATGATTCTGGTGCAACAATCCATGTTTGCAACAACAAGATGCTGTTCAAAGAGTATGTGGAAGCAGGCAATGGGTTAGAGGTCCTAATGGGCAATCATAACACCGCTAAAGTGCTTGGAACAGGAACTGTGGAGCTGATTTTGAGTAGTGGAAAGAAACTCAAACTCACTAATGTGTATCATGTTCCTAATATTAAGAAGAACTTGGTTTCAGCTAGTTTATTGTCTAAGAATGGTGTAAAAGCTGTCCTTGAGTCAGACAAGCTTATTTTATCTAAGTTTGGTGTATTTGTTGGAAAGGGTTATTCTTGTAATGGCATGTACAAACTCAGTTTGATTATTAATAAGAATGATGTTGGTTGTGCTTATATTGTGGATTCTTCTCTATTGTGGCATGCTAGATTAGGACATTTAAATTTCAAGTATATGAAACATATGTCAAAGCATGGGCTGATATCTTATAAACAAGATGTGCATGATAAGTGTGAAATATGCATTGAATCTAAGATAAGAAAGAAGCCATTTCCATCCACTAATAGAGATTCACAATTGTTAGAATTAGTTCATTTTGATGTATGTGAATTGAATGGTATTCTGACTAGAGGTGGAAAACGTTACTTTATCACTTTCATAGATGATTTCTCTAGGTATACTTATGTATATCTAATGGGGAATAAAGATGAATCCTTTGATATGTTTAAGAAGTATAAAACTGAGGTTGAAAATCAAAAGGAAAGAATAATTAAAATTCTTAGAAGTGATAGAGGTGGTGAATATTTTCCACAAGAGTTTATCATTTATTGTGAGGAAAATGGACTAATTCACTAAAGATCAGCCCCTTATACACCCCAACAAAATGGCTTAGCTGAAAGAAAGAATAGAACACTAGTTGACATGTTGAATGCAATGATAGTGAGTGCAAAGCTACCTTTCAACTTGTGGGGTGAAGCTTGCTAACTGCATGTCATGTACATAATAGGGTTCTATATAAGAAAATTCAGTTATCTCCATATGAGTTATGGAATGGTAGGAAGCCTAATTTAAATTATCTTAAAGTGTGGGGGTGCATAGCCTACTTTAGAGTTCCAGATCCTAAAAGAACCAAACTTGGACCTAGAGCTATAAAGAGTGTGTTTGTTGGTTATGCAGTGAATTCTAAGGCTTATAGATTGTTGGATTTGAGTTCCAACACTATAGTAGAATCAAGGGATGTGGAATTCATTGAGAACAAGCTTATAAGTGATTCTCAAATATAACCAAAACAAACACAACAATCTGACTCATTGGTTAATGATTCTCTTAGTGGAAACAAGAGAATAGAACCAAGTTCACCAAATGAACAAAGGAGGAGTCAAAGGGTAAGAAAAGAAAAGGATTTTGGTCCTGATTTCATTTCATACCAAGTGAATGTTTACCTTGTAGAAGGAAACAGAGAAAAGGTCCTTAGTAAGCTTCCTTTTGTAGGAAATGTGGAAGAAGATCCAAATACTTATAGTGAAGCTATGGCTTCAAGAGATGCAGCCTTTTGGAGAGAAGCTGTTAATGATGAGATGGACTCAATATTGTCCAACAATACTTGGGTCCTAGTGGATCTTCCTCCAGGTTCTAATACTATTGGTTGTAAATGGGTATTTAGAAGAAAATATAAGACTGATGAAATTATTCAAACCTTTAAAGCTAGGTTAGTGGCTAAAGGATTTAGGCAAAGGGAAGGAATAGATTACTTTGATACCTATGCACCGGTTGCTAGAATCATATCTATTCGTGTGCTAATAGCACTTGCATCCATTTATAAGCTGGTGGTACATCAAATGGATGTAAAGATAGCTTTCCTAAATGGAGATTTAGACGAGGAGGTCTATATGGATCAACCGGAAGGTTTTGTACTTCCTGGAAATGAAAAGAAAGTCTGTAAGTTAGTTAAGTCATTGTATGGCTTAAAACAAGTACCTAAACAATGGCATGAAAAGTTTGATACCGTTATACTAGCTAATGGTTTCAAACACAATGGAGCCGACAAGTGTGTCTACTCTAAGTTTACTAGTGAGTATGGAGTAATTGTGTGCTTGTATGTGGATGATATGCTTATCTTTGGAACAAATATGCTAGGTGTATGTGAGACCAAGAAGTATTTAGCTTCGGTGTTTAAGATGAAAGATCTTAATGAAGCAGATACTATCTTAGGTATTAAGGTTAAGAGGCATAGTGAAGGTTATGCACTTTGTTAAAATCATTACATTGAGAAGGTGCTTCTTAAATATAAGTATCTCAATGTTAAAAAGTAAAATACACCATTTGATTCCAATTATAAGTTAGTTAAGAATACTGGAAGGGCAATAGCACAGCTCGAGTTTGCTAGTGCAATAGGAAGCATGATGTATGCCATGCATTGTACAAGACCAGATATAGCCTTCGCAGTAAACAGACTTTCAAGGAATACTAGTAACCCTAGTGCAAAGCATTGGAAAGCCATTGCAAGAGTCTTTGGTTATTTAAAGAAAACCAAAGATTCAGGACTCTATTATTCTGGATATCCAGTTGTGTTAGAAGGATATTCAGATGCTAATTGGGTGACTAGTGTGGGTGACAATAAGTCAACATCTGGTTGGATATTCACTCTTGGTGGGGGTGCAATATCGTGGGCATCTAAAAAGCAATCTTGTATCTCTCATTCAACTATGGAATCTGAGTTTATTGCTTTGGCTTCGGCGGGTAAAGAAGCAAAATGGCTAAGGAACATGTTATATGATATAGAGTTGTGGCCACAACCGATGTCAGCCATATCTATTTACTGTGATAGCCAAGCCACGATGTCAAAAACATACAGTAAAATCTATAATGGAAAGTCTAGACATATTAGTCTAAGACATGAGTACGTAAGACAGTTAATAGAAGATGGTGTAATTTCTATTGTCTACGTAAAGTCAAGTGGAAATCTTGCTGACCCGTTTACCAAAGGTTTATCTCGAGATATGGTAAGGGTAACTTCTATAGGAATGGGACTAAAACCTTTCTAAAAGAATTACCAACAATGGGAACCCAACCTTAAGTAAATTTACTTAAAAGGTTTAAAGGGTAATAACAAGCTGTTGATTCGTGATTAGTAAGAGCATTAAAACTTGTGTCCCATTTAGGATGGAATAGTGCAGTTTGTTACGTTAGGAGGATGAGTTTTTACTCTTTATGAAGTTCAAATCAAGTGATGTTTGTGTAACAGGGACATAAAGAAGGGAACTTCACCTTTGTGAACATAGGAGTGGTGCCGCTTCTAAACAAGAGTTAAGGTTTTCTCTTGTAAATGTTCACTAAACCAGGTAGAGCACAAGGCCATTTAAGTGCTAAATTATAGGAGAACTTCTAATGTTAAAGATCATTGCTGTGTGTGTGTTATTTCCAGTTTTAAGGAAAAGAGTTTTGGTTTAAGCGAATGAGCCACCAATAACTCTCTTGAAACTTTGAAGTAATTACACTAGGAGAGGGTTTAAGTTGAAAGACACCTTCTTTGATGCATAAGCTTTGTGTGTGCTATAGATTGAACAAGAAATATTACAACCTAATGGGGGATTGTTAGATATTTAATATCTAAGTAGGTTGTAATATATAAGAGAATTGCAAGAAACCAGTCGCCTGGAATAGTATCCAGTAGACTGGATTTGAAGATTTGGGAAGTCTAAAGTTTCTGCCCAATCCAGTATGTTGGATCACCAATCCAGTAGACTGGATGACATATATTTGGCTGATCCAGTCGCTTGGATTGGTGGTCCAGTCGACTGGATGTCGTGCCTGGGAGTTTCTGCCTGACTTAGTCGCCTGGACAACTAATTCAGGCGACTGGATCACGGCAGTTAAAGGCAGTTAATGACCGTTAAAGGCTGAAATGGTGCATTTTCATGGTGACTCTTGACTGATATACACTTGCAATTAAAAGGAATTTCGTGTTTAGTCAATATATGCAGAAAACTTTTATGTTCTAAGAAGTTCTAAAGAATTAATTGAATTGCTATCATTAATTCTTGGCTTTGTTGTATCCTGGAGACTAATTTGCTTGAACCTTTAGCAATCTCTAAGGAGAGGGGGCAAATCTAGTCTTAAAGACAGCGATTCATTGGTGCCTCAAAGCCTTAATTTTCTTTGCATTCCCCTAAAATTCCTAACAAATACTGGAATCCCCTTCGAAGATTACTCTCTCAATCCCAAGATGAATAACTAGTTGAATAGCTTCATTGGCAGCCCGAGCTTTTACAACCTCAATAGAGGCAGGGAGAGCGATTTTCCTTGAAATTGTGGCAATCAGGACACCTTGATCATTGCGAATGACAACCCCAATTTCTGCTGCAGCTTTATCTAGAAAGATGGCCCCATCAAAATTAGCTTTAAAGATACTAGTTAAGGGAGGACACCACCTACACACTATCCCAGGTTGGGTAAGGTGAGATTGGACTTTGGAATTGGCCTGTTGGAATTCTCAAAGTAAATCCATAGCTCGATGGAGGACACTATCAGGCAGTTCAGCTTTATGATTCATACACAAGGAGTTCCTATGCTGCCAAAGAGCCCAGGCAATCATAGCAAATTTTGTTGTGTCTACTATCTTGTTTTGAAACATTGCAAACCAAGAGAGATCAATAAAAGATGAGGCATTAATGGTATGCAAAGTAAGAAAATGAGGCTCAACACTCCAAACTTCCTGAGCAAATGGACAGGTCCACAGTGCATGGAAAATTGTTTTAGGATGCGAGAGACATTCATCACAAGTTGTATCTAGTGGGATCTGACGTCTGAACAAATTAGTTTTCACAGGTAAAGCTTCATGACAGGCTCGCCACATAAAATTTTTAACCTTTGGAGGCACTGGCAGGCTCCAAATACTGGACCAGAGGTTGGTAGTGGACGAGAGAGAGTTACCCGCATGGCTCCTATTTGCTTCTTGGCGAAGAATATGGTATGCACTTCGCACAAAATAATGACCATTGGGAGTTCCTATCCAGATCATTCGATCAGGTATGACTCGAGAGCTTAAAGGAATACCTTTTATTGCCGTGGCATCTTCCTGAAAGAACTCATTATTAAGCAAGCTAGTCTTCCATTCCCTTGTGGTGGGGGTTAATAAGTGTCAAAACTGTATCAACAACATTCAAATTTTTTTGGGGAGAAAAAATACGTCTTCTATTGACAGTAGGTAACCATGGGGCTCCCCAAATAGGTACTTTAGTACCATCACCTATTCTCCAAACAGCACCCAATTGAATCACCTTACGCGCTTTTAAAATACTCTTCCAAGCAAATGAGCCTGAAGAGGATGTACTCGCATCAAGGATGGATCCATTTGGGAAGAATTTCGCTTTAAAGACTTGATAGAAGAGAGTATTTTCTTGATGGAGGAGACACCAAACTTGTTTACCCAGCATAGCATCATTGAATTGTTGTATAACTCGAAAACCCAACCCGCCATATTTCTTATGCTCACATAGTTTCTCCCATTTGATCCAATGAATTTTCCATTTATCTCCAGTCTGACCCCAATAAAATCGCCAAATCATAATTTCAATATCCTGACATAAGCTCTGAGGGAGTTTAGAGCAACCCATGGAATAAGTTGGAACTGCTTGGGCCACTACTTTAATAAGAATTTCTTTTCCAGCTTGAGACAAAAGTTTTTCTTTCCACCCTTGAAGATTTTGCCACACCCTTTCCTTTACATGTGCAAAACAAGCTCTTTTTGCTCTACCCACAAAAGACGGGAGACCCAAATATTTCTCATATTGGCGAATAGCTGGAACCCCTAACAGATTTTTGATTTCTTCTTGTCACTCTCGACTAGTACTTTTGCTAAAAAATAGAGTGGTTTCCTCTCTATTTAATTGCTGTCCCGAAGCTCGTTCATATGTGATCAAAATATTTTGGATTCTATTGCATTCCTCACTGCTTGCTCGACAAAAAAGAAGACTATCATCTGCAAAGAAAATATGAGTAATTCTAGGACCTCTCCTACATAGCGATACTCCACGGATATCCCCAGCTTGAGCGGCCTGAGTGAGTAGTGCATGAAGGCCCTCAGCACATATTAGAAATAAATATGGAGAGAGAGGGTCCCCTTGACGAAGACCCCTCAAAGGAATAATTAACCCATGTGGTTCGCCATTAACCAAGACTGAGTAAGTCACTTGTTCTAACACACTCCATGAGTAAAGCTATCCACCTATTGTGGAACCCCATTTTTTGCATCATTTTTTCTAAAAATGTCCATTCAACCCGGTCATAAGCTTTGCTCATGTCAAGTTTAAGAGCCATTGAACTTGCCCGAGAAGTTTGTGTCTTCATGTGATGCAGTGTTTTGAAAGCCACCAAAACATTATCAGTGATTAATCTACCTGGGACAAAGGCACTTTAGGTCTCTGATATAATATGAGGGAGGATTTTCTTCATTCTATTTGTGATCACTTTGGATATAATTTTGTAGATGACGTTACATAAGCTAATAGGACGAAACTCACTAAGCTTTTGTGGGCATTTGACTTTAGGGATCAGGGTAATGTAGGTGTGATTTAAATTACCATCCAACCAGCCTGCATGCAAGCAAGATAAGACTGCCTGGGTAACCTCCCCTCCAATAGTATTCCAATATTTATGATAAAATACAGGTGGGAGGCCATCCGGACCTGGGGCTTTGAGTGGAGCCATTTGATGAATAGCATTGTGAACTTCCACAGCCGTGAACTCTGAGAGGAGGGAATTGTTCATTGCTTCTGTAACGTAATTAGAGAACCCATGTAAAACTGGTTCAAATTCATTGGGATTAGAAGTCTCAAATAAGTTGTCGGTGTAATTCAAAAATAGAGCAGCTATGTCTTTTGGATCAGAACACAGCAACCCCGTGGAATCTTCAATAGCATCAATTCTATTTCGCCTATGACGTTGGGTAGCTTTTTAATGAAAACATCTAGAATTATGATCTCCTCCTTTAAGCCATTGAATCCTAGACCTTCGCTGCCACATTGCTTCCTCCTTGTCAAGCAAACCTCTCGCCTCATTTTTTAAAATTTTGGCCTAATGGTGATCACCACCCTGCATAGAGATAATTTTTGCTGCTCTTAATTTTTCAGTTTTGTCCTTAAGTTCGCGGCGAACACTACCGAATTGGGTTTTACTCCAACGACCAAGTTGACTACGACATTGATTAATTTTTTGGAGCAATCTCAGCATTCCAGTCTCAAGAGTTGGGTGGTCCCAGGCTTTTTTAATGGTTTCAAAACATCCAACATCATGAGTCCACATTTGTTCAAAACGAAAAGGTATTTTTATGGGTACCAGTATCTTTGTGTTATAATATATGAGGAGAGGGCAATGGTCTGAGGAGTCTCCATATAAATGTTTAACTTGAGCTCCCTGAAATTTATTCACCGAGTCAACCGAAGCCATAGCTCTATCCAATCGAGCCCAAATAGTTGCCATAGCATCCCGATTATTACACCAAGTAAATGGCACACATGTATAACCCAAATCTAGTAATTCACACTCATCAATTGCTTCCCTGAATAGCGACATTTGTCTCTCTAAGCACGGAAGTCTACCTCTTTTTTCAATATTCATAGTAATTTCATTAAAGTCTCCAGCACATAGCCCAAACAGTTCCACGACTCTTCTCTATTACTGTGATCTGGTGCCCCATAGAGTCCAATGAAGCGCCAGCAATTATCATTCCCACTATTAATAATAGCATCTATATGGGACGGGGAGAAGCTTCGGATGGAGAGATTTACTTCGTCTTGCCAAAATAAACAGATGCCGCCGCCTCTCCCTCCAGATGAAACCACTAACTTGCTATTAAACTGTAATTGACATCTTAAAATTTCCAAACGCTTCTCATTAGACCATGTCTCAATTAGAAACACAATCTTGGGATCTTGTGATCTCACTATCCCCATAAGATCTTGAACTGTTCGCTGGTTCCCAAGCCCGCGACAGTTCCAAACTAAGCAACTCATTGTGCGTGGCGGAGCTGCATTGCAGTCTCCGCCGATAGTGCAATTGTTGTTTTGGGGATCGTATCCAAATGAGATCTTTTCTGACGACCATGATCATCTGCATTAGAGTCTGGAGGTGGTCTTTTGGAAGAGGGTGGACGAAGGTTCTAATTGGCCACGAGCAATTTTCTTTCATTTTTTTATTTTTGAAGAATTTGATTTTTTCGGGGGGCTTATTGTGACAACAATGGGGTTCAGTAAAGGAATGGGGGGTTCAGGAGGCGTTGAATAATATGTTTCATCCATGGGTTCCATCCTAGGTGTAATCTCCACATGAACAACTACAGTACTTGGTACCTCCTGCCTAAGTGTTGTTGTTTGGTTGGCATTAAACCCAATTTCCTTATCAATCTCAGCTAGCTGGATCTCAAACAACTCACTGCGTGTTGTCTGGGATGGTGCTTGGTTTGGTGGGGGAGATGCTTCATGGTTAGGTACCAGATTGGCTTCCACAACTCTAGGTTGATCAGGTACATGATCTGGACTAGTAGACTTTGGATCTTTTGGTGTTGCATGATGGGACGATGGTTCTTCACCCTCGACAGTAACTGTGACAATGCGTGATAGTCGGTCGTTTGAAGCTCTTAACCAGGCTCCAAATCGTTGGTCCTCCTTTTTCAAAGTCTCTTGGCTTTCAAGCCATGTGGGGCAATCACCTTCAGTGTGACTAAGGCGACCACACCAGTAACAATAGTTAGGAAGACGTTCATACTTGAAGGAGGCCCAAACCTCAGAGTTACCATCAAAGCTAATTTAGCGGCCTCGACATAGGAGTTCTTCAACATCAACCATAACTTTGACACGGAGCCAATTGCCCCCTCCCCCTGTCTCATCAGGATCAATAACTTGTAGAACGCGTCCCACTGTATTACCCACGACGACCTGTCTCTGGCAATAGGCAGCTAACAAGGAGATCATGTCTCTACAACCATAATGGTGACTCTCTCAACCGGAGTGAGGAAAGTGGGGTATCTCCTTCCAATTTTTCAAGCACAACCAGATATTTGTCATACATCCAAGGGCCGTTCGAAAGTACTCTTTCTCGATCTATAGTCATTAAAAATAAATATGGCTTGGGTCCAGTGGTTCCTAGCGAGGAGGGCAATGCGTGAGATTGGTTTAACAGAGCAGCGATTACTTCCCTCTCCAAGCAGTGGAAGGATAACAGGTCGGTGCCACCTGGATCCAACATGGCCTTCTAGGTTGAATCCAATTGGACCATTACTCTTTTTTTTTTTTTTTTTTTTTTTTTTTTTTTTTTTTTTTTTTAAATAATGTTAAAATTATCTTTCAAACATCAAACTTTTTTATAATTTCAACCTGTTTTGAGATATCACAGAGACACAACTACATTTGCAACAATTACTCTTAAGTGAATCCAAAATGCAAATGGTATATGACCTATTATTTATATCTTTTATAGAAGTTTATTGAACTCATATGATGTTTGTCAACAAAATGATTTGAGAGAGCTCAAAACCTAATGGAAATGGAAGTTGAATAAATTATATAAGCAGTATGTAATGGGAAGGAGCATATATGAGTTTTGTTTAAAAAAACATGTACCAAATAAGCCAAAACTGGAAGAAAAGATAATGATTACTGGAGCTTTTAAGATAAATATATGTATATTCAGAAAACATGAATTTTAATTTTTTTTTTACTACATTGAAATTGCATACTTTTATTTTATACCTACATCTCCTCAATTGCCGTCTATTTCATATTTTGTCGGTTGAGGAATTCAGTTCTACTTCTAAAATTATTACTATGATTCTGAACTTATGATAAATATTTTGATCCATATTTATATTTATCTTAAAATCTCTATTAATCATTATATTTTCTTCGAAATGTGACTTATTTGGTACATGTGTTTTGAAGAAAATTCCTTTCCCTCAATTGATTTTAATTACTACACTATTACACCATTTCCCTTTTATATATATAATTGGAATAGAATTCTTTGGTATACACTAATACTGCAAAAAATAACTATCTTACGTAATTGAGTGACATAACAATGAAACAAATTAATAACATAAAGGTAAATTTAAATTTCATAAACTTAACTAATTTATTTTTGCGACTTTAAATGTTGTATTTTTTATTTTATTCTTTAAGAAAAGAGTCACTTAACGCGCACGTGACACATGTGGAAAGACTTGTAAATGTCAATATAATTGAAGAATGATGTTAATATAATTGCAGTTTGAGATTTGTGTTGGGTAAGATTAATTGAATTGAGTGAGATATTCAGAAGACTCAAATGATAAATTCATTTCTTCAATAAATGTGATCATTTCCTAAGCTAGTGTTGAAATATGATGACTAATTGCTGGAGAGGAAATTGTAAACGTCCAAGAAGAACTCAAAACATTGGATGGAGTGGAGACAAGTAAATCCAATCCCACATTGATTACGCCAAAGATCTATTATACGTTTATATGCTTCAAAAGAAGACAATGTATCGTCGAGCTTTGTAATGCAAGCTTGTAACCCAAGTGGGGGCATAAAAGTGATGGGACATTGGCCCAGCCCAGCTGGTCGGATTTTGTGTTGCTCTTGTACTGGTCCACCCGTTCCAAGCAAAGAGATGGACTAATGGACTTGGGCGAAGGCTCGGGTCTAGTACTTCCTAACGAGGAGGGCAATGCATGAGGCTGGTTTCACAAAGCAGCGATTACTTCCCGCTCCTGGCAGTGGAAGGATAACAAGTCAGTGCCTCCTAGATCCAACATGACATACTAGGTTGAACTCAATTGGACCATCACTTTTTTGGGTCTAGATTTTTTTTTTCTTTTCTTACTTAGCTCAAAACTAATTATTTTGACATAAACATTAAACAAGCATCCCTTTTATTTTTGAAAAATATAAACATCCAACATTTTCATAATACTATTTGGCATGTCACCAACTTCAACCTGTTCCGAGCTCCCAAGAGTTGCAAATGCGCCAATTACTTTAAGTGAAATCAAAATGGAGACGGTATAGAAGTTTATTGAACTCATATGATGTTGTGAACAAAATGATTTGAGAGAGTTCTAAACCTAATGGAAATGGAAGTTGGATAAATTATAAAAGCAGTATGTAATGGGAAGGAGCATATATGAGTTTTCTTCAAAAAAAAAAACATGTACCAAATAAAACAGAACTGGGAGAAAAGATAATGATTAATAGTGATTTTCTGATAAATATATGTATATTTAGAAAACATGAATTTTAATGTTTTTTACTACAATTCTTACATTGAAATTACGTACTTTTATTTTATCACCTAAATCTCCCCAATTGCCCTCTTTTTCATATTTTGTCGATTAAGGAATTCACTTCTACTTCTAAAAGTATTCCTATGATTTTGATCCATATTTATATTTATTTTAAAATCTCCATTAATCATTATTATTATTAGTATTATTATTATTATTTTTTATTTTTCTAAATCTAGCTTATTTGGTACATGTTTTTTGAAAGAAAATTCCTTTCCCTCAATTGAATTTAATTACTACACTATTACACCATTTCCCTATTATATAATTGGAATAGAATTCTTTAGTGTCCACTTTTCCGTACTTCAAAAAATAACCATCTTACCTAATTAAGCCTATGTTTGGATCCTCTATTTTGGGAATGCATTCCTGCTAGAATGCATTCTCGAGAATGTATTCTCTAAAATGCATTTTGCTGAAAATAGTGCGTTTGGTAAAATATTGAAATTATTTATAAGAAGTGATTATGCTGAAAGGAATTGTGTTTGGTTGGTATTTTAAGGAATGCATTCTTCTTATGAAAAAATATATTATTAGTATACATTATGTAATTAACATTTTTTTTTTTTTAAATATCTCAATACAAGGCTAAAAATACATTTATTACCAATACAAATTTAAAAATGTAATAAAGAAATAAAGTATTACGTTGTGATTTAAATTAATGTCTACTAATAAAAAAAAAAATAGGTCATGATTTGTGCACACCTCATTGCACACATTTTTATAAAATTTGTACAATGTAATAAAATAGAAGTAATATAATCTCACACCTCATACTCATCCAGCAAAGAGATAGATATACGGATGATGTGCACGCTGTCAGTCTCAAATATAATCTCAGTGCAAGAAATACATGGCAATAAAATTGAAGAGCAACATAGAATAGAAATAATGAGATTTCATGAATTCAAGTTAAAAATGTATGCATTATAACTTGTAACCACATACAAATAAAAATTGTCTAAAACTCAAAACAAATTGGGATGAGACAGTCCCTATAGAAAAACTCAAATAAATTGGGATGAGATAGTCCCTACAGAAAAAACTCATTAAAAAATGTGTCATCAATATCCATAGTCACAATCCAACCTCTTTTCTACAAACCCAAACTCATTAAATTTTAGACTAAGACCCCACTTTATCCGAACCGAACCACCAGACCGAATTCCACCATTCACGGCGCTGAAAGTTTAGACTGAAACCCACTCGTCTATGACTCCAGAATTGTAGTCCGGGGCTCAAACCCACGCGTTTGAGACTGAAAGAGCAACCTCAGATTCAAACCCATCCGTGTACAGAAAACTCTAAGGGAACAGAGGAGAACCTCACCCCTCTTTAGAAACCCTGACCCCACCCGACCCAACAAATTCAAGGGTTTCAATGATCAAAATTGAAGAAAGAGTGAGGCATTAGAGGGCAAGCAGAAACCCGCCAAAGAAAAACCCATATTGTTAATGACCCGTTTCCTCAACCCAAAAAATGAAGGGTTTCGTTGATCAAATCAGAAACAGAGATGAATTAGAGGGTGGTTTGGGTTAGCGATGAGCGAGATTTGGCGATCATCAAAGCCAAGACATGTTGGCGAATGGCCTCAACTTGACGCTTCAGACTCAACAACACAATCGGGTCAGTGGTGGCATCGGCGATCGCATCCACAGCTTCCAACTGATCTCGAAGTGCAGTGTAAGAAGCGCTAACTCCCACATCCACATCGTCCACACCCTTCCGTCTCTTCCTACAAACAGCAACCTCAACGTTAACATCCTCCATTGTTCTTCAATCTCAACAAAATCAGAGCAGAGAGCGTGTAGAGAGAAACAGAATCTGAGAGAAAAATCAATTCAAAAATTAAAAGTAGCCGTTGGAAGGATATTTTATGATACAGATTCTTCTCATAACACTCTCCGCATCAAGACAGTTTGTATAAGATTGAAGACATGGAAGGAAACTAAGATGACCTCTCTTTAGTAGATAAATTAGTACACTTCTCAAAAGGTATAAACGTTGGACCGAATCTATTTGATATTTCGCATCCTCAAAAATATTGGCGATGGATATTTCGTGTTTGAAATATGGACCTCAAAGGAAGAGGAAAGTTCCAGAAAACGTAAACCAGAAGAGCACCCTGACCATGTGTTGTTAACTTAAGGAAAATGAGGTTCGCCAACATGTTTCTTTGTTAGCAAATCTCCTATGCTAAGTGAATCATGAATTTTTTTTCTGATTTATAATGAAATATTCATTTTTTTTAAAGGCTCATTAACCATATTTTTTTTCTTTGGCTTTCTGCTTCCTTATTTCTTACTCTTTCTTCAATTTGATTTGAATGCCTAATTTATTCGTCGGGTGGGGTCAGGGTTTCTAAAGAGGGGTGAGGTTTGCTCAGGTCCCTTAAGTTTTCTGTAAAGGATGGGTTTAAATCTGAGGTTGCTCGCTCTCGCATGGGTTTCTCCCACTAAATACACTCTGGAGTCCTTCAGATACTGGTTTTAGATGTCGAAAGCTTTACCCCATGGATGAATCGAAATGTCTGTTGAATCTGGAAATTACTTTCTAATCCATCTTGTATCAATGTCGGTCCGTCGTAGAAAATTTGATAATCTAGACCAGATTTACATTCAGTGAGTGTTGTCAGTCAGTTATGAATGCTAAGCACTGCTCACATGGATGAGTTCATCATATTTTGAGGTATCTTAAAAGAGTCCCGATTGGTTTATTCTACCTATTGGTCACCAATCAAGACTTTCATGTTTTACTGATGCTAACTATGCCGGATCTCAAACTGATAGCGTTCCAACTGGACTCAGTATTTCTATGGTAATCATCTTATCTATGGAAAGTAAGAAAAGCCTTGTTTAGATCTTCGTAAGGCTGATATCATGCTATGGCCAAGGCACGTGTTCATCTCAGTTGTTTTGTGATAATAAGTCTCTATTATCTTGCTTCAGATTCTATTTTGCTGAACGATCCAACAATGATGGATATACACTTTTTCGGGAAAGGTTGGTCTGTTTACATTTCATCTTTGTACCTTCCTCAGAACAGATCGCCGATGTATTCACTAAACCTATGGGTCCTTTTCTACTCCAGTCATCTATTGTCAAGCTGGGCTTGATTGACATCTTTGCTTCAGCTTGAGGGGGAGTGTTGGAATTAGAATAGAAGAATTATCCCGTGACTTATGTCACGGGTTATTTAGGCTTTTAGTTAGGTTAGGCTTTTTAGTTAGGCATCATGATAATTATCCCGTGACTTATGTCATCGGGCCTTATGCTTAGCCTTTTTGTTTGCTTTCTTGTCTTTGTGACCTGAGTTTGTTAATATAAGTATACTTGACAATCTCTCTTCAGAGATATGTCAATTACATAAATATTGTGAAATTCTTCTTTTCTCAAAGTAAAAACCATAACCTATGAAGTTATACTTTGTGGGGTGAGTAAAAAGTACTTAATCTTGAAACATAGAATAGGATTCTTAGACATGATCAAGAACAACCCTTTAGTTTCATCAGTTGACTTAGCCTGTTTACCTTTGGGAGTCAAAAGTTTCATGCACATCTCTAATTATGAATTTCTGCTTCATTAATCAAATTGGTTGTGTGCTCAAATTTATGGAAGTTGCTCATCTTGGCTAAGAACCAGTTTTATGTTGATGGATGGAAAGTTCAAAGTTGTGAATTTATAGTTCTGTAACAAGCTTATAGCATAAATTTTTATTGGTGATATATAGATATTAGAACGCTATACGCTCAAATAAAGATGCATGTACAAAAAAGGAATAAAACAAGGGAGTTTAGGCTTTAAGGGAAACAAATAAGAGAGATATGAACTGAAAGTTTCAAAGGGAGGTTGGAGGAGACAATAGACTCAGAACAGATTCAACAATCTTGCTCCAGGAAGCCATTCGATGAATTGCAACTATACACTACATTTCTATAAGCTTTAAACTACCAAATGCAGTGTCACAATTAGCAGCCACATTTCGATGAATGATGCCAATTTGATTAAAGTTTGTGAAAGAGTATCAGAAGATTTTTATGGCCTCAACAACATGTCTTGACTTTTGATATGACACCATAGTTCCATAATTGCATTTTTTCAATGACATAGGCGAAAATTCCCTAAGCTCTGGTGTTCAAATATGCCGACCATACAATTGGAAAATTTCATATTCTAATTGCTGGAATAAGGAATTTCTAAACCTTCAAGAAGACCTCAAAACACCAAGTGAAGTGGAGACAAGGAGATACTAATCCCATATTGACAAAACGAAAGATCTCTTATACGTTTATATGCTGCAAAAGAAGACAACATATCGCCGAGCTTTGTAATGCAAGCTTGTAACCCAAGTGGGGGCATAAAAGTGATGGAACATTGGCCCAGCCCAGCGGGTCGGATTCTGTGGGGCTCTTGTACTGACCTGCCCATTCCAGGCAAAGAGATGGACTAATGGACTTGGGCGAAGGCTTGGGTCCAGTGGTTCCTAACGAGGAGGGCAATGCGTGAGGCTGGTTTCATAGAACAGCGATAACTTCCCGCTCCTGGCAGTGGAAGGATAACGGGTCAGTGCCTCCTAGATCCAACATGACCTTCTGGGTTGAACCCAATATTGGACCATCACTTTTTTGGGTCTAGATTTTTTTTTTCCTTTCTTACTTAGCTCAAAACTAATTATTTTGACATAAACATTAAACAAGCATCCCTTTTATTTTTGAAAAATATAAACATCCAACATTTTCATAATACTGTTTGGCATGTGAGCAACTCCAAACCTGTTCTGAGCTCCCAATAGCTACAAATCCACCAATTACTCTAAGTGAAATAAAAATGCAGATGGTATAGAAGTTTATTGAACTCATATGATGTTGTCAACAAAATGATTTAGAGAGTTGGATAAATTATAAAAGTAGTATGTAATGGGAAGGATGTACCAAATAAGACGTAACTAGAAGAAAAGATAATGATTAATGGAGATTTTAAGATAAATATATGTATATTCAGAAAACATGAATTTTAATGTTTTTTACTACAATTCTTACATTGAAATTACATACTTTTATTTTATCACGTACATCTCCCCAATTGCCCTCTATTCCATATTTTGTTGGTTAAGGAATTCACTTCTACTTCTAAAAGTATTCCTATGATTTTTATCCGATGATAAATATTCTGATCCATATTTATATTTATCTTAAAATCTTCATTAATCATTATCTTTTTTTTTTCTAAATCTAGCTTATTTGGTACATGTTTTTGAAGAAAATTCCTTTCCCTCAATTGAATTTAATTACTACACTAATACACCATTTCCCTATTATATAGTTGGAATAGAATTCTTTAGTGTCCACTTTACCGTACTTCAAAAAATAACCATCTTAGCTAATTGAGTGATATAACAATAAAGCAATAAAGCAAATTAAGAACATAAAGGAAAATTCAAATTTTTAAATTTCAGATTTAAATTTAAATTCCATAAGATTTTTTTTTTTTAGAAAAAAAGAGCCTCTTAACACACGCACATGTGAAAAGACTAGTAAACACTACCATTATCTTTGCTTCCAAAAAAATTCAGATTCTATGCCAAATTATCCGGGATTTAGATTTTTTGGTGCCTTTATAGAATTTGGTTTCCTTAAAAACTATATCATCCTCCTATAAAGATCCTACAAAAGTCTCTTTTGATCATGTGCATTTGAAGAAGATTAAACTACCAAGCCTTGGAATTGTCTGATTATAGCCTCAATGATTTTTGAGATGAGAAACACAATTATAGTTAGTAGAGGCAGAGGAGGAGTAGGAGAGCTAGAAGGAGTAGAAGCATCAAGAGATAAAGAACAAGAAGACGAAAATACTTATGAAGGTGGCAGTACATGTTTATGCGATTGGATCAGTGAATTACCAGAATTCGTTGAAGTTGAGGTATATCTAAACTTCTCAAGTCATCTACTTTTTTCTTTTCTTTTTTAACAAACACACCTCCATTGGGTTTTGAACTTAAAAACCTCAACCTCTACCCACACTTGTGAGAAGAGTAAGTGCCATTTGAGTCAAGGCTCATTGGCCTTTTCAAGTCATTTATATAAATATACAAAATGCATGAATATTTACACAAATCCATGTAATTATCCTAAAAAAAAAACTTTTTCTTCCTCATCTTTTTTTTCCCCTTTTAGATTATCTTTTCAGACTTTAATTTTATTCCAAAATATGTATACAAACTACAATCCCATTATTTTTAGTATGAATATCGTTAGTTGAAAGTTAAGATGTCTCCATGATTAAATTGTTTGAATTATTGTGTACATAGGTTCAGAACATCAAGAGAATGAAGAAGAATAGAAGAACATGAAGGAGGAGAGGAAACTTAGTCACCAGCTTTATAGCTATGTTTATCTGGATCATACAAATGCTCAAACATAGCAGGGCTGTCCAAAGCTGGGAGATCTTTCTTCTTTCTAACTTCACACTTCCCTTGTATTGCTATAACAGGCATTTCACTACTTCTTCACTGTAATAAACCTGAAGATACAGTTAACAAGGAACATCTTGGGTGACAGTACTCTACACACTATAAATAGTCATGGTGTTCAAACAAGGATATTAAGTGGTGTGGGGAGATTGTAGGACAAATATGTGCCGGTGAGGCCTTTTATAAACAAGCCATTGTTTGTGGAAAATTGGACGCTCTATTGGTAATTTCCTGCAGATGGAAACAAGAAACCTCTTAGATTATCTCCCTCATACCTTGTGGAGTATATGCTTGAAAATTCAAAATGCAAGAAAAATTAGTCATAGCAGATTGATGTTGAGATCATGTCAGACTATTCTTGCCAATTCTATTAATGGGAAGGAGGCATTTCTTACAAATGTTCTCAACATCAATCTGCACCGGAAGATGAATGCCAAAGAGGATAAGGCCGATAAGGAAATAGAAGAAGAGATGAGTCGAATCTTGAACTTCAGGTTGAACATGTGTTTCTCATTATGTGCACCTGGCATGAATGCTACCTGGCATCCTCTTGTCATGGTGGCTATTGCAAACTAAGCATGAAATCACATCTTCAAGTTTCCTTTCATCATGTGCACTTGAAGAGGCTTCAACTACCAAGTGTTGGAACTGTATGGTTATGCCTTTAATGTTTCTTTAGATGAGAAAAACAATTATAAGTAGTAGAGGTAGAGGAGAGGGGCCAGAATGAGTAGAGGCTGAAGGAGGCAAAGAAGAACAAGAAGAAGAAAATACTTATAAAGGTGGTACTAAATATGATGTGATTGGATCAGTGAATTACCAGAATCCTTTGAAGTTGAGTTATATCTAGACTTTCAATTCAAGGTTATTTAAAATTAGACAAATGTCAAAACTTTTTTAACCAAATGACTTATAGCTTTAGATCATTTCAATGCCACCAGATTGCTTGTGGCAGCATCTTGATGTATTAAAAAAAATGACTTGTCAATAACAATAAAAAAGATTTTGTTGAGCATATCTCATTTAACATTAATGTGCTCTCATAGATGGCTGCTTTTGTATAAGAGTACAGTGGCTTAAAACAGTTTTATATTGATGAGGCAATCAAGATCCTTACTTAAAATTGAAATTAACATATTAAGAAATTTTCAAGTTTTGCTTCTTCTAATGGTGACATGACTTACTCAGCTTCTTGAATTCATCTGTCCACAAAACTTCGGGAAGTTTCCATATTTGTGCACAATCAAAAGAGACCAACAGCAATTATCAAGGTGGGGTGAAAGGAGTGGGAAGACCAATGCTTGCAATAAAAAATGTACTTGGCACCATCACCTGACCATTTGGGATCCATCCTTTCTGAAATGAACCAGAAAGGATGCAGGACCCATTGGATGGGGAGTGTTAAGAGGATAGGCAGGAATGCAGGAAATGAGATGCCACTGTCCACATCTTGGGTGATAGTTTGATTAGTGATAGCCCTTTGAAAACAGTAAGAGGTTATCAGATCCAATGCTGAAGCATGTCTTAAGAAATTACTGAATCACATTAGAACAAGAATTTAATTGTTTATTTTTCATAAGTAAATATGAATTTAATTGTTGGAAGTGGATTAACTCGATGTCTACATCAATGGAGGATGTGTAATTGCTCAATTTCTGCACCATCATTTCATTACTAGTTCCACAAGCTTATCTGAATACAGAAAAATGTAGACTTGTCCCCTGTTCTCATCTTATTCCTAGATATATTTTGTTTCTAAGATAATTTATATGTAGTCCCACATCATATTTTTTGCTAAGTCCCTGCCAATGTGTACTTTCACCAGTGCAAGTAGTGAAGTTTATCAACAAATTAAGCATCTATAGTCCTTTTCCCTTTGCTTGGTCCTTTAATATGGCATGAGCCCTCATGTATTATCTAATCAACATTCTTACTAAGATTCTTCAGCAATGAGGATCATTCAAATGGAGCCCACATTGCTCATTGGGTGTATCCTGATATATTCTGCAGTACCTTACTGCAGGAGGATATTAAGCAAATTGATATACAGTTTCAACACATTCAGGCAAAAATCTTAACTAAAATATCCAGCATCTTAAAATCAATTTCCTTGTGCCCTTCTGCATGGATAGGGGATGCCATGGCTTTGCGTTTTAGTTCCGTTAAAAAATCCTCACTGATGCTAAGATTTATGGCGCGCTCTACGTCTCTCTATTCATTTATGACCAAAATGTCCATGCCATGCAAGCCTTCTTCGAATATTGGTGTCTAGCCACAAATACGTTACATACATTTATAGGAGAGATTTCTATTACTCTATGGGATCTATGTTGAATTGGAGGGCTCCCCTTGTATGGATATTTTTACTATGAAGTTGTTCTAAGCACAAAAGAGATGTCATCCCTCCCTTCGAGTTGCGAGTATTTATTCGCTGCATTCCATCACCTGAATCTCGAGCTTGGCGGCCCCCATTCGGTCACTTCTGCTGAGTGGGTAGGGTTTTGCGACCTTGAAAATAAAAGGCCTAATCAAATTAGCCTCTTTACCAAGGAATACAAATTCCCCCAACCAACATGATAGGAGAGTGGCTTCCTCGTCTTCAGTGTGACATTGATTATGATCAGTCGTAATGATCCCGCGTGGATTGTGGGATAACTTTCCCCTCACCACTCTCTTCAAAGACCATATGTTAAGAGGTTTTGGATACCTAACAGAGCCACGGAACCAAAACCCTACCCACTCAGTAGAAGTGACCAAATGGGGGCTGCTAAGCTCGAGACTCAGTGTTGGAATGTAGCGAATAAATACTCGCAACTCGAAGGGAGGGATGACATCTCTTTTGCTCTCGGAACAACTTCATCGTAAATAGATCCATACAAGGGGAGCCCTCCAATTCGACATAGATCCTATAGAGTAATAGAAATATCTCCTACGGATGTATGTAATGTATTTGTGGCCGGACACCAATATTCGAAGAAGGCTTGCATGACATGGACATTCCGGTCATAAGTGAATAGAGAGGCATAGAGCGCGTCATAAATCTTAGCATCAGTGAGGATTTTTTTTATTCCTGCCAAGTATATCTTCTAACCACTCCTAATACTTAAGGATATAAGAAAACTCCCCTATATATTGGAGCGAAGGAGTTCTTGTGGTAGTCGTCCAATGTGCCTCTCTGACACTTATATGATGCGCAAGTAGGGGGAATAAACCCATATGACTGACACTAGAATGAAGAGAAGAACACAATGTAAAAATCTTCGACTGGACAGGATGCGAATCCCTTTTGGATGGGTCGTAGAGCTCGCGGGAGGATTTAGACTACCACTGTGATAAGTGGGGAGTTCGATTGACATCTGTGGGGAATGAAGAATAAATGCTACCAGCAGAAGGAAAAACAGCCAAAGTTATCCCCTCCTCTATGGGTTCGTCTGTATGACTTAGTAGGGTGATAAACTGATTCTTAGGAGTCTTCGAAGAGTCGACAAAAACAACCATTGTGAGCAAAGAGATGAAGAACCATGACGAAGAGGAAGACCGGGTGCACACCTAAGAAGTGAACAAAAAAAAAAAAAAGAACTTTCATGAAAAGGAGCAAAGAAAAGGGGGCAAGACCAAAGTGGTCTTAAGTATAATGCCTCGTAATGCCACGTACATGTGTCAAGATAATGAAGGTAGACACCTCACGCAACGGTGAAGCGACAGTCACAAAGTAGAACTGCGACAGACGGATAAGTGAAGTTTACGTAGCGAAGTAGTTGCAAACAAATAAGGGTTGCAAGGCAAAGAAGCTACACAATGTTGAAGCAAAGAAGCAACGCAGTGTTGAAGCGAAGAAGCGACGCAATGTTGAAGTGAAGAAGTGACGCAATGTGGAAGCGAAGAAGCGACGAAGTGTCGAAACGAAGAAGCGACGTAGTGTCGAAGCGAAGAGGCAATGAAGTGTCGAAGCGAAGAGGCAATGAAGTGTCGAAGTGAAGAGGCGACGAAGTGTTGTCGAAGCGAAGAAGTGACGAAGTGTCAAAGCGAAGAAACAACGCAATGTTGAAACGAAGAAGCAATGCAGCAGTAAAGTAAAACAAGGCGTTGAAGGAAAATACGTCTACTCTTGTATTACTAAAGATTCTATCGTCGAAAATAAAGTTGTTTCGGAAGAGCCTGCGCACAAGAATTCAAGAATATATAAATATATATATATATATATATATATATAAGGAACCGATTGAACAAAAGGAGAAGAAGACAAAGTGGAAGTTGGTACATGACCAACTCATGCCTATGTCAAATTTAATGTTGGGACAACAACATGATGGCTTGGGATTGCGGCTAAGGAGAAGAAAAAAAAAATCAGTGGCTTTAAAGTTGATGGCGCGGGACAGCAACTTGAGGAGGATTTGCGGCTATAATGAGTCGCGGCTAAGAAGAAAAGAAAGAGAAAAAAAAAAAAAAAAGTGAATAAACTCAAGTGTCACTTCATTTTAAAATAAATTATTATTGCTTATTTAGTGGAATTGAACTTTAAATGAGTGACACAATTTATGATCTAGATTCATAAAAAAATAAATTTGAATCATTATCTAGATCCTTTGTATTTAAATGCAAATACAAAATATCTTGATTCAAAAAATACATTTATATTATGAATTTAAAAATTATATTTTCATTAATTTTAAATTCACACTTTTTATATGTAGTATATTCAAATTCTTTAAAGTAAAATTGAAAGTTATATTTTTTTTTAATACTTTCATCCAAAATAGATTAGGCATTATATAGTTTATATAAAAATCAAGCCATACATAGAACCTTTTTTTAAAAAAAAAAAAAAAAAAAAAAAGATATATTATCATACTTTTAAATTTAATAAAAAAAAATCAATTTACTCTTATATATTGAAATGACTTGCCTTTTATTTTACTCAATAATATACCTACGAATTGATATGATGTCTTTTTTTTTTTTTTTAAAAAAAAGAAGAAGTAGTATTATAAGCAAAAATGCACATAAACAGTTCAAGATGACTAATTTATACAATACGACACGTAGCATAGACATCTCTTTCACAATATAAATGTGTCACACAGATTCATATTGTCGTAACCGACTTTCTTCTCAACCTATAAATATCCACGTCCATGCCCATCTACGGCTACTTTTAATTTTTTGAATTAATTTCTCTCAGATTCTCTCTCCATCTCTTTCTACACGCTCTCTGCTCTGAGTATTTGCGTAAGTATTTGAGTTTGAAGAACAAAGGAGGATGTTAAGGTTGAGGTTGCTGTTTATAGAAAGAGACGGAAGGGTGTGGACGATATGGATGTGGCAGTTAGTGCTTCTTAAACCGCACTTCAAGATCAGTCGATGCGATCATCGAGGCCACCACTGACCCGAATGTGTTGTTGATGTAAAACATGTCCTCTAATCAAGTACATGATCATAGCATGAGCATATAAGCAATAATATTATATCAGATGTGATTAGGAGAACATACTTGAATCCATTGATGAAATTAATAGAAGTAATAGGGCGTCTTCTACTCTCTTACTCTCTTGAGTTCAAGTCTAATGGGAAGACTTCAGAGTGACGGTAGGTTAGAGTGAGAGCAGGGACCTCTATAACCCTATATTTATATTATAAATATAAGACCTTAATGAAACCCTAAACCCATAAAGGATTTACCCAGCTTAGGCCCACACATTAAAATACCCATGTCCTACATTATTAAATGTAGCTAAGGTGCACCAAAGCCTAATAAACAATATATGATCACATTAAACTTAATGTGATTTACCGGTCAACTCTCTGTCATACGGGGCATCCTATCAATTCGGTTTTGACACAAAAGAATGCTGCTCACAAAATAAAATCTTACATTCTCCCACTTGAGTAGCATAAGTTAAAAGATTTTTTTTTTTTTTTTTTAAGAAGAAAAATAAAACTGACTCTCCAAATTGATAATACCTTATGTGGCCACAATCCTAATAGAATGCCCAAGAAAGTAACACCTTAAACTTTGTCCTTAGTTAAATAAAAACATAAGTATCCAATTATATAGGTCAATACATCCAAAATTGATATATAGACCATACATAGTCAAAATACTAATAATTCCATCAACTCAGGTAATATGGTATGGCAATGTGTGGTATGGAAATTACATGCAACTATGATCACCATGTCGATTTCCATAAGGTCCAACAATATGTTCTTATCAAGAACCAATAACGCTTCCCAAGAAGCTCCTTAAGACTGGCGAAAACTTTATGTCTTAAGTAGTAGAACTTTCACTCATAGGTCCAAGCCTGTATACCGTATGAGTTAACTGCCCTGCTTAAAGCTAAAACATGCTTTAAGACTTTTCCTGCCATAATAAACTTACATGTGCACACAAAATATGGCAAATAACATAACACGCATAAACAATGCATAATCAATATTCTCGAGAATGTAAATTGACTTAGTCAAAATAATAAACTGCAGTTTAACTTAAACAAAAACATAACTCCCACTAACCAAAAACATCAAAACTTTCAACCAACCCCATATGAGTAACATGCTCCTTAAAAACTTTAGGAGGCAATCCTTTGGTTAGGGGACCGGCAATCATCTCCTCTGTGGCTATATGAATAATAGAAGTTTGCAACTCTAGAATCTTCTCTCTAACAACCAAATACTTGATGTGCATATGTTTTGATCTAGATGATCTTTTATTATTCTTTGAGAAGCAAACGGCAGCAGAATTATCATTATAGATTGTCAAAGGCTTAGAGATGGAATCCACAATCTCTAACCTTGAAACAAAATTTCACAACCAAACAGCCTGCAAGGTTGCCTCATAACAAGCTACATACTCAATTTATCTTCTTTCACCAAGATCTTTCATCTAAAAATTATTGAACAAAAACCTTTTAGTTTCATGCAGCAAAATCCAAATCATTGCTAGCAAGAAGAATATCATCAACATAGAGCACCAAGAAAATAATCTTGCTCCCACTAATCTTCAAGTATATACAATGATCAACTATATTTTCTTTGAAACATATTTGTCATAAAACTCACCAGCCCATCCTGATCTTACAATCTTGATTTCCTTTTCCCTTTTAAGTTCTATATCAGCTTTATAAAATTTGAACATATCCAAAGCCTCAGATTTTTCTCGTATGAGAAGAATATATTCATAACGGGAAAAGTGGTCAATGAAAGTAATAAAGTATTTATATTCACCCAAAATGACAGATGTAAATGGTCCACAAATGTCAGTATGAATGATCTCCAATAGCCCCTTTCTTCCTAGCTCTCATAATTTTCTCTTTAACACAATAAATACAAGTCTAAAATTTTGAAAAGTCAAGAGAATCCAGAATACTCTGAAAATATGAAAAGTCGAGAGAATCCAGAATACCATTTCTAGTTAACGTCTCCATTCTATTTCTCGTAATATGCCCTAAATGTCTATGCCATAACATCGAAGAAAATTCATCATTAACACGTAAGATCCAATAGTAGCAAACACATGATGAGAAAAAAGAGTAATTTAAATCTAAATCTAACTTGTATAAGCCATCACATAAAATACCAGAAGCTAACTCATGAGAACCATAATAAAAGAAAAATCTTGTATTACCAAAATGAAATACAAAACCACTAGAATCCAATTTAGAAACAGAAATTAAACTGCGTCTAAGAGAAGGAACATAAACGACATCGTCCAAAACTAAAGCACCACCAGAAGCTAAAGGTAAATTAACTACTCCTATGAATTCTACTAAAGCCTTCTCTCCATTGCCCATGTAGACTGCAACCTCTCCATCACTTGGCCTCCTCTTGCTTTTGAATCCCTTTCTTCTCAAGCCAATTCTTAAAACGGTTACAATCTTTCTTAACATGTCCCTTCTTTCGGCACCAGAAGCACTTTCCTTTCATGTCCTCATTCTTATGCTTGAACTGGGGTTTGGAATTGTTACAATTGCCACCCTTATTCCCATTTTGATTGTTTCTGTTGCCCTTATAAAACTTCCTCTCGCCTTCACTATGATTATGGGTCACCATATGGGCACTCTTAGTCTTACTCTTTCACATCATCTCCTTCTGTTGCACCACAATTGCATTCATCTCATCTAACTCCCATTCACCCTTCACAACATTATAAGAAGTCTTAAGAGCACTAAACTGATCAGGAAGAGACTCAAGGATCAACCACACAAGGTAAGAATCAGGTATGTCAACTTTCATGTCCCTCAATCTCATTGCAAGATTAGTCATTCTCATGATGTGTTCACGAATCCCAGTAGTACCATCATAAGTAGTGGTGGTCAATAGGCGCATGTAATTACTCTTCTCTGCCTTGTCAAAAACAACAAATTTCTTACTCACAGCAGCAAGATAATCCTTCGCATTGTCATACTGAGGAATGCTATTCTTGATTGTCTTATCCATAGACAAACGCATAATCATCATACATAACTTGTTAGATTCCACCCATTTATTAGAATAGGCCTTAGCCCCAGCAGAACTTTGAGAAGTGATTGCATCAGGCTTATTAACCTCTAAAGCTAAGTCCAACCTCATGATAGCCAAAACAACACGCAATGTCTCATTCCATTCCTCAAAGTTTGTCCCATTCAATGTCTTGATAGAAGACAAATGCGAAGAAAAAGAAGGGGTATCCAAGGCTGACAAAATATGAGATATTTAAGCTCACTAAAATTGCATATGTAAACAGACTATATGCAAATTAATATTTCACTAAGAAAATTATTCAAATCTGTTAGAGTAAACCATATAAACATAAATCTGACAAGAGTCCTAATGCATCATTAGGATCTGCTTTTGGAGCAAAGACCATAATATGCCACAAGGCCTCACAAACAAGTGGAAAAGCTAAATATATTGACGACAAAATTTTTGAAGAGTTCAACACCTTTGGGGCAGAAGAATTATTCTAAATTTTGGCATCCATACATTTACTTAACCCCATCGAAAATTCCACCAAGTAAAGACCCTCTTAAGGAGATAATCATTACCCGTCTGAACCCCAATGCCATTGCAATCCAAGAACAATTACTAATGATAAAACATTATAAAGAATTCAAAAAAAAAATTCTCGTCGACCTTAATGGTATGCCCACTGTGTGGAAACATAGTCATCCAGCCCTACGAAAACCGATGAATCTTTGGATGCATCACAATATCCATAATGTCCAACAAAATATTTTCAACATGTATACAAATTTTTCTCAATCAATTTACAATTAAATATTGCATAATTCATAAACAAATATTATGCATAATCAATGAGAAAATAAAAGTGAATCACACTAAAATTATAGTGCAATTGTACACTGCCATTAAAAGCTGAAAATATCATAACAGTTTCCTTTTTGAAAAACAAATTTCAGCGACAAAATTGCCTCCAAATTGTGGAGAACAAATAAAATATGCATTGGTTTTTGACCTAGGCTAATAAATTTGTAGAAGTTAGGAACCATAGGTTACTATAGTTGCTAGGACTATTTTCATTCTTTATTCCAATTCAATGTTGCAATAGCAGTAAGTTATTGAACAAACTAAGTTCAATCAAATATGTATAAAACTCTAGAAAAGCCCCACGTCGTATGAAATTGGTAAGCTTTCAATTGGCGAGTTTTCAATTACAAGTTTATTCCCTGAAGTAGTTCTATGTTTTTGTCTCATTATTAGTATTAATGGTCATTGGCTTTTCTACATCAAAACTACTAGCCGCATACACCAGCGAAACCGTATATGTGAATACCGAATTTGAGAATACAGCGGAAACCGATTAATACATCAGTAACATATAACAAACCATAGATATGTTAATTACCGATTGAATCACCAGTAATATATATATTCAACCATATATATATATATGGCCTATACATCATACATGCTTATCTAAAAGCAAAATATGTGATTCTACATGCATAAGAAAACTCTGTTCCAAATACGGCAGTAATATATAAAATGTAGACATGCCAATGTAGAGGTCAGCAGTTACAGCATGTGACAATTGACAAAAGCATATATATCCGTAAGGTTAACCAAACTTCAACCTAATATTCTTAATATGAAAAATACCAGTTGGCAAGATGCTTTGTCTTAACATTCCTCAGTAATCAATCCACAATCTTGTTGTAAACATAAAAACTACAGGATTACCATGGGTTATAATGGCAGAGGTATGTAACTTATTGAACCCTAAATCCATTTACAAACTTATTTTGTAATTTTGCATTTACAAGCATCTTTATAGCTGCTTAATCAAACAGTGAATATATATTATTGAACTTAATAAAACGGTGAATGTGGTTTACACAGCGGACTTAATTATTGAGAGCAACAAACCAACAATGCTACTAGTATAAACTGAATCGACCAGATCATTAAAAAAAAAAAAATTAATCAAAAACTCAAAAGCTTAGAGCTTTATGAAAGATGTTGAATCCGAATACAATGTTTTAGTATTTTCATCAGTAAAACAATTTGAAAATAATATAATACTTCATAGCCCATGTATGAGCATGATCGCTCTGATACCAACTGTAAAACATGTCCTCTAATCGAGTACATGATCATAGCATGAGCATATAAGCAATAATACCTAAATCCATTGATGAAATTAATAGAAGTAATAGGGCGTCTTCTACTCTCTTACTCTCTTGAGTTCAAGTCTAATGGGGAGACTTCAAAGTGACGGTAGGTTAGAGTGAGAGCAGGGACCTCTATAACCCTATATTTATATTATAAATATAAGGCCTTAATGTAAACCCTAAACCCATAAAGGATTTACCCAGCTTAGGCCCACACATTAAAATACCCATGTCCTACATTATTAAATGTAGCTAAGGTGCACCAAAGCCCAATAAACAATATATGATCACATTAAACTTAATGGGCTTTACCGGTCAACTCTCTGTCATACGAGGCATCCTATCAATTCGGTTTTGACACAAAAGAATGCTGCTCACAAAATAAAATCTTACAGTTGAATGTGAAGCGTCAGGTGGAGGCCATTCTCCAACGGGTCTTGGCCTAGATATTGCCAAATCTCGCTTTTCCTTAATCCAAACCCTCTAATTCCTCTCTCTTTCTTCAATTTTTTGCTTGTATTTTTTGGTGTCATAAAATAATGGTTATGCTGGGTTGGATTATGAAGGGTTTGAGCCCAATGGTTTGGGTCGGTTGATTGAATCTCAGGTTGCTATTTCAATCACAAATGCGTGGGTCTGAGACTCTGAGTCCCTAGACTGGATAAACAACTTTGAGTCTACTGGCTTAAATCAATGACGCCATAAAATATTTTTATATATATATTACATATATAATATGGTCATCATGATGTGTTAATTTGACAATCATAATTATGTGTGTTTTATTAAAGAGTGACAACTAAAAAACATGTGTCATGTGGAAGCACGAAAACCACTTACCACACTTCCACGTTACATGTGTTAGTGAGATAGTTATTCGCTCGAATTAACTTCTACTAGTGGGCAGCTATTGGTTGGAAATAACTTCTAGCTACTATTGCCTATATATAAATAGATGCTCATCTCTTCAGAAAAACTCTTACACACACCACAAAGCCCTCCAGAGAACTTTTAAGAGAACTAAAGAGAATATGGAGATCTTTTGAGATTAAGATCATGAGAACTTGAGATTCTGGGCCTTTGCCCCTTTGAGAGGTTTTTTTAAACTTTGAAGTGAGTGCTTGTTCATAGAATACTTAGCTTACATGCTAGTAAGTCCACTTTGTAATTATTTCTTTGAGATAACGAATGTTTATGCATTTGTGAATATATGAATGTTTATATGATTTCTGCTTTGATTTGCATGTTTTGACTGTCAATGTGCTCTTGATTACCCTCTATTTGCCTACTAAAAGACTTATTAAATATTCAATGTGCTCCTAGATTATTTTAAATTGAGATGTGTTCTTGAATACTAATAATTAGTTTATTGAATGATTAATGACTTGAGTCTGAATTATTAACTGCCTGAATTGATGCAATGTCTGCTAAATATTCTGCTTCGATGCAAATATTTTTAGCGATCATGAGGTTCAATTTAGCTATTTGTGATGAGAATAAGGTTATTGAAGCCCACTCATATGAAATGTTAACTTAGAAATCAATGTGTGACTTGGCAATCTGCCAATTTACTTTTTGTCAGTTATTTTCCTGCACTTTTATATTCCAACATTTTACTTCTTAGCACTTTACTCTTCCAGTACTTTACCCTTTTTCTTGCAATTTTTAAAGTTATTTGGGCAAATTCAATTACCCAGCCTATAAGACTTCGATCAAAGTCATATTGTGGTTCTAAAACATACTTCAAGGCACTAGCCCATCTACAAGTTAAAACAAATTTAGTTATTTTTTCCCTTAAAACAAATTGGCGACCATTCTTTATAATTTCTAGTTTGGCAAGAAACAATCGGGTCAGGTAAACAAGGTCAGAACTTTAACGGATTGGATTTTGAATTCAAATTGGTCGAATTGGTTCACTGTCTCAGATTTTCATTTTTGGGTTCCTAAATGAGTGGGTTTGAGTCCGGATGGGTCGGTAATCAAGAGTCAGTCTAAAATTTTGTGGCGGTGAACAGTGGACATTGATCTTGTGGTGGGTCGGGTTAGATAACCGGGTTTGGATTCGGGTCGGGAAAATGGATTCAGATCCTAGGAGAGGATGGATTTCAAGAAAAGAGCATGAATTGTGAGTCTTGTAAGTTGTGTCTGTGAGAGAATTTGGCAACGCATTTTTTTTAATGAGAATTCTTTATAATTTTTCTTTGTATGTCGTTAGGACTTATAATTCATGCACTTTTCTATTATAGGTTAAAACAATGTCCAAGAAAGCTGTCTAGTTCATACAATTTCCATGACATTGATTCATTTATTTCATACAACAAACTGAACAAAGCCTAAAGAAGCCACCAAGTTGTAAGAGACTAAATCATCACATTAATATGAAAGAGCACGACAATTCAGAACCAAAGTATTATCTTTGTGCAATCTGGACAATTAGCTTTCGTCTGAAACATTTCTGTAGTGCATTAGACAAGGAAATAACTTCAGTTAATTTGTAAACTACACTTGCTGTATAGGACATAGGGTGAGCTCAGGAATTTAAATCCCATATGGGTATTATTTTCCAATCAGAAAAAACCTGACTTAAATCAAGCTTATGGTTAAATTAAACATGTTGAAAGTGCAAGTCTCTCTGCTCAAGGATTTCATGTAACTCTCTTCTTCATAAAAGTTTTGAAGTAGAAAAGTACTGCACGATTTATCAGGATACAGTTTCCAGAGAATCACCATAGCCTCTTGATGTCATAAAGCCAAAAGATTTCAAGCGAAAGGAAAAGGAATATTTCACTTTCTGTCCATGTTGAGTTTCTCAAAGTAAAAAACATAGAAGTTATACTTGTGGGGGAGTAAAAAGTACTTAATCTTGAAACATAGAATAGGATTCTTAGACAAGATCAAGAACAACCCTTTTGTTTCATCAGTTGACCTAGCCTGTTTACCTTTGGGAATCAAAAGTTTCATGCACATCTCTAATTATGAATTTCTGCTTCATTAATCAAATTGGTTGTGTGCTAAAATTTATGGAAGTTGCTCATCTTGGCTAAGAACCAGTGTTATGTTGATGGATGGAAAGTTCAAAGTTGTGAATTTATAGTTCTGTAACAAGCTTATAGCAAAAATTTTTATTGGTGATATATAGATATTAGAACGCTATACGCTCAAATAAAGATGCATGTACAAAAAAGGAATAAAAGAAGGGAGTTTAGGTTTTAAGGGAAACAAATAAGAGAGATATGAACTGAAAGTTTCAAAGGGAGGTTGGAGGAGACAATAGACTCAGAACAGATTCAACAATCTTGCTCCAGGAAGCCATTCGATGAATTGCAACTATACACTACATTTCTATATGCTTTAAACTACCAAATGCAGTGTCACAATTAGCAACCACATTTCGATGAATGATGTCAATTTGATTAAAGTTTGTGAAAGAGTATCAGAAGATTTTTATGGCCTCAAGAACATGTCTTGACTTTTGATATGACACTATAGTTCCATAACTGCATTTTTTCAATGACATAGGCGAAAATTCCCTAAGCTCTGGTGTTCAAATATGCTGACCATACAATTGGAAAATTTCATTTTCTAATTGCTGGAATATGGAATTTCTAAACCTTCAAGCAGACCTCAAAACACCAAGTGAAGTGGAGACAAGGAGATACTAATCCCATATTGACAAAACGAAAGATCTCTTATACGTTTATATGCTGCAAAAGAAGACAACATATCGCCGAGCTTTGTAATGCAAGCTTGTAACCCAAGTGGGGGCACAAAAGTGATGGGACATTGGCCCAGCCCAGCGGGTCGGATTCTGTGGGCTCTTGTACTGACCTGCCCATTCCAAGCAAAGAGATGGACTAATGGACTTGGGCGAAGGCTCGAGTCCAGTGGTTCCTAACGAGGAGGGCAATGCGTGAGGCTGGTTTCACAGAGCAGCGATAACTTCCCACTCTTGGTAGTGGAAGGATAACGGGCCAGTGCCTCCTAGATCCAACATGACCTTCAGGGTTGAACCCAATATTGGACCATCACTTTTTTGGGTCTAGATATTTTTTTTCCTTTCTTACTTAGCTCAAAACTAATTATTTTGACATAAACATTAAACAATCTTTTATTTTTGAAAAATATAAACATCCAACATTTTCATAATACTGTTTGGCATGTCACCAACTCCAAACCTATTCTGAGCTCCCAAGAGCTACTTACAAATGCACCAATTACTCTAAGTGAAATAAAAATGCAGATGGTATAGAAGTTTATTGAACTCATATAATGTTGTCAACAAAATGATTTGAGAGAGTTCTAAACCTAATGGAAATGGAAGTTGGATAAATTATAAAAGCAGTATGTAATGGGAAGGATGTACCAAATAAGACATAACTAGAAGAAAAGATAATGAGTAATGGAGATTTTAAGATAAATATATGAATATTCAGAAAACATGAATTTTAATGTTTTTTACTACAATTCTTACATTGAAATTACATACTTTTATTTTATCACCTACATCTCCCCAATTGCCCTCTATTCCATATTTTGTCGGTTAAGGAATTCACTTCTACTTCTAAAAGTATTCCTATGATTCTGATCCGATGATAAATATTCTTATCCATATTTATATTTATCTTAAAATCTCCATTAATCATTATCATTTTTTTTTTTTCTAAATCTAGCTTATTTGGTACATGTTTTTTGAAGAAAATTCCTTTCCCTCAATTGAATTTAATTACTACACTATTACACCATTTCCCTATTATATAGTTGGAATAGAATTCTTTATGGTGCGTTTGGGTGCATCATTTGTAGTCGGGATTTGGGGTTATTTTGGGATTTTAAATTCACTATTTGCAAATCTTGGGTTTGGCCACACCTGATGCAGAATTTTAAAAATTCCCGAGGGATTTAAAGCCGGCATTTGGAGGTCACAAATACTGGTTCTAAATTCCCTCAGAACACACGTAATTTGTCAATTTCACATTGACGAGTCATGTTTTACTTCAAAGAACCTCTCTCAATTCGCACAAGAACTCTCTCACCGGTTCAAACCTCTCTCTCTGTTCGCAAAAGAACTCTCTCACTGGTTTGAACCTCTCTAAGTTCGCACAAGATCTTTAAATCACACTCCAGACCAATTTCATTCCTTTCGTAGTTTCTCCAAATGTTGTCGTTCTCGTAGATAACGCGGGTTGGACGGAAACTAGAACGGTGGCGACTGGGTCAGGAAAATCAAGTTGTACTCCTTGATGCTCGATTGTACAGCAATGGTGGTGGTGGTGACTGGGTTGAGAAAAATGAGATTGTGTTTCTGATTTTGGTGGCTATGGAGGAGGGTTGCGTTGTGAAAGAACCTGTTCTAAGGGGTAGGAATGAAGCCATTCAGTTGAGCTTTCAGACTTTTAAGCTGCAGTACCTTGTCCTTGTCGTTGGTGGGTAGTGAGATCCGAATAGGAGAGCTTCAAGGCGGGTAGGACATGCTGCTGGGTTGTTCTCAAAGGGGGCTTGCTAGTAGTGAGGATGAGGAGAAATTGCTAGTGGTCTAACCGAGTCAATGCCAAGATAGAGGACAGCGAGCAATTTATTTTATTGCGACTACCGTATAATAAATTAATAATAATAAGAAGAAAAAAACAGATGGATTTATAAAGCCGGTGTTATGTCCAAACCCTGAAATCTGTGAATGACGGGATTTTAATTGATGGGATATAAAATCCTATCATTTGTAAAATTCTATGTATTTAATAAATTCTCTATCCAAACACACCATTAGTGTCCACTTTTCCATACTTCAAAAAATAACCATCTTACCTAATTGAGTGATATAACAATAAAGCAAATTAGGAACATAAAGGAAAATTCAAATTTTTAAATTTCAAATTTAAATTTAAATTCCATAAGATTTTTTTTTTTAGAAAAAAAGAGCCTCTTAACACACGCACATGTGAAAAGACTAGTAAACACTACCACTATCTTTGCTTCCAAAAAAATTCAGATTCCATGCCGAATTATCCGAGATTTAGATTTTTTGGAGCCTTTAAAGAATTTGGTTTCCATAAAAACTATATCATCCTCCTATAAAGATCCTACAAAAGTCTCTTTTGATCATGTGCATTTGAAGAAGATTAAACTACCAAGCCTTGGAATTGTCTGATTATAGCCTCAATGATTTTTGAGATGAGAAACACAATTATAGTTAGTAGAGGCAGAGGAGGAGTAGGAGAGCTAGAAGGAGTAGAAGCATCAAGAGATAAAGAACAAGAAGAAGAAAATACTTATGAAGGTGGCAATACATGTTTATGCGATCGGATCAGTGAATTACCAAAATTCGTTGAAGTTGAGGTATATGAGTATATCTAAACTTCTCAAGTCATCTACTCTTTTCTTTTCTTTTTTAACAAACACACCTCCATTGGGTTTTGAACTTAAAAACCTCAACCTCTACCCACACTTGTGAGAAGAGTAAGTGCCATTTGAGTCAAGGCTCATTGGCCTTTTCAAGTGATTTATATAAATATACAAAATGCATGAATATTTACACAAATCCATGTAATTATCCTAAAAAAACTTCTTCCCCATCTTTTTTTTTTCCCCTTTTAGATTATCTTTTCAGACTTTAATTTTATTCCAAAATATGTATACAAACTACAATCCCATTATTTTTAGTATGAATATCGTTAGTTGAAAGTTAAGATGTTTCCATGATTAAATTGTTTGAATTATTGTGTACATAGGTTCAGAACATTAAGAGGATGAAGAAGAATAGAAGAACATGAAGGAGGAGAGGAAAGTTAGTCACCAGCTTTATAGCTATGTTCTCTGGATCATACAAATGCTCAAAGATAGCAAGGCTGTCCAAAGCTGGGAGATCTTTCTTCATTCTAACTTCACACTTCCCTTGTATTGCTATAACAGGCATTTCACTACTTCTTCACTGTAATAAACCTGAAGATACAGTTAACAAGGAACATCTTGGGTGACAGTACTCTACACACTATAAATAGTCATGGTGTTCAAACAAGGATATTAAGTGGTGTGGGGAGATTGTAGGGACAAATATGTGCCGGTGAGGCCTTTTATAAACAAGCCATTGTTTGTGGAAAATTGGACGCTCTATTGGTAATTTCCTGCAGATGGAAACAAGAAACCTCTTAGATTATCTCCCTCATACCTTGTGGAGTATATGCTTGAAAATTCAAAATGCAAGAAAAATTAGTCATAGCAGATTGATGTTGAGATCATGTCAGACTATTCTTGCCAATTCTATTAATGGGAAGGAGGCATTTCTTACAAATGTTCTCAACATCAATCTGCACCGGAAGATGAATGCCAAAGAGGATAAGGCCGATAGGGAAATAGAAGAAGAGATGAGTCGAATCTTGAACTTCAGGTTGAACATGTGTTTCTCATTATGTGCACCTGGCATCCTCTTGTCATGGTGGCTATTGCAAACTAAGCATGAAATCACATCTTCAAGTTTCCTTTCATCATGTGCACTTGAAGAGGCTTCAACTACAAGTGTTGGAACTGTATGGTTATGCCTTTAATGTTTTTTTAGATGAGAAAAACAATTATAAGTAGTAGAGGTAGAGGAGAGGGGCCAGAATGAGTAGAGGCTGAAGGAGGCAAAGAAGAACAACAAGAAGAAAATACTTATAAAGGTGGTACTAAATATGATGTGATTGGATCAGTGAATTACCAGAATCCTTTGAAGTTGAGGTATATCTAAACTTTCAATTCATGGTTATTTAAAATTAGACAAATGTCAAAACTTTGTTAACTAAATGACTTATAGCTTTAGATCATTTCAGTGCCACCAGGTTGCTTGTGGCAGCATCTTGATGTATTAAAAAAAAATGACTTGTCAATAACAATAAAAAAGATTTTGTTGAGCATATCTCATTTAACATTAATGTGCTATCATAGATGGCTGCTTTTGTATAAGAGTACAGTGACTTAAAACAGTTTTATATTGATGAGGCAATCAAGATCCTTACTTAAAATTGAAATTAACATATTAAGAAATTTTCAAGTTTTGCTTCTTCTAATGGTGACATGACTTACTCAGCTTCTTGAATTCATCTGTCCACAAGACTTCGGGAAGTTTCCAAATTTGTGCACAATCAAAAGAGACCGACAGCAATCTCTCAAGGTGGGCTGAAAGGAGTGGGAAGACCAATGCTTGCAATAAAAAATGTACTTGGCACCATCAGCTGACCATTTGGGATCCATCCTTTCTGAAATGAACCAGAAAGGATGCAGGACTCATTGGTTGGGGAGTGTTAAGAGGATAGGCTGGAATGCAGGCAAATCTTAGGTTATAGTATGATTAGTGATAGCCATTTGAAAACAGTAAGAGGCTATCAGAAATCAATTTCCTTGTGCCTTTCTGCATGGATAGGGGATGCCATGGCTTTGTGTTTTAGTTCCGTTAAAATGTCACTAATATTATCTTTGAAATGAAGGTGCAAAGTTTTTATGCAACCTTATATGATCATGAAAGGCTTTGTTGGAACCTAAAATAGAAGTAATATTTGATCACACCTCATACTCATCCAGCAAAGAGATAGATAACGGATGATGTGCACGCTGTCAGTCTCAAATATAATCTCAGTGCAAGAAATACATGGCAATAAAATTGAAGAGCAACATAGAATAGAAATAATGAGATTTCATGAATTCAAGTTAAAAATGTATGCATTATAAGTTGTAACCACATACAAATAAAAATTGTCTAAAACTCAAACAAATAGGGATGAGATAGTCCCTATAGAAAAACTCAAATAATTGGGATGAGATAGTCCCTACAGAAAAAACTCATTAAAAAATGTGTTATCAATATCCATAGTCACAATTCAACCTCTTTTAGACAAACCCAAACTCATTAAATTTTAGACTAAGACCCCACTTTATCCGAACCGAACCACCAGACCGAATTCCACCATTCACGGCGCTGAAAGTTTAGACTGAAACCCACTCGTCTATGACTCCAGAATTGTAGTCCGGGGCTCAAACCCACGCGTTTGAGACTGAAAGAGCAACCTCAGATTCAAACCCATCCGTGTACAGAAAACTCTAAGGGAACAGAGGAGAACCTCACCCCTCTTTAGAAACCCTGACCCCACCCGACCCAACAAATTCAAGGGTTTCAATGATCAAAATTGAAGAAAGAGTGAGGCATTAGAGGGCAAGCAGAAACCCGCCAAAGAAAAACCCATATTGTTAACGACCCGTTTCCTCAACCCAAAAAATGAAGGGTTTCGTTGATCAAATCAGAAACAGAGATGAATTAGAGGGTGGTTTGGGTTAGCGATGAGCGAGATTTGGCGATCATCAAAGCCAAGACATGTTGGCGAATGGCCTCAACTTGACGCTTCAGACTCAACAACACAATCGGGTCAGTGGTGGCATCGGCGATCGCATCCACAGCTTCCAACTGATCTCGAAGTGCAGTGTAAGAAGCGCTAACTCCCACATCCACATCGCCCACACCCTTCCGTCTCTTCCTACAAACAGCAACGTCAACGTTAACATCCTCCATTGTTCTTCAACCTCAACAAAATCAGAGCAGAGAGCGTGTAGAGAGAAACAGAGTCTGAGAGAGAAAAATCAATTCAAAAATTAAAAGTAGCCGTTGGAAGGATATTGAGGTGGATATTTATAGAATGACAAGAAGGGCGGTTACGGCAGTAACAAATCTGCCGTTTAAAATCAAAGACTAAAAATTGAATTTTTATTTTGAAAGACATGTCGTATTGTCTAAACTAAGTCATCTTGACCTCTCTTTATGTTTATTTGTTTATAACATATAGAGATAATACCACTTCTGCATTTAAAAAATAAAAAATAAACGTATGGGACTAACATAATCTAATTACATTCATATTTCTTCATAATCTCAAAAAATTATTAATAAAAAGATATATATAAAAAAGTAAGAAATGTGGATATCAAGTGTTTGTACAAATATGAGCACAAAATTACTCAAAGGAAGGAGGGAAAGTTCCAGAAAACGTAAACTTAGACAGTTTTAGAGCAAGACCTAGACCATGAAGATTACTTAACAAATTAAGGAAAATGAGTGTTCTATCCAATGATGTTTCCGTTGTTAGCAAGAATCTCCAAATAATGACTAGAGTAAATCATGAATTTTTTTTAAAAAAATATTAATAGTATGATGACATATTAATCTAATTTTTTTTTAAAGGCTCTATGTATTCCATCATTTTTTTTTCTTTATAAACTATATAATGCATAATCCTTATTTCTTATCCCTTTTATTCAAATTTGGATTTCAGAATGCCTAACCGTTTATTTGGATAGAAATATGTTTTTTATAAAAATAAAAATATAAAGCTAACACTCAATATTAGCTTAAAGAATTTGAATAAACTATATATGAGAAGTATAAAAATTTTCTAATAATAAAATTCATAGAAAATATAACTTTTATTAAAATGTGAATTTAAAATTATTTAATGTGGGATATTATTTTGAATTCATTACATAAGTGTATTTTTTGCATCAATATCCTTTTCCATTTGCCTTGAAATACATAGGATCCAATTCATGGTTCAAAATTAGTTTTTATGAATGTAAAGCGTAAATGGTGTAAAGTTCAATTCCATTGAATAAGTAAAAAACAAAGAATAATTTTGTTAGACAACAACCCTTTTGTTTGTAGGAATTTCCAAAGAAAGTGCATGCACTTTAAGCAGTATACAGTGTAGAAGCAAAGCCTAAAGAAGCCACCGAGTTTTAAGAGATTAAATCATCACATTTTAATGAAGAACATGGCAATTTAAAACCAAACTTAGTGGAATAAATTGTGGGTCTTGACTCTTGAGAAGTTGAGATCAATAGGCCTCTTCCTTTTTTGATATCCCTTTCCAAGAAGCAAAGAAGATGTAGCATGTTTATGCTTTTGAAATTCTTTGCTATCTGAATGCCAAAATGTGTCCACCTTCATTTCACATATAATATTAATGACATTTCAAAAAAAAAAAAAAAAAAAACCAAGCAGAGAATGAAGTGGTGGAACAAGAACATATTTGGGAAGGTACAATACAACCTGGAACTTCTTGAATTAGTGATCAATTCCATCCAATCTGCTGATCCCATAGGGTAAGCTGGTTAAAGAAAAGTGTCTGTGCAAGGAATACGAAACATACCTCAAAAGGATGGATACAAAAATGTAGAGTAACCTGGTTAACTATCCATTTAACTATACAAAAGTGAAGATCTCGATACCTGATCCTTCCATTTGACCACAGTTGTGAGTAGGAAAAGGAACTAGATTGATTTTCTTAAAAGCCAAAAAGGATCCCGGTTATTAAGCAGAGCAAAGATAGGGGATAGCTTCTATAAAAGACATTTTCTCATCCACAAGGCCCTCTTTCAGTTTCACACAAGAAATTCAAAACTTTATTCCCAATTTTGATCACTGAATATGACAATGCCATGCTCTGTCTAGTCCCTTCTGAAGAGGAAATCAAAGAAGCGGTCTTTAGTTTGGGGTCTAACAAGTCACCAGCTACTAATGGGATGTTAACCTTGTTCTATAAGCATTTTTGGAATACTATCAGTAGAGATGTGGTGACTGTGGTTGAAAGTTTTTTCCAAAGTGCAAGGATTCTCAAAGAATCAAACCATACTTTTATTACACGATTCTGAATGGTGAAGAAGCAGAAATAATGGCATTAAGGCTCAAAATCCCTTTCCACAGATCATCTCACCAACTCACCATGGCAGGCTATATTTGTCCCAGGGAGGCTCATACAAGATAATACCATCCTAACTTTACATTGCAATTCCTAGTCCAAGCGGCTTATTGATTATACCTTCCTTATTTCATTCTCAACCTTGTTAATGGATAGGTTCATAAATTAGCTTGTCATTGCCACTTTAGGGTCTTAGATAAAATTTATTCTTACCAGTTATCCCACTTTCTGTAAAGTAGTTTTCCTGAAATTTACTTATTACAATCAACATCACGATAGCTGACAATTTCTATGCAATTTCTAATCAGAAAGAAACCAAGCTATAAGCTATCAAATAATGCATAGAGAAATTTCAATTATGGTTGAGTCATTTTGTTAACGCCAAGAAATCGAATTTGATTTTTAGCAAAAATGTCAATTTCTCAAAAGCCACAGATATTTGCTCCTCTCTTAGCCTCAGAAAAGCACCTTTCCACTCAATACCTCGGCCTTCCCTTAAGTCACAACAAGTCAAGGAGCCGCAGTCTCAATGAAGTTGTGGAAAAGATTCAGAATCAAATCCAGGGATCTAAGGGACGAGTGCTATCCCGAATGGCAAGGGATTGTCTAATAAGGCCAATAGCAATAGCCTCACCTTATATTATGTCTTCTCTAAATTTTCTAAATCTGTTTGCTCTAAAATGAATGGGTCACTATGACTTTTGTTTTTTTTTTTGGGGGGGGGGGGGGGGGGAGAGAGCAGGGGACAAAAAGCATTTATACCTCAAATCTCTGGATTCCTTGCGTAAATCTGAAGTAGTGGGAGGCTTGTGGTGTTGCCGTATGGAAGATTAAAACAAAACGCTAATGGCAAAAGTGAGCTGGAATATTCTCAAATGTAAATAATTGAGAGGCACATTGAAAGCAATTCTGGGAGTAAAGACCTACTACCAAAAGGAGCTTTCTTGAAAATTGGTGATGGGATTGGTTGTATGTTACGAACCCAATTTTTGTTGGTTGCTTCAAGGGAACCAAAACCTACTAATTTGATAATAAACTACTTCGAGGGAGTCCAGACCTCCTAACAAGCAACGTTTGATTTAACTGATTAATTCTTGATTTTTTATTTCTTATTAGCAACCGGCTTTAAATACCCCTTTGAACTACAAGCAATAAACGTAAGCAAAAAATACTCCTAAGCAAAAAACAGTTCCTACCAACAAGCCCTTTGAAATGTGATATTAAACAATCCAAAATAAATGAATGTGCAAATATGGCAGCATACTACAGGAAAAAATTACAGTAATATTTTTGTTCATTAAAACCTTACCACAGAGGTGTTTCAAACCACAAGTATGCTGAATGAATTACTTGGGCTGCTTCCAATCATCCAACAATATTTCGCAGTCTTCTGTTAATCCAAGAAGTATATAAGGCCCTGTGGAACATGTGTTTCCTCTAGTTGGCTGAGCATATTCATTGTTATGTACACCATGGTCGGGTTGTCACAGTTTCTTATAGCCAGCTTCTGAAGTTTAGGCATTGCTCGTTTTTGAATCACCACCTCGTTTAACGAGCTGCATTGTTCAATTTCTAACATCCTCAATTCCAGAAACCATTCAGCACTAAATTCCAGCCGCTTACCAGTGTAAGCATCATACAGATGAAGCTCCTTTAAAGAGGGCAAAGCCCAAAGGAACTTAAGTGGGCTGTCCTCTAGTTTCGACCATCTGAGCTTTATTTTAAACAAACTGTTAAGTAAGGAAATCCATTCTGGAATTTTCTGCAACCTCCCTTCGAGAAATAGACTGTTAATCAGTTGAGGAGGCTTAATCACATGATTCAAATCAAGATTCTCCTCTTTGCTTGCTGATTTCACATACAAAGAAGAAAGATGCTCCATCTTCTCAATGGATGCACACAAATATTTTCCATCTTCTTCCTTGAGTTCTGTGATCCCCAGTTTCCTCAGTTCAATCAAGTTCCCCAACTCTTTTACAATGCTTCTGTTCTTGTAGTTTGCCTTGATAAGTGACAGCTTCTGTAACAATGTCAAACACCCAATTCCTGGACACACTTCTGCTCCTACAGCAGCATGATTTATGTATTGGGAATAAAGAAACAAATAAATTAACTTATGAAGCTCATTGATTGTCTTGGGCAACTCGGAGACAAGAGTTTGTCTAAGGTCAAAAGTCATTAGGTTCTGAAGCTTCTTAATAGAATTTGGAACTGACTTTATCTTTGTATTCCTCAGACTTAGGTACCTTAGGAGGGTGAGGTCGACAACTTTTTCAGCAGAGTGTTGCAAGGCTGCATTTTCCAAATCTAGAACTCTCAATAACCTGAACTTGCTGAAAAGTTTTCTGGCCATTGATTCGAAACTACTGTCTCCCCCGAACACAGAAATTGTACGAACATAAGAGAGGTCCTTCGGTTGAAATTGAGAGGGGAAGCAACTGTGGAGAGGCATCAGGTTTTCTCACCATCCAAACTGGTGCGTGTTCCTCTGAGAACAGTAAAAAAGTTATCCTTCTCGGACTTGGAAAGGATGAACCTTCTTGCAAGATTAGAAACTCGGCAACTCCTTATTCGTTCTTCAAAATCCCATCTGCTCACGTGAGCCAAGCTCATTTGAACTAGCTCATCTAAGTACTCATAGGCTACCTGCTCCGGAGTTTTACCTCGTTTTTCCTCAATGAACCCCTCAGCTATCCACAAGCGAATCAGTCTTCCACATGTGACAGAGTAATCCTCGGGGAAACTGCAAAAGTACAAGACTTGAGATTGGGTGATAGATTGTAATAACTCTCAGAGAATTTTCCAATGTATGAGTGACATACACAATTTCCTGGTTCATACTCACGGCTATCATGGACACTCTTGAACACCATCACAGTATGCGGCTTATTTGACAAGAAATTGCCAATTGAAACAATTGCATCTGGCAATCCTTCACATCTTTTCACAATTTCTTAGACAACTCATCCAAAAAATCTGGGCATTTACCCTCTTGGAAGACCTTCTTACAGAAGAGCTCCCAAGCCTCTTTCCATGTTAATGGATTAAGACTGAGATCATAAATACAATCACGAGAGCTTGCACAATAAGAAGCTAAATTGCGTTTACGAGTGGAACTGATAATTCTTCTATTCTTATTATTACAGGGAAGTACATTTGCAATGCATTTCCACTCATTTTCAGTCCAAATACCATCTAAAACAAGGATGTACCTTTTCTGTTGTAAATACGAGGATAAGCTCCTTCTTCTGTCTTTCCCTGAGTCAATAGGTAATTCCAGTGCCTCACAAAGTTTCTCCACCAGGCCCTCACAAGAGCGTGGGACGAAAACCCAAGCATTGCATTCGAAATCTCCCTTCACCATTTCATAGACTTCGCGGATAAGAGTGGTTTTACCCGAGCCTGCATCTCCAAATACTGAAATTACTACATCCCTTGATGATTCTTCTTTTGGGAAAAGATGTTTAAGAAGTTCCCCTTGACGCTTCTCAATGCCCACAAGATGGTCATCCCTGGAAAATGAATTAGTCTCGAGAGGAACCTCTGCAGCTGTAGAACTTGAAGCTACTTCGGAGGGACAAATTCGAAATGCATCTAAGTCTTTGACATTTTTTACTTTGGTTTTGACATCTTCAATTCGGGAGGACAATTGATCTAATGGACGGAAGTGAGCAACATTATGAAGAAATCTGGTGAACCGATGATGATGCACGTGTTCAGGAACTTCATACATGAAGTCTTCAATTGCATCCTTAATCTCAAATGCTAAGAGCATGTTTGGTTTCTGCATCCAAATCCTGTTTTCTGTACTTAAACCCAAAAATTGGTGGGCCCGGTTAACAATTTATTTGTTTGGCAGCTGTTTTCTTTTTCTGTACTCAGCCCATTTACTGTTCTAACGTTACTCAAATCCAATTTTTTGAGACCAACTTTTTGCTGTTTTCACTTTTGATATTCTGTTCTCAATATTACTGTTTAATATAATAATATTTTTTTCTTTCTTTTTCACTCATTTAATCAGACTCTTCTCTCTCTCCAACGAAAATATCTCTCTCAATCTCCATTCTTCTCTCTTTCATCGTGCTTTCTCTCTCTCAGTTGAGCCCAAGCCAAGTGACGGCGGTGGTTATGGCAGATTGGCTTGGTAGAGGAGCCGCCGAGTAGATCTGCAGACCCATTTGGTTATGGTCGGCGTCGTCTTGCGGTGGGCTTCGCCGGGAGCCGAACCTTGCTTCTCTCTCTCCCCGCCATGACTGGAGCCCCACCGTCCTAAAAGATTTTTTTTTTGTGAATTTTTTTGTTGTTTTGTTGGTTTGTTGTGTTTTGTGTTGATGGGTTTGTAGCGGTGGCTTGCGGTGTTCGGGTTGTTGTGGGTTTTTGGGTGCGGTGGCTCGCGGTTGGTCGCCGGTTTTTTGGGTGGCTCGTAGTGGGTTTGGTGTAGATTTCTGAGTTTCACAGTGGTTGGGTTGAAGTTTTTGGTAGTTTTCCGGTGGGTACATGTTTGATTTGATGTTGGGGCTGGATTTGCGGGGTGGGTCACGGTGGGGGGTGATTGCGGGGTGGGTCACGGTGGCCAGGGGAGGGTTTTGTGGAGGAGGGTTGTTCCGGTGTTTAATTGAAAAATAATAATAATAATAAAATAATACATGAAAACAGTACTCTAAATAATGTGAAAACATCTACCAAACAAAATTTTTGTTCTCAAATCTATTATAATATTATTTTTTATTACAATTCTCAAAACACCCAAATACAAGTTTTAGAAAACGGTAGCACCTCGTCAAATATAGCTATTGCTCCTGCAAGTGCAATTTCTGCCGTTCTGTGTTTTCTCTTTCTTTGATTCTTTGTCTTAGTCTTCTCTCTCTCTCAAGTCTCAGCCAGAGAAACTTGATTTTGTTATCAACTTTGTGACGGTTTTTTGCCGGAAAAATACAAGTAAGATATAAGATATTTTGAGGAAGACTTTGACCCCAATTGGTAATCACAACAGCACTTTGAAAGTCGATTTTTGGAAAAGTCAGATATTTTTTGTCATTTATGATAACGCGCTTTTAAATTTCGTTCCCGTAAGAAGTGGTTTGAGAAGACAATCCCATTCAGGACGTAGCAGGAAATTTTCTATAGCAAAAAAAAACAAAAAACAACTTGTTAGTTGTTACAGTAATATTTTTCTTATATATAACAATAGTATTTATATTTAGGTACTCTTCACATCATTCAAAATAATTTTTCTCATCCAATTAGTTTATAATATGCAGCACGGGCCTTGGCCCCCACCAGCCCCTGGCACTGTCTCTGATCCCATTAGGATCTATGAAGCACGGGTAGTCTTAAAATGTTGGAGTACCCGTACTGGGCACGTATCTGTACAGACCGTACCCAATACCTTTGGGATACTGCTGAATGAGTATCCTAGTAGTACCCAAAAATAACTCTGGTATACTATTAATACTAAATGAGTACCCTAATAGTACCCAAAAATAAAAACCTTCTATTAAGCATTTTGAAACACTTATCTTTTATCTTTCTCAAAAAAAACACTTATCTTTTATTTTATTTTGGTTTCAATGTTGAACACATCTTTTATTTACTCTTTTGGATCTTGGTTTGCACTCTAACGACCATTTAATGGTAATGGATGTACTTTATTATCCATAATTACTCTTAAATTCACATATATATATATATATATATATATATATTTTTAGGCCACTCCTTTGGATTAGTGATAGAAATTCCTAACTAGCTTAATTTAAGTATGTGTGTGTATGAGGGCTCGAACCCACACCCTCTTCTTTGAGGGATGAGAATCAAGTGGGAGGGAAGGGGACATCACTAGGCTATTGCCTAGTGGATCACATATGTTTCAAAAGATATGGAAAATATATGCATAACAATAATAAAATAAAAATGTATTTAATAAATGTACCCACCACCCGTACCCTATGATTTCTAGGAACTATTGTACCACCATACCGTATCAGTACCGGTACCCATACCTGAAACATGTACTCGTGCTTCTTATATTAGGATACACTTATTTTCATATCCAATTTCACAGCTTGAAACAGATTGAGAGTGATAAACCATTATTATGATAGGGCTGGCACCAGCTACAACCAGCGTTCTCTAAACTTTTTTACCAATCGCAACTTGACACTTTATCAAAACATGAAAATTCGTATGTCATTAGAGTTATTGTTGACATTTTCCAATAAGAAACCCAGCCCATGATATATTTTTGTAAGTTTATTCCAATTGTAATAAAGGTTCCTATCTTTATAAATAAAATAAAATAAAATAAAGTGAATAAACTCAAGTGTCACTTCATTTTAAAATAAATTATTATTGCTTATTTAGTGGAATTGAACTTTAAATGAGTGACACAATTTATGATCTAGATTAATAAAAAAATAAATTTGAATCATGACCTAGATCCTTTGTATTTAAATGCAAATACAAAATATCTTGATTCAAAAAATACATTTATATTATGAATTTAAAAATTATATTTTCATTAATTTTAAATTCACACTTTTTTATATGTAGTATATTCAAATTCTTTAAAGTAAAATTGAAAGTTATATTTTTTTTATTACTTTCATCCAAAATAGATTAGGCATTATATAGTTTATATAAAAATCAAGCCATACATAGAACCTTTAAAAAAAAAAAAAAAAAAAGATATATTATCATTTTAAATTTTTTTTTTTTTTTTAAAATTAATAAAAAAAAAAATCAATTTACTCTTATATATTGAAATGACTTGCCTTTTATTTTACTCAATAATATAACTACGAATTGATATGATGTCTTTTTTTTTTTTTTTTTTTTTTAAGAAGTAGTATTATAAGCAAAAATGTACATAAACAGTTCAAGATGACTAATTGATACAATATGACACGTAGCATAGGCGTGTCTTTCAAAATTTAAATGCGTCACACAAGTGGTTTCTGCTTCTGAACTACACATTCCTTATTGCCTTAACCGCCCTTCTTCTCATTCTATAAATATCCACCTCCATGCCCTTCCAATGGCTACTTTTAATTAATTTCTCTTTCTTAGACTCTATCTCTCTCTCTCCGCCTAAGAAGCATGTTTTTGGGTACAGGTACAGTGGGTATATTTATTAAAAATATATATATATATATTTGTTATGCATATGTTTTTCATACATTTTTAAACATATGTGAATTTAAGAGTAATTTTAAACATATTGTATTAAAAAAAAAAAAAATCAATTTACTCTTATATATTGAAATGACCTGCTTCTTATGTTACTCAAATTGAAAATGATATACCTACGAATTGATAAGATGTCTTTTTTTAAATAAATAAAAAAAAGAAGCAAAAGTGGTGTTATAAGCAAAAATGTACATAAACAGTTCAAGATGACTAATTTATACAATACGACACGTAGCATAGACATCTCTTTCAAAATATAAATGTGTCACAGATTCTCAACCTATAAATATCCACGTCCATGCCCATCTACGGCTACTTTTAATTTTTTGAATTAATTTCTCTCAGATTCTCTCTCTGTCTCTCTCTACACGCTCTGCTCCAAGTATTTGCGTAAGTTTTGAGTTTGAGAACAAAGGAGGATGTTAAGGTTGAGGTTGTTGTTTGTAGAAAGAGACGGACGATATGGATGTGGGAGTTAGTGCTTCTTAAACCGCACTTCAAGATCAATTGATGCGATCATCGAGGCCACCACTGACCCGAATGTGTTGTTGAATGTGAAGCGTCAGGTGGAGGCCATTCTCCAACGGGTCTTGGCCTAGATATTGCCAAATCTCGCTCTTCCTTAACCCAAACCCTCTAATTCCTCTCTCTTTCTTCAATTTTTTGCTTGTATTTTTTGGGTGTCAGAAAATAATGGCTATGCCGGGTTTGGATTATGAAGGGTTTGAGCCCGGTGGTTTGGGTTGGTTGATTGAATCTCAGGTTGCTATTTCGGTCACAAACGCGTGGGTCTGTGACTCTGAGTCCCTAGATTGGATAAACAACTTTGAGTCTACTAGCTTAAATCAGTGACGCCATAAAATATTTTTATATATATTACATATATAATATGGTCAGTATGACGTGTTAATTTGACAACAAAAATTATGCGTGTTTTGTTAAAGAGTGACAACCAAAAAACATGTGTAATGTGGAAGCACGAAAACCACTTACTACACTTCCATGTTACATGTGTTAGTGGAGTAGTTATTCACTTGAATTAACTTCTACTAGTGGACAGTTATTGGTTGGAAATAACTTCTAGCTACTATTGCCTATATATAAGTAGATGCTCATCTCTCCAGAAAAAACGCTTACACTGACCACAAACCCCTCCAGAGAACTAAAGAGAATATGGAGATCTTTTGAGATTAAGATCATGAGAACTTAGATTCTAGGCCTTTGCCCCTTTGAGAGATTTTTTTAAACTTTGAAGTGAGTGTTTGTTCATAGAATACTTAGCTTACATGCTAGTAAGTCCACGTTGTAATTATTCCTTTGAGATAACGAATGTTTATGCATATGTGAATATATGAATGTTTATATGATTTCTGCTTTGATTTGCATGTTTTGACTGTCAATGTGCTCTTGATTACCCTCGGTTTGCCTACTAAAAGACTTGGTAGATATTCAATGTGCTCCTGGATGATTTTAATTTGAGATGTGTTCCTGAATACTAATAATTAGTTTATTGAATGATTAATGACTTGAGTCTGAATTATTAACTGCCTGAATTTGTCACTACTGCACACTGATGCAATGTCTGCTAAATATTCTGCTTCGATGCAAATATTTTTAGTGATCATGAGGTTCAATTTAGCTACTTGTGATGAGAATAAGGTTATTGAAGCCCACTCATATGAAATGTTAACTTAGAAATCAATGTGTGACTTGGCAATCTGCCCATTTACTTTTTGTCAGTTTTCCTGCACTTTATATTCCAACATTTTACTTTCTGTTTACTCTTCCAGTACTTTACCCTTTTCGTGCAATTTTTAAAGTTATTTGGGTAAATTCAATTACTGAGCCTATAAAACTTCGATCAAAGTCATATTGTGGTTCTAAAATATACTTCAAGGCACTAGATCATCTACAAGTTAAAACAAATTTAGTTATATTTTCCCTTCAAACAAATTGGTGACTATTCTTTATAATTTCTAGTTTGGCAAGAAACAATCGGGTCGGGTAAACAAGGTCAGAACTTGAACAGATTGGGTTTTGAATTCAAATTGGTCCAATCGGTTCACTGTCTCAGATTTTCATTTCTGGGTTCCTAAATGAGTGGGTTTGAGTCCGGATGGGTCGGTAATCAAGAGTCAATCTAAAATTTTGTGGCGGTGAACAGTGGACATTGATCTTGTGGTGGGTCGGGTCAGATAACTGGGTTTGGATTCAGGTCGGGAAAATGGAATCAGATCCTCGGAGAGGATGGATTTCAAGAAAAGAGCATGAATTGGGAGTCTTGTAAGTTGTGTCTGTGAGTGAATTTGGCAACGCATTTTTTTTAATGAGAATTCTTTATAATTTTTCTTTGTATATTGTTAGGACTTATAATTCATGCACTTTTCTATTATAGGTTAAACAATGTCCAAGAAAGTTGTCTAGTTCATACAATTTCCTTGACATGGATTCATTTATTTCATACAACAAACCGAACAAAGCCTAAAGAAGCCACTAAGTTGTAAGAGACTAAATCATCACATTAATATGAAAGAGCACGACAATTCAGAACCAAAGTATTATCTTTGTGCAATCTGGACAATTAGCTTTCGTCTGAAACATTTCTGTAGTGCATTAGACAAGGAAATAACTTCAGTTAATTTGTAAACTACACTTGCTGTATAGGACATAGGTTGAGCTCAGGAATTTAAATCCCATATGGGTATTATTTTCCAATCAGAAAAAACCTGACTTAAATCAAGCTTATTGTTAAATTAAACATGTTGAAAGTGCAAGTCTCTCTGCTCAAGGATTTCATGTTACTCTATTCTTCATAAAAGTTTTGAAGTAAAAAATTACTGCACGATTTATCAGGATACAGTTTCCAGAGAATCACCATAGCCTCTTGATGTCATAAAGCCAAAAGATTTCAAGCGAAAGGAAAAGGAAGATTTCACTTTCTGCCCATGTTCAGTTTCTCAAAGTAAAAAACATAGAAGTTATACTTGTGGGGGAGTAAAAAGTACTTAATCTTGAAACATAGAATAGGATTCTTAGACATGATCAGAACAACCGTTTAGTTTCATCAGTTGACTTAGCCTGTTTACCTTTTGGAATCAAAAGTTTCATTCACATCTCTAATTATGAATTTCTGCTTCATTAATCAAATTGGTTGTGTGCTGAAATTTATGGAAGTTGCTCATCTTGGCTAAGAACCAGTGTTATGTTGATGGATGGAAAGTTCAAAGTTGTGAATTTATAGTTCTGAAACAAGCTTATAGCATAAATTTTTATTGGTCATAAATAGATATTAGAACGCTATACGCTCAAATAAAGATGCATGTACAAAAAAGGAATAAAACAAGGGAGTTTAGGCTTTAAGGGAAACAAATAAGAGAGATATGAACTGAAAGTTTCAAAGGGAGGTTGGAGGAGACAATAGACTCAGAACAGATTCAACAATCTTGCACCAGGAAGCCATTCGATGAATTGCAACTATACACTACATATCTATATGCTTTAAACTACCAAATGCAGTGTCACAATTAGCAGCCACATTTCGATGAATGATGTCAATTTGATTAAAGTTTGTGAAAGAGTATCAAAAGATTTTTATGACCTCAAGAACATGTCTTGACTTTTGATATGACACCATAGTTCCATAATTGCATTTTTTCAATGACATAGGCGAAAATTCCCTAAGCTCTGGTGTTCAAATATGCCTACCATACAATTGGAAAATTTCATATTCCAATTGTTGGAATAAGGAATTTCTAAACCTTCAAGCAGACCTCAAAACACCAAGTGAAGTGGAGACAAGGAGATGCTAATCCCATATTGACAAAACGAAAGATCTCTTATACGTTTATATGCTGCAAAAGAAGACAACATATCGCCGAGCTTTGTAATGCAAGCTTGTAACCCAAGTGGGGGCATAAAAGTGATGGGACATTGGCCCAGCCCAGCAGGTCGGATTCTGTGGGGCTCGTGTACTGACCTGCCCATTCCAAGCAAAGAGATGGACTAATGGAGTTGGGCGAAGGCTTGGGTCTAGTGGTTCCTAACGAGGAGGGCAATGCGTGAGGCTGGTTTCATAGAGCAGCGATAACTTCCCGCTCCTGGCAGTGGAAGGATAACGGGTCAGTGCCTCCTAGATCCAACATGGACCTTCTAGGTTGAACACAATATTGGACCATCACTTTTTTGGGTCTAGATTTTTTTTTTTTCCTTTCTTACTTAGCTCAAAACTAATTATTTTGACATAAACATTAAACAAGCATCCCTTTTATTTTTGAAAAATATAAACATGCAACATTTTCATAATACTGTTTGGCATGTCACCAACTCCAAACCTGTTCTGAGCTCCCAAGAGCTACAAATCCACCAATTACTCTAAGTGAAATAAAAATGCAGATGGTATAGAAGTTTATTGAACTCATATAATGTTGTCAACAAAATGATTTGAGAGAGTTCTAAACCTAATGGAAATGGAAGTTGATAAATTATAAAAGCAGTATGTAATGGGAAGGATGTACCAAATAAGACATAACTAGAAGAAAAGATAATGATTAATGGTGATTTTAAGATAAATATATGTATATTCAGAAAACATGAATTTCAATGTTTTTTTACTACAATTCTTACATTGAAATTACATACTTTTATTTTATCACCTACATCTTCCCAATTGCCCTCTATTCCATATTTTGTCGATTAAGGAATTCACTTCTACTTCTAAAAGTATTCCTATGATTCTGATCCAATGATAAATATTCTGATCCATATTTATATTTATCTTAAAATCTCCATTAATCATTATCTTTTTTTTTTTTTTCTTTTTTTTTTTTTTTCTAAATCTAGCTTATTTGGTACATGTTTTTGGAAGAAAATTCCTTTCCCTCAATTGAATTTAATTACTACACTATTACACCATTTCCCTATTATATAATTGGAATAGAATTCTTTAGTGTCCACTTTTCCATACTTCAAAAAATAACCATCTTACCTAATTGAGTGATATAACAATAAAGCAAATTAGGAACATAAAGGAAAATTCAAATTTTTAAATTTCAAATTTAAATTTAAATTCCATAAGATTTTTTTTTTTAGAAAAAAAGAGCCTCTTAACACACGCACATGTGAAAAGACTAGTAAACACTACCATTATCTTTGCTTCCAAAAAAATTCAGATTCTATGCCGAATTTTCCGGGATTTAGATTTTTTGGAGCCTTTATAGAATTTGGTTTCCATAAAAACTATATCATCCTCCTATAAAGATCCTACAAAAGTCTCTTTTGATCATGTGCATTTGAAGAAATTAAACTACCAAGCCTTGGAATTGTCTGATTATAGCCTCAATGATTTTTGAGATGAGAAACACAATTATAGTTAGTAGAGGCAGAGGAGGAGTAGGAGAGCTAGAAGGAGTAGAAGCATCAAGAGATAAAGAACAAGAAGAAGAAAATACTTATGAAGGTGGTGGCAATACATGTTTATGCGATCGGATCAGTGAATTACCAGAATTCGTTGAAGTTGAGGTATATATAAACTTCTCAAGTCATCTACTTTTTTCTTTTCTTTTTTAACAAACACACCTTCATTGGGTTTTGAACTTTAAAACCTCAACCTCTACCCACACTTGTGAGAAGAGTAAGTGCCATTTGAGTCAAGGCTCATTGGCCTTTTCAAGTGATTTATATAAATATACAAAATGCATGAATATTTACACAAATCCATGTAATTATCCTAAAAAAAAACTTCTTCCTCATGTTTTTTTTCCCCTTTTAGATTATCTTTTCAGACTTTAATTTTATTCCAAAATATGTATACAAACTACAATCCCATTATTTTTAGTATGAATATCGTTAGTTGAAAGTTAAGATGTCTCCATGATTAAATTGTTTGAATTATTCTGTACATAGGTTCAGAACATCAAGAGGATGAAGAAGAATAGAAGAACATGAAGGAGGAGAGGAAACTTAGTCACCAGCTTTATAGCTATGTTCTCTGGATCATACAAATGCTCAAAGATAGCAGGGCTGTACAAAGCTGGGAGATCTTTCTCCTTTCTAACTTCACACTTCCCTTGTATTGCTATAACAGGCATTTCACTACTTCTTCACTGTAATAAACCTGAAGATGTTAACGGATACTTTCTCCAGCTGTTCTCTCTGCTAGCTGTCCTCCCTGCTGACATACTTTCTCCAGCTGTACTATCTGCTAGCTGTCCTCTCTGCTGACCCTATGATTCAGGCTACAATTAAGGATGCTTATTTAGGCTATGATTGGGGAGCTAATTGTACATTATTGACTTATTGTAATTAGCTGTAGACTTTTCCTTCCTAAAATCAGCATCTGTACAGATTATAAATAGGGGCTGTTTACCTTCAAGTAATATACAGAAAATTCCAGAAATCTCTTTGTTTCACATGGTATCAGAGCAAGGCTTCTGATTCTTTAGAAAGAAATTTTTTTTTCCTAAAATCTGCTCCAGAAATCTCTGCTTTCTCTTGTCCAAAAATCTGCTCCAGAAACTTCTGCTTTGTTCCCTTGTCCAAAATCTGCTCCAGAAATTTCTGTTCTGTTCTCTTGTCCAAACTCTGCTCCAGAAATCTCTGTTCTGTTCTCTTGTCTGCTCCAGAAATCTCGGTACTGTTCTGCTCCAGAAATCTCTTGTTCAACAACTGCTCCAAAGATCTTTGTTCCGACAATCACAGTCTGTTACAGCTTGGGACGTTCTGCTTCAGCAATCTTTGTTCAGGTTAAGTTGATTTTTTTTTCTACCTATAAATGGATCATCATCATCGCTTGAATGTTAAATTGGATGGCAAAAATTATTTTCTGTGGGCATCTTATGTGAAAAATTTTTTAGAAGGCCAGGAACTATGGGGATATATTGATGGGTCTATTACCAAACCCACTGCTGGTAGTACTAGTTCAAAATGGACTACTAATAATGCTAAGATTAAGACTTGGCTTATGGAGTCTGTCGAGGCCTCTATTGCCATCAATTTAAGTCCTTTGCAAAATGCAAAAGATATGTGGGATTTTCTTGCCCGTATATATAGAGTGACTAATAAAGCTAGATTGTATCAACTTGAAAAAGACTTGAATTCTTTGAGCCAGGGATCTAAAAGCATTCAGGAATTTTATTCTACAATGATGTTGCTTTGGAATGAGATGGACATGATGGACACCGACATTGCTGAAGCTGCTCTTACCACTATTGTGAAGATGCGACAAAGCTCACGTATGCGCCACTTCCTTATGAAGTTAAGGCCAGAATTTGAGCCTGTAAGAGCTGCCATTCTCAATCAAGGCACCAAAGCCAGTCTTGACGACATCATTGTTGATCTTTTGGCTGAAGAGACTCGTTTAAACTCCCTTTCAACCTCTGATGAACCCATTGACACAGCACTTATTGCTACCTCCTACAAAGGCAAAGGACGTGCTCTGAGTAGTGTGCAATGCCACTTCTGTCATGAGATGGGACATGTGAGTAAAAATTGCAGGAAGAGGAACTTTTGCAACTACTGCAAAGAGAAAGGTCATGTGCTTAGTCAATGTAGCAAGCGACCTCAATATAATGCACACTCCCTCAAGGCTTATTCAGCAGTTCTTCCTACCCCAGAGGATTCCAAAACAACTGTCTCCAAGCCTGCATCCAAAACAACTGTCTCCAAGCCTGCAATAGAAAATTCCAGCACCTCTGCCCCAGCATTCTCCCTCTCACCTGAAATTCTCCAACAAGTAATTCAAGCACTTCACACTTCCGGACTTGGTAAGCCCATTTCTAAAACTACTTGGATCTTCGATTCTGGTGCCTCTAATCATATGACAGGAAATCTACATGCTCTTGAGAAGGTTGTTCCCTATCATCATCATGGTAAAATCACAATTGCTAATGGTCAAGCTCTTTCCATTGAAAAAATTGGCTCACTGTCAATTCCCCTCACAGATTCTACTTCCTTATCTTTAACTGATGTTTTATATGTCCCTACTCTTTCAGCAAACTTAATTTCTGTTGGACAACTTGTCAACAAAAATTGCTTAGTTTCTTTTTCTCCTCTTGGCTGTTTGATACAGGACCTGCACACGGGGAAGGTGATTGGGAGAGGCCATAGGAAGGGGGAGCTCTTTGTCCTGGATTTTGGATCTACCACCACTTCACCAACTTGCTTTCTTGTTCCTTCCATCAATGAAATAAATTCTGCCAACAATAGTTGGAGGCTCTGGCATTGTCGTCTTGGCCATCCTCACTCTTTGAATTCTATATTTTCTTCTGGTGTTTTAGATAAACTTGATCATCAATATGTTTTTAATAAAACTTGTGAAAGTTGTGCTCTTGCTAAAGCTCATACTCTACCTTTTTCTCGAAGCTTGAATCATGCCTCTAGTGCATTTGATATTGTCCATTCTGATGTGTGGGGCCCTCCTCGTGTGGGTTCATTGACTGGAAAACGTTATTATGTGAGCTTTGTTGATGATTGGTCTCGATTTACATGGATATATTTTCTGCACAGAAAATCAGAAGTTATGCAAGTGTTCAAACAGTTTCATGCCATGGTCTGTACGCAGTTTAACAAAAAGATTAAGATCTTGCGTTCTGATTCAGGGGGAGAATACATTCCCAAGGAGTTCAAAGCTTTTCTCGCCTCTGAAGGCGTTGTGCATCAATGTAGTTGCACAGAACAACCCCAACAAAATGGAGTTGCTGAGCGAAAGCACCGACATATTCAAGAGATGGCCCGTGCTTTGCGGTTACATGCAAACTTACCAAAGGTCTTTTGGGCAGAGGCAGCAAATACTGCTGTCTTCTTGATTAATCGCCTTCCTACGCCTCTATTAGATAATGTGTCACCTCTTGAGAAATTACATGGATATCCACCCAAATACAATCTTTTAAAGATATTTGGATGCACATGTTATGTTTTGCTGCCAAAGACAGAATATTCAAAATTGGATGCAAAATCTGTTAAATGCATTTTTCTTGGCTATTCAGAGACTCAAAAAGGGTATCGTTGTTATGACTGGGAGGCTAAGAAAGTGAGAGTCTCCAGAAATGTTATTTTCTTTGAGAATACATCATTTTTTCCCAATTCTGATATGTCCACATGCACTTCTTCTTTGAATACAACTTCCTCTTTATCTTGTTTTCCTAACAATTTGCAGCCCCTCCTCACTTATAGCCGACGAGTACAGCACCCTCCTCCTATGCCTCCTCCTTCACCGACTTCGACTCCAGGTAATGTGTCTCCTCCTCCCTTAACTTCTCCCACCCCACAATTATCTCTTCGTCGTTCTTCTCGGATAATTAGACCCCCCGATCGTCTTTCCTTGTTTTCAGCACTTGATCCTTTGTCTATACCTCGATCTTATAAGCAGGCTACAGAGAGTGCAAAATGGATTCAGGCAATGAAGGATGAAATGGATGCCTTGGAAGCCAATGAAACATGGGACATTGTCCCTCTCCCTACAAGTCAGCCTGTGGTAGGCAGCAAATGGGTTTATTCAGTCAAATTGAAATCAGATGGCTCCTTAGACCGCTACAAGGCACGCTTGGTGGCTCAAGGTTTTAGTCAAGAGTACGGCATCGATTACGACGAAACCTTTGCCCCAGTAGCTAAGATGACTACTGTTCGCACTCTAATCGCCATCTCTGCTATACGAGATTGGGATATTTTTCAAATGGACGTTAAGAACGCTTTTCTTAATGGTGATCTTTCCGAAACAGTTTATATGAGACCTCCACCAGGATCTTCCATTGCCTCTCCTCATATGGTTTGCAAATTACGCAAAGCACTATATGGCCTAAAACAAGCACCTCGAGCGTGGTTTGCCAAGTTGAAGAGTGTACTCATAGGAGCAGGATTTCGTCAAAGCGAAAATGATTATTCACTTTTCATTTCATCTACTCCTCAAGGTAATGTTTTTATCCTTGTTTATGTTGATGATATTTTGATCACAGGAGATGATTCTCAAAGTATTATCAACTTGAAAAACGTGCTTCAACACTCCTTTCAAATGAAAGATTTGGGTTCAGCTTCATACTTCCTGGGGTTAGAAATTTCTCATAATTCCCATGGATATTTTTTGAGCCAACAAAAATATACTCAAGATCTTATCAACTTGGTAGGCCTTTCTGATGATAAACAGGTGGACACTCCTCTTGAGGTGAATGTCAAATATAGCAAAAATGATGGAGAGCCTATCACTGATCCGACTCTCTACAGAAGAGTGGTTGGAAGTTTAGTCTATCTCACGGTAACACGCCCTGACATTGCGCATGCTGTGCAACTTGTTAGCCAATTTGTTTCAGATCCTCGGAGACTGCACCTCACCGCTCTTCATCGCATAATCCGATATCTCCGCTCTACTTCTGATTTGGGCCTCCCTTACTATAAATCAGCCCTTCCTCAGTTGCAAGCTTATTCAGATGCTGATTATGGAGGATGTCCTGATACAAGACGCTCAACTACTGGTTATTGTAGCTTCCTTGGGAGTTCTCTTCTTTCTTGGAAATCTAAGAAGCAGCCTACAGTGTCAAAATCCTCAACAGAAGCAGAATATCGTGCTATGTCCGCTGTTTGTAGTGAGATTGTGTGGCTCCGTCGACTCCTAGCTGATTTTGGTATGACACCCTCAATTCCCACTCCCTTATTTTGTGACAATGAAAGTGCTGTGAAAATTGCGAGTAATCCAGTGTTTCATGAACGGACGAAACATATAGAAATAGATTGTCACTTTGTCCGTGAAAAATTTGAGCAGGGACTTATCACACTGCCTCATGTATCTACAAAGGACCAAATTGCTGATATCCTCACAAAGTCCCTTTCCAAGACCAATCATGTTCGGTTTGTGAGCAAACTGCTGTTACCTCTCCATCAGTTTGAGGGGGAGTGTTAACGGATACTTTCTCCAGCTGTTCTCTCTGCTAGCTGTCCTCCCTGCTGACATACTTTCTCCAGCTGTACTATCTGCTAGCTGTCCTCTCTGCTGACCCTATGATTCAGGCTACAATTAAGGATGCTTATTTAGGCTATGATTGGGGAGCTAATTGTACATTATTGACTTATTGTAATTAGCTGTAGACTTTTCCTTCCTAAAATCAGCATCTGTACAGATTATAAATAGGGGCTGTTTACCTTCAAGTAATATACAGAAAATTCCAGAAATCTCTTTGTTTCACAGAAGATACAGTTAACAAGGAACATCTTGGGTGACAGTACTCTACACACTATAAATAGTCATGGTGTTCAAACAAGGATATTAAGTGGCGTGGGGAGATTGTGGGACAAATATGTGCCGGTGAGGCCTTTTATAAACAAGCCATTGTTTGTGGAAAATTGGACGCTCTATTGGTAATTTCCTGCAGATGGAAACAAGAAACCTCTTAGATTATCTACCTCATACCTTGTGGAGTATATGCTTGAAAATTCAAAATGCAAGAAAAATTAGTCATAGCAGATTGATGTTGAGATCATGTCAGACTATTCTTGGCAATTCTATTAATGGGAAGGAGGCATTTCTTACAAATGTTCTCAACATCAATCTGCACCGGAAGATGAATGCCAAAGAGGATAAGGCCGATAGGGAAATAGAAGAAGAGATGAGTCGAATCTTGAACTTCAGGTTGAACATGTGTTTCTCATTATGTGCACCTGGCATGAATGCTACCTGGCATCCTCTTGTCATGGTGGCTATTGCAAACTAAGCTTGAAATCACATCTTCAAGTTTCCTTTCATCATGTGCACTTGAAGAGGCTTCAACTACCAAGTGTTGGAACTGTATGGTTATGCCTTTAATGTTTTTTTAGATGAGAAAAACAATTATAAGTAGTAGAGGTAGAGGAGAGGGGCCAGAATGAGTAGAGGCTGAAGGAGGCAAAGAAGAACAAGAAGAAGAAAATACTTATAAAGGTGGTACTAAATATGATGTGATTGGATCAGTGAATTACCGGAATCCTTTGAAGTTGAGGCATATCTAAACATTCAATTCATGGCTATTTAAAATTAGACAAATGTCAAAACTTTGTTAACTAAATGACTTATAGCTTTAGATCATTTCAATGCCACCACGTTGCTTGTGGCAGCATCTTGATGTATTAAAAAAAATGACTTGTCAATAACAATTAAAGATTTTGTTGAGCATATCTCATTTAACATTAATGTGCTATCATAGATGGCTGCTTTTGTAAAAGAGTACAGTGGCTTAAAACAGTTTTATATTGATGAGGCAATCAAGATCCTTACTTAAAATTGAAATTAACATATTAAGAAATTTTCAAGTTTTGCTTCTTCTAATGGTGACATGACTTACTCAGCTTCTTGAATTCACCTGTCCACAAAATTTCGGGAAGTTTCCATATTTGTGCACAATCAAAAGAGACCAACAGCAATTATCAAGGTGGGCTGAAAGGAGTGGGAAGACCAATGCTTGCAATAAAAAATGTACTTGGCACCATCACCTGACCATTTGGGATCCATCCTTTCTGAAATGAACCAGAAAGGATGCAGGACCCATTGGATGGGGAGTGTTAAGAGGATAGGCTGGAATGCAGGAAATGAGATGCCACTGTCCACATCTTGGGTGATAGTTTGATTAGTGATAGCCCTTTGAAAACAGTAAGAGGTTATCAGATCCAATGCTGAAGCATGTCTTAAGAAATTACTGAATCACATTAGAACAAGAATTTAATTGTTTATTTTTCATAAGTAAATATGAATTTAATTGTTGGAAGTGGATTAACTCGATGTCTACATCAATGGAGGATGTGTAACTGCTCAATTTCTGCACCATCATTTCATTACTAGTTCCACAAGCTTATCTGAATACAGAAAAATGTAGACTTGTCCCCTGTTCTCATCTTATTCCTAGATATATTTTGTTTCTAAGATAATTTATATGTAGTCCCACATCATATTTTTTGCTAAGTCCCTGCCAATGTGTACTTTCACCAGTGCAAGTAGTGAAGTTTATCAACAAATTAAGCATCTATAGTCCTTTTCCCTTTGCTTGGATCCTTTAATATTGCATGAGCCCTCATCTATTATCTAATCAACATTCTTACTAAGATTCTTCAGCAATGAGGATCATTCAAATGGAGCCCACATTGCTCATTGGGTGTATCCTGATATATTCTGCAGTACCTTACTGCAGGAGGATATTAAGCAAATTGATATACAGTTTCAACACATTCAGGCAAAAATCTTAACTAAAATATCCAGCATCTTAAAATCAATTTCCTTGTGCCCTTCTGCATGGATAGGGGATGCCATGGCTTTGCGTTTTAGTTCCGTTGAAAATGTCATTAATATTATCTGTGAAATGAAGGTGGAAAGTTTTTATGCAACCTTATATGATCATGAAAGGCTTTGTTGGAACCTAAAATAGAAGTAATACTTTGATCACACCTCATACTCATCCAGCAAAGAGATAGATATACGGATGATGTGCAAGCTGTCGGTCTCAAATATAATCTCAGTGCAAGAAATACATGGCAATAAAATTGAAGAGCAACATAGAATAGAAATAATGAGATTTCATGAATTCAAGTTAAAAATGTATGCATTATAAGTTGTAACCACATACAAATAAAAATTGTCTAAAACTCAAACAAATTGGGATGAGATAGTCCCTGCAGAAAAAACTCATTAAAAAATGTGTTATCAATATCCAAAGTCACAATTCAACCTCTTTTCTACAAACCCAAACTCATTAAATTTTAGACAAAGACCCCACTTTATCCAAACCGAACCACCAGACCGAATTCCACCATTCACGGCGCTGAAAGTTTAGACTGAAACCGACTCATCTACGACTCCAGAATTGTAGTCCCGGACTCAAACCCACGCGTTTGAGACTGAAAGAGCAACCTCAGATTCAAACCCATCCGTGTACAGAAAACTCTAAGGGAACAGAGGAGAACCTCACGCCTCTTTAGAAACCATGACCCCACCCGACCCAACAAATTCAAGGGTTTCAAGAAAAATTGAGAAAGAGTGAGGCATTAGAGGGCAAGCAGAAACCCGCCAAAGAAAAACCCATATTGTTAATGACCCGTTTCCTCAACCCAAAAAATGAAGGGTTTCGTTGATCAAATCAGAAACAGAGATGAATTAGAGGGTGGTTTGGGTTAGCGATGAGCGAGATTTGGCAATCATCAAAGCCAAGACATGTTGGCGAATGGCCTCAACTTGACGCTTCAGACTCAACAACACAATCGGGTCAGTGGTGGCATCGGCGATCGCATCCACAGCTTCCAACTGATCTCGAAGTGCAGTGTAAGAAGCGCTAACTCCCACATCCACATCGCCCACACCCTTCCGTCTCTTCCTACAAACAGCAACGTCAACGTTAACATCCTCCATTGTTCTTCAACCTCAACAAAATCAGAGCAGAGAGCGTGTAGAGAGAAACAGAGTCTGAGAGAGAAAAATCAATTCAAAAATTAAAAGTAGCCGTTGGAAGGATATTGAGGTGGATATTTATAGAATGACAAGAAGGGCGGTTACGGCAGTAACAAATCTGCCGTTTAAAATCAAAGACTAAAAATTGAATTTTTATTTTGAAAGACATGTCGTATTGTCTAAACTAAGTCATCTTGACCTCTCTTTATGTTTATTTGTTTATAACATATAGAGATAATACCACTTCTGCATTTAAAAAATAAAAAATAAACGTATGGGACTAACATAATCTAATTACATTCATATTTCTTCTTAATCTCAAAAGATATATATAAAAAAGTAAGAAATATGGATATCAAGTGTTTGTACAAATATGAGCACAAAATTACTCAAAGGAAGGAGGGAAAGTTCCAGAAAACGTAAACTCAGACAGTTTTAGAGCAAGACCTAGACCATGAAGATTACTTAACAAATTAAGGAAAATGAGTGTTCTATCCAATGATGTTTCCGTTTTTAGCAAGAATCTCCAAATAATGACTAGAGTGAATCATGAATTTTTTTTAAAAAAAATATTAATAGTATGATGACATATTAATCTTTTTTTTTTTAAATGCTCTATGTATTCCATCATTTTTTTTTTCTTTATAAACTATATAATGCAAAATCCTTATTTCTTATCCCTTTTATTGAAATTTGGATTTCAGAATGCCTAACCGTTTATTTGGATAGAAATATGTTTTTTATAAAAATAAAAATATAAATCTGACGCTCAATATTAGCTTAAAGAATTTGAATAAACTTTATATGAGAAGTACAAAAATTTTCTAATAATAAAATTCATAGAAAATATAACTTTTATTAAAATGTGAATTTAAAATTATTTAATGTGGGATATCATTTCGAATTCATTACATAAGTGTATTTTTTGCATCAAGATCCTTTTCCATTTGCCTTGAAATACATAGGATCCAATTCATGGTTCAAAATTAGTTTTTATGAATGTAAAGCGTAAATGGTGTCGCCCCATTTAAAGTTCAATTCCATTGAATAAGTAAAAAACAAAGAATAATTTTGTTAGACAACAACCCTTTTGTTTGTAGGAATTTCCAAAGAAAGTGCATGCACTTTTAAGAAGTACTAGTCGCAAACCCATGAGATGTACGGAAATATTTTGTGATAAGGTATAATACATATATAATTTTGATTGAATGTCATAATGTTAATAAGGAAAATAAATAAAATAAAACTAAAAAAATAAAATCTTCATTATAGTGAATAAATCAATTTCAAGAAGTTAAGAGTCATAGAAATTTTCTATAAGATATCTCATATTTATATTACAAGAAACTTACATTAATTTTTTGGTTAAGTGGTAAATAAATCACACATCTGAGAAGAGTATTGGGATTAACAGCTTAAAAAAAATTAATAAATAAATAAAAATAAATATAATAAACTTTTAACCACTATAGTAAGTATTACAGGTAAAAAAAAAAAATGCATACAAAACTTTAACATAGGCTGTTAAGGGGCAAGCCTTAGATGTTTTCCATTATAGTTGTTATTTGCCAAGGGGCAATACTCTTTCCTTTAAATATATCATTTTCATGTCTATTGCCAATTGAGAAAAAAATTCAATAGAAGTCTTGTTATCTTGCCTTCCTACATAACCTCCAATACTGCTACCACTCCAACCACCTGTTTTGAACAAAAATCATCCTGCCTAATTGACATTTGGAAAGATTCATAAAATAATAATAATAATAATAAAATAAAAAAATTTTGACATTTGAAAAGAAAAAAAATCCACATAACAAAACTTCAATTGTAGCAAATGAATCCTAATGTACCAATTCATTGGTTGGACCACACAAATTATTTAATATCACATAGGCTCATACTATCATACAACACCAGTAAGGGAGGTTGGGTTTTTGGCTTTAGAGAACAAATGCATCTAGTAGAAAGGGAACAATGCTTAAATTTTATTTTTCCCTTTTCACTAGTAAGGGAGATTGGGTTATTGTGTGGTGTGCGAGCGAGTCTTGAAATTTGAATTTGATGCTTTTGTCACAGGGCTTTAAACTTACTTAACCTTTTTTTTTTTTGGTCACTCACACTAGTTTTGGGTGTGAGGTGAACACTTAATTTTAAATTCACCTTGTGGCCCACGTGAAATCAAGATGCGGCACTGTTTTATTTTTTTCTTTTCTTTTCTTACTAGGTTTAGGGTTAGCATTACCTATAAAAAGGAATTCTCAAGCCTTTTAGTTTTCTGCCACACAGTGTGAAGCAAAGTCCCTTCACTGTTTCAAAATTTTTTTTTTTTTCTTTTTCTTCAATGTTCCTTACAGCCGCAAGTCTTAGTCATCACAGGTGCTGTCCTAGCTAGGCCATCACTTGTAATATAGTAAAGCTTTCACGTGGGTCCTCCATCCTTATTGTTTCAACAAAAAAAAAATTTGTTTTCTTCAATGCCCTTTACGCAACTCCTTATCGTGAAGTTAATTATCCCAAGCTATTACTTGAACACAGTCAAGGCGTGTGAGCTTCGTTGGTATACAATATATATATATATATATTAGTGTTCTTTACGCAACTCCTGCCATCAACTTTGACATAGTTAGGCGTGGAGTCATGTATTAAACCAATTTTTTTTTTTTTTTGCCCTTCTGATTTATTTTCTTTCTTGCAGGAATTCAGTTTCAAGCTTCAATAATTAACCCACACACCGGGGTTGGGTTAATCTTGCTATCCTTGTTTCGTTCTTCTTTGCTTCGACACTTCGTCGCTTCTCCGCTTGGACACTTCGTTGCTTATTCGCTTTGACACTTCATTGCTTCTTCACTTCAACACTGCATTGTTTCTTCGCTTCGACACTGCATTGTTTCTTCATTTCAACACTTCGTTGCTTCTTCGGTTGTTTCTTCGTTTCGACACTTTGTCGCTTCTTCGCTTCGACACTTCGTCGCTTCTTCGCTTCAACACTTCGTCGCTTCTTTGCTTCAACATTGCGTTGCTCCTTTGCTTTAACACTTGTGTTGCTTCTTCGCTTCACTACTGCATTGTCGTACATCCCTTGTTGCTTCACACCGCCATCCTTGGTGTTAGAGTTGATAACCGAGCTTCGTTTTCTCATCCATCGCTGCCACGCTTGCAACTCGCCACTTAAGCTTCATCTTCTCGTTTGCTACTGCTACGCTACGTAAACGTCACTTATTCGTCTGTCGCAGTTCTACTTCGTGACCGTCGCTTCACTGTTGCGTGAGGTGTCTACCTTCATTATCTTGACACACGTACATGGTATTACGAGGCATTATACTTAAGACCACTTTGGTCTTGGCCCCCTTTGCTTTGCTCCTTTTCATGAAAGTTCTTTTTATTTTTTTTTTTTTTTTTTTGTTCACTTCTCAAGTGTGCACTCGGACTTCCTCTTCGTCGTGGTTTTTCATCTCTTCGCTCACAATGGTTGTTTTTTAACCCTACTGAGTCATACGGACGAACCCATGGAGGAGGGGATAACTTTGGCGGTATTTCCTTCTGCCGGTAGCATTTATTCTTCATCCCCCACAGATGTCAATCGAACTCCCCACCTGTCCCAGTATTGATCTGAATCCTCCCACGAACTCTACGACCCATCCAAAAGGGATTCGCATCCTGTCCAGTCGAAGATTTTTACATTGTGTTCTTCCCTTCATTCCGGTGTTAGTCATACGGGTTTATTCCCGCTACTTGCGCGTCGTATAAGCATTGGCGACGCACATTGGACGACTACCTCAAGAACTCCTCTGCTCCAATAAACAAGGGAGTTTTCTTACATTCGTAAGTATTGGGAGTGGTTAGAAGATATACCTAGCCGGAATAAAAAAATAAAAATCCTCATTGATGCTAAGATTTATGGCGCGCTCTACGCTTCTCTATTCATTTATGTCCAAAATGTCCATGCCATGCAAGCCTTCTTCGAATATTGGTGTCCAGCCACAAATACGTTACATACATCTATAGGAGAGATTTATATTACTCTATGGGATCTATGTCGAGTTGGAGGGCTCCCCTTGTATGGATCTTTTTACGATGAAGTTGTTCTAAGCACAAAAGAGATGTCATCCCTCCCTTCGAGTTGCGAGTATTTATTCACTGCATTCCATCACCTGAATCTCGAGCTTGGCGGCCCCCATTCGGTCACTTTGGCTGAGTGGGTAGGGTTTTGCGACCTTAAAATTAAAGGGCCTAATCAAATTAGCCTCTTTACCAGGGAATAGAAATTCCCCCAACCAACATGATAGGAGAGTGGCCAGCCAAGTCTCCTCTTTAGCCTTTTTCGACACTTTTAATATTCTGAAAAGGGCTTCCTCGTCTTCGGTGTGACATTGATTATGATCAGTCGTGATGATCCCGCGCGGGTTGTGGGATAACTTTCCCCTCACCACTCTTTTCAAAGACCATCTGTTAAGAGGTTTTGGATACCTAACAGAGCCACAGAACCAAAACCCTACCCACTCAGTAGAAGTGACCAAATGGGGGCTGCTAAGCTCGAGACTCAGGTGATGGAATGTAGCGAATAAATACTCGCAACTCGAAGGGAGGGATGACATCTCTTTTGCTCTCGGAACAACTTCATTGTAAATAGATCCATACAAGGGGAGCCATCCAATTCGACATAGATCCTATAGAGTAATAGAAATATCTCCTACGGATGTATGTAATGTATTTGTGGCCGGACACCAATATTCGAAGAAGGCTTGCATGACATGGACATTCTGGTCATAAGTGAATAGAGAGGCATAGAGCGCGCCATAAATCTTAGCATCAGTGAGGATTTTTTTATTCCTGCCAAGTATATCTTCTAACCACTCCTAATACTTAAGGATGTAAGAAAACTCCCCTATATATTGGAGCGAAAGAGTTCTTGAGGTAGTCGTCCAATGTGCCTCTCTGACACTTATATGATGCGCAAGTAGGGGGAATAAACCCATATGACTGACACTAGAATGAAGAGAAGAACACAATGTAAAAATCTTCGACTGGACAGGATGCGAATCCCTTTTGGATGGGTCGTAGAGCTCACGGGAGGATTTAGACTACCACTGTGATAAGTGGTGAGTTCGATTGACATCTGTGGGGAATGAAGAATAAATGCTACCAGCAAAAGGAAAAACCGCCAAAGTTATCCCCTCCTCTATGGGTTCGTCTGTATGACTCAGTAAGGTGATAAATTGATTCTTAGGAGTCTTCGAAGAGTCGACAAAAACAACCATTGTGAGCAAAGAGATGAAGAACCATGACGAAGAGGAAGACCGGGTGCACACCTGAGAAGTGAACAAAAAAAAAAAAAAAAAATTTCATGAAAAGGAGCAAAGAAAAGGGGGCAAGACCAAAGTGGTCTTAAGTATAATGCCACGTACGTGTGTCAAGATAATGAAGGTAGACACCTCACGCAACGGTGAAGCGACAATCACAAAGTAGAACTATAAAAGACGGATAAATGAAGTTTACGTAGCGAAGTAGTTGCAAACAAATAAGGGTTGCAAGGCGAAGAAGCAACACAATGTTGAAGCGAAGAAGCAACGCAATGTTGAAGCGAAGAAGCGACGCAGTGTTGAAGTGAAGAAGTGACGCAATGTGGAAGCGAAGAAGCGAAGAAGTGTCGAAACGAAGAAGCGACACAGTGTCGAAGCGAAGAGGCAATGAAGTGTCGAAGCGAAAAGACGACGAAGTGTTGTCAAAGCGAAGAAGTGACGAAGTGTCGAAGTGAAGAAACAACGCAGTGTTGAAACGAAGAAGCAATGCAGCAGTAAAGTAAAACAAGGCGTTGAAGGAAAATACGTCTACTCTTGTATTACTAAAGATTCTATCGTCAAAAATAAAGTTGTTTCGGAAGAGCCTACGCACAAGAATTCAAGAATATATAAATATATATATATGTATATATATATATATAAAGGAACCGATTGAACAAAAGGAGAAGAAGACAAAGTGGAAGTTGGTACATGACCAACTCATGCCTATGTCAAATTTAATGTTGGGACAACAACATGATGGCTTGGGATTGCGGCTAAGGAGAAGAAAAAAAAATCAGTGGCTTTAAAGTTGATGGCGCGGGACAGCAACTTGAGGAGGATTTGCGGCTATAATGAGTCGCGGCTAAGAAGAAAAGAAAGAAAAAAAAAAAAAAAGTGAATAAACTCAAGTGTCACTTCATTTTAAAATAAATTATTATTGCTTATTTAGTGGAATTGAACTTTAAATGAGTGACACAATTTATGATCTAGATTCATAAAAAAATAAATTTGAATCATTATCTAGATCCTTTGTATTTAAATGCAAATACAAAATATCTTGATTCAAAAAATACATTTATATTATGAATTTAAAAATTATATTTTCATTAATTTTAAATTCACACTTTTTATATGTAGTATATTCATAATTCTTTAAAGTAAAATTGAAAGTTATATTTTTTTTTAATACTTTCATCCAAAATAGATTAGGCATTATATAGTTTATATAAGAAATCAAGCCATACATAGAACCTTTTTAAAAAAAAAAAAAAAAAAAAAGATATATTATCATACTTTTAAATTTAATAAAAAAAAAAAAATCAATTTACTCTTATATATTGAAATGACTTGCCTTTTATTTTACTCAATAATATACCTACGAATTGATATGACGTCTTTTTTTTTTTTTAATTTTTTTTTAAAAGAAGAAGTAGTATTATAAGCAAAATTGTACATAAACAGTTCAAGATGACTAATTTATACAATACGACACGTAGCATAGACATCTCTTTCACAATATAAATGTGTCACACAGATTCATATTGTCGTAACCGACTTTCTTCTCAACCTATAAATATCCACGTCCATGCCCATCTACGGCTACTTTTAATTTTTTGAATTAATTTCTCTCAAATTCTCTCTCTGTCTCTTTATACACGCTCTCTGCTCTGAGTATTTGCATAAGTATTTGAGTTTTAAGAACAAAGGAGGATGTTAAGGTTGAGGTTGCCGTTTGTAGAAAGAGACGGAAGGGTGTGGACGATATGGATGTGGGAGTTAGTGCTTCTTAAACCGCACTTCAAGATCAATTGATGCGATCATCGACCCACCACTGATCCGAATGTGTTGTTGATGTAAAACATGTCCTCTAATCGAGCACATGATCATAGCAGGAGCATATAAGCAATAATATTATATCAGATGTGATTAGGAGAACATACCTGAATCCATTGATAAAATTAATAGAAGTAATAGGGCGTCTTCTACTCTCTTACTCTCTTGAGTTCAAGTCTAATGGGGAGACTTCAAAGTGACGGTAGGTTAGAGTGAGAGCAAGAACCTCTATAACCTTATATTTATATTATAAATATAAGGCCTTAATGTAAACCCTAAACCCATAAAGGATTTACCCAACTTAGGCCCACACATTAAAATACCCATATCCTACATTATTAAATGTAGCTAAGGTGCACCAAAGCCCAATAAACAATATATGATCACATTAAACTTAATGGGCTTTACCGGTCAACTCTCTGTCATACGGGGCATCCTATCAATTCGGTTTTGACACAAAAGAATGCTGCTCACAAAATAAAATCTTACATTCTCCCACTTGAGCAGCATAAGTTAAAAGATTTTTTTTTTTTTTTTTAAAGAAGAAAAAATTGACTCTCCGAATTGATAATACCCTATGTGGCCACAATCCTAACAGAATGCCCAAGAGAGTAACACCTTAAACTTTGTCCTTAGTTAAATGAAAACATAAGTATCCAATTATATAGGTCAATACATCCAAAATTGATATATAGACCATACATAATCAAAATACTTATAATTCCATTAACTCAGGTAATATGGTATGGCAATGTGTGGTATGGAAATTACATGCAACTATGATCACCATGTCGATTTCCATAAGGTCCAACAATATGTTCTTATCAAGAACCAATAACGCTTCCCAAGAAGCTCCTTAAGACTGGCGAAAACTTTATGTCTTAAGTAGTAAAACTTTCACTCATAGGTCCAAGCCTGTATACCGTATGAGTTAATCGCCCTGCTTAAAGCTAAAACATGCTTTAAGACTCTTCCTGCCATAACAAACTTACATGTGCACACAAAATATGGCAAATAACATAGCACGCATAAACAATGCATAATCAATATTCTCGAGAATATAAATTGACTTAGTCAAAATAATAAACTGCAGTTTAACTTAAACAAAAACATAACTCCCACTAACCAAAAACATCAAAACTTTCAACCAACCCCATATGAGTAACATGCTCCTTAAAAACTTTAGGAGGCAATTCTTTGGTTAGGGGATCAACAATCATCTCCTCTGTGGCTATTTGAATAATAGGAGTTTGCAACTCTAGAATCTTCTCTCTAACAACCAAATACTTGATGTGCATATGTTTTGATCTAGATGATCTTTCATTATTCTTTGAGAAGCAAACGGCAGCGGAATTATCATTATAGATTGTCAAAGGCTTAGAGATAGAATCCACAATCTCTAACCTTGAAACAAAATTTCACAACCAAACAGCCTGCAAGGTTGCCTCATAACAAGCTACATACTCAGTTTATCTTCTTTCACCAAGATCTTTCATCTAAAAATTATTGAACAAAAACCTTTTAGTTTCATGCAGCAAAATCCAAATCATTGCTAGCAAGAAGAATATCATCAACATAGAGCACCAAGAAAATAATCTTGCTCCCACTAATCTTCAAGTATATACAATGATCAACTATATTTTCTTTGAAACATATTTGTCATAAACTCACCAGCCTGTCCTGATCTTACAATCTTGATTTCCTTTTCCCTTTTAAGTTCTGTATCAGCTTTATAAAATTTGAACATATCCAAAGCCTTAGATTTTTCTCGTATGAGAAGAATATATTCATAACGAGAAAAGTGGTCAATGAAAGTAATAAAGTATTTATATCCACCCAAAATGGTAGATGTAAATGGTTCACAAATGTCAGTATGAATGATCTCCAATAACCCCTTTCTTCCTAGCTCTCGTAATTTTCCCTTTAACACAATCAATAAAAGTCTAAAATTCTGAAAAGTCAAGAGAATCCAGAATACTCTGAAAAGTATGAAAAGTCGAGAGAATCCAGAATACCATTTCTAGTTAACCTCTCCATTCTATTTCTCGTAATATGCCCTAAATGTCTATGCCATAACATCGAAGAAAATTCATCATTAACACGTTTAGATCCAATAGTAGCAAACACATGATGAGAAAAAAGGGTAATTTAAATCTAAATCTAACTTGTATAAGCCATCACATAAAATACCAGAAGCTACCTCATGAGAACCATAATAAAAGAAAAATCTTGTATTACCAAAATGAAATACAAAACCACTAGAATCCAATTTAGAAACAAAAATTAAACTGCGTCTAAGAGAAGGAACATAAACGACATCGTCCAAAACTAAAGCAACACCAAAAGCTAAAGGTAAATTAACTACTCCTATGAATTCTACTAAAGCCTTCTCTCCATTGCCCATGTAGACTGCAACCTTTCCATCACTTGGCCTCCTCTTGCTTTTGAATCTCTTTCTTCTCAAGCCAATTCTTAAAACGGTTACAATCTTTCTTAACATGTCCCTTCTTTCGGCACCAGAAGCACTTTCCTTTCATGTCCTCATTCTTATGCTTGAACTGGGGTTTGGAATTGTTAAAATTGCCACCCTTATTCCCATTTTGATTGTTTCTGTTGCCCTTATAAAACTTCCTCTCGCCTTCACTATGATTATGGGTCACCATATGGGCACTCTCATTCTTACTCTTTCGCATCATCTCCTCCTGTTGCACCACAATTGCAGTCATCTCATCTAACCCCCATTCACCTTTCACAACATTATAAGAAGTCTTAAGAGCATTAAACTGATCAGGAAGAGACTCAAGGATCAACCACACAAGGTAAGAATCAGGTATGTCAACTTTCATGTACCTTAATCTCATTGCAAGATTAGTCATTCTCATGACGTGTTCACGAATCCCAGTAGTACCATCATAAGTAGTGGTGGTCAATAGGCGCATGTAATTACTCTTCTCTGCCTTGTCAAAAACAACAAATTTCTTACTCACAGCAGCAAGATAATCCTTCGCATTGTCATACTGAGGAATGCTATTCTTGATTGTCTTATCCATAGATAAACGCATAATCATCATACATAACTTGTTAGATTCCGCCCATTTATTAGAATAGGCCTTAGCCCCAACAGAACTTTGAGAAGTGATTGCATCAGGCTTATTAACCTCTAAAGCTAAGTCCAACCTCATGATAGCCAAAACAACACGCAATGTCTCATTCCATTCCTCAAAGTTTGTCCCATTCAAAGTCTTGATAGAAGACAAATGCAAAGAAAAAGAAGGGGTATCCAATGCTGACAAAATATGAGATATTTAAGCTCACTAAAATTGCATATGTAAACAGACTATATGCAAATTAATATTTCACTAAGAAATTTATTCAAACTTGTCAGAGTAAACCATATAAACATAAATCTGACAAGAGTCCTAATGCATCCTTAGGATCTGCTTTTGGAGCAAAGACCATAATATGTCACAAGGCCTCACAAACAAGTGGAAAAGCTAAATATATTGACGACAAAATTTTTGAAGAGTTCAACACCTTTGAGGCAGAAGACTTATTCTAAATTTTGGCATCCATACATTTACTTAACCCCATCAGAAATTCCACCAAGTAAAGACCCTCTTAAGGAGATAATCATTACCCGTCTGAACCCCAATGCCATTGCAATCCAAGAACAATTAATAATGATAAAACATTATAAAGAATTCAAAAAAAAAAAATTTCTTGTCGACCTTAATGGTATGCCCACTGTGTGGAAACATAGGCATCCAGCCCTACGAAAACCGATGAATCTTTGGATGCATCACAATATCCATAATGTCCAACAAAATATTTTCAACATGTATACAAATTTTTCTCATTCAATTTACAATTAAATATTGCATAATTCATAAACAAATATTATGAATAATCAATGAGAAAATAAAAGTGAATCACACTAAAATTATAGTGCAATTGTACACTGCCATTAAAAGCTGAAAATATCATAACAGTTTCCTTTTTGAAAAACAAATTTCAGCGACAAAATTGCCTCCAAATTGTGGAGAACAAATAAAATATGCATTGGTTATTGACCTAGGCTAATAAATTTGTAGAAGTTAGGAACCATAGGTTACTATAGTTGCTAGGACTATTTTCATTCTTTATTCCAATTCAATGTTGCAATAGCAGTAAATTATTGAACAAACTAAGTTCAATCAAATATGTATAAAACTCTAGAAAAGCCCCACGTCGTATGAAATTGGTAAGCTTTCAATTGGCGAGTTTTCAATTACAAGTTTATTCCCTGAAGTAGTTCTATGTTTTTGTCTCATTATTAGTATTAATGGTCATTGGCTTTTCTACATCAAAACTACTAGCCGCATACACCAGCGAAACCGTATATGTGAATACCGAATTTGAGAATACAGCGGAAACCGATTAATACATCAGTAACATATAACAAACCATAGATATGTTAATTACCGATTGAATCACCAGTAATATATATATTCAACCATATATATATATATGGCCTATACATCATACATGCTTATCTAAAAGCAAAATATGTGATTCTACATGCATAAGAAAACTCTGTTCCAAATACGGCAGTAATATATAAAATGTAGACATGCCAATGTAGAGGTCAGCAGTTACAGCATGTGACAATTGACAAAAGCATATATATCCGTAAGGTTAACCAAACTTCAACCTAATATTCTTAATATGAAAAATACCAGTTGGCAAGATGCTTTGTCTTAACATTCCTCGGTAATCAATCCACAATCTTGTTGTAAACATAAAAACTACAGGATTACCATGGGTTATAATGGCAGAGGTATGTAACTTATTGAACCCTAAATCCATTTACAAACTTATTTTGTAATTTTGCATTTACAAGCATCTTTATAGCTGCTTAATCAAACAGTGAATATATATATATTATTGAACTTAATAAAACGGTGAATGTGGTTTACACAGCGGACTTAATTATTGAGAGCAACAAACCAACAATGCTACTAGTATAAACTGAATCGGCCAAATCATTAAAAAAATAAAATAAAAAATTAATCAAAAACTCAAAAGCTTAGAGCTTTATGAAAGATGTTGAATCCGAATACAATGTTTTAGTATTTTCATCAGTAAAACAATTTGAAAATAATATAATACTTCATAGCCCATGTATGAGCATGATCGCTCTGATACCAACTGTAAAACATGTCCTCTAATTGAGTACATGATCATAGCATGAGCATATAAGCAATAATACCTAAATCCATTGATGAAATTAATAGAAGTAATAGGGCGTCTTCTACTCTCTTACTCTCTTGAGTTCAAGTCTAATGGGGAGACTTCAAAATGACGGTAGGTTAGAGTGAGAGCAGGGACCTCTATAACCCTATATTTATATTATAAATATAAGGCCTTAATGTAAATCCTAAACCCATAAAGGATTTACCCAGCTTAGGCCCACACAATAAAATACCCATGTCCTACATTATTAAATGTAGCTAAGGTGCACCAAAGCCCAATAAACAATATATGATCACATTAAACTTAATGGGCTTTACCGGTCAACTCTCTGTCATACGGGGCATCCTATCAATTCGGTTTTGACACAAAAGAATGCTGCTCACAAAATAAAATCTTACAGTTGAATGTGAAGCGTCAGGTGGAGGCCATTCTCCAATGGGTCTTGGCCTAGATATTGCCAAATCTCGCTCTTCCTTAATCCAAACCCTCTCTTTCTTCAATTTTTTGCTTGTATTTTTTGGGTGTCAGAAAATAATGGTTATGCCGGGTTGGATTATGAAGGGTTTGAGCCCGATGGTTTGGGTCGGTTGATTGAATCTCAGGTTGCTATTTCGGTCACAAACGCGTGGGTCTGAGACTCTGAGTCCCTAGACTGGATAAACAACTTTGACTCTACTGGCTTAAATCAGTGACGCCATAAAATATTTTTATATATATTACATATATAATATGGTCATCATGATGTGTTAATTTGACAATCATAATTATGTGTGTTTTATTAAAAAGTGACAACTAAAAAACATGTGTCATGTGGAAGCACGAAAACCACTTACCACACTTCCATGTTACATGTGTTAGTGAGATAGTTATTCGCTCGAATTAACTTCTACTAGTGGGCAACTATTGGTTGGAAATAACTTCTAGCTACTATTGCCTATATATAAATAGATGCTGATCTCTTCAGAAAAACTCTTACACACACCACAAAGCCCTCCAGAGAACTTTTAAGAGAACTAAAGAGAATATGGAGATCTTTTGAGATTAAGATCATGAGAACTTGAGATTCTGGGCCTTTGCCCCTTCGAGAGGTTTTTTTTAAACTTTGAAGTGAGTGCTTGTTCATAGAATACTTAGCTTACATGCTAGTAAGTCCACTATGTAATTATTTCTTTGAGATAACGAATGTTTATGCATTTGTGAATATATGAATGTTTATATGATTTTTGCTTTGATTTGCATGTTTTGACTGTCAATGTGCTCTTGATTACCCTCTATTTGCCTACTAAAAGACTTATTAAATATTCAATGTGCTCCTAGATTATTTTAAATTGAGATGTGTTCCTGAATACTAATAATTAGTTTATTGAATGATTAATGACTTGAGTCTGAATTATTAACTGCCTGAATTGATGCAATGTCTGCTAAATATTCTGCTTCGATGCAAATATTTTTAGCGATCATGAGGTTCAATTTAGCTATTTGTGATGAGAATAAGGTTATTGAAGCCCACTCATATGAAATGTTAACTTAGAAATCAATGTGTGACTTGGCAATCTGCCAATTTACTTTTTGTTAGTTATTTTCCTGCACTTTTATATTCCAACATTTTACTTCTTAGCACTTTACTCTTCCAGTACTTTACCCTTTTTCTTGCAATTTTTAAAGTTATTTGGGCAAATTCAATTACATACTTCGATCAAAGTCATATTGTGGTTCTAAAACATACTTCAAGGCACTAGCCCATCTACAAGTTAAAACAAATTTAGTTATTTTTTCCCTTAAAACAAATTGGCGACCATTCTTTATAATTTCTAGTTTGGCAAGAAACAATCGGGTCAGGTAAACAAGGTCAGAACTTTAACGGATTGGATTTTGAATTCAAATTGGTCAAATTGGTTCACTGTCTCAGATTTTCATTTTTGGGTTCCTAAATGAGTGGGTTTGAGTCCGGATGGGTCGGTAATCAAGAGTCAGTCTAAAATTTTGTGGCGGTGAACAGTGGACATTGATCTTGTGGTGGGTCGGGTTAGATAACCGGGTTTGGATTCGGGTCGGGAAAATGGAATCAGATCCTCGGAGAGGATGGATTTCAAGAAAAGAGCATGAATTGTGAGTCTTGTAAGTTGTGTCTGTGAGTGAATTTGGCAACGCATTTTTTTTAATGAGAATTCTTTATAATTTTTCTTTGTATGTCGTTAGGACTTATAATTCATGCGCTTTTCTATTATAGGTTAAAACAATGTCCAAGAAAGCTGTCTAGATCATACAATTTCCATGACATTGATTCATTTATTTCATACAACAAACTGAACAAAGCCTAAAGAAGCCACCAAGTTGTAAGAGACTAAATCATCACATTAATATGAAAGAGCACGACAATTCAGAACCAAAGTATTATCTTTGTGCAATCTGGACAATTAGCTTTCGTCTGAAACATTTCTGTAGTGTATTAGACAAGGAAATAACTTCAGTTGATTTGTAAACTACACTTGCTGTATAGGGGACATAGGGTGAGCTCAGGAATTTAAATCCCATATGGGTATTATTTTCCAATCAGAAAAAACCTGACTTAAATCAAGCTTATGGTTAAATTAAACATGTTGAAAGTGCAAGTCTCTCTGCTCAAGGATTTCATGTAACTCTCTTCTTCATAAAAGTTTTGAAGTAGAAAAGTACTGCACGATTTATCAGGATACAGTTTCCAGAGAATCACCATAGCCTCTTGATGTCATAAAGCCAAAAGATTTCAAGCGAAAGGAAAAGGAAGATTTCACTTTCTGTCCATGTTGAGTTTCTCAAAGTAAAAAACATAGAAGTTATACTTGTGGGGGAGTAAAAAGTACTTAATCTTGAAACATAGAATAGGATTCTTAGACAAGATCAAGAACAACCCTTTTGTTTCATCAGTTGACTTAGCCTGTTTACCTTTGGGAATCAAAAGTTTCATGCACATCTCTAATTATGAATTTCTGCTTCATTAATCAAATTGGTTGTGTGCTAAAATTTATGGAAGTTGCTCATCTTGGCTAAGAACCAGTGTTATGTTGATGGATGGAAAGTTCAAAGTTGTGAATTTATAGTTCTGTAACAAGCTTATAGCATCATTTTTATCGGTGATATATAGATATTAGAACGCTATACGCTCAAATAAAGATGCATGTGCAAAAAAGGAATAAAAGAAGGGAGTTTAGGTTTTAAGCGAAACAAATAAGAGAGATATGAACTGAAAGTTTCAAAGGGAGGTTGGAGGAGACAATAGACTCAGAACAGAAACAATCTTGCTCCAGGAAGCCATTCGATGAATTGCAACTATACACTACATTTCCATATGCTTTAAACTACCAAATGCAGTGTCACAATTAGCAACCACATTTCAATGAATGATGTCAATTTGATTAAAGTTTGTGAAAGAGTATTAGAAGATTTTTATGGCCTCAAGAACATGTCTTGACTTTTGAAATGACACCATAGTTCCATAACTGCATTTTTTCAATGACATAGGCGAAAATTCCCTAAGCTCTGGTGTTCAAATATGCTGACCATACAATTGGAAATTTTCATTTTCTAATTGCTGGAATATGGAATTTCTAAACCTTCAAGCAGACCTCAAAACACCAAGTGAAGTGGAGACAAGGAGATACTAATCCCATATTGACAAAACGAAAGATCTCTTATACGTTTATATGCTGCAAAAGAAGACAACATATCGCTAAGCTTTGTAATGCAAGCTTGTAACCCAAGTGGGGGCATAAAAGTGATGGGACATTGGCCCAGCCCAGCGGGTCGGATTTTGTGGGCTCTTGTACTGACCTGCCCATTCCAAGCAAAGAGATGGACTAATGGACTTGGGCGAAGGCTCGGGTCTAGTGGTTCCTAACGAGGAGGGCAATGCGTGAGGCTGGTTTCACAGAGCAGCGATAACTTCCCACTCCTGGCAGTGGAAGGACAACGGGCCAGTGCCTCCTAGATCCAACATGACCTTCAGGGTTGAACCCAATATTGGACCATCACTTTTTTGGGTCTAGATATTTTTTTTCCTTTCTTACTTAGCTCAAAACTAATTATTTTGACATAAACATTAAACAATCTTTTATTTTTGAAAAATATAAACATCCAACATTTTCATAATACTGTTTGGCATGTCACCAACTCCAAACCTGTTCTGAGCTCCCAAGAGCTACTTACAAATGCACCAATTACTCTAAGTGAAATAAAAATGCAGATGGTATAGAAGTTTATTGAACTCATATAATGTTGTCAACAAAATGATTTGAGAGAGTTCTAAACCTAATGGAAATGGAAGTTGGATAAATTATAAAAGCAGTATGTAATGGGAAGGATGTACCAAATAAGACATAACTAGAAGAAAAGATAATGATTAATGGAGATTTTAAGATAAATATATGTATATTTAGAAAACATGAATTTTAATGTTTTTTACTACAATTCTTACATTGAAATTACATACTTTTATTTTATCACCTACATCTCCCCAATTGCCCTCTATTCCATATTTTGTCGGTTAAGGAATTCACTTCTACTTCTAAAAGTATTCCTATGATTCTGATCCGATGATAAATATTCTTATCCATATTTATATTTATCTTAAAATCTCCATTAATCATTATCATTTTTTTTTTTTTTTTTTTTTTTTTTTTCTAAATCTAGCTTATTTGGTACATGTTTTTTGAAGAAAATTCCTTTCCCTCAATTGAATTTAATTACTACACTATTACATCATTTCCCTATTATATAATTGGAATAGAATTCTTTAGTGTCCACTTTTCCATACTTCAAAAAATAACCATCTCACCTAATTGAGTGATATAACAATAAAGCAAATTAAGAACATAAAGGAAAATTCAAATTTTTAAATTCCATAAGATTTTTTTTTTTTAGAAAAAAAGAGCCTCTTAACACACGCACATGTGAAAAGACTAGTAAACACTACCATTATCTTTGCTTCCAAAAAAATTCAGATTCCATGCCGAATTATCCGGGATTTAGATTTTTTGGAGCCTTTATAGAATTTGGTTTCCATAAAAACTATATCATCCTCCTATAAAGATCCTACAAAAGTCTCTTTTGATCATGTGCATTTGAAGAAGATTAAACTACCAAGCCTTGGAATTGTCTGATTATAGCCTCAATGATTTTTGAGATGAGAAACACAATTATAGTTAGTAGAGGCAGAGGAGGAGTAGGAGAGCTAGAAGGAGTAGAAGCATCAAGAGATAAAGAACGAGAAGAAGAAAATACTTATGAAGGTGGCAATACATGTTTATGCGATCGGATCAGTGAATTACCAGAATTCGTTGAAGTTGAGGTATATGAGTATATCTAAACTTCTCAAGTCATCTACTCTTTTCTTTTCTTTTTTAACAAACACACCTCCATTGGGTTTTGAACTTAAAAACCTCAACCTCTACCCACACTTGTGAGAAGAGTAAGTGCCATTTGAGTCAAGGCTCATTGGCCTTTTCAAGTGATTTATATAAATATACAAAATGCATGAATATTTACACAAATCATGTAATTATCCTAAAAAAAACTTCTTCCTCATCTTTTTTTTCCCCTTTTAGATTATCTTTTCAGACTTTAATTTTATTCCAAAATATGTATACAAACTACAATCCCATTATTTTTAGTATGAATATCGTTAGTTGAAAGTTAAGATGTTTCCATGATTAAATTGTTTGAATTATTGTGTACATAGGTTCAGAACATCAAGAGGATGAAGAAGAATAGAAGAACATGAAGGAGGAGAGGAAACTTAGTCACCAGCTTTATAGCTATGTTCTCTGGATCATACAAATGCTCAAAGATAGCAGGGCTGTCCAAAGCTGGGAGATCTTTCTCCTTTCTAACTTCACACTTCCCTTGTATTGCTATAACAGGCATTTCACTACTTCTTCACTGTAATAAACCTGAAGATACAGTTAACAAGGACCATCTTGGGTGACAGTACTCTACACACTATAAATAGTCATGGTGTTCAAACAAGGATATTAAGTGGTGTGGGGAGATTGTGGGACAAATATGTGCCGGTGAGGCCTTTTATAAACAAGCCATTGTTTGTGGAAAATTGGACGCTCTATTGGTAATTTCCTGCAGATGGAAACAAGAAACCTCTTAGATTATCTCCCTCATACCTTGTGGAGTATATGCTTGAAAATTCAAAATGCAAGAAAAATTAGTCATAGCAGATTGATGTTGAGATCATGTCAGACTATTCTTGGCAATTCTATTAATGGGAAGGAGGCATTTCTTACAAACGTTCTCAACATCAATCTGCACCGGAAGATGAATGCCAAAGAGGATAAGGCCGATAGGGAAATAGAAGAAGAGATGAGTCGAATCTTGAACTTCAGGTTGAACATGTGTTTCTCATTATGTGCAACTGGCATGAATGCTACCTGGCATCCTCTTGTCATGGTGGCTATTGCAAACTAAGCATGAAATCACATCTTCAAGTTTCCTTTCATCATGTGCACTTGAAGAGGCTTCAACTATCAAGTGTTGGAACTGTATGGTTATGCCTTTATTGTTTTTTAGATGAGAAAAACAATTATAAGTAGTAAAGGTAGAGGAGAGGGGCCAGAATGAGTAGAGGCTGAAGGAGGCAAAGAAGAACAAGAAGAAGAAAATACTTATAAAGGTGGTACTAAATATGATGTGATTGGATCAGTGAATTACCAGAATCCTTTGAAGTTGAGTTATATCTAGACTTTCAATTCATGGTTATTTAAAATTAGACAAATGTCAAAACTTTTTTAACCAAATGACTTATAGCTTTAGATCATTTCAATGCCACCAGGTTGCTTGTGGCAGCATCTTGATGTCTTAAAAAAAATGACTTGTCAATAACAATAAAAAAGATTTTGTTGAGCATATCTCATTTAACATTAATGTGCTCTCATAGATGGCTGCTTTTGTATAAGAGTACAGTGGCTTCAAACAGTTTTATATTGATGAGGCAATCAAGATCCTTACTTAAAATTGAAATTAACATATTAAGAAATTTTCAAGTTTTGCTTCTTCTAATGGTGACATGACTTACTCAGCTTCTTGAATTCATCTGTCCACAAAACTTCGGGAAGTTTTCATATTTGAGCACAATCAAAAAAGACCAACAGCAATTATCAAGGTGGGCTGAAAGGAGTGGGAAGACCAATGCTTGCAATAAAAAATGTACTTGGCACCATCACCTGACCATTTGGGATCCATCCTTTCTGAAATGAACCAGAAAGGATGCAGGACCCATTGGATGGGGAGTGTTAAGAGGATAGGCTGGAATGCAGGAAATGAGATGCCACTGTCCACATCTTGGGTGATAGTTTGTTTAGTGATAGCCCTTTGAAAACAGTAAGAGGTTATCAGATCCAATGCTGAAGCATGTCTTAAGAAATTACTGAATCACATTAGAGCAAGAATTTAATTGTTTATTTTTCATAAGTAAATATGAATTTAATTGTTGGAAGTGGATTAACTCGATGTCTACATCAATGGAGGATGTGTAACTGCTCAATTTCTGCACCATCATTTCATTACTAGTTCCACAAGCTTATCTGAATACAGAAAAATGTAGACTTGTCCCCTGTTCTCATCTTATTCCTAGATATATTTTGTTTCTAAGATAATTTATATGTAGTCCCACATCATATTTTTTGCTAAGTCCCTGCCAATGTGTACTTTCACCAGTGCAAGTAGTGAAGTTTATCAACAAATTAAGCATCTATAGTCCTTTTCCCTTTGCTTGGATCCTTTAATATGGCATGAGCCCTCATCTATTATCTAATCAACATTCTTACTAAGATTCTTCAGCAATGAGGATCATTCAAATGGAGCCCACATTGCTCATTGGGTGTATCCTGATATATTCTGCAGTACCTTACTGCAGGAGGATATTAAGCAAATTGATATACAGTTTCAACACATTCAGGCAAAAATCTTAACTAAAATATCCAGCATCTTAAAATCAATTTCCTTGTGCCCTTCTGCATGGATAGGGGATGCCATGGCTTTGCGTTTTAGTTCCATTAAAATGTCATTAATATTATCAGTGAAATGAAGGTGGAAAGTTTTTATGCAACCTTATATGATCATGAAAGGCTTTGTTGGAACCTAAAATAGAAGTAATATTTGATCACACCTCATACTCATCCAGCAAAGAGATAGATATATGGATGATGTGCAAGCTGTCGGTCTCAAATATAATCTCAGTGCAAGAAATACATGGCAATAAAATTGAAGAGCAACATAGAATAGAAATAATGAGATTTCATGAATTCAAGTTAAAAATGTATGCATTATAAGTTGTAACCACATACAAATAAAAATTGTCTAAAACTCAAACAAATTGGGATGAGATAGTCCCTGCAGAAAAAACTCATTAAAAATTGTGTTATCAATATCCATAGTCACAATTCAACCTCTTTTCTACAAACCCAAACTCATTAAATTTTAGACAAAGACCCCACTTTATCCAAACCAAACCACCAGACCGAATTCCACCATTCACGGCGCTGAAAGTTTAGACTGAAACCGACTCATCTACGACTCCAGAATTGTAGTCCGGGACTCAAACCCACGCGTTTGAGACTGAAAGAGCAACCTCAGATTCAAACCCATCCGTGTACAGAAAACTCTAAGGGAACAGAGGAGAACCTCACGCCTCTTTAGAAACCATGACCCCACCCGACCCAACAAATTCAAGGGTTTCAATGATCAAAATTGACGAAAGAGTGAGGCATTAGAGAGCAAGCAGAAACCCGCCAAAGAAAAACCCATATTTTTAATGACCCGTTTCCTCAACCCAAAAAATGAAGGGTTTCGTTGATCAAATCAGAAACAGAGATGAATTAGAGGGTGGTTTGGGTTAGCGATGAGCGAGATTTGGCAATCATCAAAGCCAGGACATGTTGGCGAATGGCCTCAACTTGACGCTTCAGACTCAACAACACAATCGGGTCAGTGGTGGCATCGGCGATCGCATCCACGGCTTCCAACTGATCTCGAAGTGCAGTGTAAGAAGCGCTAACTCCCACATCTACATCGTCCACACCCTTCCGTCTCTTCCTACAAGCAGCAACCTCAACGTTAACATCCTCCATTGTTCTTCAACCTCAACAAAATCAGAGCAGAGAGCGTGTAGAGAGAAACGGAGTCTGAGAGAGAAAAATCAATTCAAAAATTAAAAGTAGCCGTTGGAAGGGATATTGAGGTGGATATTTATAGAATGACAAGAAGGGCGGTTACGGCAGTAACAAATCTGCCGTTTAAAATCAAGGCCTAAAAATTGTATTTTTATTTTGAAAGACATGTCGTATTGTCTAAACTAAGTCATGTTGACCTCTCTTTATGTTTATTTGTTTATAATATATAGAGACAATACCACTTCTGCATTTAAAAAATAAAAAATAAACGTATGGGACTAAAAATAATCTAATTCCATTCCTATTTCTTCATAATCTCAACAAATTAAGGAAAATGAGTGTTCTATCCAATGATGTTTCCGCTGTTAGCAAGAATCTCCAAATAATGACTAGAGTGAATCATGAATTTGGTTTTTAAAGAAATATTAATAGTATGATGACATATTAATCTAATTTTTTTTAATGGCTCTATGTATTCCATCATTTTTTTTTTTCTTTATAAACTATATAATGCATAATCCTTATTTCTTATCCCTTTTATTCAAATTTGGATTTCAGAATGCCTAACCGTTTATTTGGATAGAAATATGTTTTTTATAAAAATAAAAATATAAATCTAACTCCTAATATTAGCTTAAAGAATTTGAATAAACTATATATGAGAAGTATAAAAATTTTCTAATAATAAAATTCATAGAAAATATAACTTTTATTAAAATGTGAATTTAAAATTATTTAATGTGGGATATCATTTCGAATTCATTACATAAGTGTATTTTTTGCATCAAGATCATTTTCCATTTGCCTTGAAATACATAGGATCCAATTCATGGTTCAAAATTAGTTTTTATGAATGTAAAGCGTAAATGGTGTCGGCCCATTTAAAGTTCAATTCCATTGAATAAGTAAAAAACAAAGAATAATTTTGTTAGACAACAACCCTTTTGTTTGTAGGAATTTCCAAAGAAAGTGCATGCACTTTTAAGAAGTATTAGTCGCAAACTCGTGCAATGCACAGAAAAATTTTGTGATAAGGTATAATACATATATAATTTTGATTGAATGTCATAATGTTAATAAGGAAAATAAATAAAATAAAACTAAAAAAAATAAAATCTTCATTATAATGAATAAATCAATTTCAAGAAGTTAAGAGTCATGGAAATTTTCTATAAGATATCTCATATTTATATTACAAGAAACTTACATTAATTTTTTGGTTAAGTGGTAAAGAAATCACACATCTGAGAAGAGTATTGGGATTAATAGCGTACAAAAAAAAAAAAAAAAAACTATTAACCACTATATTAAGTATTACAAGTAAAAAAAAAATGCATATAAAACTTTAACATAGTCTGCTAAGGGGCAAGCCTTAGATGTTTTCCATTATAGTTGTTATTTGCCAAGGGACAATACTCTTTCCTTTAAATATATCATTTTCATGTCTATTGCCAATTGAGAAAATAATTCAATAGAAGTCTTGTTATCTTGCCTTCTACGTAACCTCCAATATTGCTACCACTCCAATCACCTGTTTTGAACAAAAATCATCCTGCCCAATTGACATTTGGAAAGATTCATAAAAAATAAAATAAAATAAATAAATAAATAATTGACATTTGAAAAGAAAAAAAATCTACATAACAAAACAAACCTTCAATTGTAATAAATGAATCCTAATGTACCAATTCATTGGTTGGACCAAACAAATTATTTAATATCACATAGGCTCATACTATCATACAACACCAGTAAGGGAGGTTGGGTTTTTGGCTTTAGAGAACAAATGCATCTAGTAGAAAGGGAACAATGCTTAAATTTTATTTTTCCCTTTTCACTTACAATTTCAACAATCATTATAAAAATTAAAAAAATTTAACAATCAAATGTGGTAATTTACTCTTCCTCATCTTCTGCATTACCCAAAATTCTATGATTATAGAAAGGATGCCTAAATACCTACTATTAGCTTCATTTATACTTCTAAGAACCCTAGTATTAGCTCATTACAATGTTATACTTGAGTAACACTACACATTAGCAACCTCAGATGGATGTTACATTGGGGAATGATATTATATTAATTTGAAGATAACCGGTTTGCAAACATGAAACTTTTAATATAATTGAGCAATGTCATGCTACAGTTATTTAGTTGGGTGTTATCCAACATGAAATGGTAAGCCCACTCGATCTAGAAGATCATATTACACAATGAGAATATTTATATATTAAGAATATCGCCAAGATTTACTAGGAAAAAAAATAAAATACGAAATTTCCACATTCCAAAACTCAGTTCCATTTCCTCCCACCGCCCAAACAACAAACCACAAAAACTTCAACTTCAACTTCAACCAATAACTAACCCAAAAGGCTTTAATTTTCATCACTTCACACATTTCTTGCCTAAAAATCTTTTGATTTGAGAATTTTGCATCTAATAGACATTTCCAGCCTTGGCCAATCAATTGGGATCCAATATTCTTCTATTGAATCTAAACTCAATAATGTTCCCTCTAAATGAAGTATTAAAATTGGTTGATACATTTCCGTATCTCCTATGTGACAAAGCCAATCTTATTCTCAGCCTTGCTAGTTAAGCAGACCCCATACTTTGGGGATATACTAAGAACCAAAGTAGTTGCATAAATTGAAATCATAAATAACACTATATAACTAAAAATCTACTCCAAATAATGTACATAGGAAACAAAAACATTATTTAGTATATCATACACAAAAGGTTTGAGATACCTTCACAAAGGCTATTAATTTTGGATAATTCATAGAGACATCAAAGCAAGAAAAGTTCTATTATACTTGAGACAGAACCAAAAATTGCAGATTTTGACCTAGCAAGGTTTTATTTGTGTGACAAAAGCCTCATCAGCACTGCCATTGTTGGCACATTGTAAGTGCATGTGCTTGTTCCATAGTAGTCTTCTGTTGAATCATTCACTATCTTCTCTTTTTAATAACACATTCAAGAGTTAGATCTTATATAACTGAAAAGTTAAATCTTTATATAAACTGTAAAGGCCTCTTAACCCAAGTAAAATTTTTATAAGTCCAAATACACAAACAATATATAATATAAACCCACAAGCACCAGTCATAAATGGTCAAAAGCCATTGCATTCAAAATTAAGAACCAACATTATCCAAACAGAAAATTCACACCCTGCACCAATAGTTTCCAAGAGAATAAGCAATACACACCAAAAAGCTAGTAACTTTTGAGGGGGGAAGCAAACTGAATAATACTCTATAGAGTGTTATATAAGTGTTCTATAAGTATAAAATAATTACAGTTTTGAAAAAAAATAAATAAAAAAATACAGAGCACTTATAATCCTTAATAAACATTATGCAGCGAAATCAAACACATAAATGTCCAAATACACCTAAACAAATTTTAACCAAAGATTCATCCAACAATTTGAACAAAAAGCAACTTTACCATATATAAATACGCCCAACAACAAACAGCTTATTTGCATTTTTTTCTTTTCTTTTTAAATATGTCAAATGAGATAAGAAATTATAGATGCTCTTGGAGGTCTTTTGTCGAACACCTGACAGATACAGCGGAGAAATAGAACTTGGTTGATCTACCGGTGCCGAAATTGAGGGAAATAAACAAAAACTAAGCTTTCAACTTATGATGGACAAATCAATAGTCTCAGTTCATGTAAATTGATTTTGACATAGCTAACAAACAAACACAAAAGAAGCTCCAAGTTGATTTAAAGAAAATAAAAAATAATTGAAAAGAAAAAAGAAGAGAACAGTTAGAAGAAAAAAGCAATTAAATTCAAGGCCAAAATCAAACTTCTTTTTTAAAGCATAATTTTATTTCAATTTCATGGAGAACACAGGGGTAAATCCAATCAGAGAGAGAAAGAGTGTGACCAGTTTACCATCGATAGGAAAGAAATTGGCTCAGATGGGAGTAGAGACGGAGTAAAAGGCCATATGCTGGAGACTAGAGTACTGTAGATGGAGGAAAAGGCCTCTGGCTGTGTTATGTTTGATTATAAACCCAAATGAGAATCAACAAAACCCACAAATCCAATCAAAAGCAATAAAATTAAACCTGGTGCATCAATGTCAAATCAAAAGCAATAAAAATTAAACCTTGTGTATCAATGTCAATCTTGTGCTTTAAGAAGAGTTCTTGGAGCTTGGAAAACTTCTCATCTGGGCAACACCCAAACGTGAACCCATTGAAAGGGATTCAGCCACAAACCATCAGAAATCTACTGAAAGAATAAATAAAATAAAAAGAAGATAAACAAACTCACACTGGGTTGTGTGGAGGGTGGGAGAAAGCAATCAAAAAAAAAAACATGTTGTTTTTTTTTTTTTTTTTGATAAGTCACATTGGGTTGTTGTTAGGGCAACCGCTATTGAAGGATTTAAATAGGAGATTGATTTTGAGGAAAAGCAAAAGAGCAAATCAAGGATTTAGAGAGTCTGGGGTAAAGTAAGTAACGGTGAGTTGCATCTAAGATTACGATTAAGAATCTGAAATAGAAAGCCGTAATTTAATGCTACCTGATGAAAAAGAGAAGATATCTGAAGCTATATTACAATAGGGAAGAACAAAGAAAGAGAGAGGAAAAAAGCATAAAAGTTTAAAAGGGAAGATGAGGAGTTGATGGAGATAGAGAGTTGGAAACGGGCAGAAAGAAATAAATAAAATGAAACGTGCGGGACGAACGTGGAGTTATGAGAGAGAAGAAAAAACAGAGGTAAGGTTGAGGTGGATCTATGGAGGAGTAGGGAAGCTGATGTGGCGGTGTTTGGAGGAGAGAAAAAAATTTCTCTCTGCTTTGGGTTTTAATTTATACTAGTCGCAAACTCTTACGATGTATGGAAAAAGTCAATAAATTCTTTTTTTTATATATATATAATACATATTTAAATAATAAGTATTAAGTAAATTTGGAAAAAACAAAAAACAAAGAACAAAAAAACAAAAAAAAAGAAAGAAAAAAAAACACTCATCCTAAAGCCAATGAATTTAATTCCCAAAGTTGCAAGTAAGTTCTAAAATTTCTTCAATTCTATTCACTGCTTAACCCAATAAACAACTTGTATGAATTTTTTGTTGAATGAGGTTAGTGTCTATTCTAATATCTACAATACATTTGTTATAGCACAAATGGAAATTTAGCAAAGGGAGAGAGAGAGAGAGAGAGAGAGAGAGAGAGAGAGAGAGAGAGAGAGAGAGAGAGAGAGAGAGAAACTGGAGGTGAACTACAATTGTGTTAAAAATGTTGGGAAAGTGCCTCAAATTCCTATGTTGATTAGGAAAACTAATTGAGTTTCCTTAATGAAGAAGGAAAACTAATTAGGTGATTTTTTGTTTTCTTGATGTGGAAGAAAAGGTGATTCCTTGGTGTGGAAGGAAAGAATATTCCTTGGTGTGGAAGAAAAGTGAGTCCTTGGTGTGAAAGGAAAGACTATTCCTTGGTGTGCAAGGAAAGTCTATTCCTTATTAATGAATTAATGTATTCCTTGCCCACTAAGTAATAGAATTGAAGTCTTATAAATAGACTATGTTACCAAGTATTTGGTGGTTCAGAGCCCTAGGGGGTTCTCCCCTATAGGGAGAGAAGAAGAAAGAGCACCTTGAGAAGAGTGCAACTTGAAGGTGGCTGGAGCCCTAGAGGGTTCTCCCCTATAGAGAGAGAAAGAGAAAGAGCACCTTGAGAAGAGTGCAAGTTGAAGAAGGCTTTGGCCTAGGATTCCTCCCTGCGGGGAGAAGCGAAAGGTTTTGGGTATTCTCTGAGGAGAAAGAGCACCTTGAGAAGAGTGCAAGTTGAAGAAGGCTTTGGCCAAGGATTCCTTCCTGCGGGGAGAAGCGAAAGATTTGGGTATTCTCTGAGGTTTATGGGTTAGCGCACAAATCAAGGAGAATTTGTGACGCTTGTATTAATGCAGAGAAGTATCACAAATATATTTGGGGTTTCCTCTAGAGAGTTTGTTGAGTGTTAATTCCTAGAGAGGGTATTATTGTATTTGGTGAGTACCTCAGGTTAGGCATTAACTTGAGAAGAACTATTGTAATTGCGTATTATAATAGTGGATTTATTCGGAGTTTGTCCCGTGGTTTTTTTCCCTTCAAGTTGAAAGGGTTTTTCCACGTAAATCTTTGTGTTCTTGTGTGTGGTTGTGCTTGTTATTTATTTCCGCATCCCGCAGGTTTTAGGAATAAGGTTTTTATTCCCAACAAAAAAAGATTTCAAAGCAACTATTACAAGTGGCTATAAAAGGCAAAACATAAACCTTGAGATCAAAGACAGGTAGCTCATCATCCCTCCGCTGAACTGAGAACACAAATAGACAAAGAAAACCCATCAATTTTTATGTACTAAATTGATAACAGTCCAATTGAAAAATTATAAATAAAATACTAACTACACAAATGATTCAAAACCATCAACCTTAAATGAATCAAAGAGCACTAAGTAAATAAGTGAATCATTGATCCCATAACATCCAAATTGTGAGCAACACAAAAACAATGAATCAAAGAGTTATATCTTACCCATGCTCTTGGCTTTTATCAATGACTCCGCAGATATAAGTCATTATCTACTAAGACAATAGTTATATTGTGATAGGTAGCCATTATAGTTTCTTACCTGCACCAAACAGATAAATTTTTCTTTTGCGGGGTTTTGCATATATATATATATAGGGCAAAAAAAGCTTTAAAGCTGAAGAGACTATAGATTTACCCCCAATATGTCATTCCAGCCCACATTGACTCAACCTCTACTATCCAACTTCATGTATTATTTTTTTGGAAACACAAAAGGCATTTATCACATTCCACAAAAAAACCCATTTATCACAAAACAGAGTTAATTTGGTTACTGCTTCTTGATTTTCCTAATCAAGTTTAAACTCTATATAAATTGTAAATGCCTCTTAATCCAAGTACTTTATAAGTCCAAATTAGCTACTCCTAAGGTTCTAGTACATTCCTAACGTTTTAAAATTTTCGTTGCTAGTCTACTTCCAATCCATCTAAAACCTATAAAACTACTATCTTATACTCAATAATAATTGTCCTCTCCAAACTGTAAACAAACTTAAAGACTTATTGCCATCTCTACAATTTCAGCACTTATTATTTCAACACTAAGAAATTAGACATTAGACTGCTAAATTTTCAACTTTGTCAAATCAAGCCACATCCATATCCAAGCCCAAGTTTTTGTGATGGAAAGTTCGTTCAAGCATTTCTTCGAACACTTACCTAGCTGAACTACTACAAAGACAACAAATTCTCATTCACCAATGAACAAAACCCAATTGCATATACTCAAAGTTTGCATCAAAACTTTAACACTCTAAGAAATACTTGTACAAAAGAGAGCATTGTTGGGTAAAATAGAAGAGTAAAAAAGGCTGATAAATATTATGCAGAACTTAGCATATTTGAAAAAATGTGAGTTTGTGTTCATGAATTATTTCAATATAGGCAACCATAACAAATCAGAACAGTTAAATTTAATCCAATCATCCGCAGAAAACACAATTATGACTCTAAAATTCACTTTACAATTTCAAATTGCAACATTCTCAAACCCTAATCATATTGGGGGTTTTGAGAGCGGGTGAAGAAATTACCGTTCTTGGCGGTATTTTCCCTCATCATACTAAGATCTCATGGTCGTGGGTGGTGAAGGGAATCAAAGACAAAGAGGGCAGTAGTGGCGAGACAATGGGGTTAAGGCTGTCAATTGGGAGAAGGCCGAAGAGCGGCCGATGATGGGACTGGGTTTGGCTGAAATGAAACCTTCGAGCCTCAGCTTGGACATGGACAAATCACCGTCATCATCAGTAGAAGAAAGAGCAAAAGAGAGAATCAGAGAAGGAAGAATCGTGCGACTGTGTGATAAAAAGAGGTGGAAATCTAGTAGGAAAATAGATTTAAGTAAAAGGTGACAAAATAATGAAAAAATAATAAATGATATGTAAAATTGTGAGGCTTGGAAAGCTGATGTGTCAAAATTATATGAGGTCAACAGAAAAAATAAAAAGTCAAAAAAGTTTTGGTTTTACATTTAGTATAGATTATGTAGATACAAATTTCGTACAAATGAATCACACGGTCACGAAATAGTGTAACAAATAATCAATTTGTATTTATATGTATGAAAGTGGGTACAAATCTCTAGATGATCCTTTACAATAAAGAATACAATAAATTCCTCTGATTCTATCTTCGTGATGCTCCACGATCCAAGGGCTATGAAGCTTGATCTTGAATGGTGTCTGGATATTTCTTAGTTGAGTATGTAGTTGGAAATGCTTGACTTAGAGTCGAGGGCCGTCGGCTTGATCTCGGACTAAGTTGAATGAAGATTGGAGAGGTGTCTCCCACTTTGGATTTGAAGAAATAGAAGTACGTCTGGCTTTTGGATGGACAAGAGTGCTCTTCTTGAATCTTGGGAGAGCTCTTCTTTTTTGACAGAGTGTTGATAGGGTTTTCTCCTTCTGACTCTGAATCCCCTTCTCTTCTCCAAGTAGTCTTTATTTATAGGCACTTCAAGGCTTCTTCATTAGAAATTTCATTCTTAGCATTTAATGGGATTTGATTTGATTTTGAATTTAAATTTGAATTTGGTCTTCCATTTAATTAAAACATTCCATATATAGGATTGTCCATCTGATGTTACCACATGGTTTCAAAGTTGTGACATGTGGTTTAGTCCTATTGGATGCAGTTTGTTGACTAGTCCAATATTGACACGTCATCACTTGACAATTGATTTAATCAATAAAAATTAATCAAGATCAATCGGACAGATGTAAACACGTCATAAAATTTTGACGTCTACAAATGCCCCCTCAAGACTTGGTTGCGTACACATGGGAATAAAAAAAAAAAAGTTATACTTCTCTTTTTTTTTTTTTTTTTTTTTTTTTTTTTATTATGTGGTGAGTGAGCGAGTCTCGAAATTTGAATTTGATGCTTTTGTCACGGGCTTTAAACTTACTTAACCTTTTTTTTTTTTTTTGGTCACTCACACTAGTTTTGGGTGTGAGGTGAACACTTAATTTTAAATTCACCTTGTGGCCCAGGTGAAATCAAGAGGCGGCACTGTTTTATTTTTTTCTTTTCTTTTCTTACTAGGTTTAGGGTTAGCATTACCTATAAAAAGAAGTTCTCAAGCCTTTTAGTTTTCTGCCGCACAGTGTGAAGCAAAGTTCCTTCACTGTTTCAACTTTCAATTTTTTTTCTTTTTCTTTTTCTTCAATGTTCCTTACAGCCGCAAGTCTTGGTCATCACAGGTGTTGTCCTAGGCCATCACTTGCAATATAGTAAAGCTTTCACGTGGGTCCTCAATCCTTATTGTTTCAAAAAAAAAATTTTGTTTTCTTCAATGCCCTTTACGCAACTCCTTATTGTGAAGTTTATTATCCCAAGCTATTACTTGCAACAGAGTCAGGGCGTGTGAGCTTCGTTGGTATACTATATATATATATATATATATATTTAGTGTTCTTTACGCAACTCCTACCATCAACTTTGACATAGTTAGGCGTGGAGTCATGTATTAAACTTTTTTTTTTTTTTTGGCCCTTCTGACTTATTTTCTTTCTTGCAGGAATTCAGTTTCAAGCTTCAATAATTAACCTGCACACCGGGGCTGGGTTAATCTTGCTATCCTTGTTTCGTTCTTCTTCGCTTCGACACTTCGTTGCTTCTTCGCTTCGACACTTCGTTGTTTCTTCACTTCGACACTGCATTGTTTCTTCATTTCGACACTTCGTCGCTTCTTCACTTCGACACTTCATCGCTTCTTCACTTCAACACTGCATTACTCCTTTGCTTTTAACACTGTGTTTCTTCGCTTCACTACTGCATTGTCGTACATCCCTTGTTGCTTCACACCGCCATCCTTGGTGTTAGAGTTGATAACCGAGCTTCGTTTTCTCATCCGTCGCTGCCACGCTTGCAACTCGCCACTTAAGCTTCATCTTCTCGTTTGCTACTACTACACTACGTAAACTTCACTTATTCGTCTGCCGCAGTTCTATTTCGTGACCATTGCTTCACCGTTGCGTGAGGTGTCTAACCTTCATTATCTTGACACACGTACGTGGTATTACGAGGCATTATACTTAAGACCACTTTGGTCTTGGCCCCCTTTACTTTGCTCCTTTTCATGAAAGTTCTTTTTATTTTTATTTTTTTATTTTTTTGTTCACTTCTCAGGTGTGCACCCGGTCTTCCTCTTCGTCATGGTTCTTCATCTCTTTGCTCACAATGGTTGTTTTTGTACCCTACTGAGTCATACGGATGAACCCATGGAGGAAGGGATAACTTTGGTAGTATTTCCTTCTGCCGGTAACATTTATTTTTCATCCCCCACAGATGTCAATCGAACTCCTCGCCTGTCCCAATGGTGGTCTGAATCCTCCCGCAAACTCTAAGACCCATCCAAAAGGGATTCGCATCCTATCCAGTCGAAGATTTTTACATTGTGTTCTTCCCTTCATTTCGGTGTTAGTCATACGGGTTTATTCCCGCTACTTGCGCGTCGTATAAGCATTGGCGAGGCACATTGGACGACTACCTCAAGAACTCCTCCGCTCTAATATACAGGGGAGTTTTCTAACATTTGTACGTATTAGGAGTGGTTAAAAGATATACTCAACCGGAATTAAAAAAAAAAATCCCCGCTGATGCTAAGATTTATGGCGCGCTCTACGCCTCTCTATTCATTTATGACCGAAATGTCCATGCCATGCAAGCCTTCTTCAAATATTGGTGTCCAGCCACAAATACATTACATACATCCGTAGGAGAGATTTCTATTACTTTATGGGATCTATGTCGAATTGGAGGGCTCCCCTTGTATGGATCTTTTTACGATGAAGTTGTTCTGAGCGCAAAAGAGATGTCATCCCTCCCTTTGAGTTGCGAGTATTTATTCGCTGCATTCCATCACCTGAATCTCGAGCTTGGCGGCCCCCATTTGGTCATTTCTACAGAGTGGGTAGGGTTTTGCGACCTTGAAAATGCCAGGCCTAATCAAATTAGCCTATTTACCAGGGAATACAAATTCCCCCAACCAATATGATAGGAGAGCAGCCAGCCAAGTCTCCTCTTTAGCCTTTTCCAACACTTTCAATATTCTGAAAGGGGCTTCCTCGTCTTTAGTGTGACATTGATTATGATAAGTCGTGATGATCCCGCGCGGATTTTGGGATAACTTTCCCCTCACCACTCTCTTCAAACATCGTCAGTTAGAAGGTTTTTGATACCTAACAGAGCCATGGAACCAAAACCCTACCCACTTAGTAGAAAGTGACCAAATGGGGGCCACTAAGATCGAGACTGAGGTGATGGAATGTAGCGAATAAATACTCGCAACTCGAAGGGAGGGATGACATCTCTTTTGCGCTTGGAACAACTTCATCGTAAATAGATCCATAAAAGGGGAGCCCTCCAATTCGACATAGATCTCATAGAGTAATAGAAATCTCTCCTACGGATGTATGTAATGTATTTGTGGCTGGACACCAATATTCGAAGAAGGCTTGCATGACATGGACATTCCAGTCGTAAGTGAATAGAAAGGCGTAGAGCACACCATAAATCTTAGCATTAGTGAGGGTTTTTTTTATTCCAGCCGAGTATATCTTCTAACCACTCCCAATACTTAAGGATCTAAGAAAACTCCCATGTATATTGGAGCGAAGGAGTTTTTGAGGTAGTCATCCAATGTGCCTCGCTGACACATATACGATGCGCAAGATGGGGGAATAAACCCACATGACTGACACTAGAATGAAGAGAAGAACACAATGTAAAAATCTTTGACTGGAGAGGATGCGAATCCCTTTTGGATGGGTTGAAGAGCTCGCGGGAGGATTCAAACCACTACTGTGATAAGTGGGGAGTTCGATTGACATCTGTGGGGGATGAAGAATAAATGCTACCGGCAAAAGGAAAAACCGCCAAAGTTATCCCCTCCTCTATGGGTTCGTCCGTATGACTCAGTAGGGTGATAAACTAATTCTTGGGAGTCTTCGCAGAGTTGACAAAAACAACCATTGTGAGCGAAGAGATGAAGAACCACGACAAAGAGGAAGACCAGGTGCACACTTGAGAAGTGAAGGAAAAAAAAAAAAAAAAAAACTTTCATGAAAAGGAGCAAAGAAAAGGGGGCAAGACCAAAGTGGTCTTAATTATAATGCCTCGTAATGCCACGTACGTGTGTCAAGATAATGAAGGTAGACACCTCACGCAATGGTGAAGCGACGGTCATGAAGTAGAACTACGACAGACGGATAAGTGAAGTTTACATAGCGAAGTAGTTGCAGACAAATAAGGGTTGCAAGGCGAAGAAGCAACACAGTGTTGAAGCGAAGAAGCAACGCAGTGTTGAAGTGAAGAAGCGACGCAGTGTTAAAGTGAAGAAGCGACGCAATGTGGAAGCGAAGAAGTGACGAAGTGTCGAAGCGAAGAAGCGACGCAGTGTCGAAGCGAAGAGGCAACGAAGTGTTGTCGAAGCGAAGAAACAACGCAGTGTTGAAACGAAGAAGCAATGCAGCAGTAAAGTAAAACAAGGCGTTGAAGGAAAATATGTCTACTCTTGTATTACTAAAGATTCTATCGTCGGAAATAAAGTTGTTTCAGAAGAGCCTGCTCACAAGAATTCAAGAATATAAAATATATATATATATATATATATATATATATATATATATATATATATATATATAAAAGGAACCGATTGAACTAAAGGAGAAGAAGACAAAGTGGAAGTTGGTACATGACCAACACATGATGGCTTGGGATTGTGGCTAAGGAGAAGAAAAAAAAAATCAGTGGCTTCAAAGTTGACGGCGCGGGACAGCAACTTGAGGAGGATTTGCGGCTATAATGAGTCGCGGCTAAGAAGAAAAGAAAGAGAAAAAAAAAAAAGTGAATAAACTCAAGTGTCACTTCATTTTAAAATAAATTATTATTGCTTATTTAGTGGAATTGAACTTTAAATGAGTGACACAATTTATGATCTAGATTCATAAAAAAATAAATTTGAATCATTATCTAGATCCTTTGTATTTAAATGCAAATACAAAATATCTTGATTCAAAAAATACATTTATATTATGAATTTAAAAATTATATTTTCATTAATTTTAAATTCACACTTTTTATATGTAGTATATTCATATTCTTTAAAGTAAAATTGAAAGTTATATTTTTTTTTAATACTTTCATCCAAAATAGATTAGGCATTATATAGTTTATATAAGAATCAAGCCATACATAGAACCTTTTTAAAAATAAAAAAAAATAAAAAAAAGAAGAAGAAGAAGATATATTATCATATATTAAATAATAATAATAATAATAATAATAATAATAATAAAAACTAAAATCAATTTACTCTTATATATTGAAATGACTTGCCTTTTATTTTACTCAATAATATACCTACGAATTGATATGATGTCTTTTTTTTTTTTTTTAAAAGAAGAAGTAGTATTATAAACAAAAATGTACATAAACAGTTCAAGATGACTAATTTATACAATACAACACGTAGCATAGACATCTCTTTCACAATATAAATGTGTCACACAGATTCATATTGTCGTAACTGACTTTCTTCTCAACCTATAAATATCCACATCCATGCCCATCTACCGCTACTTTTAATTTTTTGAATTAATTTCTCTCAGATTCTCTCTCTGTCTCTTTCTACTTGCTCTCTGCTCTGAGTATTTGCGTAAGTATTTGAGTTTGAAGAACAAAGGAGGATGTTAAGGTTGAGGTTGCTGTTTGTAGAAAGAGACGGAAGGGTGTGGACTATGAAGCACTAGTACTCCAAAAATGGAGCCGTATCTGTGCCGGATACTTTTTGGGTACTCGTACTCTTGGGGTACTTCTGCATGCGTACCCTAGGCGTACCCAAATTTTTCAAAAAAAAAAAAAATCGTTTTCTTTCATTTTTTTTTTCTACTGGATATGTCACAAAAATGGATAAAAGTAGTGAAAGTGGTGGAAACATGAACTTTAGGTAGAACTATATGGATGTACACTTCTTTTATTTACTCTTTTGGATCTTGATTTGTAATTTAAAGACCATTTAATGGCAATAGATATACTTTATTATCTATAATTACTCTTAAATTGACATATACTTATCAATATATGAAAATTATATGGATAATAATATGTAAAAAAAATTAATAAAATATATATCCCCGCCGTACCCGTACCCTATTTTTCTAAGAATTGTCATACCGCCGTACCGTACCGGTACCCATACCCTAAAACGTACCCGTGTTTCTTAGGGTGTGGACGATATGGATGTGGGGGTTAGTGCTTCTTAAACCGCACTTCAAGATCAGTCGATGCAATCATCAAGGCCACTACTGACCCGAATGTGTTGTTGAATGTGATGCGTCAGGTGGAGGCCATTCTCCAACGGGTCTTGGCCTAGATATTGCCAAATCTCACTCTTCCTTAACCCAAACCCTCTAATTCCTCTCTCTTTCTTCAATTTTTTGCTTGTATTTTTTGGGTGTCAGAAAATAATGGCTATGCCGAGTTGGATTATGAAGGGTTTGAGCCCAGTGGTTTGGGTCGGTTGATTGAATCTCAGGTTGCTATTTCGGTCACAAACGCGTGGGTCTGAGACTCTGAGTCCCTAGACTGGATAAACAACTTTGAGTCTACTGGCTTCAATCAATGACACCATAAAATATTTTTATATATATTACATATATAATATGGTCACCATTATGTGTTAATTTGACAACCATAATTATATGTGTTTTATTAAAGAGTGACAAATAAAAAACATGTGTAATGTGGAAGCACGAAAACCACTTACCACACTTCCATGCTACATGTGTTAGTGGGGTAGTAATTCGCTTGAATTAACTTCTACTAGTGGGCAGTTTTTGGTTGGAAATAACTTCTAGCTACTATTGCCTATATATAAATAGATGCTCATCTCTCCAGAAAAACTCTTACACAAACCACAAACCCCTCCAGAGAACTTTTAAGAGAACTAAAGAGAATATGGAGATCTTTTGAGATTAAGATCATGAGAACTTGAGATTCTGGGCCTTTGCCCGTTTGAGAGATTTTTTTAAACTTTGAAGTGAGTGTTTGTTCATAGAATACTTAGCTTACATGCTAGTAAGTCCACTTTGTAATTATTCCTTTGAGATAACGAATGTTTACGCATATGTGAATATATGAATGTTTATATGATTTCTGCTTTGATTTGCATGTTTTGACTGTCAATGCGCTCTTGATTACCCTCGATTTGCTACTAAAAGACTTAGTAGATATTCAATGTGCTCCTGGATGATTTTAATTTGAGATGTGTTCCTGAATACTGATAATTAGTTTATTGAATGATTAATGACTTGAGTCTGAATTATTAACTGCCTGAATTTGTCACTACTGCACACTGATGCAGTGTCTGCTAAATATTCTGCTTCGATGCAAATATTTTTAGTGATCATGAAGTTCAATTTAGCTACTTGTGATGAGAATAAGGTTATTGAAGCCCACTCATATGAAATGTTAACTTAGAAATCAATGTGTGACTTGGCAATCTACCCATTTTCTTTTTGTCAGTTATTTTCCTACACTTTATTTTCCAACATTTTACTTTCTCAGCACTTTAATCTTCTAGTACTTTACCCTTTTCTTGCAATTTTTAAAGTTATTGGGCAAATTCAATTACCAAGCCTATAAGACTTCGATCGAAGTCATATTGTGGTTCTAAAACATACTTCAAGGCACTAGACCATCTACAAGTTAAAACAAATTTATTTATTTTTTCCCTTCAAACAAATTGGCAACCATTCTTTATAATTTCTAGTTTGGCAAGAAACAATCGGGTCAGGTAAACAAGGTCAGAACTTGAACGGATTGGGTTTTGAATTCAAATTGGTCGAATCGGTTCACTGTCTCAGATTTTCATTTTTGGGTTTCTAAATGAGTGGGTTTGAGTTCGGATGGGTCGGTAATCAAGAGTCAGTCTAAAATTTTGCGGTGGTGAACAGTAGACATTGATCTTGTGGTGGTCGGGTCAGACAACCAAGTTTGGATTCAGGTCAGGAAAATGGAATCAGATCCTAGGAGAGGATGGATTTCAAGAAAACAGGATGAATTGTGAGTCTTGTAAGTTGTGTCTGTGAGTGAATTTGGCAACGCATTTTTTTTAATGAAAATTCTTTATAATTTTTCTTTGTATGTTGTTAGGACTTATAATTCATGCACTTTTCTATTATAGGTTAAACAATGTCCAAGAAAGTTGTCTAGTTCATACAATTTCCTTGACAATGATTCATTTATTTCATACAACAAACTGAACAAAGCCTAAAGAAGCCACCAAGTTGTAAGAGACTAAATCATCACATTAATATGAAAGAGCACGACAATTCAGAACCAAAGTATTATCTTTGTGCAATCTGGACAATTAGCTTTCGTCTGAAACATTTCTGTAGTGCATTAGACAAGGAAATAACTTCAGTTAATTTGTAAACTACACTTGCTGTATAGGACATAGGGTGAGCTCAGGAATTTAAATCCCATATGGGTATTATTTTCCATTCAGAAAAAACCTGACTTAAATCAAGCTTATTGTTAAATTAAACATGTTGAAAGTGCAAGTCTCTCTGCTCAAGGATTTCATGTAACTCTATTCTTCATAAAAGTTTTGAAGTAGAAAAGTACTGCACGATTTATCAGGATACAGTTTCCAGAGAATCACCATAGCCTCTTGATGTCATAAAGCCAAAAGATTTCAAGCGAAAGGAAAAGGAAGATTTCACTTTCTGCCCAAGTTGAGTTTCTCAAAGTTAAAAACATAGAAGTTATGGGCCTGTTTGGTACGTGTTATCGTTTTCTGTTTTAGTTTCGTGACTTTTTACTTTATTGAAGTTGGAACTTTAATCCTGATTTGAATTCAAGATTGTAAAAAAAATTCTGTTTGGTACATAGTTTTGGTTTCACAACTGAAATCACAATTTAAAAAAAAAAATTGTATTTGGTACATAGTTTTGGTTTTTAGATTTAGTTTTTATTATTATATTATTAATTTTTTTTTCTTTTTTTCTTTCCTTTTTTCCCCACCACCCACGTACACCACTTTTTTTCTTTTTTTTTCCCCACCATCCACGTACCCCCCCCCCCCCCCACCCCCCCCCCCCTCTTTTCTTTTTACTTTTCCCCCACCAGACATACATCCCCCCTCCCCCATTTCTCTCTTTTTTTTCTTCCTTTCTTCTTGTTGCTTCCTGAACTTTCCTTTCTTCTTTCTTTTTTTTTTCCCCTTTTGTTCTCTTTCTCACCGTCTCTCTCTTCACTTCTCTTCTTTCTCTATTTTTTTTTCTTTTCCCCTTTTCTTCTCTTTCTCACTGGGACAATAACCCAAACCATCCGACACACACCATCACAAGTACCCATCACAAGTACCCTTCTATCTTCACAAAAAATTATTCTTACTCACAAGTTTTAAAAAAAAACTTGTGAAAAAGGATATGGCAAACCATCCGTCACACACACTCACAAGTACCCATCATTTGGAAATAAAAATCCAGTGTCACCCATCTTCAATAATGTTCCTGCTGCTGCAGATACCAAGAAGAGTGGCGGTACCACTGCCAAGTACAAGCAGAAAGGTGTGATGGTGTTGTGTTGGGTTTTGTTGTGTTTTTTGGATCATTACAGAGATATGGATTAGATTTTTTTTAGTGTTGTTGTGTTGGCTTTTGGGTGATTTGTTAGCTTGAATTAGGGTTTTTCCATGGGTAAGTTTGAACAATCGGCCATGGTGGCCGTATGTGGTGTTCTTGAAGAAATTGTAATGGCCGAGTGAGAGAGAAGCAGCACAGCATCTGGAGGAGAGAGAGAAAATTGGGAGAAAAGAAGAAACGTGTGGGCCCAGTAACGGTAATAAACTGGGACCCACAAGAATTGAGTCCAGATTTGAATCCGGACTGGATTCAAAAACAAGGCAAAGGCAGAACTCAAATTTGGCATGGGACCCATATAAAATTCAAGTTGGGATTTCAATCCTCACTTAAATCACGTGTATCAAACATCTTTTTTTGGTGTGGGACCCATTGATTTTGTATTTGAATCACAGAATCCGGATTTGAATCCGGTGTACCAAGCACGCACTATACTTGTGGGGGAGTAAAAAGTACTTAATCTTGAAACATAGAATAGGATTCTTAGACATGATCAAGAACAACCCTTTAGTTTCATCAGTTGACTTAGCCTGTTTACCTTTGGGAATCAAAAGTTTCATGCACATCTCTAATTATGAATTTCTGCTTCATTAATCAAATTGGTTGTGTGCTGAAATTTATGGAAGTTGCTCATCTTGGCTAAGAACCAGTGTTATGTTGATGGATGGAAAGTTCAAAGTTGTGAATTTATAGTTCTGTAACAAGCTTATAGCATAAATTTTTATTGGTGATATATAGATATTAGAACGCTATAAGCTCAAATAAAGATGCATGTACAAAAAGGGAATAAAACAAGGGAGTTTAGGCTTTAAGGGAAACAAATAAGAGAGATATGAACTGAAAGTTTCAAAGGGAGGTTGGAGGAGACAATAGACTTAGAACAGATTCAACAATCTTGCTCCAGGAAGCCATTCGATGAATTGCAACTATACACTACATTTCTATATGCTTTAAACTACCAAATGCAGTGTCACAATTAGCAGCCACATTTCGATGAATGATGTCAATTTGATTAAAGTTTGTGAAAGAGTATCAGAAGATTTTTATGGCCTCAAGAACATGTCTTGACTTTTGATATGACACCATAGTTCCATAACTGCATTTTTTCAATGACATAGGCGAAATTTCCCTAATCTCTGGTGTTCAAATAATATGCCGACCATACAATTGGAAAATTTCATTTTCCAATTGCTGGAATATGAAATTTCTAAACCTTCAAGCAGACCTCAAAACACCAAGTGAAGTGGAGACAAGGAGATACTAATCCCATATTGACAAAACGAAAGATCTCTTATACGTTTATATGTTGCAAAAGAAGACAACATATCGCCGAGCTTTGTAATGCGAGCTTTTAACCCAAGTGGGGGCATAAAAGTGATGGGACATTGGCCCAGCCCAGCGGGTCGGATTCTGTGGGGCTCTTGTACTGACCTGCCCATTCCAAGCAAAGAGATGGACTAAAGGACTTGGGCGAAGGCTTGGGTCCAGTGGTTCCTAACGAGGAGGGCAATGCGTGAGGCTAGTTTCACATAGCAGCGATAACTTCCAGCTCCTGGCAGTGGAAGGATAACGGGTCAGTGCCTCCTAGATCCAACATGACCTTCTGGGTTGAACCCAATATTGGACCATCACTTTTTTGGGTCTAGATTTTTTTTTTCCTTTCTTACTTAGCTCAAAACTAATTATTTTGACATAAACATTAAACAAGCATCCCTTTATTTTTGAAAAATATAAACATCCAACATTTTCATAATACTGTTTGGCATGTCACCAACTCCAAACCTGCTCTGAGCTCCCAAGAGCTACAAATGCACCAATTACTCTAAGTGAAATAAAAAGCAAATGGTATAGAAGTTTATTGAACTCATATGATGTTGTCAACAAAATGATTTGAGAAAGTTCTAAACCTAATGGAAATGGAAGTTGGATAAATTATAAAAGTAGTACGTAATGGGAAGGATGTACCAAATAAGACATAACTAGAAGAAAAGATAATGATTAATGGAGATTTTAAGATAAATATATGTATATTCAGAAAACATGAATTTTAATGTTTTTTACTACAATTCTTACATTGAAATTACATACTTTTATTTTATCACCTACATCTCCCCAATTGCCCTCTATTCCATATTTTGTTGGTTAAGGAATTCACTTCTACTTCTAAAGTATTCCTATGATTCTGATCCGATGATAAATATTCTGATCCATATTTATATTTATCTTAAAATCTCCATTAATCATTAATCATTATCTTTTTTTTTTTCTTTTTTTTTTTTTCTAAATCTAGCTTATTTGGTACATGTTTTTGAAGAAAATTCATTTCCCTCAATTGAATTTAATTACTACACTATTACACCATTTCCCTATTATATAATTGGAATAGAATTCTTTAGTGTCCACTTTTCCATACTTCAAAAAATAACCATCTTACCTAATTGAGTGATATAACAATAAAGCAAATTAGGAACATAAAGGAAAATTCAAATTTTTAAATTTCAAATTTAAATTTAAATTCCATAAGATTTTTTTTTTTTTTTTTTAAAAAAAAAAAAAAAAAAAACCTCTTAACACACGCACATGTGAAAATACTAGTAAACACTACCATTATCTTTGCTTCCAAAAAAATTCAGATTCTATGCCGAATTATCCGGGATTTAGATTTTTTGGTGCCTTTATAGAATTTGGTTTCCATAAAAACTATATCATCCTCCTATAAAGATCCTACAAATGTCTCTTTTGATCATGTGCATTTGAAGAAGATTAAACTACCAAGCCTTCGAATTGTCTGATTATAGCCTCAATGATTTTTGAGATGAGAAACACAATTATAGTTAGTAGAGGCAGAGGAGGAGTAGGAGAGCTAGAAGGAGTAGAAGCATCAAGAGATAAAGAACAAGAAGAAGAAAATACTTATGAAGGTGGCAATACATGTTTATGTGATCGGATCAGTGAATTACCAGAATTCGTTGAAGTTGAGGTATATCTAAACTTCTCAAGTCATCTACTTTTTTCTTTTCCTTTTTAACAAACACACCTCCATTGGGTTTTGAACTTAAAAACCTCAACCTCTACCCACACTTGTGAGAAGAGTAAGTGCCATTTGAGTCAAGGCTCATTGGCCTTTCCAAGTGATTTAGATAAATATACAAAATGCATGAATATTTACACAAATCCATGTAATTATCCTAAAAAAACTTCTTCCTCATCTTTTTTTTTTCCCCTTTTAGATTATCTTTTCAGACTTTAATTTTATTCCAAAATATGTATACAAACTACAATCCCATTATTTTTAGTATGAATATCGTTAGTTGAAAGTTAAGATGTCTCCATGATTAAATTGTTTGAATTATTGTGTACATAGGTTCAGAACATCAAGAGGATGAAGAAGAATAGAAGAACATGAAGGAGGAGAGGAAACTTAGTCACCAGCTTTATAGCTATGTTCTCTGGATCATACAAATGCTCAAAGATAGCAGGGCTGTCCAAAGCTGGGAGATCTTTCTCCTTTCTAACTTCACACTTCCCTTGTATTGCTATAACAGGCATTTCACTACTTCTTCACTGTAATAAACCTGAAGATACAGTTAACAAGGAACATCTTGGGTGACAGTACTCTACACACTATAAATAGTCATGGTGTTCAAACAAGGATATTAAGTGGTGTGGGGAGATTGTGGGACAAATATGTGCCGGTGAGGCCTTTTATAAACAAGCCATTGTTTGTGGAAAATTGGACGCTCTATTGGTAATTTCCTGCAGATGGAAACAAGAAACGTTTTAGATTATCTCCCTCATACCTTGTGGAGTATATGCTTGAAAATTCAAAATGCAAGAAAAATTAGTCATAGCAGATTGATGTTGAGATCATGTCAGACTATTCTTGGCAATTCTATTAATGGGAAGGAGGCATTTCTTACAAACGTTCTCAACATCAATCTGCACCGGAAGATGAATGCCAAAGAGGATAAAGCCGATAGGGAAATAGAAGAAGAGATGAGTCGAATCTTGAACTTCAGGTTGAACATGTGTTTCTCATTATGTGCACCTGGCATGAATGCTACCTGGCATCCTCTTGTCATGGTGGCTATTGCAAACTAAGCATGAAATCACATCTTTAAGTTTCCTTTCATCATGTGCACTTGAAGAGGCTTCAACTACCAAGTGTTGGAACTGTATGGTTATGCCTTTAATGTTTTTTTAGATGAGAAAAACAATTATAAGTAGTAGAGGTAGAGGAGAGGGGCCAGAATGAGTAGAGACTGAAGGAGGCAAAGAAGAACAACAAGAAGAAAATACTTATAAAGGTGGTACTAAATATGGTATGATTGGATCAGTGAATTACCAGAATCCTTTGAAGTTGAGGTATATCTAGACTATCAATTCATGGTTATTTATAATTAGACAAATGTCAAAACTTTGTTAACTAAATGACTTATAGCTTTAGATCATTTCAATGCCACCAGGTTGCTTGTGGCAGCATCTTGATGTATTAAAAGAAATGACTTGTCAATAACAATGAAAAAGATTTTGTTGAGCATATCTCATTTAACATTAATGTGCTATCATAGATGGCTGCTTTTGTATAAGAGTACAGTGACTTAAAACAGTTTTATATTGATGAGGCAATCAAGATCCTTACTTAAAATTGAAATTAACATATTAAGAAATTTTCAAGTTTTGCTTCTTCTAATGGTGACATGACTTATTCAGCTTCTTGAATTCATCTGTCCACAAGACTTCGGGAAGTTTCCATATTTGTGCACAATCAAAAGAGGCCGACAGCAATCTCTCAAGGTGGCCTGAAAGGAGTGGGAAGACCAATGCTTGAAATAAAAAATGTACTTGGTACCATCACCTGACCATTTGGGATCTATCCTTTCTGAAATGAACCAGAAAGGATGCAGGACCCATTGGATGGGGAGTGTTAAGAGGATAGGCAGGAATGCAGGAAATGAGATGCCACTGTCCACATCTTGGGTGATAGTTTGATTAGTGATAGCCCTTTGAAAACAGTAAGAGGTTATCAGATCCACTGCTGAAGCATGTCTTAAGAAATTACTGAATCACATTAGAATATGAATTATATTGTTTATTTTTCATAAGTAAATATGAATTTAATTGTTGGAAGTGGATTAACTCGATGTCAACATCAATGGAGGATGTGTAACTGCTCAATTTCTGCACCATCATTTCATTACTAGCTCCACAAGCTTATCTGAATACAGAAAAATGTAGACTTGTCCCCTGTTCTCATCTTATTCCTAGATATGTTTTGTTTCTAAGATAATTTATATGTAGTAGCACATCATATTTTTTGCTAAGTCCCTGCCAATGTGTACTTTCACCAATGCAAGTAGTCAAGTTTATAAACAAACTAAGCATCTATAGTCCTTTTACCTTTGCTGGGATCCTTTAATATGGCATGAGCCCTCATCTATTATCTAATCAACATGCTTACTAAGATTCTTCAGCAATGAGGATCATTCAAATGGAGCCCACATTGCTCATTGGGTGTATCCTGATATATTCTGCAGTACCTTACTGCAGGAGGATATTAAGCAAATTGATATACAGTTTCAACACATTCAGGCAAAAATCTTAACTAAAATATCCAGCATCTTAAAATCAATTTCCTTGTGCCCTTCTGCATGGATAGGGGATGCCATGGCTTTGCGTTTTAGTTCCGTTGAAATGTCATTAATATTATCTGTGAAATGAAGGTGGAAAGTTTTTATGCAACCTTATATGATCATGAAAGGCTTTGTTGGAACCTAAAATAGAAGTAATATTTGATCACACCTCATACTCATCCAGCAAAGAGATAGATATACGGATGATGTGCAAGCTGTCGGTCTCAAATATAATCTCAGTGCAAGAAATACATGGCAATAAAATTGAAGAGCAACATAGAATAGAAATAATGAGATTTCATGAATTCAAGTTAAAAATGTATGCATTATAAGTTGTAACCACATACAAATAAAAATTGTTTAAAACTCAAACAAATTGGGATGAGATAGTCCCTTTAGAAAAACTCAAATAAATTGGGATGAGATAGTCCCTACAGAAAAAACTCATTAAAAAATGTGTTATCAATATCCGTAGTCACAATTCAACCTCTTTTCTACAAACCCAAACTCATTAAATTTTAGACAAAGACCCCACTTTATCCAAACCGAACCACCAGACCGAATTCCACCATTCACGGCGCTGAAAGTTTAGACTGAAACCCACTCATCTACGACTCCAGAATTGTAGTCCGGGACTCAAACCCACGCGTTTGAGACTGAAAGAGCAACCTCAGATTCAAACCCATCCGTGTACAGAAAACTCTAAGGGAACAGAGGAGAACCTCACGCCTCTTTAGAAACCATGACCCCACCCGACCCAACAAATTCAAGGGTTTCAATGATCAAAATTGAAGAAAGAGTGAGGCATTAGAGGGCAAGCAGAAACCCGCCAAAGAAAAACCCATATTGTTAATGACCCGTTTCCTCAACCCAAAAAATGAAGGGTTTCGTTGATCAAATCAGAAACAGAGATGAATTAGAGGGTGGTTTGGGTTAGCGATGAGCGAGATTTGGCAATCATCAAAGCCAAGACATGTTGGCGAATGGCCTCAACTTGACGCTTCAGACTCAACAACACAATCGGGTCAGTGGTGGCATCGGCGATCGCATCCACGGCTTCCAACTGATCTCGAAGTGCAGTGTAAGAAGCGCTAACTCCCACATCTACATCGTCCACACCCTTCCGTCTCTTCCTACAAACAGCAACCTCAACGTTAACATCCTCCATTGTTCTTCAACCTCAACAAAATCAGAGCAGAGAGCGTGTAGAGAGAAACAGAGTCTGAGAGAGAAAAATCAATTCAAAAATTAAAAGTAGCCGTTGGAAGGATATTGAGGTGGATATTTATAGAATGACAAGAAGGGCGGTTACGGCAGTAACAAATCTGCCGTTTAAAATCAAGGCCTAAAAATTGTATTTTTATTTTGAAAGACATGTCGTATTGTCTAAAACTAAGTCATCTTGACCTCTCTTTATGTTTATTTGTTTATAATATATAGAGATAATACCACTTCTGCATTTAAAAGATAAAAAATAATTGTATGGGACTAAACATAATCTAATTACATTCATATTTCTTCATAATCTCAAAAAATTATTAATAAATAGATATATATATAAAAAAAAAGTAAGGAATATGGATATCAAGTGTTTGTACAAATATGAGCGGAGTGTTTATATTCCATTTATTTTAAATTTAAGTATAGAATATTCCTTTAAAAAGTTGGAAAAAGAGGGGTGGAGTGTTAATTATTTTGCAAATTTGGGAGCGAAGTGTCATTTCTCCAAAATTAGGTGTAACGAGTCTAGTTTCCCCAAAAAAATGGGATGTCAATATAATTTGTTTTATAATTTAATTAGGTTCATATTTCTTCATAATCTCAAAAAATTATTAATAAAAGATATATATATATATATATATATATATATATATAAAAGTAAGGAATACAGATATCAAGTGTTTGTACAAATATGAGCACAAAATGACTCAAAGGAAGGAGGCAAAGTTCCTGAGAAAGTAAACTCAAAGACAGTTTTAGAGCAATTGACAAATTAAGGAAAATGAGTATTCTATTTGTTGTTGTTGTTTCTGTTGTTAGCAAGAATCTCCAAATAATGAAAGGCAAAATCTGAAATTTTCTAGGCTAGAGCATCCTGAGATTGAACACATTATAGTGAATCAAGATTTTTTTTTTTTTTTTTTTTAAGGAAATATTAATAATATGAAGATTTATAGGTCTAATTTTTTTAAAAGGTTCTATGTATTCCAGCATTTCTATTTTTATAAACTATATAATGCATAATAAATATTTCTTTTCTTTTTTTTGCTAAACATAATAAATATTTCTTATACCTTGACTTTTGTTCCCTTTTATTCAAATTTGAGATTATGAAGAAATAGATATAGATATATAAAAGTAAGGAATATGGATATAAAGTGTTTGTACAAATGTGAGCACAAAATGACTCAAAGGAAGGAGGGAAAGTTCCAGAGAAAGTAACTCAAAGACGGTTTTAGAGCAAGACCTAGACCATAAAGATCACTTAAAAAATTTAGGAAAATGAGTATTCTATCCGATGATCAGTGGTGGCTCCAAGAAATTTTTTCTAGGGGGTCATTAAAAAACTGTGATTTCCTTATAAAAAAATTTGTTCATAGTAATAGCAAAAAAATAAAGGATAAATTATAAGACATTCTCCATGTGATATGTGGACAAATAGACAAAAAGAATTAAATTTAATTAAACTATGCATTTATGATTAATTAAATTAAATGCGCTAACCACTTAAGTTATTAATTAACCACTCACAAGTAGCATCCAAAGGAATAAGGTCTTACCTCACAACACAAACAATCATTACAACATCAAATGCATAAAAAAAGAAACATAGTTTATAGTTAGTAGAGGCAGAGGAGGAGTAGGAGGGCTAGAAAGCTTCAAGAGATAGAGAACAAGAAAAAGAAAATAGTTATGAAGGTGGAAATACATGTTTATGTAATCGAATCAGTGAATTACCAGAATTCTTTGAAGTTAAGTTTTATCTTTACTTCTCAAGTCATCTATTTTTTATTTATTTTTTAATGTTACACCCAATTGGGTTTTGAACTTAATAATTACATATAAACTCCACTTGTGAGAAGAGGAAGCGCCACTTGAGTCGAGGCTCATTGGCCTTTTCAAGTCATTTATATAAATGTACAAAAGAAATATATACAAAATGCATGTATATTTACACAAATCCATGTAATTATCTTGAAACTTTTTCTTCCTCATGTTTTTTCCCTTTCAGATTATCTTTCCAAACTTTAATTTTATTCTAAAATTAGTATACATAATTTAATTGATACAAACAGCAATCCCATTATTTTTGGTATGAATATCGTTCGTTGAAATGTTAAGATGTCTCCATGCTTAGTGTTTGAATTATTGTGTACATAGGTTTAGGAAGATGAAGAGGATGAGAAGAAGAGAAGAACATGAAGAAGGAGAGGAAACTTAGTCACCAGCTTTATAGCTTTGTTCTCTGGATCATACTGCTCAAAGATAGCAGTGCTGTCCAAAGCTGGGAGATCTTTCTTCTTTCTAACTTCACACTTCTCTTGTATTGCTATAACAGGCAATTTCACTACTTCTTCACTGTAATAAACCAGAAGATAAAGTTAACAAGGAAAATCTTGGGTGAGGTAAAAAAGAAGAAGCTGAATAACTAAAGAATAAGCATACAACACATAATTATCAGAAAGTAGGATCAAAAGCAGTTCATACACACATTGGAAAAATCTTAAGTTTGATTTCTTAGAACTCTACATACCATAAGAAGTCATGCTGTTCGAACAAGGATAATAAGTGGCATGGGGAGATTGTGGGACAAAAATGTGACGAGGAGGCTCCTTATAAACAGGCCATCATTTGTGGAACATTGTACACTAGAAATTGAAATTAACAAATTAAGAAAATTTAAAGTTTGCTTCTTCTATTGGTGACAAGACTTACTCACCTTCTTGAATTCATCTGCGCACAAGACTGCTGGAAGTTGCCATATTTGTGCACAATCAAAAGAGACCGACAGCGATCCCTCAAGGTGGGCTGAAAGGAGTGATAAGACCAAAGCTTGCAAAAAAAGGATAGGCTGGAATGCAGAAAATGAGATGCCAATGTCCACATCTTGGGTGATAGTTTGATTAGTGATAGCCCTTTGAAAGTAGTAAGAGGCTATCAGATCCAATGATGAAGCATGTCTTAAGAAATCACAATAGAACATGAAGTTAATTGTTGGAGGTGGAATTCACTCGATGTCAACATTATAGTTTTTCAGAAATATCTTAGTAGAATCACATTCTTTCCATTTAGAGGAGCTCTATACATATACAGAAAATATAAGGAATGGGCCATTAAGAATGGGCCTAACATCCTAACATAACTAATGGGCCTAATCTAATATCCAACACTCCCCCTCAAGCTGGAGCAAAGATGTCAATCAAGCCCAACTTGACAATAGATGACTGGAGTAGAGAAGGTCCCACAGGTTTAGTGAGTACGTCAGCAGTCTGGTCTGATGAAGGTACAAAAGATGGAACGATAATACCAGAACGAATCTTTTCCCGAATAAAGTGTATATCCACTTCTATATGTTTGGACCGCTCATGGAGAACAGAATCTGATGCGAGCATAATAGCAGACTTGTTATCACAAAACAATTGAGATGAATCTTTTTCTGTAAAGCCTAACTCATTAAGAATAGACCGAAGCCACAAAATTTCACATGTGCCTTGAGCCATAGCACGATATTCAGCTTCAGCGGAAGATCTAGAGACAACTGCTTGCTTCTTACTTTTCCAAGAGATAAGATGATTACCATAGAAAGTACTGAGTCCAGTAGTAGAGCGCCTATCGGTTTGAGATCCAGCATAATCAGCATCTGTAAAGCATGATAGTCCTGATTGGTGACTAGCAGAGTAGAATAAACCAAGGCCAGGACTAGTCTTAAGATATCTCAATATATGATAAACTGCATCCAAGTGAGCTGTGCGAGGAGCATGCATAAATTGACTGACAACACTCACTACAAAGGTTAAATCTGGTCTAGTGTTTGTCAAATAAATCAAACGGCCAACCAAACGTTGGTACATAGATGGATTGAGAAGTAAGTCACCAGATTCAGTAGAAAGCTTCAGATTTGGATCCATAGGAGTAGAAGCAGGTCGGCATCCTAACATACCAGTATCTTGAAGGAGATCTAAAGTGTACTTTCGCTGAGAGAGGGAGATCCCATTACGAGAACGAGCAACTTCAATGCCAAGAAAATATCTGAGAGAGCCCAAATCTTTTACATCAAAAACTTTACCAAGATCTTGTTTTACCTGAGAAATACCTGGGGCATCATCCCCAGTGAGAATAATGTCATCCACATATACCAAGAGGATGATACAGCAACCATCAAGGCGTCGGCGGATGAAACAAGTGTGATCAGAATGGCAACGGACAAACTCCATAGACAATATGACTTCACTAAAGCGGCTAAACCAAGCCCTAGGCGATTGTTTCAGCCCATAAAGTGACTTACGAAGGCGACACACCTTCCCAGCATACTCCCCCTCAGCTCGAAATCCTGGAGGAGTATCCATATAGATAGTCTCAAGTAAATCACCATGGAGAAAAGCATTCTTGATGTCCAGTTGGTGAAGAGGCCATGAATGAGAGGCTGCCAAAGATACAAGGAGACGAACAGAAGTCAACTTAGCAACAGGAGCAAAGGTAGCACCAAAATCTTTGCCAGGAACCTGGGTAAAGCCCTTTGCAACTAGACGAGCCTTATACCGATCAACAGAACTATCAGCCATATACTTTACCGTAAAGACCCACTTACATCCCACTGTTTTCTCACCAGCGGGTAAAGGGACAAGCTCCCATGTCTGATTAGCCTGTAAGGCATTCATTTCTGCTTGCATGGCGGTAACCCATTTGGGATCCTGAAGAGCCGCAGACACAGACCGAGGAATAGAGACAGATTCAAGCTTCCCAATAAATGCCCGATAAGAATCTGAAAGGCCAAAATAAGAGATATACTGGGAAATAGGGTGATTAGTACTGCTAAGCCAACCAAACCGAGAAGGAGCTTGGCGAACACGAGAAGGATAACGTGAGGTGGGTGGAGGTGGTGTAGAAACTAGAGGAGTAGGAGACATACCTGAACCTGGGTCCAAAGATGAGTCTGGCAGGGGAGACTGAGTGCGAGGGCGACGAGTGTAAACCTGTAGGGGAGGAGAAGACCTCTGAACGGGTGGAGAAGAGGACTCGGGAACCATGGAATCAAAAATAGGGACAGGACGAGCAAGAGGAGAGGTAATTTCTATGGAAGGAGAAAGATCAGATACCTGCAAAGTAGAATGAGTGCTATAGAAAGGAACGTCCTCAAAAAAAGTCACATCAAGGGAATGATATAAGTGTCTAGATACAGGGTCATAGCATCTATAGGCTTTGGACATAGCTGAGTATCCTAAAAAGATGCATTTAACAGATTTATTATCCAATTTAGTACGATGAGGACTACGATTTTGGACAAAACAAGTACATCCAAACACGCGAGGCAAAATCGAAAACAAAATACAATCAGGCTTAAGAATTTGAAGAGGAGCCATACTATGCAAAACTCGACTAGGAGTGCGGTTTATTAGATAAACTGCAGTGAGAACAGCCATATGCCAATACGACTTGGGTACATGCATGCCAGAAAGAAGACATCGAACAATAGACATGATATGACGGTTTTTTCGTTCCGCCACACCATTCTGTTCTGGAGTGTAAGGACAAGAAAGTTGTTGCAAGATACCCTTCTGATTAAGTTGGGAACAAAAACCATCAGAGATATATTCACCACCATTATCAGAACGAATAGCTCGAACAACAGTGTTAAATTGAGTTTTGATCATTTGTAAAAATTGAGTAAATAGTGGGAGCACATCAGATTTCTTTTTAAGCAAATAAACCCACGTACATCTAGAATGATCATCAATAAACGTTACATAGTAACGATGTCCGGAAAAAGCCATAACTGGAGAAGGTCCCCATACATCAGAATGAATAAGATCAAAAATACTGGAAGTACGATGCATGCGAGGAATATAACTAGTACGAGTGTGTTTAGAAAGCTCACAAACCACGCATTGAAATTTATGATCCTTACAAGTTTTTATTAAAGAAGGAAATAACAGACACAAATACTGAAAATTGACATGTCCTAAACGAGCATGCCACAGGGTCAAAGTTTTTAAAGAAAACACATTAGAATTAGAATGAGGCAAAATTGAAGCCTGAAGGCCGGATGTAGGTGGAGGCTCCCCAAAATAATATAACCCATCGCGCTCATATCCCCTGCCAAAAATCTTCTTCGAATTCAGGTCCTGTAGCAAGCAATGATATGGTAGGAATATAACAGCACAATTGAGACTCTTAGCAAGACGGCTAACAGATAAAAGATTAAAGGCAAAATTGGGAACATGAAGAACAGATGACAACAAAATATCTGATGACAAAAACACATCACCCTTATGACTAATGTGGGAAGTAGGAGTTATCTGCAAGACAAACAGATTGTGTAATAGGAATAAGGGGTGATGAGAATAAAGACGATTCACCAGTCATATGATCATTGGCTCCAGAATCTAGAACCCAAGTAGGTGCTTCAGATGTAACATGACAAGCAGTAGGAGTAACTGTAGCAATGGTGGCAGTGGGAGCTATAGGTGTATCATGAGCCCGAGCAACAAGAGAGCCAAGTTGATCCTGAAGCTGGCCAATCTGAGCTTGAAGTCTACTGAAGTCAGAAAGGGCAGCAGAGTTCCCAGTAGTCTCGGCAAGGGCTGCAGTGCGGGTAGAACTAAAGTTAGGAGGACGATTCTTATGAACAGTTTGCCGCAACTCAGGATGAAGTTTGAAGCATCGTGCTTTAAGGTGTCCAACTACACCACAATGATGACAAATAGGCCGCCTTGAGTCGCCCATAGTGAGAAAGAGAGACCCAAAGTGAAGGAAGAATTAAGGCTGAAGACCAAACAAAATGCTACCGAAACACCGGTAGCCCCAAAACAATCAAGAACAACGCAAACAAAAATCACTTAGCACATCACAACAGTCAGCAACACAGGCTGACCCAACAAGAGAGAATGTGACTGAATATAACGATAATCCCAAATGATCACGAAGAACAAACGATACACGGAGAACGAAGACCATTCAACCAATAACAATAACTCACTAAGGCAGCAATGAAAGCACTAGCACATCACAAAAATAGTAGAACTCATGAAGGCAGCAAAAACATTCTAGCACATATCAGCAGCAACAATATTGAGTAACAAAAATAAAAAAGGTATGAATCAGAGAGAACCAGTAGTTGGAGGTCGAAAATCAGAGAAACCCAACAGCTGAAGGTCGGAAAAAAAAGTTCAGAGCAGCAAAGTCAGCAGCGGTGGAGCGATGAGTAGCAGCGGCACAGCTTGAGAGGTGGTTGAGGCGGCGGCCCAAATGGGTTGAGGAGATCCCGAGGTCGCGTGCTTGAACCAAGGTCGCGTGCAAAAAATTTGGAAGCAAAAATCAATGGGACGGCAGCACAAACAGCGGCTTGAATCGCGCCTCAGTTGCGCTGTCACGGAGCCGGCGCCAACAGGGGCTGCTCAGCCCGAGTACTCAGGCCAGCCCAAAGGCTGGTACGGTGAGTCCAAGATGAAGGTGGGTTTGTCTTTGTGTTTGGGTTTGTGGGTTAGGTGTTTGGGTTTGTGGGTTATCAGTTCAGGTTTACTGGAAACAAGACAGAAAAGAAAAAAGTTACGGTGAACAGAAAAGGAAACCAGGCTCTGATACCATATAGTTTTTCAGAAATATCTTAGTAGAATCACATTCTTTCCATTTAGAGCAGCTCTATACATATACAGAAAATATAAGGAATGGGCCATTAAGAATGGGCCTAACATCCTAACATAACTAATGGGCCTAATCTAATATCCAACAAACATCAGTGGATATGCAACTGCTCCATGTCTCCACCATCATTTCATTACTGGTTCCACGAGCTTATCTGAATACGGAAAAGGGGTAGAGTTGTTAACCTTCAAGAACTCCTCTCCTTTGAAGATCATGTGCCTTGCTTCCATCTAATTCCTAGAACTGGAGATGTTTTGTTTCTAAGATATATAATACGTAGTTCCACAGCATAGTTTTGCTAAGTCCCTGCCAATTTATACTTTCACCAAGGCAAGTGATATGAACCCGCGGAATGGAATCCCTTGAACCCACAATCAATTTGAAAACTCACCCAAGAAAGCCAAGATCAAGTCAATGGATGAAGAATCTAGACCCGTTGAGAACCCGTTTCAAGAACCTAGATTATATTAAAATCTAGACCCATTGAAGAACCTGCCTCAAGAACCCAAATTACAAAGTCGGAACGCCACAAAGGTTGTGATTTACCTTTGATAAGTTCAAAAGTTCAATCAAGAACAAGAGGAGAAAACTCAACTCACTATGAAAATTCAATATAATTGTCTGCCTTCAAATGAGGCTACAAAGAGTATTTAAACCAAAACCTAATTAAAATCCTAACCTAGCTAGAACTCTTTTTTCCCACAAATACCCATGCGTGAACAGTAATTCTAGTTTCTAAAAAGTAACTTTCCTAATAAACCCTTGGCCCAAATACAAGGCCTTTCTCAAGCCCATTTAGTCTAAACTAATAAAAAATAAATCTTTTAATAAATTGAAAGCCTTGAATAACATTAGGCCCAAACTGCCCTAAGTCATATCTTCCACAGCTTGTATCAAGTGGATCAAAATTGGTTCTCCTTCTTTCAAACCCACTTTGATTGTTGGGCTCTTGCTAGCTTCATCCCAAGTGGATTGCACCAATCCTTGCATTGCTTCCTTGATCTTCTTGGTTCTTGATCTTGTAATTGGCCCATCTGGAACTTGCAAAGGATCTTTAAGACTAGACCCACCTTGGTTTCCATCATTGGCAAGTAGTCAAGTTTATCAATAAACTAAGCATCTATAGTCCTTTTCCCTTTACTTGAATCCTTTGATATGACATGAGTCCTCATCTATTAACTCATCTGCATTCTTGATAAGATTCTCCAGTGATGATGATCACTCATGTGGAACCACCTTGCTAATTGGGTACATACTTCTATAGCACCAATCTGAAATTTCCAACAATCCAAATAATGTCATTACTGCAGGAAGATCTTAAGCAAAGTGATTTACAGTTTCACCAAATTCAGGCAAAAAGTTTTAACTAAAATATCCAGCAGATTAAATCAATTTCCTTGTGCCTTTCTGCATGGATACTAAGCAAAGACAAAACCTACTGTATTCACAGGAGATGACACTAGCTATATAAAAAACTATGCCTACATTGGGACCAATTTAAATGCAATCCTACTACAGTTTAATCACAGAATTGATGTGGCCTATATATACATCATAAATATAGGAAATTACAACATGTGTTTGCTACAGATGGAAAAGAGAGGCCACCTACAAGTTGCAACAATTCATAGTGTGTCTTTACAAATCTGAGTAATGGAAAACACAGACAGTAATTCTAAGACTATAGAACCACATCTGAGAGAACCCAGGAGACAACCACCTGATTTTACTCTAGAGCCAGAGAGACATCAAATAATTGCTCAACTTTTCTAATGCAGTTTTGACCATCCCTGTTCTAATAGCTTCAAGTCCAAATATTCATCAGAGAATAGACATGAAATATATATGAGAGTCATCAGATCTGTGTTCCTTTAGTGTTCTTTTTATTTTTAAATTTTAAGAAAATATGATGTGGGTAGTACCTAATGCCGTTCTCCATTAAGTTGATATGGAAACAAAATGGTAGCATTTTACATTCCTTATGTCCCATTATCTACCTGGTCTTGATTGGAAATCAGAAACTGATATTCTAAAAATGATGGCTTAGTTACAATACTAATTTTGGAATCATTTTTTTTTTTTTTTTCTTTTTTAAGATTGAAATCCAGTATGGGATTCCAGAAATTATATTATACAACTAATGGGATGTATAGATCCAATCCAAATAAAATATAAAGCATTTCTTTTAAGAAATAGTCAATATTGTCTCTATCATCAATATTGTGGCTCTCAAAAATGCTATTCTTCACGCGCAACCATGCATTTGGCAATAAATACAAATAAGGCAATAATTTGCCCTTCTTGGTAGGCTGTGAGTCTCTAAATTCAATGTTCAAACCTATCCAGTGAGATTTACTAAGTTTAGCAGATGAGAGTATCAAGAGTCTCTAAATTAGAGAGATACATTTACTAGCACTGGATGACAAAATCAGTTCTAGTTTAGTAGGAAGCTTAACACTATATGAAAAAAAATACTACGAATATAAGTTTGATGGTAGTACAAGGTTGTTTTTGTAGAAATTTGAATGTCATGTTAGAATTCATCATGCACTACTCTGACATCCCTCAACAAGATATTGAACACTTTTAATTTTCCTTCTTGATTGCTTTACAAGACAATTTTTCAGCTTCAATTTAAGGAACATGTCAGCCTTAACTCTCATGTTAGAATCAATTTGACTTTTCATCATAGTTGCCCCATATGACATTCTAAGACAATCTCCATTATTTTACCAAGATAGATCTTTCAACCCCAAATGCATAAGTATGTCAAAATTTCTATATCCCAATCAATTGGACTACTATGTATATGACATAATGAACTTAACAGCTAGCAGATTCTTATCCTTTATCTGGTACACCATTTTTCAAAGAAACATTGCTAGACAATAAATGTGTTAACCCCAAAGTGGGTTGAAGTCAGAATATCTGAAGCAGCAAAACTGAGTTATCATAGTAGCACTGCACATATCTTAGAAAATACACACCATGAACCAACCAATGAAAAGTTAATAAGTCTTTGACATGTAATTCATAGCAACATGGAAAACCCTCAACAAAGATTTATCATCATTTAATATCAAGGAAATAAGATTGAGCGAGTGTCATCACCTATTTACAGTTTAACTTAAAATGGAAGCTAATCATAAATCAAGATCTTCTGGAAAAGAAACAACTACATACAATGATGAGGAAATTGAAAGACGTAACAATAGCAAGGAAATAGTGATTCATCCAGACATTCAACTGGAAGAACATTTCTCATACCATCATTGAAAATTGTTAGACAGAATGCCAAAATATGGCATGAGCTTCAAAAGTGTTCCAACTCTGGATCTTTTTATGTACTTTGTGGCCATCTCATACCATTTTAATACCCAATGTCTCTTCTAAAACAACCCACATGTATACAGCCTTCCTCTTCCCTTTTGAAGCAATCACTCCATTCATCAATCTTATCTGTAGACTCTATGTTTGTCAATAATTTTAGGCCAGGATCCCCATATCTACAAAAGATATGTCTTCAGTAAAGCATCAGCCCCAGAGTTTTGTTAAATCTACCCAAGGTGCTCATGTTCATCCTTCTCCACTCCCTCTCCTGGGACCAATCGTCTTATATGGAGCCATCAAGATATTTATGCCATCTTTAAAGAGAGCAGCATATGGATGTCCTATTTTCCAGGCTCTGTATCTGCATAAAAAACCTGACACAGCAACTATGTAATGCAGAAGCCCTCAGAATATTCATTCCCTTCAAAGGAGAGATACAACCAGAACTGGTGCATTCCCATAGGCCATTTTCAATCAATCAGACATGGTTCCCTCCAACATAATTCATTCCCTTCACACAGTAGTATTTGCATAGGCCATAATCAATCAAACAGACAGGGTTCCTTCAGAAGATAATTCATTCCCTTCACACCTCTGAGAAGTGTCTGATTCAGTTTGGCTAGAGTCATTGCTTTCATTCAAGTCAACCCCAAATTTGGGAAGTGGAAAGGTACCACCCAAGAGAAGGTTTTGCTTTGCCTTCTTTTTTCTGTGTAATGGAAGCTGATTCTTAAAAGACATTGAACTGAAATTGGGTGTAACCATAGAACATCCCATATGAAAATTCTTTCTGGACTTTGCAATGGCTGGTGATGCCTGCGAAGGCATTGGCATTTTGTTTTTCTTTTCATGATCCCTCACATTAGTTGTCTTAGGCTGAGTTCTAGGTTCCAAGACAGCTAGTAACTGCCATTCACTTGCACAAACAGGTTCCTGAAACCAATGACGAAGAATCTTTGGGGTAGGGTCTAGCTTATTGGATGTTGAATTGTCCAACTTCAAAGAGGATGGAGAATATGTCAAAACAAAACTTTGGTCTGTTGCATGTGCACAGTGCACTTGGGCATCAGTCACATGAGTTTGATTTTTTGGACACTGAAGACAGTCAGTCATGACATGGCCATATCTACATTCTTTAGATATCTGTGACATAACTCCATTAGAGATAGTAGAATGCAAGGAGCTGGTTGGTTTTTGAGCTGGAAGACCTTGACTATTCAAAAAATTGAGTCTTTCTTTGTTCCACCTCTCAGATAAATCTTCTGGAGTTTTGTCCTTTGAAAAATTCAATGTTGGATCTCTAAGCATGGTTTCCCAGTTACCTTGCCCATATCTGCGAACACCCATCCATAGACAATCAAGCTCCTCTTCAGACCAAGCGTTTGCCATTGCTCTATTTTTTCTCAAGTTATTTGACCCAGACCAGGCCCTCATTATATTGTTATCAACATTTTGACGAAATGAAAAACCTGACATGAAATCAGAAGCTGAACTTTTACTAGAATAATCAGGAGGCACCGTACGGGGAAACTGCAAGTAAAATACAAATTTAGTTGATTCATGCAAAGATGTAACTCTTTTGGCTAAATATTTCCAACAGATGGGGTTTTCAAAGTTTAAATACACAGGAAAGCCAATGGAGAATACCTGTATATATGATGAAGAATCCGGGATGGCAATCTTTTGGTTATTCATATTTCTACTTGTGGAACAACCAGCATGTGGTGCTATATGGGATGCAAAATCTGGTAACTGTTCTTTGAATTTGCTTTGGCTGTAGTATGGACTTCTAAAATGTGATCCAGTTGAAAGGTCCTGAGAACAACTGCTAACACTATGAAAGCGGTGGTCTAAAGACCTGTCTAGCCAATTTTGAACTCCAGTCTCCCTGTCTCTTGTCATAATCTGCTTAGGTAATAATTGATCATTCAAGTTATTTGCTGAAGCATGAAATCTAGTAGTTTCACTTGATTTGTCTTTATGGAACTGGATGAGATCCCAACATCCAGGTAGTCCTGAATTTGAACAAGGTCCCCTGCTTGTGTTCCTCAAAGCAAGCCTTTTTTTCTGTCTTGCACGAAGTGCAGCACTGTTGAAAGAAAACATCCCTAAAAATGTACATCTAAACTCAATAGAAGTACAACTAACACCATGTCAAAGTTAACTTACAACTTTTCTTTATGAGCTCGTCTCTTTTGGGTATGTCTTGGGCTTGTTTCCTCTGGAAGATCCCTCTCTTCATTATTATTCTGCTTTAAAATGTTGATATCAAAGTGACTAAGAGGTAGTAGAAGGCACGTCATTAAAAATGAAACAAGTCAGCAGCCTAGAAAATGAACTTAAACTTGCCTGCATGAGGTTGTCAAGACCCTTCATAGACTGCTGCATCACCTCCCTACTTTTCCCGCAGAAAAGTTACAAAAGGGGTTAGTTAAAGCATCAATCTGGCTTCCTAATACATATACATAAGAGAAATAGCTTACATTGTCATATTACTTTGCACTTCTGTCTTCTTTTTTTTGTACAATACATGTAAATTTTATGTAAGCTATTGAAATAAAGAAATTCACTATTTTTTATAACGCCACGTGTTAGGCCAATATATGACAGATGTGTTGGAGCCTAATGGTGAGCTTGAGTTTTGAAGTAAATAAATTTACTATTTCCGCACAGTTTGTGCTTTTGGGACTGATAGAACTTTTGCCAAAGACTAAAAGCCAGTGATTGTTCATTTTACATATCTTTCTTCTATTTTTGTATCTCACAGGTTCTAGGAATAGGTTTAATTCCTCTTAGCAAAAAAGAAAGGTTTAATTCCTAACAAATACTACCCTTTTCTTCTGTAAAATTCCACCACTGTCTAACTACTATTTGTCAATATCTTTTTTAGACTTTACAAACTTATTCCCGTATCAATTAATCAGTAAAAGGAAACTAAAAAGCCAAAAATCTCAATCAATAGTTGCCTGAGGAGAAGAACATCCTCATATATATTATACAGTAACTTGGGGAATTCTTTATCATATTTCACCAGACCAAATAAGATTATTGCAACTTCACAGATTATAAATCATTATTAAATATAAAAGGAAAAAAAAAAAAAAAAAAAAAAAGAACAGACAAACAAATACCTCAAAATCAAAAGTTTGTCTAGTTCCGTTCTTTTAGGAGTTTGCATACAGGCATCACCATTCATGGTATGGTGCACTCTAGCTCTCACTTGCTCTTCTATTGACTTTGCATTTGATTCTATTGATTGGTTAGCCTGCTATAAGAAAATGCCACATAAGCAAAAGATTAGAATGGAGCAAAAATAAATTCTAAATACAAGATAGAAACAGGAACTCTAGTTAGAGAATTGATTGTGAAATCCAAGTCTAAGATTCCATGACAAGAACTCATAATCACTTTTACTGATTTTCTCAAGCTAATTCAAATTTTCACCTAGTTAGTTACGTAATATCCAAGTCATCAATCAACCATTATTGGAAAGACTCAATTGCATGGATTCTATCTTGATTTTTCCTAATTCAGTGGTGTTGTGGTGCAGACACCAAATTGGACCTGATTGATCGTGATTGATGTTCTTAGAGAGATTTATTGCTATTTGATTTTATTTCCAGATATGATTTAATCTTATTATGAGTATTTTCTTTCCATGTTTGATGCAGTTTAAGAATCACTTTTCACCAAGTTAGTTTTGTAGATAGTTGGTCATGGATTAATTAAACTTGGGTTGGAAGTTTTCTTCTAGTGTTCGGCGGTGATTCCAAGCAAGCCCATGTGGTGATTCCTGGGTTCCTATCCTTATCCCATGCTTGGTGGTGATTCCAAGTAACCCCTAGGTTTTATTTTTCTACTTCCATCGCTTGGTTGGTGCTGATCCAAACAAATCCAAGCTGTTGATTCCTAGGTCCTACCCATTTCCCAAACAAAAGTCGACCCCTAATAAATGGGTTTAAAACGTTTGTTAAGATGATCTAGAAATGGTAACTAGACATATTAAAGCAGCAAAATAGTGAATTGCACTTACCCTTATCGAGTTAAGAATATCATTCTCAGTTCCTTTTCCATCATCAGTGAAGTTAACAGAATACTGAAAATAAACAGAATACGAAGCACTTAAAAAGAGATATAGTAAAATTTAATCTCCATTGCAAGGCGAAAAAAGAGATCACCAGTTATCCAAAAAGGCAACATAAATAACCTGTTTACCTGTTGCTTTTCACCATGAACAAATTCTTCCAATGCTGTTGTTTTTCCTACCAAGCTTGCCACCTCACCTAATTTGTGTAATGGATGAGATGAATCTGCATGAAGTGTCTGCATCACAAATATTAAAACTAAAATACAAGAAAAACAACTAAGACAATGACAGCAGCAGTAACTCAAGGGAGGAGGTTGAAGACAGAAAGAATTCGTATGATATTTAATACAAATAAGACACATCTTTATGACAAATTGAAATAGTAGATGAGTATTTTAAATAAATATCCACATATAGATTATTTATGAACTGCTAGTGTTCAATATCATACAAACCATACTGAGTGGAGTATCATTTCTAAAACTAGGAGATGAGTCCTTGACATTTCCCTAAAGTTAGTGTAGCTCACCCTTCTTTATGTATAGTTTTTCCCTCATCTACTGGAAATTTGGGGTTGGTCCTAGCACAAACGAAATTTTCTGGAGTGGAATACAACAGTAAAAGTGTAACAAAAAGATGACTTCTAGCATAGGTAAATTTTTCTATAAGGGATAGCATAAGGATGACACATAAATTGGACCAAATAAATTATAGGTGGTGTTCGTTTGTGAAAATTAATTTCATTTTCCTTGATAAGTATGTTTAAGATCTTATACATGTATACAGGTGATCTATGCTAGAATGAGATAGGAAAAAGAAAATTGATAGCAAAAATGCTTAGGTCAATTTTTAAGAATTTGCAGGCCAGACCATTACTTTCACCACTTTTCCTCCCCTTCTCTCCTCAACATTTATGTTCCTAAAAATTATGCTCTACAATGACATTTTCAAGCATGAAATTGCTTCAAAATTGTTAAATTATAAGCTTTTGCAAATGAAATAAGTTGATCCATGATAACATTCGAATCACAAATGAAGGCCAGTCGAATCCTCATTCATAAGAATTGACAAGAGCAACAAATCAATAGTTAGGCTGCAATGAACATCAAATACATAGAATACCTTATTGACACAAGAACTTGACACTGAGCCTGCAGTTGCATCTGTAGACAAGTCTAATTTCTTATTGCTTTCTAAAGATGAGGAAACATCAGAAGAAGAATGCTTTTCTTTGCTAGATGAGGTATTTTTCTTGGCATTGGGGCTTCTAAGATGTATTATAGGCCTTGAATGATCGTCCTTCTCACAGCAGTTAGGGCATTGCCAATTTCCAGGAGGAACACACTTCAGGTAGAATAATACATAATGAACTTCACTCTTATAATCATACAAAAGAAACACAAAATAAGGGAAAAGTGAGGAGGTCACTAATAAAATATACATACCTCAAGAGGTGGACTAAGGCACTGGAGATGGTAAGTACAAGGGCATGTATCACAACAAAGCAAGTCTCCACCATTATCACAGATCACACATTCGAAGTAATACTGAAAAATAGAGGGAAAATGAGCAAAGGACCAAAATAGGAGATTACAAATCAAGACATAGACTACTAAGAAATGACTTAAGTAACAATGTAATAAAACGAGAAGTTAATAATTTCAAGATACAATATTTTACAAGAATTGTTGGCATTTGATCCAGTGAGAATAAGAATTTATTTGCCAAAAGACAGATCAAATAGACCTGGTCACTGGAAACCTTCACCAACAAAAAGGGGAATTACCAATAACAATTCTTCTGCCCCATAAAAGAAAAGTGGGAAAATAGAATGTAAAGATGATGATAACTTTGAATTCATCTTTAACCAGCTCTTTAAACTGATATCTGAATGCCCATGTTAATAGTTCATCAAAGCTTACTTCTGCAATGAACTGCAAACTAGTTATAACAATTGACACACAGTGACCAGGTGTTACAATAAAAAAGGCTACTCTTTTGGAGATTACAGGTGCTATGCCTATGTGTGGGGAATCAACAGAAACTCTAAGGAACCTAAAGTATCAGAGCGTTCATCATTTGGAGGGACAAAACTTACGAAGACAGGGAGTAATTGTAGCTTTACTCTCAGATTTTTGTTGTTCTTATCTAATCATATTATATTTTACCAAGAGAGAGAGAGGGGAGGGGAAAGCAAGCAACTTCCATAAGGAACTTCAGAAAAATCTACTATAAATTTATGAGGTTAACAGGAAGAGACACATATCAAATCCTATCCACAGCTCAGAAAAAGAAAATGAAAGAATAAACAATATATAGTTCTTGACATATAAATAAATTGTTTGATAAGTGGAGAGATACACTGAAACATTTTATGGATAAGCTATAGGGTGAAGTAATTCTACAAAAAAAAAAAAAAAAACTCTGCAGCTAAAGACAAAAAGAATGATATGATCAAGAACATCTAAATTAACAAAAGCTTACCCCATCCTCTCCTATCATGCTGGATGGTACGCCAAAATTGCTATCGTTTTTTACCCCCAGGGATTCCGATGCTAAAGAAACTTTTTTATTAGCATTTGATATGCTTCGTCCACTTGGAAGGCTTTTCCTCTTGCGTTTCAAGACCTGATTATTGTCAACCATCTTACTGTTTCCAGCACATGGAGTCATCCTTGAAAGTTCTGGTTAAACTTGGGAGAGCAAAACTCTAAGATGATTCTCCTGCAGTTTTGTAAACAAGAAAGGGTTCGAATCACATGAGCAACGGTCAAAAACACATTGAAGCACCAATTTGTTCCAAATAAGAACAAATTAAAGCAAAAGCTTTATATCAAAATGAACAACCACAATGACTAAATTGATAAACTAACAAAATGTGATGATCAAAGCATGTTCTGTAATTTCAAAGCTTTCTCTATTGAGCAGACATATGATTAAATATTAGCTAAACTGGGACCACAAATCCAGGGATCTCTAAAGTCTAAACAGACAAATAATGCAAAAAATTTATTTGGCTAATGAATTGCAATGCATCCTAATTTGGTATACTTCTTTCCTCTATGCTGATATTCCTCTCTTTAATAGTGTTTGGAAGGAGTCCTCAATAGATATGTATTGCTTTAAACTAAAAGTGACATACTAATTTTAGTTTAGAAATTTTTTTCAAGTAGGTAATATGAAATAAAGGGTATTTCCAATCATCTTTGCAATTTGCATCATGAGTAGAAAAAAAAAATTAATGAAAGAATCTATCCTTTTCATTTTCTGTTGTTTTTATGTAACTGAATGAAAAAGAAACTTTCACATGGCATATATAGTTATATACTCAATTTCAAAGCCTCATTCCCTATTCAATTTGACAAGGTTTGATACTTTCAAAGATAAAGATATACAAAAAACATGGAGCAATCACTGTCATTACAGGAAGAAGGATGGTAATGCTTATAAAAATAGGATAATTTGACAAGATAGAGCTACTTGAGCTTGGCTTGCTGGAAATCATGCATGGGATTTATAAGGCACGCTTAATCCTATCATAGAGACAATTAAGTTTTCAACCAAGCTAGAGACAGAGCACTGAATTGTCAGGATTCTGGACATTCTAATTACTCTAGCTTTGCTCTACTAGAGCTCCTTTGTAAGATAAGCAAACTGAGTTCGATCCTAGAAATATGAGCAAGTCCTTACAACTACTACTCAATGCTGTTCAGCTTACCACCAACATATCCAGCTAGGTCATAGCAAATTTCTCTCGTTAGCAATTAAAATTATCAACATATTCTGCCAAAAAATAATCATCAACAGCTTTCTTAATGTAAGCATATAAATATGATATTCATGATGGTTATAATAAAGAATAACTGCACATATGAATTGTGTGCAACACATATTCAGGAACCACATATAAAATAATAAGTATCAAAATAACTTGTAGTGAAATTCCAATCCAATGTGACCATCATTTATCTCTTCTATTTAAAATCATAATGATTCACATTATCTCATGCATTTAAAAAGTGCCATTACCATTTTATCTAGTATGCTTTTAATATAAATTGTACATAACTATGGCATTCTCCTATTTCAAATATCAGAAAAAAAAAAAAAAAAAAAAAAAAAAAAAAAAAAAAAAAAAAAAAAAAGATCCATCACAATTTATTTTTTTTAAAGAAAAAGAAAAAGAACATAGATAATTAGCCTAATTTATTAAATCCTGAATATCTCATTATCAAATCCAAAAGTCCTTTTTTTTTTCGCTCCGGGGGGGGGCGCGGGGGGTGTTTACTGAAGGAGGGGGTTTTTTGCTGTGAATGACTCCAAAGTTTAAAAAAACAGATAAATTAGGACAAATGACCATAAAAGATAACATATATTGAAGTAATTTGACAATAGTACAAAAAAGTGATCAAGAAATCAAGGACCAATAGTAATAAAGTTAACTCTACTACTACTAGTAATAATGATGATGATAATGATAAGTGTGCTGATAATAATCTTTATTATTATGTACCAAATATTGATACTATTAATAATAAATAGAAACAACAATGATGACAACATAAACATCCTGATATGATAATATAGTTCTTAGTAATATGGTTGAAGGATAAATAAACTTGACTTAATGTTTTGCTACAACAGGATACCTGCAACTGAACAACTAGAGAAATGAGAGACATGAATGGCTCATGGGAGAGAGGGAGAGTTTAGAAAGAGATGCATTATAAGGCACTTGAACTCATTTAGGTTCAGTTAGGGGCTAGTCGGCGATTGTTTGGGAGATAAGCAAGCCAGGCTCCAACTGTTTTGGGGCTCTTTAGTTGTTACTACCCTGCTTGACTTCATTCAACTTAATGCTCACTTTGAGCCAAAGAAGACATTTACAAATGCTTCTTAAGCCAGGCCTAAGCAGTCCATTAATCAAACAGGTTTGACTTGTTTACTTAGTCAAGATAAGTTGAAACTCCTTATACACTTTCTTATAGTTCATGCATGTGATATTCCATAATTAGTCTCGCCAATATGATTCTATAACATAATTAGTTATTTGAAAGCTATAATTAGTAGTATTAGGCTATTAGCTTTATGTCATATGCCGACAAAATAAAAATTACTGGCAGCAGAGTAATCCTTTACACACTACCAAACCTGGAATAAAACACTGACCTTACCATAATTCTACTTGGCCTTTAAAAAGGAAAATGAGTCAAATGACCACTCTCGGCCGTCATTAATTTCAACAGTGCTCTTATCAGCCTACAACGTACCGGTTTTTTTTTTATAACTAAAATGAGTAGCTATATATTCATTTTTCCTTATTCATTCAAACAATATAACCAAGCCACAACGTACCTACCTATAATCAAAACAAACTTTCAACTTGCATGATCAATGTTATACCCAAATGAAGATTCAACTTAATGTTTTCTTCTTTTTTGAAATTTAGAATATATAAAGTTTTGCTTAAACATACTATGCAAAACAAAACAATTTATATAATCAAACACATCAAATAATGATACAGTCCACTAACATGACAAGCTATGCAACATTAACCCCAGAAATTCAATACTAATAAAGAACATAGATAAACAAAACCTAAAACAATCAAATAGAAAACAATGCAATTACCATAACAAAAGCAAATAAACTGATTATAAATATATATATATATATAAAAAAATAAATTATGTATATACCTGAATCAAATAGGGCAGGCAAGAAGCAGAGAAATTTGTAGAGACAAAAGGGTGTGAAAGAATGTGAGAGAAAATAGTGAATAAATATAAGAGAGAATATAGGGAGAGTGTGGACATAAGTGGGAATTTAAATTTTGATGAGTTGTATTAAAAGGTGGAATGAAACGCCTCATTAATTGCAAAATGGGTACTTGGAATTGTCTCAGTCGTTTTGGTTCTTCCTTGGATTTTCTTTCTCTCTTTCCTTCTTTGTCAATGTCTATCTTATTTGCTACCATTATGGTTCAAGTATCTTGCTTGCTTAGCGGGAAAGAGTGGAAGAGAGAGATAATCATAATATTTTAGAAAAAGATTCAATCTTGTTTAGATGTTTTACTTTTACTAAAATATATTTTTTATCCTTGAAATTTAGTTTAAATTCCATTTTCGTCTCTTGAATTTAAAAAATTATGATTCAGTTTCTAAAAAATGTAAATTGTATCAATTTTGTCCTTCTATTTGTCTACCATATACATTGCATTAATTTGAAAAATGGACTTGAGTCACTTGACCAAATTGATAACTTCTAAATATTTCAAGGACAGATTGTGACTTTTTTAAATTTGAAGGAAGAAAATTCAACTTAGGCCTTAATCCTATGAATCATGTACCCTCTTTGGTAGATCCACAACAAATCTGTGTAATGTTCTTTCTCTTGCTACCTAAATTAGAATTCATAAGCAAAATCCTAATTAAGTTACCCTGTTTGTGATGGCCAACTCGTACATTCTTCGTGTAGGGTTGGGTAACTTGAATAACAAGTGTTACACCATAAAATATAGGGTAAAATTTAGGTACAGTTCCTTAGATCAAGTACATTAGGTTCCTCAATTAAATTCAAACACATGGTTGCATTAATCAATAAAACACAAAACAATGTTATCTTTTCCAAAAATATTTAAATTCAATGTATTTGAATTCAACTAAAAACCTAATATACTTAACTTAAGGAATTGTACTAAGTTTTACCCTAAAAAATATATATATATTGCATATGTTTGGCAACAAACAACATGTGCATTATTGCTTGCTGGAATTAAAGCTGCTAATGTGATATGATTGATGTTTTAATTTACCTCATTTATCCCAGGTAAGTTAGTTTGTCAAGTGAGTAAGTGGGTTAAGATTGATACTAAAATATATGAAGACCATGCCTAGTGGTAATTTTTCAGTTATTTGAGCACTTTACGAGAGAATAATCTAATTAAGGTGTGTAATGAGATTATATGTTTAGCTAGAATATAAAAACTAATAATAATAATAATAATTAATAAATAAATAATCTGAAACAGTTGGACTGTTGGTCAATTTATGTCTCTCATCATGCTTTACTAAATGAATGACTACTAGGGAGTGTTGCTTTTGTGGATGATCAGGAAACAGAAGGCTTTGTTTTCTTTCCTTTTGGTATATATATATATTATAATAGATTCCATTTCTCCAAATTTCAAAAGATCATTAACAAAACAATAAAATATAATTAGAAATTGAAGTTTGTAAATGCAGAGAATAATGGGAAGAAGATGGTGTTGGTTAGTAATGAGGAAGTCAATGTGGCTGCTAAGGTTTAACATATGAACATGCTATTCTTGGGTATGTTTTGGGAACAACACCATCATTCAAAGCCATGGAACACTCCATTAGAATGAAATGAGAAGATACAGAAAGTAAAGCTTTACATGCTGGAAACAGGTGTACTTGTGTAAGTGTTAATTATACACATATTCTAATTGTGTATGCCAATGTCTATTCCTTTATATGACAGTTTTGTTTCTTATACAATAATGAGAAACAACCTGTTCTTTGCTGGAAGTCAAATAAGGCAGTAATATTTGTGTTTGGGTTGTTACAATTATCAAATTAAAATATGAAAAGTAAAGCTTAAGATTACCAAACATTTCCATTATAGGATTCAACTAGATGGACTTAACAACAGCTGATTTTGCCTTCATTTTGGCACAAGTTGGTTACAGTTTTTTCAACGTCAAAGAGACTGTTATTACATCTCACTTTAGTGTTAACCCAAATAAAAATTGCTTAGCAATCTCTAACCTGAGTAACAACTAAATTATGGGTAGAGGATAGCTTTAAGGCTCAACTTATGTCAAAGGCATATGAAAAGCACTTTGAGGCTTAAAGGTGTTTGTCTCTACACAAAGAAGCTCACCCACCCATGGACACAGATTCACACATAGCCTTTGAGATGCAAAGATGCAAAGATAGTTTCCAACATTTATAGGATTCATGTTACAACAGAGATTAATCGGTTGACGCAAGAAAAAGTTACGATAAAAGAGAGCCAACCAATAAAAGGAAAAAAAGGTGCTTTCAGAGGCATGTTTAACTATGATTCATTAAGAAGAGGTGTTTTGCACAACATTGAGATGAAACTACATATATTACTTTTTTATAGAGGAAAATGCAAAAGAAGTATCACTTAGACTAACGATAAACATTAGAATCCTACATAGAGAATTGCAGCGTGATGCATTAATTCTAGGAACACTTGAAAGTCAAAGGATACATTCAAGGTATGCTAGCCTATGCTTGTATGTGTGTGTTGTATATGCATTGTTTTGCGGTGATGTAATTTCTTAAAAGAATACATATTTAGCATAGTATACTATCTGAACAGAATTGTTATAAGCAATAGAACCACAGACCATTTGGCAATTAAGACACATTAAGTAGCCCATAAGAAATTTTGCAAGAAAGTTAGAACATACTGTTCATGGTGGATTTTTCTGGTAATTCACTGAACCGATCATGTCAAAATACTAGAGGTGACATACTGTTCTCCTCCTCCTCCTCCTCCTCCTCCTCCTCCTCCTGCTCTAGGACTAAAACAATGTGTTTCATCAGAATACTAGAGGTGAACTTTACAAGTTCTTGGGTTTGGGAAGCAAATCCTATCAAGACTTTAGAAGTATATTATGAGAACATTAGATGAATGACCGAGATTTTATAGGATATGAAACTAAATGGAGAAACAGGAAGTGAATCCCACAAAAAATCCCACCGCTAGATTCGATAATGAAGAGATAATTGGAAGAAATTTAATTCTTTTATTAGCATCATTTGGGTTTAAGGAAATACAATGGGGAGGTACTTATGTGTAATGGAAAGCCCAAAATGGAAACTTCTGCATACAAAAATAAATAAATTAAAACACCCACATGCATGTCTACACCATTTGTGCAATGCTTATGAGAAATCTTTTGCTATTAAACATATTCAATTTATGTCATCAAGAACTTGCGAAACAAATGCATGAATGCTGATGTACACAAGATATTGCTTCTTAGAAAGATGAGGATTTCATAGACCAAATTTGAGGCATTACCAAATTTAAGTTACGACATATCTTTCAAGGAAAAGGAAAGCAAAATCCAAGTCAAATAAAGCTTATAAACTAAAACTTGACATATTAATGTGATAAAGAAGTGAATGTTTTGATGAATCATTAATCCACTGGTCTGAACAAAATTTTGAGAGTGGCAAGCGCTCTCAATTCAATTGAAAAAATATAAAACAAAACACCTCTCATATGGTGGGGGTAGGTGTACCTCTGCTATATACTAATCTTTTGACAATGCATTTCATGCATCAAACTGTTGAGATTTCCTAGTAAGAAATGTCAATGATATGAAATATCTTAAGATGATTTACAATTTGAAGGGCCATTACCGATAGAAGATGAAGGTGAATATATTAGGCATGGAAAAATCATATTCAGAAGATATTTTGATGTAATCATGTGGTAGAGAGGCACATAAAAAAGATATAAACACATTTTGATTGGTAAGCTTGAATGGCCTGCACATTGTTTTGTTAGTCACATGTAACATTTCTTGGTCTTAAGCTTTGAAGTTGAAAATTCATAAATTGATTCCTCCTCCCACAGAACCACAGTAACAAACATCCACCCATCCTAGTCATTGCTTAAGAGTTCCAGCAGTTTATGTGCTGAAATTCAATAGTAATATAATAGCTAACACTTCACTTCCAGTTCCAGATAATGATGATGCAAGCAAATCAATAACTGATAATATCATTTTTTTTTTTTTTTTGTTCCACGCAAGAAACAAGAGATAACACCGTGATTGTGGGTTGCATTCTATGTTTGTGCTATAGTGAAATTAGTACATGGATTCTGCAATAACTCCTCTCTGAGTGCTATATACTGCTTCATGGTAATAAATGAGAACTTCATAGGATAAGGCAACCCTTTTTACACTTCTTTGTTTATGCATTCAATCAAGGATGAAGCAGATTTAGTTTGCATTGCCCATGCATCCTTCTTTAATGCTTTTATTAGAAGAAAATATCAAGAACATAAATTAGATCAACCTTCTTGTCCCCCTGGCATGATAAAACAGGCATAATTGAAGAGGTCTATTGATGTCAGGACTAAGCAGATATTCCCCTAATTTAGACACATCTGAGTTACTCCATTGTGTTCTGGCATCTAATCAAAAAAATGTTCAGTTTTGAATTGCCATGTTGTTTCATTAAACTGCGATAATTTGATCAATTATAATTCAGTGACACTAATAAAACTGAATTCTAGACATAATTATTATTCTCTGTGCAATCTGATATTTTCGTTTTTGTTTACAAACCAGAGTTGATATATAGGTGAACTGACGCATTCAAATCCCATATGATTACATTTTTTGCCAATCATAAGTACCTGACTTGAATCAAGTTTATTGTTAGATTAAACATGTTGGAAGTGTAAGTCTCTCTACTCAAGAATTTCATGCAACGCTATCCTTAATTTAGAGCAAAACCAGTGGCTCTCAATGCCTTTGTTTTTTAGGAGAATGATGTTAATATAATTGAAGTTTGAGATTTGCGTTGGGTAAGATTAATTGTATTGAGTGAGATATTCAGAAGACTCAGATGATAAATTCATTTATTCAATAAATGTTATCATTTCCAAAGCTGTAATATTGGAGAATGTTGTTCAAGTGAAATGGAGAGACAAGGAGATACCAATCCCACATTGACAAAACTAAAGATCTCTTATACGTTTATATGCTGCGAAATAAGACAACATATCACCGAGCTTGGTAGCGCGAGCTTATAACCCAAGTGGGGGTATTAAAGTGATGGGACATTGGCCCAGCCCAGCTGGTCGGATCCTTGTGTGGCTCCTGAACTGGCCCGCCCATTCCAAGCAAAGAGATGGACCAATGGACTTGGGCGAAGGCTCTTGGGTCCGCTTGTTCCTAACGAGGAGGGTAATGCGTGAGGCTGGTTTCACAGAGCAGCGATTACTTCCCGCTCCTGGCAGTGGAAGGATAACGGGCCGGTGCCACCTGGATCCAACATGGCCTGTTCGGCTGTACCCAATTGGACCATCACTTTTTCGGGTTTATTTTTAAGAAGCAAACTAATAATAAATTCACTGATAGCTCAATGTTTACATTTCCTTTTGTCCTGTTTCTCTAGTCTTAGTAAGCAAGTGTAGTCATCAAAATTGTTGGGATTGAGACTCATTCATAATGTAACAAACAAAAGTAATCAAAAAAACTTTTATTTTTGCTATAAAATAAATTGTTATCTTTTGGATATATATATGCAAACACAATTAATTCACTACGGGACTGGATAGGTCGGGTTGGGACAGTAACATTTTGCCATTCCTAATTAGCTCATTTTCGTATTAGTTTGATTTATAGTTTACTCAATTTATTCGAATTATGTATAATTCTTAAAAACTTTACTTAATAAAAATACGTATATTTTTTAAGCCTGGTAAACTAATGAAAATAAACTATATCAATCAAGCCCTAAAGTTTCCTTCCTCAAAAGCAAATAAATTATAAATTATAAATTACAACAAATTTAAAGCTTAAAAATTATGTTTGTTCTGGTTTTACTGTAGTGGAGTTGCTTGAATACAAGAGTCTTTCACTCTTTTGGAATTGCAGTTTTACTTTATTCTTTCTTTCCCTATAGTTATTTCTTACAAAAAAATTCTTTTCCTTTTTCTTTTTCTGATCGGTTTTTCTTACAAAATTCAATATGTCTGTACTATACGGTCTTTGGCTAGCAGATCATAATTCAATATGTCTTTCATTTGGGGATATTAGTGCCGAGCTTTTAGCAGATAGAATTTCCTGCAGATGGGCACAGGGACAATACAAACAGAACTATGTTTCTTGGCTACTAGTCATAGCCTTCCAAACTGCAACCAGAAATCTGAGTTTTCTTGTTTGTTCAATCACAAACCATATTCGTTTGATATTTTAAATGTTTTGTAAAGCCTAAGTGAACCTGTTTTTACTATTATTTAACGCTATTACCCCCAAGTTTTAAAATTCCTTCTGCCAGAAAAATCTGCAACCTCATATTCTGTATTCCTCAAATAAAATTCCGATGAAAATTAATTTTTCCCCTGTATATCCATGCTTTAACCCCTAAATTTTTTCTTCCAACTTGAACACTTCATAGTTCATACCACAACCTTCTCCCTAAATTTACCATGTATTGGCCTGGCAAAGTCTCACTTTTAGCTTCTGTTTGAGATTTGGGTTTGAAACTTTGTTGTGCTCTTCTGATTGACAGATTCTTGGCTATCCTCCATGCATGGGACATGAGCTTTTGTCATACATCATTTGTACTTCTTTGTGGGTCCGGCTCACCTCCAATTAAGTTTCCTCCCATTATTTCCTATTTTAAACGGATTGAAGACACATGGCAACCAACTAATCTTAAAAGTCTTGAATAAAACACGTCAATTAGTAGAATTTATATCTCATTCAAATTCAAATTCTTATCTTTTTCAGTTCAACGACAGTTACCCAATACATACAAACTCATCATATTCTTTGCTCTCATCCCAATCTCATCCAACTAAAAGGGTTAACAACTTAACATCAATCCATCTTTATCTTTGCAATATTTCTCTCTTTCTTTTTCTCATTTTTTGAGTTTTGTTCTAAATTTTTTTAATTAATCTCAATTGAAAAGACAAACAAAGAGGCGGAGCGGTGCCGTTCAAGCATTCAGAAATTTCGGGAACTTGTTCTGCTTCTTGGTAATCTTTTGTGTTGGTATCTAGCACACAACAATTAAAAGCTTCAAAAATGGGCTATCCTTGGGGACTAACTTCAGCATCCTATGAAGAGACGAAACTGTAACCCTTAGAAAGCAGCAAAGATGATTGTAAAAATGCCTCACAAAAGCCATCCACTTCATTTTGTGCATGGCACTCAACTATTAAAAGAAGGTTTTTAGCCCTTCGGTGGAGAAGGGTCAAGCAAGTTTCAAAAAGTTTTTGATTGATCTGATCTTGTGCTGGCTATTTTTGCAATGTTATTATCCAGTCAAGTTGCAAGGTCATTTTGGTTGGGTTTAGTTTGAATGCGACTATGCGAGGTTGTTTTCTGTATCTGTTTCTCGTGTAACTATGTACCATGGGCTGCAAACAAACTTGTCATTCATTAGCTATAGATATGCCCAAAATGTTGGATTTGCGGAATACTGGATGGAGGAATGGCCAATGTTCTTGACAGAGCTCCTAAATGAAGATAGAGATCTTTTAGGCTAGTCTTATGAACTTTCTTTGTTATACTTATGAATTTTGCTCAATGTAATCTCTTTTTTCTTTTTAATGAAGTCTACTACTGTTTGCAATAAAAAATAAAAAATAAAAAAATCAATATGTCCAATAATGTTGCTTCACAAAAGCCATCAATTTCATGTTTTTGTCAACCTGGATGCTACAAAAAATTCTTTCTCCAAAAGCTACACCATAAACAAAGCAAAAATACATAACTTTTCATGGGTGACACTTAGCACCATTGATTGCAAAATAATCACACAATTTGGATAACTCTTAGGCATTAAAGGCTACAATAACTTGCATGTTGCTCACTCACTCACTACAATCATGTTGATCTTGGCATGGGCCTCTGATGTGTCTCCAACAAACCCATTTAGAGAGAGTTGCTGTTCAATACAAAATAAAATAGAAATAATTAAAACAAGAGAAGCTTTTTTCTTGTTAGAAATGATATCAATCTAATGATTAAATCCAACTATATTGGTCTAAACAACCAGACAAGACAGTAGCAGTTATGTTATATCTTCAAGACAATAGCAGTTATGTTATATCTTCAAAACACTCTTTATTGGTCCTGTAAGTCGTGTCAAAGAACACCACATCACCAAATATACCATAGTCTAATATCATTTTGGCATCAGCCCAAAATATGTTGATTTGGTCTTCAACATCCATTTGAACTCGAAAAAAGAATGATGGATTTTCTGATACTTGAGAAAGAAAAAAATTCAAAAGACTCCCGGCTTCAGCTTGCTTCAAATCAATTTTCCTCTTACTCCTTAGATAATTCTTTTGATCTTGCTTAGTGAAACCAAGATTTTCTCTACCTCCAACTTGGCGACTCATCAATTCATGTGCCAATTTAGGTCGTATACCGGAATTATCTGCCAACTCAATTTCAATAGCTTGAACTTCAGTAATAATTCTTTGAGAAGGTAACATGTGTACACATGACTTATTCGCTAAGTCGTGGTTATGATTTGATTCAAAATCAATGGCTCAATATTTTCCACTAGCTTGAAAAGCAATGGTTAGTCCTGCTAAGCAAACAGTTCTAGTTCTTTTCGTGGCTTTTTTACATCCATCCGCTTGTCAATTTTTCTGAATCCTTCCTTATAACACACAAATCTTCAACTTGATATTACTCCACTGAATCTATCCCAATTCTTCCATTGCTTTCGAATGCTAAATCCAACTTCTCTAGCATATTCATTATACCGTTGGTAAGCATGTTCTTCTGAGTCAAACTCTAGTTTCCAAACAGATATTTCCCCCTCACAATCAAAACTCTGCATTATACTAGCATGAATATCATCATTGTCTTGATCACCCTGGGTGTGTATTTGTTCATCATTGTCTATAGCCATTTAGACTAATTGGTAAATCAATAGAGAATAGAACACCTAATAGAAATTCAAAAACCAAAGAAAAATAAGCAATAGAATATCCAGATTTCAAAAGTTCTTAGGGTCAGTTTGGGATAGCTGATTGAAAAAGTGCATTTTTAAAAAACTGCGATTTCAAAATGTGCGTTTTGAAAACACAATTTAGAATTCACAGTTAAGCGTTTGATAAAATTTGTAAAAAGTGTTGTTCTGTCAATTCAACGTTTAACTAATATAAGTATAAACGTACTAGTTTAAGTTCGAATTACTAAAAAGGACATCCTTAATTTTTTTAGGTTAGATCTTAATTCTTAAATAATAATAATAATAATGTTATTATTTATTTAATATTATAATTTTTAATTATTATTATAATTATTTATGTTATATCTATATAACAACAATAAAAACTAAGAATAAGACAAAGTCCCCAGTTTATTGTCTACTTTTATCATTAAATATTAATTATAAAAAGAATTACAAAACCACATGTCATCCCCATATCCACTTATCTTTCTTCACTTTTTTGCTGTGCACTTATCTTTCTTCACTTTCCTCTCTTTCACGCCGCCCCTTACATCTACTGAAAAGTTTGTCTTCTTACACTCCGATCATGGGAAACACTAAGGACAACAATGCAAGGAAACAAAAGGCAAAGAGGAGAGATGAGAACAAGGCAAGAAGCTAGGCAAACGATGGCAGCAGCCAGCAAGAGATGTTCATAAAAAGAAAATAGAAAGATAGCAGCAGCAGGCGAACAGGCTTTTGAATTCGTATTTTGGGCATTAATGCAATTTTGTCAAGATATTTTAGGAATTGCAAACTTAAAACACCGGTGATAAAAAGACAGATTTGTGTTAAAAATTTGTGTTTTTGAAAAAGCTACCCACTCCATCCGTTCCAAAAACGCACATATTCAGCGTTTTTAAAAACGTAATATTTAAAAAACGCAAAGCCAAACAGATGACGTTCTACGTTTTTGTCCAAAACCGTGAATTTTTGTATTAAAAACGTGGGGCCAAACACGGCTCTTAAATACAACAATAATAAATACATAAAACTAGTATTTTATAATCAAGCCATCAATCATAAAAAAAATTAAACAAACAAGAGGTAATATACGAATATCCAAATGAGAGTGGTAACAAGTGAAATAAATATGGATAAGTAGTTCATATGATATAGAACACAAACACAAAGAGATAATATGAGGGATGATGAAGCACCTGTTAAAGGCTTTTAGCGGTAGGCTTCTGAAAAAATTGAATGCTGTGAAGTTTCTGACGTAGGAAGTAGAGAATGTAAAGAGTCTTGTTTGTGTTAAGTGAAAATTTTAGCGGGAATGTTTTTTATTTTACCTGGGACTGTGAGCGCAGGAAGCAGAAAAAGAGAGGAGTCCTATTAGTGTTAGGTGAGAATTCTACTAATTGACATGTTTTACTCAAGACCTTTAGATTAGTTGGTTGCCATGTGTCTTCAATCTGGTTTAAAATGGGAGATAATGGGAGGAAACTTAATTGGAGGTGAGCCGGACCCTTCTTTGTAATGAACCTTGGCATGTTTAGTATATCTGTTTCTTATGGATGATTAAGTGTATGCAACACCACAACCCACGAAATATTGATCTTTGACTCTCCATAAGTTGCACATGCACCCAGTAGTTTTTGAATCCACAACCTCACCATCGTTTGTAAGACTTTCTAAGTTCATGTTCATTTAGGCTTTCTTACATTTTTTTTATATGTTAGTTGTTTAAGGGATTGTTTATAATTGTAATTTCATTATTATATTGCCAAACCAAAACTGAGGCTAGAACCCCTTCTAGATGATGGTGGAGCTCATGTTCTGATTTTTTGCCTATTTTTCACTTACTTAAAAAGATTTTTTTTTTTGTTTAATTTTAAATAAATCTTTCCAAACACAATATTTTTTGTTTTAAAAAAAAGTTTAATAAACCATCTGTTTTTTCCAATTTCAAAAACAGAATTTTAGAGATTTTTAAAACAGACTTTGGAAATAAAAATAACTTAGAAATGGAAATTGAAAATTGTTGTACCTTTTTCCCAAAACCGCCCATTCCATAGTAGTGTTGAGTTTAGTGTCGACTGCTCCATCCCTCATGCTCATCCAACAGACACAAATTCGACCACAACTCTAATACCTCTGATGATCTGTCAAACAATACAAAACTGAAACAACATGAAAACTTTTTTTTTATCAACAAAATAAAACACACACAACAAGTGGAAGAGGAACTATGGTATCCATCCAACCCTGTATAGAAACTAAAGACACTGCGTGGTTGGACTCACCATTAGTGGTGTGCTTTCAGATCTTGATGAGAACGAGAGATTTGGACAACCTCGCAAAAGAAAAATTGGCTTTGACAGCGACGTGAATCAACTTGGCTAATGTGAACGAGCGTTGTGGGAGGCTTTGGCAATTGGCAGAGATTGAGAGAGAGAGAGAAGCTGAGTAGAGTGGTTACGGTGAAAGAAACAAATCTCACAACTTTATCATGAGATTGTTTGAGACACAGAGAAAAAAAAGGTGCAAATTGTTTCTCCCGTTGTGCACTGTACACCTTACAGTGTACTGAGCAGCATGCAGAAAACCAGTGGCGGATCAGTAACATGGGCCCAGTGCCCACCTGCCCACACTGAAAATTTGAAAAACTCGTGGAATGATTGTATAAATTGAAAATTTTTTGAATTTCCCCCAATTAATTTTTTTTTCGTTTTTTCTCAAATACAAAAAGAAAAGGACCGCCGAGGCATGTGCTAAATTAAAATAAAATAAAAAAAATTGCTTTTTGTAAACATTATAAACTTATGATTAGAATTTTAATATGAATGTGTTTCTAAGATTATTAGAGATACAAAAGGCCAGCAGTGGCGTGATGATGTACCTACCACTATGCCGTTGGCTCGAGGTTTGTGTTGTCACATCCCAATTTCAGTTGCCCATTTATTATTAAGTATTAAAAAACAATATAAGAGTCTAAAAGTTTTTTTAGTGTAAAATCATTGTCACATTGTGTTTTTAGTTTAAATTACATAAAAATAAATAAAACAAAATGTAACTCTAGTTATGATATTTTTTAATTAACACGACCCGACTATAAAAAACAATTTCGTCAACAAAAACACACCCAAAGAAAATTGAAAACAACAAAATTATTAGACATATATGATATTATAATCCCATTTCAAATAATAAAAAATTATATTTATATGTCTAATTATAAAATTCATGTGTTAATAACGAAAAAAGAAACACAACACAAATAAACATTAATACTAAGTGATAAAATTAAATACTATTTTCTACTTGGATTATATACTACATACCATCTTCTGTTTAATCTTTATATGCATGCTTAGAAAAGATTGTTGAGCATAAATCATAGCACATGTAATATGGGATTTTTTTTTTTTTTTTTTGCTTACAACAAACAGGGTGGGCGATTTGAACCTAAGTTTTTCCCATAAAGAAACCGAGTATTAGTAATGCTATTGAGCTATAAAGCTCTTGGCCTATGTAATAATGAACTTAGGTTTAGTTCCTCAAGATCTTCCTTGAGAACGTCATCTGTGACGCCGTTACCTACACCAAACACACCTCAAGGAAGACCGTAACGGCCATGGACGTCATTTACGCCCTCAAGAGGCAGGGCAGAACTCTTTAAGGCTTTGGGGGTTAAAACTTAAAACCCTTTTTTCTCTTTATTTTTTTTTAATGTGTCTAATTTTAGGCAGTGGCGGCGCCACTTGTAGCTCAGGGTGTTCAAGTGAACACCCTGAGTTCTTAAAAAAATGCTTGAGTTCTTACAAAAATGCAACCAAAAAAAAAAAATTATATATATATTGAAGTATTGAACACCCTCAAATAATATTGAACACCCTGCCGCCTCTTTTTCTTCTTCTTCTTCTTCTCGCCCCTTCTTTTTCTCTACCCATTCTTTCTTCGTTCTTTTACTTTTTGTTTTGCTCAAACACCCAACTGTTTCCTATTTCATTTTCTTTGTTTTATGTGCATGCCTTCTTTGTATGTGGCCATTGTCCTTCCACGTGTGAACTATGAGTATGAGTAAAACAAAATTTTTGACTGTGTGAACTATGAGTATGGAGCTTTGAATTTTTCTGACAGTACTTTTTCTATTGTTTTGAGAAAATGAGAAGTAACCTTTTTTTTTTTCTTTTTTTTTCTTTTTTTTTGGTGTGTTTATTTTTTCATTATTTAATATAAGCGTCCATTATTATTATTGGGACTAACATTTATACTAAAGATTGATATGAAATAAAAGTTTATAATTTAAAGAATCTTAATATTAATTGATACCAAAATATTTCATTTTTTTGGCCAAACTGACACAGCTTCCGATACGGTATTAACAACATTGCTACCGACTCGACACGTTAAATAAAATATTAAACACTTTTTACTTAAGTGCCAAAGACCTATCCCTATTTAATATTCTACTTCATTGTATATATCTTGTATATGCTATTTTATTCTCTTTGTCTTTGAAAGCAAACCACTTCACCCTTAATTATTTTCTTTCTCAGATGATCTTAACGGTTTATATAATTAGAAGGAAATTTTAAAACTTACTGTCTTTGTATTTTTTTTAATGATATCAGTATATTCAAATTATCATTTTATTAGATCTGTATAATTTAAGTTTTTTAATGACTATTTAAATTTTTAATAGTAATTTAAGTTTTTTAATGAATACCCTGAAAAAATTTCCTGAAGCCGCCACTGATTTTAGGTTGGTATAAATGTGGATTTTAGTGGATATTTGTGAGAAATTGCAATGAAGTTCTCTTCTGTATCTTTAAGGTTTTTTTTTTTTTTTTTAAAAAAAAAAAAAATTAATGAAATGCTAAGTTAGATCTAGAAAACAATTTTGAATAGGGAAATTATTAGTAAAATGCGTATTCCTTCCTTTTAAATAAACGGTAGATCCCATCATAAATTTAAATTAGTGTGATCTATCATTTTGAGAGAGGAGAGTACATATTTATTATATTTCGGGAGTACTGAATAATCACTCTTTTGAATGAGTTGTTTTTGTTATAATAAACTGTGCGTTAAAAGCTAAAAATAAAAAAAAATAAAAAAGTACTTATTTAATTAATTACTTTTTTAATATCTTTGCCAAAAAGATACCAATAAGTTTTGCATCACATTGTATAACTGTTGTCACAATTGTGTGAAGTGTTATATGATGATTAGTAGAAAATGAAGGTAGGACTAGTGGTGAGTCTCAATGACATTGATTGTTAATTATTCATAATTTATTTTTTTTTTTTTTTTTAATGAAACGATAGCTTTTTAATTTATTGAATAGAATCCATCTGTACAAAAGGAATAATGCAGGTAGCATCGTCTTCCAACCATACCTGATTTGAGTTTGAGGACGCAATCTCTGTAGCCAAAGCTATAGCAGCTTTGTTACGTTAACCACTTACAATTTGACAACTCATAAGTTTTGCAATTTTAAATGTCTGTTGAAAAATTACACCAATTATATTCTCTTTAACCAACAAAGAAGGAACGCAAGCTTGCAGTGTTCTGAGTTAACATTTAAACCCAAATTAGTAAGAATACATTTAAGAGATCTATATTAGAGGAATTAGATCAAATAGTGGAAGCTCAAAAAATTAAAAATTAAAGAACAAAGACTTAGTACAGTTCATCATATGAAAAATAAAGCGAGAATCACTATCCAATAAATTGGATGGATCTAAAAGGTATCAAATCAAAAGAGGTTCCTTTATTTGTTTTCCCTGTGCTTTTTGTAGGAAAAAACAGTTGCTAAGAGATATATCACTAAATTGTTTCTATAAATCCAATCATTCCAGTATAAAAATGTTCACCCCGTCCAGACGCCACAGATGATCATGTCTTACAAAATTGAGCAGGTCCCTTGATCCCTATAAAAAGAAAAGAAACTTTCGTGTGTCATAAGACTGAAAATTTTCTGATTTTCAATTCAGAAGTGAAATGATCGATGCATACTTCTTTATGTCCTCATAATTGCCCAACGCTTGTGTGAATTTAAGCCAAAGTGGACCTGTTTCCTGAAGATTCACATTCTTTGGCCCTGCAATGTAAGCCTGAACAATAAACTGTGGAGTCCTTTCCCTGTTTTACAACCATTGAATAAGAAATGAGTTGGTTAGGAAATATTAATGCAGACAACAAATCGCACGCGGCTAAATGAAACTTTTCATAGTCAACAAACAAGCCTACCTCCCTTCATATTCTGATAACCATCCCAAATAGGCTGCACCAAAGTACATAGACACGAATGGCTTGGCTAGATCATCGGCAGAATCAATTCTATAAGCCCTGTACCCCAACTCCCTATACACAAGGAGAAGGTCAAGAAAGTTTCAGCATCAGTAAAAATACAAAGGGATTGTTTCAATCAACATTATGTGAAAGTGGAAAATAAATAATACATTTCTATAAAGTAATTGAAACGGGTCTTTGTTTCTTGCGACAATCACAAGATGTGAAATGTGGACATACTGGGTTCAAAATACATGACCTAATTGCATTGATTATTCAATATCAATCTAGTAAACACTCCAGCTTGCATGGAAGAACTTAGTCAGTACATACGCTAAACAAGGTTAAAATCAAATTAATTCTTATTGATAAGACATCCCAACACCCCTAAAAGGAGCCAATGCAATTAAATTTCTCATTAAGATTGGCCAAAAGGTGAAAGTAAAACTGATGCTGAGTGTGTTCCTCTATATAAACTAGGTCTTCAGTTATAGTTATGTCACATACATGTAAAGCCAGAAAGCTGTTGAATAGTCAATTCCCATTATTCCAGTGCGTGGTCCAACTCCATTTATAAAACGCATGCTAACAACTTCCGCTAGAGCACAAAGAATTGTCTGTGCACAAAGTAAGTCTCAGGAAACAAAGTTACCAAAAAAAAGAAAAGTACAATATGCAGAAGAAAAGCATGGAGGACATAGAAAGTTGGGATG
>OU015765.1:13579115-13613713 GCA_907173295.1 Fagus sylvatica
ATTCCTATGATTTTGATCCAATGATAAATATTCTGATCCATATTTATATTTATTTAAAATCTTCATTAATCATTATCTTTTTTTTTTCTAAATCTAGCTTATTTGGTACATGTTTTTGAAGAAAATTCCTTTCCCTCAATTGAATTTAATTACTACACTAATACACCATTTCCCTATTATATAGTTGGAATAGAATTCTTTAGTGTCCACTTTACCGTACAAAAAATAACCATCTTAGCTAATTGATATAACATAAAGCAATAAAGCAAATTAAGAACAAAAGGAAATTCAAATTTTTAAATTTCAAATTTAAATTTAAATTCCATAAGATTTTTTTTTTTAGAAAAAAAGAGCCTCTTAACACACGCACATGTGAAAAGACTAGTAAACACTACCATTATCTTTGCTTCCAAAAAAATTCAGATTCTATGCCGAATTATCCGGGATTTAGATTTTTTGGTGCCTTTATAGAATTTGGTTTCCATAAAAACTATATCATCCTCCTATAGAGATCCTACAAAAGTCTCTTTTGATCATGTGCATTTGAAGAAGATTAAACTACCAAGCCTTGGAATTGTCTGATTATAGCCTCAATGATTTTTGAGATGAGAAACACAATTATAGTTAGTAGAGGCAGAGGAGGAGTAGGAGAGCTAGAAGGAGTAGAAGCATCAAGAGATAAAGAACAAGAAGACGAAAATACTTATGAAGGTGGCAATACATGTTTATGCGATTGGATCAGTGAATTACCAGAATTCGTTGAAGTTGAGGTATATCTAAACTTCTCAAGTCATCTACTTTTTTCTTTTCTTTTTTAACAAACACACCTCCATTGGGTTTTGAACTTAAAAACCTCAACCTCTACCCACACTTGTGAGAAGAGTAAGTGCCATTTGAGTCAAGGCTCATTGGCCTTTTCAAGTCATTTATATAAATATACAAAATGCATGAATATTTACACAAATCCATGTAATTATCCTAAAAAAAACTTCTTCCTCATCTTTTTTTTCCCCTTTTAGATTATCTTTTCAGACTTTAATTTTATTCCAAAATATGTATACAAACTACAATCCCATTATTTTTAGTATGAATATCGTTAGTTGAAAGTTAAGATGTCTCCATGATTAAATTGTTTGAATTATTGTGTACATAGGTTCAGAACATCAAGAGAATGAAGAAGAATAGAAGAACATGAAGGAGGAGAGGAAACTTAGTCACCAGCTTTATAGCTATGTTTATCTGGATCATACAAATGCTCAAACATAGCAGGGCTGTCCAAAGCTGGGAGATCTTTCTTCTTTCTAACTTCACACTTCCCTTGTATTGCTATAACAGGCATTTCACTACTTCTTCACTGTAATAAACCTGAAGATACAGTTAACAAGGAACATCTTGGGTGACAGTACTCTACACACTATAAATAGTCATGGTGTTCAAACAAGGATATTAAGTGGTGTGGGGAGATTGTGGGACAAATATGTGCCGGTGAGGCCTTTTATAAACAAGCCATTGTTTGTGGAAAATTGGACGCTCTATTGGTAATTTCCTGCAGATGGAAACAAGAAACCTCTTAGATTATCTCCCTCATACCTTGTGGAGTATATGCTTGAAAATTCAAAATGCAAGAAAAATTAGTCATAGCAGATTGATGTTGAGATCATGTCAGACTATTCTTGCCAATTCTATTAATGGGAAGGAGGCATTTCTTACAAATGTTCTCAACATCAATCTGCACCGGAAGATGAATGCCAAAGAGGATAAGGCCGATAGGGAAATAGAAGAAGAGATGAGTCGAATCTTGAACTTCAGGTTGAACATGTGTTTCTCATTATGTGCACCTGGCATGAATGCTACCTGGCATCCTCTTGTCATGGTGGCTATTGCAAACTAAGCATGAAATCACATCTTCAAGTTTCCTTTCATCATGTGCACTTGAAGAGGCTTCAACTACCAAGTGTTGGAACTGTATGGTTATGCCTTTAATGTTTTTTTAGATGAGAAAAACAATTATAAGTAGTAGAGGTAGAGGAGAGGGGCCAGAATGAGTAGAGGCTGAAGGAGGCAAAGAAGAACAAGAAGAAGAAAATACTTATAAAGGTGGTACTAAATATGATGTGATTGGATCAGTGAATTACCAGAATCCTTTGAAGTTGAGTTATATCTAGACTTTCAATTCATGGTTATTTAAAATTAGACAAATGTCAAAACTTTTTTAACCAAATGACTTATAGCTTTAGATCATTTCAATGCCACCAGGTTGCTTGTGGCAGCATCTTGATGTATTAAAAAAAATGACTTGTCAATAACAATAAAAAAGATTTTGTTGAGCATATCTCATTTAACATTAATGTGCTCTCATAGATGGCAGCTTTTGTATAAGAGTACAGTGGCTTAAAACAGTTTTATATTGATGAGGCAATCAAGATCCTTACTTAAAATTGAAATTAACATATTAAGAAATTTTCAAGTTTTGCTTCTTCTAATGGTGACATGACTTACTCAGCTTCTTGAATTAATCTGTCCACAAGACTTCGGGTAGTTTCCATATTTGTGCACAATCAAAAGAGACCGACAGCAATCTCTCAAGGGGGGATGAAAGGAGTGGGAAGACCAATGCTTGCAATAAAAAATGTACTTGGCACCATCAGCTGACCATTTGGGATCCATCCTTTCTGAAATGAACCAGAAAGGATGCAGGACTCATTGGTTGGGGAGTGTTAAGAGGATAGGCTGGAATGCAGGCAAATCTTAGGTTATAGTATGATTAGTGATAGCCATTTGAAAACAGTCAGAGGCTATCAGAAATCAATTTCCTTGTGCCTTTCTGCACGGATAGGGGATGCCATGGCTTTGCGTTTTAGTTCCGTTAAAATGTCACTAATATTATCTTTGAAATGAAGGTGCAAAGTTTTTATGCAATCTTATATGATCATGAAAGGCTTTGTTGGAACCTAAAATAGAAGTAATATTTGACCACACCTCATACTCATCCAGCAAAGAGATAGATATACGGATGATGTGCACGCTGTCAGTCTCAAATATAATCTCAGTGCAAGAAATACATGGCAATAAAATTGAAGAGCAACATAGAATAGAAATAATGAGATTTCATGAATTCAAGTTAAAAATGTATGCATTATAACTTGTAACCACATACAAATAAAAATTGTCTAAAACTCAAAACAAATTGGGATGAGACAGTCCCTATAGAAAAAGTCAAATAAATTGGGATGAGATAGTCCCTACAGAAAAAACTCATTAAAAAATGTGTTCATCAATATCCATAGTCACAATTCCAACCTCTTTTCTACAAACCCAAACTCATTAAATTTTAGACTAAGACCCCACTTTATCCGAACCGAACCACCAGACCGAATTCCACCATTCACGGCGCTGAAAGTTTAGACTGAAACCCACTCGTCTATGACTCCAGAATTGTAGTCCGGGGCTCAAACCCACGCGTTTGAGACTGAAAGAGCAACCTCAGATTCAAACCCATCCGTGTACAGAAAACTCTAAGGGAACAGAGGAGAACCTCACCCCTCTTTAGAAACCCTGACCCCACCCGACCCAACAAATTCAAGGGTTTCAATGATCAAAATTGAAGAAAGAGTGAGGCATTAGAGGGCAAGCAGAAACCCGCCAAAGAAAAACCCATATTGTTAATGACCCGTTTCCTCAACCCAAAAAATGAAGGGTTTCGTTGATCAAATCAGAAACAGAGATGAATTAGAGGGTGGTTTGGGTTAGCGATGAGCGAGATTTGGCGATCATCAAAGCCAAGACATGTTGGCGAATGGCCTCAACTTGACGCTTCAGACTCAACAACACAATCGGGTCAGTGGTGGCATCGGCGATCGCATCCACAGCTTCCAACTGATCTCGAAGTGCAGTGTAAGAAGCGCTAACTCCCACATCCACATCGTCCACACCCTTCCGTCTCTTCCTACAAACAGCAACCTCAACGTTAACATCCTCCATTGTTCTTCAACCTCAACAAAATCAGAGCAGAGAGCGTGTAGAGAGAAACAGAGTCTGAGAGAGAAAAATCAATTCAAAAATTAAAAGTAGCCGTTGGAAGGATATTGAGGTGGATATTTATAGAATGACAAGAAGAGCGGTTACGGCAGTAACAAATCTGCCGTTTAAAATCAAGGACTAAAAATTGTATTTTTATTTTGAAAGACATGTCGTATTGTCTAAACTAAGTCATCTTGACCTCTCTTTATGTTTATTTGTTTATAATATATAGAGATAATAACACTTCTGCATTTAAAAAATAAAAAATAAACGTATGGGACTAAACATAATCTAATTACATTCATATTTCTTCATAATCTCAAAAAATTATTAATAAAAAGATATATATAAAAAAGTAAGAAATATGGATATCAAGTGTTTGTACAAATATGAGCACAAAATTACTCAAAGGAAGGAGGGAAAGTTCCAGAAAACGTAAACTCAGGCAGTTTTAGAGCAAGACCTAGACCATGAAGATTACTTAACAAATTAAGGAAAATGAGTGTTCTATCCAATGATGTTTCCGTTGTTAGCAAGAATCTCCAAATAATGACTAGAGTGAATCATGAATTTTTTTTAAAGAAATATTAATAGTATGATGACATATTAATCTAATTTTTTTTAAAGGCTCTATGTATTCCATCATTTTTTTTTCTTTATAAACTATATAATGCATAATCCTTATTTCTTATCTCTTTTATTCAAATTTGGATTTCGGAATGCCTAACCGTTTATTCGTCGCCGCCCTGATGGTTGCTGCATCATCCTCTTGGTATATGTGGATGACATTATTCTCACTGGAGATGATACGCAGGGTATTGCTCAGGTCAAACAGGATCTTGGTAAAATATTTGATGTAAAGGATTTGGGTCCCCTTAAATATTTCCTTGGCATTGAGGTTGCTCGCTCTCGTCATGGCATCTCTCTCTCTCAAAGAAAGTACACTCTGGACCTCCTTCAAGATACTGGTATGTTAGGATGTCGACTAGCTTCTACCCCCATGGATCCCAATCTTAAACTGTCTGTTGAATCTGGAGAATTACTTTCTAATCCATCTATGTATCAATGTCTGGTCCGTCGTCTGATTTATTTGATAAATACTAGACCAGATTTGACATTTGCAGTGAGTGTTGTCAGTCAGTTTATGAATGCTCCCCGCACTGCTCACATGGATGCAGTTCATCATATTTTGAGGTATCTTAAAAGGAGTCCCGACCTTGGTTTATTCTACCCTATTGGTCACCAATCAAGACTTTCATGTTTTACTGATGCTAACTATGCCGGATCTCAAACTGATAGACGTTCCACCACTGGACTCAGTACTTTCTATGGTAATCATCTTATCTCATGGAGAAGTAAGAAGCAAGCCGTTGTTTCGAGATCTTCGGCTAAGGCTGAGTATCATGCTATGGCCCAAGGCACGTGTTCATCTCAGTTGTTTTGTGATAATAAGTCTGCTATTATGCTTGCTTCAGATTCTATTTTGCATGAACGATCCAAACATATAGAAGTGGATATACACTTTATTCGGGAAAAGGTTCGGTCTGGTATTATCATTTCATCCTTTGTACCTTCCTCAGAACAGATCGCCGATGTATTCACTAAACCTATGGGTCCTTTTCTACTCCAGTCATCTATTGTCAAGCTGGGCTTGATTGACATCTTTGCTTCAGCTTGAGGGGGAGTGTTGGAATTAGAATAGAAGAATTATCCCGTGACTTATGTCACGGGTTATTTAGGCTTTTAGTTAGGTTAGGCTTTTTAGTTAGGCATCATGATAATTATCCCGTGACTTATGTCATGGGGCCTTATGCTTAGCCTTTTTGTTTGCTTTCTTGTCTTTGTGACCTGAGTTTGTTAATATAAGTATACTTGACAATCTCTCTTCAGAGATATGTCAATTACATAAATATTGTGAAATTCTTCTTTTCTCAAAGTAAAAACCATAGAAGTTATACTTGTGGGGGAGTAAAAAGTACTTAATCTTGAAACATAGAATAGGATTCTTAGACATGATCAAGAACAACCCTTTAGTTTCATCAGTTGACTTAGCCTGTTTACCTTTGGGAATCAAAAGTTTCATTGCACATCTCTAATTATGAATTTCTGCTTCATTAATCAAATTGGTTGTGTGCTGAAATTTATGGAAGTTGCTCATCTTGGCTAAGAACCAGTTTTATGTTGATGGATGGAAAGTTCAAAGTTGTGAATTTATAGTTCTGTAACAAGCTTATAGCATAAATTTTTATTGGTGATATATAGATATTAGAACGCTATACGCTCAAATAAAGATGCATGTACAAAAAAGGAATAAAACAAGGGAGTTTAGGCTTTAAGGGAAACAAATAAGAGAGATATGAACTGAAAGTTTCAAAGGGAGGTTGGAGGAGACAATAGACTCAGAACAGATTCAACAATCTTGCTCCAGGAAGCCATTCGATGAATTGCAACTATACACTACATTTCTATATGCTTTAAACTACCAAATGCAGTGTCACAATTAGCAGCCACATTTCGATGAATGATGTCAATTTGATTAAAGTTTGTGAAAGAGTATCAGAAGATTTTTATGGCCTCAAGAACATGTCTTGACTTTTGATATGACACCATAGTTCCATAATTGCATTTTTTCAATGACATAGGCGAAAATTCCCTAAGCTCTGGTGTTCAAATATGCCGACCATACAATTGGAAAATTTCATATTCCAATTGCTGGAATAAGGAATTTCTAAACCTTCAAGCAGACCTCAAAACACCAAGTGAAGTGGAGACAAGGAGATACTAATCCCATATTGACAAAACGAAAGATCTCTTATACGTTTATATGCTGCAAAAGAAGACAACATATCGCCGAGCTTTGTAATGCTAGCTTGTAACCCAAGTGGGGGCATAAAAGTGATGGGACATTGGCCCAGCCCAGCGGGTCAGATTCTGTGGGGCTCTTGTACTGACCTGCCCATTCCAAGCATAGAGATGGACTAATGGACTTGGGCGAAGGCTTGGGTCAAGTGGTTCCTAACGAGGAGGGCAATGCGTGAGGCTGGTTTCACAGAGCAGCGATAACTTCCCGCTCCTGGCAGTGGAAGGATAATGGGTCAATGCCTCCTAGATCCAACATGACCTTCTGGGTTGAACCCAATATTGGACCATCACTTTTTTGGGTCTAGATTTTTTTTTCCTTTCTTACTTAGCTCAAAACTAATTATTTTGACATAAACATTAAACAAGCATCCCTTTTATTTTTGAAAAATATAAACATCCAACATTTTCATAATACTGTTTGGCATGTCAGCAACTCCAAACCTGTTTTGAGCTCCCAGGAGCTACAAATGCACCAATTACTCTAAGTGAAATAAAAATGCTGATGGTATAGAAGTTTATTGAACTCATATGATGTTGTCAACAAAATGATTTGAGAGAGTTCTAAACCTAATGGAAATGGAAGGATAAATTATAAAAGTAGTATGTAATGGGAAGGATGTACCAAATAAGACATAACTAGAAGAAAAGATAATGATTAATGGAGATTTTAAGATAAATATATGTATATTCAGAAAACATGAATTTTAATGTTTTTTACTACAATTCTTACATTGAAATTACATACTTTTATTTTATCACCTACATCTCCCCAATTGCCCTCTATTCCATATTTTGTTGGTTAAGGAATTCACTTCTACTTCTAAAAGTATTCCTATGATTCTGATCCGATGATAAATATTCTGATCCATATTTATATTTATCTTAAAATCTTCATTAATCATTATCTTTTTTTTTTTTTCTAAATCTAGCTTATTTGGTACATGTTTTTGAAGAAAATTCCTTTCCCTCAATTGAATTTAATTACTACACTATTACACCATTTCCCTATTATATAATTGGAATAGAATTCTTTAGTGTCCACTTTTCCATACTTCAAAAAATAACCATCTTACCTAATTGAGTGATAACAATAACAATAAAGCAAATTAAGAACATAAAGGAAAATTCAAATTTTTAAATTTCAAATTTAAATTTAAATTCCATAAGATTTTTTTTTTTTAGAAAAAAAGAGCCTCTTAACACACGCACATGTGAAAAGACTAGTAAACACTACCATTATCTTTGCTTCCAAAAAAATTCAGATTCCTATGCCGAATTATCCGGGATTTAGATTTTTTGGTGCCTTTATAGAATTTGGTTTCCATAAAAACTATATCATCCTCCTATAAAGATCCTACAAAAGTCTCTTTTGATCATGTGCATTTGAAGAAGATTAAACTACCAAGCCTTGGAATTGTCTGATTATAGCCTCAATGATTTTTGAGATGAGAAACACAATTATAGTTAGTAGAGGCAGAGGAGGAGTAGGAGAGCTAGAAGGAGTAGAAGCATCAAGAGATAAAGAACAAGAAGAAGAAAATACTTATGAAGGTGGCAATACATGTTTATGCGATCGGATCAGTGAATTACCAGAATTCGTTGAAGTTGAGGTATATCTAAACTTCTCAAGTCATCTACTTTTTTCTTTTCTTTTTTAACAAACACACCTCCATTGGGTTTTGAACTTAAAAACCTCAACCTCTACCCACACTTGTGAGAAGAGTAAGTGCCATTTGAGTCAAGGCTCATTGGCCTTTTCAAGTGATTTATATAAATATACAAAATGCATGAATATTTACACAAATCCATGTAATTATCCTAAAAAAAAACTTCTTCCTCATCTTTTTTTTCCCCTTTTAGATTATCTTTTCAGACTTTAATTTTATTCCAAAATATGTATACAAACTACAATCCCATTATTTTTAGTATGAATATCGTTAGTTGAAAGTTAAGATGTCTCCATGATTAAATTGTTTGAATTATTGTGTACATAGGTTCAGAACATCAAGAGGATGAAGAAGAATAGAAGAACATGAAGGAGGAGAGGAAACTTAGTCACCAGCTTTATAGCTATGTTTCTCTGGATCATACAAATGCTCAAAGATAGCAGGGCTGTCCAAAGCTGGGAGATCTTTCTCCTTTCTAACTTCACACTTCCCTTGTATTGCTATAACAGGCATTTCACTACTTCTTCACTGTAATAAACCTGAAGATACAGTTAACAAGGAACATCTTGGGTGACAGTACTCTACACACTATAAATAGTCATGGTGTTCAAACAAGGATATTAAGTGGTGTGGGGAGATTGTGGGACAAATATGTGCCGGTGAGGCCTTTTATAAACAAGCCATTGTTTGTGGAAAATTGGACGCTCTATTGGTAATTTCCTGCAGATGGAAACAAGAAACCTCTTAGATTATCTCCCTCATACCTTGTGGAGTATATGCTTGAAAATTCAAAATGCAAGAAAAATTAGTCATAGCAGATTGATGTTGAGATCATGTCAGACTATTCTTGGCCAATTCTATTAATGGGAAGGAGGCATTTCTTACAAATGTTCTCAACATCAATCTGCACCGGAAGATGAATGCCAAAGAGGATAAGGCCGATAGGGAAATAGAAGAAGAGATGAGTCGAATCTTGAACTTCAGGTTGAACATGTGTTTCTCATTATGTGCACCTGGCATGAATGCTACCTGGCATCCTCTTGTCATGGTGGCTATTGCAAACTAAGCATGAAATCACATCTTCAAGTTTCCTTTCATCATGTGCACTTGAAGAGGCTTCAACTACCAAGTGTTGGAACTGTATGGTTATGCCTTTAATGTTTTTTTAGATGAGAAAAACAATTATAAGTAGTAGAGGTAGAGGAGAGGGGCCAGAATGAGTAGAGGCTGAAGGAGGCAAAGAAGAACAAGAAGAAGAAAATACTTATAAAGGTGGTACTAAATATGATGTGATTGGATCAGTGAATTACCAGAATCCTTTGAAGTTGAGGTATATCTAAGACTTTCAATTCATGGTTATTTAAAATTAGACAAATGTCAAAACTTTGTTAACTAAATGACTTATAGCTTTAGATCATTTCAATGCCACCAGGTTGCTTGTGGCAGCATCTTGATGTATTAAAAAAAATGACTTGTCAATAACAATAAAAAAGATTTTGTTGAGCATATCTCATTTAACATTAATGTGCTATCATAGATGGCTGCTTTTGTATAAGAGTACAGTGGCTTAAAACAGTTTTATATTGATGAGGCAATCAAGATCCTTACTTAAAATTGAAATTAACATATTAAGAAATTTTCAAGTTTTGCTTCTTCTAATGGTGACATGACTTACTCAGCTTCTTGAATTCATCTGTCCACAAAACTTCGGGAAGTTTCCATATTTGTGCACAATCAAAAGAGACCAACAGCAATTATCAAGGTGGGCTGAAAGGAGTGGGAAGACCAATGCTTGCAATAAAAAATGTACTTGGCACCATCACCTGACCATTTGGGATCCATCCTTTCTGAAATGAACCAGAAAGGATGCAGGACCCATTGGATGGGGAGTGTTAAGAGGATAGGCTGGAATGCAGGAAATGAGATGCCACTGTCCACATCTTGGGTGATAGTTTGATTAGTGATAGCCCTTTGAAAACAGTAAGAGGTTATCAGATCCAATGCTGAAGCATGTCTTAAGAAATTACTGAATCACATTAGAACAAGAATTTAATTGTTTATTTTTCATAAGTAAATATGAATTTAATTGTTGGAAGTGGATTAACTCGATGTCTACATCAATGGAGGATGTGTAACTGCTCAATTTCTGCACCATCATTTCATTACTAGTTCCACAAGCTTATCTGAATACAGAAAAATGTAGACTTGTCCCCTGTTCTCATCTTATTCCTAGATATATTTTGTTTCTAAGATAATTTATATGTAGTCCCACATCATATTTTTTGCTAAGTCCCTGCCAATGTGTACTTTCACCAGTGCAAGTAGTGAAGTTTATCAACAAATTAAGCATCTATAGTCCTTTTCCCTTTGCTTGGATCCTTTAATATGGCATGAGCCCTCATCTATTATCTAATCAACATTCTTACTAAGATTCTTCAGCAATGAGGATCATTCAAATGGAGCCCACATTGCTCATTGGGTGTATCCTGATATATTCTGCAGTACCTTACTGCAGGAGGATATTAAGCAAATTGATATACAGTTTCAACACATTCAGGCAAAAATCTTAACTAAAATATCCAGCATCTTAAAATCAATTTCCTTGTGCCCTTCTGCATGGATAGGGGATGCCATGGCTTTGCGTTTTAGTTCCGTTGAAATGTCATTAATATTATCTGTGAAATGAAGGTGGAAAGTTTTTATGCAACCTTATATGATCATGAAAGGCTTTGTTGGAACCTAAAATAGAAGTAATATTTGATCACACCTCATACTCATCCAGCAAAGAGATAGATATACGGATGATGTGCAAGCTGTCGGTCTCAAATATAATCTCAGTGCAAGAAATACATGGCAATAAAATTGAAGAGCAACATAGAATAGAAATAATGAGATTTCATGAATTCAAGTTAAAAATGTATGCATTATAAGTTGTAACCACATACAAATAAAAATTGTCTAAAACTCAAACAAATTGGGATGAGATAGTCCCAAATAAATTGGGATGAGATGCAGAAAAAACTCATTAAAAAATGTGTTATCAATATCCATAGTCACAATTCAACCTCTTTTCTACAAACCCAAACTCATTAAATTTTAGACAAAGACCCCACTTTATCCAAACCGAACCACCAGACCGAATTCCACCATTCACGGCGCTGAAAGTTTAGACTGAAACCGACTCATCTACGACTCCAGAATTGTAGTCCGGGACTCAAACCCACGCGTTTGAGACTGAAAGAGCAACCTCAGATTCAAACCCATCCGTGTACAGAAAACTCTAAGGGAACAGAGGAGAACCTCACGCCTCTTTAGAAACCATGACCCCACCCGACCCAACAAATTCAAGGGTTTCAATGATCAAAATTGAAGAAAGAGTGAGGCATTAGAGGGCAAGCAGAAACCCGCCAAAGAAAAACCCATATTGTTAATGACCCGTTTCCTCAACCCAAAAAATGAAGGGTTTCGTTGATCAAATCAGAAACAGAGATGAATTAGAGGGTGGTTTGGGTTAGCGATGAGCGAGATTTGGCAATCATCAAAGCCAAGACATGTTGGCGAATGGCCTCAACTTGACGCTTCAGACTCAACAACACAATCGGGTCAGTGGTGGCATCGGCGATCGCATCCACGGCTTCCAACTGATCTCGAAGTGCAGTGTAAGAAGCGCTAACTCCCACATCCTACATCGTCCACACCCTTCCGTCTCTTCCTACAAACAGCAACCTCAACGTTAACATCCTCCATTGTTCTTCAACCTCAACAAAATCAGAGCAGAGAGCGTGTAGAGAGAAACAGAGTCTGAGAGAGAAAAATCAATTCAAAAATTAAAAGTAGCCGTTGGAAGGATATTGAGGTGGATATTTATAGAATGACAAGAAGGGCGGTTACGGCAGTAACAAATCTGCCGTTTAAAATCAAGGCCTAAAAATTGTATTTTTATTTTGAAAGACATGTCGTATGTCTAAACGTATTGTCTAAACTAAGTCATCTTGACCTCTCTTTATGTTTATTTGTTTATAACATATAGAGATAATACCACTTCTGCATTTAAAAAATAAAAAATAAACGTATGGGACTAACATAATCTAATTACATTCATATTTCTTCATAATCTCAAAAAATTATTAATAAAAAGATATATATAAAAAAGTAAGAAATATGGATATCAAGTGTTTGTACAAATATGAGCACAAAATTACTCAAAGGAAGGAGGGAAAGTTCCAGAAAACGTAAACTCAGACAGTTTTAGAGCAAGACCTAGACCATGAAGATTACTTAACAAATTAAGGAAAATGAGTGTTCTATCCAATGATGTTTCCGTTGTTAGCAAGAATCTCCAAATAATGACTAGAGTGAATCATGAATTTTTTTTAAAGAAATATTAATAGTATGATGACATATTAATCTAATTTTTTTTAAAGGCTCTATGTATTCCATCATTTTTTTTTCTTTATAAACTATATAATGCATAATCCTTATTTCTTATCCCTTTTATTCAAATTTGGATTTCAGAATGCCTAACCGTTTATTTGGATAGAAATATGTTTTTTATAAAAATAAAAATATAAATCTAACTCCTCAATATTAGCTTAAAGAATTTGAATAAACTTATATATGAGAAGTATAAAAATTTTCTAATAATAAAATTCATAGAAAATATAACTTTTATTAAAATGTGAATTTAAAATTATTTAATGTGGGATATCATTTCGAATTCATTACATAAGTGTATTTTTTGCATCAAGATCCATTTTCCATTTGCCTTGAAATACATAGGATCCAATTCATGGTTCAAAATTAGTTTTTATGAATGTAAAGCGTAAATGGTGTCGCCCCATTTAAAGTTCAATTCCATTGAATAAGTAAAAAACAAAGAATAATTTTGTTAGACAACAACCCTTTTGTTTGTAGGAATTTCCAAAGAAAGTGCATGCACTTTTAAGAAGTACTAGTCGCAAACCCATGAGATGTACGGAAATATTTTGTGATAAGGTATAATACATATATAATTTTGATTGAATGTCATAATGTTAATAAGGAAAATAAATAAAATAAAACTAAAAAAATAAAATCTTCATTATAGTGAATAAATCAATTTCAAGAAGTTAAGAGTCATGGAAATTTTCTATAAGATATCTCATATTTATATTACAGGAAACTTACATTAATTTTTTGGTTAAAGTGGTAAAGAAATCACACATCTGAGAAGAGTATTGGGATTAACAACTTAAAAAAAATACAAAAAAAAACTAAAACTTTTAACCACTATAGTAAGTATTACAGGTAAAAAAAAAAAATGCATACAAAACTTTAACATAGTCTGCTAAGGGGCAAGCCTTAGATGTTTTCCATTATAGTTGTTATTTGCCAAGGGACAATACTCTTTCCTTTAAATATATCATTTTCATGTCTATTGCCAATTGAGAAAATAATTCAATAGAAGTCTTGTTATCTTGCCTTCCTACATAACCTCCAATACTGCTACCACTCCAACCACCTGTTTTGAACAAAAATCATCCTACCCAATTGACATTTGGAAAGATTCATAAAAAAATAATAATAATAATAAAATAAAAAAATTTTGACATTTGAAAGAAAAGAAAAAAAATCATAACAATAACAAAACTTCAATTGTAGCAAATGAATCCTAATGTACCAATTCATTGGTTGGACCACACAAATTATTTAATATCACATAGGCTCATACTATCATACAACACCAGTAAGGGAGGTTGGGTTTTTGGCTTTAGAGAACAAATGCATCTAGTAGAAAGGGAACAATGCTTAAATTTTATTTTTCCCTTTTCACTAGTAAGGGAGATTGGGTTATTGTGTGGTGTGCGAGCGAGTCTTGAAATTTGAATTTGATGCTTTTGTCACGGGCTTTAAACTTACTTAACCTTTTTTTTTTTTGGTCACTCACACTAGTTTTGGGTGTGAGGTGAACACTTAATTTTAAATTCACCTTGTGGCCCACGTGAAATCAAGATGCGGCACTGTTTTATTTTTTTCTTTTCTTTTCTTACTAGGTTTAGGGTTAGCATTACCTATAAAAAGGAATTCTCAAGCCTTTTAGTTTTCTGCCACACAGTGTGAAGCAAAGTCCCTTCACTGTTTCAAATTTTTTTTTTTTTCTTTTTCTTCAATGTTCCTTACAGCCGCAAGTCTTAGTCATCACAGGTGCTGTCCTAGCTAGGCCATCACTTGTAATATAGTAAAGCTTTCACGTGGGTCCTCCATCCTTATTGTTTCAACAAAAAAAAAATTTGTTTTCTTCAATGCCCTTTACGCAACTCCTTATTGTGAAGTTTATTATCCCAAGCTATTACTTGAACACAGTCAAGGCGTGTGAGCTTCGTTGGTATACAATATATATATATATATATTAGTGTTCTTTACGCAACTCCTGCCATCAACTTTGACATAGTTAGGCGTGGAGTCATGTATTAAACCAATTTTTTTTTTTTTTTGCCCTTCTGATTTATTTTCTTTCTTGCAGGAATTCAGTTTCAAGCTTCAATAATTAACCCACACACCGGGGTTGGGTTAATCTTGCTATCCTTGTTTCGTTCTTCTTTGCTTCGACACTTCGTCGCTTCTCCGCTTGGACACTTCGTTGCTTATTCGCTTTGACACTTCATTGCTTCTTCACTTCAACACTGCATTGTTTCTTCGCTTCGACACTGCATTGTTTCTTCATTTCAACACTTCGTTGCTTCTTCGGTTGTTTCTTCGTTTCGACACTTTGTCGCTTCTTCGCTTCGACACTTCATCGCTTCAACACTTCGTCGCTTCTTCGCTTCAACACTTCGTCGCTTCTTTGCTTCAACATTGCGTTGCTCCTTTGCTTTAACACTGTGTTGCTTCTTCGCTTCACTACTGCATTGTCGTACATCTTTGTTGCTTCACACCGCCATCCTTGGTGTTAGAGTTGATAACCGAGCTTCGTTTTCTCATCCATCGCTGCCACGCTTGCAACTCGCCACTTAAGCTTCATCTTCTCGTTTGCTACTGCTACGCTACGTAAACGTCACTTATTCGTCTGTCGCAGTTCTACTTCGTGACCGTCGCTTCACTGTTGCGTGAGGTGTCTACCTTCATTATCTTGACACACGTACATGGTATTACGAGGCATTATACTTAAGACCACTTTGGTCTTGGCCCCCTTTGCTTTGCTCCTTTTCATGAAAGTTCTTTTTATTTTATTTTTTTTCTTTTTTTTTTTTTTTTTTTTTTTATTTCTTTTCTTTTTTTTTTTTTTTTTGTTCACTTCTCAAGTGTGCACTCGGACTTCCTCTTCGTCGTGGTTTTTCATCTCTTCGCTCACAATGGTTGTTTTTTAACCCTACTGAGTCATACGGACGAACCCATGGAGGAGGGGATAACTTTGGCGGTATTTCCTTCTGCCGGTAGCATTTATTCTTCATCCCCCACAGATGTCAATCGAACTCCCCACCTGTCCCAGTATTGATCTGAATCCTCCCACGAACTCTACGACCCATCCAAAAGGGATTCGCATCCTGTCCAGTCGAAGATTTTTACATTGTGTTCTTCCCTTCATTCCGGTGTTAGTCATACGGGTTTATTCCCGCTACTTGCGCGTCGTATAAGCATTGGCGACGCACATTGGACGACTACCTCAAGAACTCCTCTGCTCCAATAAACAAGGGAGTTTTCTTACATTCGTAAGTATTGGGAGTGGTTAGAAGATATACCTAGCCGGAATAAAAAAATAAAAATCCTCATTGATGCTAAGATTTATGGCGCGCTCTACGCTCTTCTCTATTCATTTATGTCCAAAATGTCCATGCCATGCAAGCCTTCTTCGAATATTGGTGTCCAGCCACAAATACGTTACATACATCTATAGGAGAGATTTATATTACTCTATGGGATCTATGTCGAGTTGGAGGGCTCCCCTTGTATGGATCTTTTTACGATGAAGTTGTTCTAAGCACAAAAGAGATGTCATCCCTCCCTTCGAGTTGCGAGTATTTATTCACTGCATTCCATCACCTGAATCTCGAGCTTGGCGGCCCCCATTCGGTCACTTTGGCTGAGTGGGTAGGGTTTTGCGACCTTAAAATTAAAAGGGCCTAATCAAATTAGCCTCTTTACCAGGGAATAGAAATTCCCCCAACCAACATGATAGGAGAGCCAGAGTCTCCTCTTTAGCCTTTTTCGACACTTTTAATATTCTGAAAAGGCCAAGTCTCCTCTTCCTTTTTCGACACTTTTAATATTCTGAAAAGGGCTTCTCGTCTTCGGTGTGACATTGATTATGATCAGTCGTGATGATCCCGCGCGGGTTGTGGGATAACTTTCCCCTCACCACTCTTTTCAAAGACCATCTGTTAAGAGGTTTTGGATACCTAACAGAGCCACAGAACCAAAACCCTACCCACTCAGTAGAAGTGACCAAATGGGGGCTGCTAAGCTCGAGACTCAGGTGATGGAATGTAGCGAATAAATACTCGCAACTCGAAGGGAGGGATGACATCTCTTTTGCTCTCGGAACAACTTCATTCGTAAATAGATCCATACAAGGGGAGCCCTCCAATTCGACATAGATCCTATAGAGTAATAGAAATATCTCCTACGGATGTATGTAATGTATTTGTGGCCGGACACCAATATTCGAAGAAGGCTTGCATGACATGGACATTCTGGTCATAAGTGAATAGAGAGGCATAGAGCGCGCCATAAATCTTAGCATCAGTGAGGATTTTTTTATTCCTGCCAAGTATATCTTCTAACCACTCCTAATACTTAAGGATGTAAGAAAACTCCCCTATATATTGGAGCGAAAGGAGTTCTTGAGGTAGTCGTCCAATGTGCCTCTCTGACACTTATATGATGCGCAAGTAGGGGGAATAAACCCATATGACTGACACTAGAATGAAGAGAAGAACACAATGTAAAAATCTTCGACTGGACAGGATGCGAATCCCTTTTGGATGGGTCGTAGAGCTCACGGGAGGATTTAGACTACCACTGTGATAAGTGGTGAGTTCGATTGACATCTGTGGGGAATGAAGAATAAATGCTACCAGCAAGAAGGAAAAACCGCCAAAGTTATCCCCTCCTCTATGGGTTCGTCTGTATGACTCAGTAAGGTGATAAATTGATTCTTAGGAGTCTTCGAAGAGTCGACAAAAACAACCATTGTGAGCAAAGAGATGAAGAACCATGACGAAGAGGAAGACCGGGTGCACACCTGAGAAGTGAACAAAAAAAAAAAAAAAGAACTTTCATGAAAAGGAGCAAAGAAAAGGGGGCAAGACCAAAGTGGTCTTAAGTATAATGCCTCGTAATGCCACGTACGTGTGTCAAGATAATGAAGGTAGACACCTCACGCAACGGTGAAGCGACAAGTCACAAAGTAGAACTATAAACAGACGGATAAAGTGAAGTTTACGTAGCGAAGTAGTTGCAAACAAATAAGGGTTGCAAGGCGAAGAAGCAACACAATGTTGAAGCGAAGAAGCAACGCAATGTTGAAGCGAAGAAGCGACGCAGTGTTGAAGTGAAGAAGTGACGCAATGTGGAAGCGAAGAAGCGAACGAAGTGTCGAAACGAAGAAGCGACACAGTGTCGAAGCGAAGAGGCAATGAAGTGTCGAAGCGAAGAGGCAATGAAGTGCGAAGTGAAGAGGCGACGAAGTGTTGTCAAAGCGAAGAAGTGACGAAGTGTCGAAGTGAAGAAACAACGCAGTGTTGAAACGAAGAAGCAATGCAGCAGTAAAGTAAAACAAGGCGTTGAAGGAAAATACGTCTACTCTTGTATTACTAAAGATTCTATCGTCAAAAATAAAGTTGTTTCGGAAGAGCCTACGCACAAGAATTCAAGAATATATAAATATATATATATGTATATATATATATATATATATATATATATATAAAGGAACCGATTGAACAAAAGGAGAAGAAGACAAAGTGGAAGTTGGTACATGACCAACTCATGCCTATGTCAAATTTAATGTTGGGACAACAACATGATGGCTTGGGATTGCGGCTAAGGAGAAGAAAAAAAAAATCAGTGGCTTTAAAGTTGATGGCGCGGGACAGCAACTTGAGGAGGATTTGCGGCTATAATGAGTCGCGGCTAAGAAGAAAAGAAAGAGAAAAAAAAAAAAAAGTGAATAAACTCAAGTGTCACTTCATTTTAAAATAAATTATTATTGCTTATTTAGTGGAATTGAACTTTAAATGAGTGACACAATTTATGATCTAGATTCATAAAAAAATAAATTTGAATCATTATCTAGATCCTTTGTATTTAAATGCAAATACAAAATATCTTGATTCAAAAAATACATTTATATTATGAATTTAAAAATTATATTTTCATTAATTTTAAATTCACACTTTTTATATGTAGTATATTCATATTCTTTAAAGTAAAATTGAAAGTTATATTTTTTTTTAATACTTTCATCCAAAATAGATTAGGCATTATATAGTTTATATAAAAATCAAGCCATACATAGAACCTTTTAAAAAAAATAAAAAAAAAAGATATATTATCATACTTTTAAATTTAATAAAAAAAAAAATCAATTTACTCTTATATATTGAAATGACTTGCCTTTTATTTTACTCAATAATATACCTACGAATTGATATGATGTCTTTTTTTTTTTTTTTTTTTTTTAAAAGAAGAAGTAGTATTATAAGCAAAAATGTACATAAACAGTTCAAGATGACTAATTTATACAATACGACACGTAGCATAGACATCTCTTTCACAATATAAATGTGTCACACAGATTCATATTGTCGTAACCGACTTTCTTCTCAACCTATAAATATCCACGTCCATGCCCATCTACGGCTACTTTTAATTTTTTGAATTAATTTCTCTCAAGATTCTCTCTCTGTCTCTTTATACACGCTCTCTGCTCTGAGTATTTGCATAAGTATTTGAGTTTTGAAGAACAAAGGAGGATGTTAAGGTTGAGGTTGCCGTTTGTAGAAAGAGACGGAAGGGTGTGGACGATATGGATGTGGGAGTTAGTGCTTCTTAAACCGCACTTCAAGATCAATTGATGCGATCATCGACCCACCACTGATCCGAATGTGTTGTTGATGTAAAACATGTCCTCTAATCGAGCACATGATCATAGCAGGAGCATATAAGCAATAATATTATATCAGATGTGATTAGGAGAACATACCTGAATCCATTGATGAAATTAATAGAAGTAATAGGGCGTCTTCTACTCTCTTACTCTCTTGAGTTCAAGTCTAATGGGGAGACTTCAAAGTGACGGTAGGTTAGAGTGAGAGCAGGGACCTCTATAACCCTATATTTATATTATAAATATAAGGCCTTAATGTAAACCCTAAACCCATAAAGGATTTACCCAAGCTTAGGCCCACACATTAAAATACCCATATCCTACATTATTAAATGTAGCTAAGGTGCACCAAAGCCCAATAAACAATATATGATCACATTAAACTTAATGGGGCTTTACCGGTCAACTCTCTGTCATACGGGGCATCCTATCAATTCGGTTTTGACACAAAAGAATGCTGCTCACAAAATAAAATCTTACATTCTCCCACTTGAGCAGCATAAGTCAAAAGATTTTTTTTTTTTTTTTTAAAGAAGAAAAAATTGACTCTCCGAATTGATAATACTCTATGTGGCCACAATCCTAACAGAATGCCCAAGAGAGTAACACCTTAAACTTTGTCCTTAGTTAAATGAAAACATAAGTATCCAATTATATAGGTCAATACATCCAAAATTGATATATAGACCATACATAAGTCAAAATACTTATAATTCCATTCAACTCAGGTAATATGGTAATGGCATGGTATGTGGCAATGTGTGGTATGGAAATTACATGCAACTATGATCACCATGTCGATTTCCATAAGGTCCAACAATATGTTCTTATCAAGAACCAATAACGCTTCCCAAGAAGCTCCTTAAGACTGGCGAAAACTTTATGTCTTAAGTAGTAAAACTTTCACTCATAGGTCCAAGCCTGTATACCGTATGAGTTAATCGCCCTGCTTAAAGCTAAAACATGCTTTAAGACTCTTCCTGCCATAACAAACTTACATGTGCACACAAAATATGGCAAATAACATAGCACGCATAAACAATGCATAATCAATATTCTCGAGAATATAAATTGACTTAGTCAAAATAATAAACTGCAGTTTAACTTAAACAAAAACATAACTCCCACTAACCAAAAACATCAAAACTTTCAACCAACCCCATATGAGTAACATGCTCCTTAAAAACTTTAGGAGGCAATTCCTTTGGTTAGGGGATCAACAATCATCTCCTCTGTGGCTATTATGAATAATAGGAAGTTTGCAACTCTAGAATCTTCTCTCTAACAACCAAATACTTGATGTGCATATGTTTTGATCTAGATGATCTTTCATTATTCTTTGAGAAGCAAACGGCAGCGGAATTATCATTATAGATTGTCAAAGGCTTAGAGATAGAATCCACAATCTCTAACCTTGAAACAAAATTTCACAACCAAACAGCCTGCAAGGTTGCCTCATAACAAGCTACATACTCAGTTTATCTTCTTTCACCAAGATCTTTCATCTAAAAATTATTGAACAAAAACCTTTTAGTTTCATGCAGCAAAATCCAAATCATTGCTAGCAAGAAGAATATCATCAACATAGAGCACCAAGAAAATAATCTTGCTCCCACTAATCTTCAAGTATATACAATGATCAACTATATTTTCTTTGAAACATATTTGTCATAAACTCACCAGCCTGTCCTGATCTTACAATCTTGATTTCCTTTTCCCTTTTAAGTTCTGTATCAGCTTTATAAAATTTGAACATATCCAAAGCCTTAGATTTTTCTCGTATGAGAAGAATATATTCATAACGAGAAAAGTGGTCAATGAAAGTAATAAAGTATTTATATCCACCCAAAATGGTAGATGTAAATGGTTCACAAATGTCAGTATGAATGATCTCCAATAACCCCTTTCTTCCTAGCTCTCGTAATTTTCCCTTTAACACAATCAATAAAAGTCTAAAATTCTGAAAAGTCAAGAGAATCCAGAATACTCTGAAAAGTATGAAAAGTCGAGAGAATCCAGAATACCATTTCTAGTTAACCTCTCCATTCTATTTCTCGTAATATGCCCTAAATGTCTATGCCATAACATCGAAGAAAATTCATCATTAACACGTTTAGATCCAATAGTAGCAAACACATGATGAGAAAAAAGGGTAATTTAAATCTAAATCTAACTTGTATAAGCCATCACATAAAATACCAGAAGCTACCTCATGAGAACCATAATAAAAGAAAAATCTTGTATTACCAAAATGAAATACAAAACCACTAGAATCCAATTTAGAAACAAGAAATTAAACTGCGTCTAAGAGAAGGAACATAAACGACATCGTCCAAAACTAAAGCAACCACCAAGAAGCTAAAGGTAAATTAACTACTCCTATGAATTCTACTAAAGCCTTCTCTCCATTGCCCATGTAGACTGCAACCTTCTCCATCACTTGGCCTCCTCTTGCTTTTGAATCTCTTTCTTCTCAAGCCAATTCTTAAAACGGTTACAATCTTTCTTAACATGTCCCTTCTTTCGGCACCAGAAGCACTTTCCTTTCATGTCCTCATTCTTATGCTTGAACTGGGGTTTGGAATTGTTAAAATTGCCACCCTTATTCCCATTTTGATTGTTTCTGTTGCCCTTATAAAACTTCCTCTCGCCTTCACTATGATTATGGGTCACCATATGGGCACTCTCAGTCTTACTCTTTCGCATCATCTCCTCCTGTTGCACCACAATTGCAGTCATCTCATCTAACCCCCATTCACCCTTCACAACATTATAAGAAGTCTTAAGAGCACTAAACTGATCAGGAAGAGACTCAAGGATCAACCACACAAGGTAAGAATCAGGTATGTCAACTTTCATGTCCCTTCAATCTCATTGCAAGATTAGTCATTCTCATGACGTGTTCACGAATCCCAGTAGTACCATCATAAGTAGTGGTGGTCAATAGGCGCATGTAATTACTCTTCTCTGCCTTGTCAAAAACAACAAATTTCTTACTCACAGCAGCAAGATAATCCTTCGCATTGTCATACTGAGGAATGCTATTCTTGATTGTCTTATCCATAGACAAACGCATAATCATCATACATAACTTGTTAGATTCCGCCCATTTATTAGAATAGGCCTTAGCCCCAAGCAGAACTTTGAGAAGTGATTGCATCAGGCTTATTAACCTCTAAAGCTAAGTCCAACCTCATGATAGCCAAAACAACACGCAATGTCTCATTCCATTCCTCAAAGTTTGTCCCATTCAAATGTCTTGATAGAAGACAAATGCGAAGAAAAAGAAGGGGTATCCAAGGCTGACAAAATATGAGATATTTAAGCTCACTAAAATTGCATATGTAAACAGACTATATGCAAATTAATATTTCACTAAGAAATTTATTCAAATCTGTCAGAGTAAACCATATAAACATAAATCTGACAAGAGTCCTAATGCATCATTAGGATCTGCTTTTGGAGCAAAGACCATAATATGCCACAAGGCCTCACAAACAAGTGGAAAAGCTAAATATATTGACGACAAAATTTTTGAAGAGTTCAACACCTTTGGGGCAGAAGAATTATTCTAAATTTTGGCATCCATACATTTACTTAACCCCATCGAAATTCCACCAAGTAAAGACCCTCTTAAGGAGATAATCATTACCCGTCTGAACCCCAATGCCATTGCAATCCAAGAACAATTAATAATGATAAAACATTATAAAGAATTCAAAAAAAAAATTCTCGTCGACCTTAATGGTATGCCCACTGTGTGGAAACATAGTCATCCAGCCCTACGAAAACCGATGAATCTTTGGATGCATCACAATATCCATAATGTCCAACAAAATATTTTCAACATGTATACAAATTTTTCTCATTCAATTTACAATTAAATATTGCATAATTCATAAACAAATATTATGCATAATCAATGAGAAAATAAAAGTGAATCACACTAAAATTATAGTGCAATTGTACACTGCCATTAAAAGCTGAAAATATCATAACAGTTTCCTTTTTGAAAAACAAATTTCAGCGACAAAATTGCCTCCAAATTGTGGAGAACAAATAAAATATGCATTGGTTATTGACCTAGGCTAATAAATTTGTAGAAGTTAGGAACCATAGGTTACTATAGTTGCTAGGACTATTTTCATTCTTTATTCCAATTCAATGTTGCAATAGCAGTAAATTATTGAACAAACTAAGTTCAATCAAATATGTATAAAACTCTAGAAAAGCCCCACGTCGTATGAAATTGGTAAGCTTTCAATTGGCGAGTTTTCAATTACAAGTTTATTCCCTGAAGTAGTTCTATGTTTTTGTCTCATTATTAGTATTAATGGTCATTGGCTTTTCTACATCAAAACTACTAGCCGCATACACCAGCGAAACCGTATATGTGAATACCGAATTTGAGAATACAGCGGAAACCGATTAATACATCAGTAACATATAACAAACCATAGATATGTTAATTACCGATTGAATCACCAGTAATATATATATTCAACCATATATATATATATGGCCTATACATCATACATGCTTATCTAAAAGCAAAATATGTGATTCTACATGCATAAGAAAACTCTGTTCCAAATACGGCAGTAATATATAAAATGTAGACATGCCAATGTAGAGGTCAGCAGTTACAGCATGTGACAATTGACAAAAGCATATATATCCGTAAGGTTAACCAAACTTCAACCTAATATTCTTAATATGAAAAATACCAGTTGGCAAGATGCTTTGTCTTAACATTCCTCAGTAATCAATCCACAATCTTGTTGTAAACATAAAAACTACAGGATTACCATGGGTTATAATGGCAGAGGTATGTAACTTATTGAACCCTAAATCCATTTACAAACTTATTTTGTAATTTTGCATTTACAAGCATCTTTATAGCTACTTAATCAAACAGTGAATATATATATTATTGAACTTAATAAAACGGTGAATGTGGTTTACACAGCGGACTTAATTATTGAGAGCAACAAACCAACAATGCTACTAGTATAAACTGAATCGGCCAGATCATTAAAAAAAAAAAAACAAAAGAAAAGCTTAGAGCTTTATGAAAGATGTTGAATCCGAATACAATTATAGTATTTTCATCAGTAAAACAATTTGAAAATAATATAAAACTTCATAGCCCATGTATGAAGCATGATCGCTCTGATACCAACTGTAAAACATGTCTCTAATCGAGTTCAAGATCATAGCATACATATAGCAATAATACCTAAATCCTATTATGACTGATATAATAGAAGTAATAGGGCGTCTTCTACCCAATCATTACTCTCTTGAGTTAAAAGTCTAATGGGGAAAACTTAAAAACGGTAGGTTAGAGTCAAGCATAGGGACCTCTATAACCCTATTATTTAAAATATTATAAATAAGGCCTTAAGTGAATCCTAAACCCATACAAGGATTTACCCTTTTAGTATTTTCACCCATGTCAGTAATTAAAATTTGAAAATAAGGTATCAAATACAATAAACAATAGCATATGATCACATGTAATGAGCATTAATCGCTCTGATACCCAACTGTAAAACATGTGTCCTCTAATTGAGTATCCATGATCAATAGCATGACAAAAGCATGCTGCTCAAGCAATAAAATCTTACAGTTGAATGTGACAGCGTCAGATGAAATTAATAGAAGTCTTGGCCTAGGATATTGCGTCTTCTACTTCTCTTACTCCAAACCCTCTTGAGTTCAAGTCTAATGGGGAGACTTCAAAATAAGTTATAGGTTGAGTATGAGAGCAGGGCCCTGGTAACCCTATATTTATATTATAAATATAAGGCCTTAATGTAAATCCTAAACCCATAAAGGATTTACCTTCCAGACTTAGGCTCCACACTTTTTATAAACATAAAATACCGGTCATGTCCTACATTATTAAATGTAGCTAAGGTGCACCAAAGCCCAATAAACAATATATGATCACATTAAACTTAATGGGCTTTACCGGAGTGACAACAAAAACTCTCTGTCATACGGGGCATCCTATCAATTCGGTTTTGACACAAAAGAATGCTGCTCACAAAATAAAATCTTACAGTTGAATGTGAAGCTTCAGGTGGAGGCCATTCTCCAATGGGTCTTGGCCTAGATATTGCCAAATCTCGCTCTTCCTTAATCCAAACCCTCTCTTTCTTCAATTTTTTGCTTGTATTTTTTGGGTGTCAGAAAATACCCTTTGGTTATGCCGGGTTGGATTATGAAGGGTTTGAGCCCGTTGGTTTGGGTCGGTTGATTGAATTTTTTAAATTTCGGTCACAAACGCGTGGGTCTGAGACTCTGAGTCCCTAGACTGGATAAACAACTTTGCTTGTTCATACTGGCTTAATATCTTAGACTTACATGCATAAAATATTTTTATATATATTCCATATATAATATGGTCATCATGATGTGTTAATTTGACAATCATAATTATGTGTGTTTTATTAAAAAGTGACAACTAATTATTTCTTTGTCAGATGTGGAAGAATGTTTATGCATTTGTGAATATATGACTTGTTTATATGATTTCATGCTTTGATTTGCATGAGTTTTGAGTTATGTCAATGTGCTCTCTTGATTTACTTGCCCTACTATTTGCAACTATTGGTTGGAAATAACTTCTAGACTTACTATTGCCTATCATATAAATAGATGCTCTCTTCAGAAAAACTCTTACATTTTAAAGCCCTCCAGAGAACTTTTAATGTGTTCTAAAGAGAATACTAATAATCTTTAGTTTATTTGAATGAGAACTTGATTAATGCCTTTGCTTGAGAGGTTTTTTTCTTTGAAGTGAGTGCTTGTTCAATTAGATTAACTTAGCTTACATGCACTATGTAATTATTTGAATTGATGAATGTTTATGCATTTTCTGAATATATGAATGTTTATATGATTTCTGCTTTGATTTGCATGTTTTCGACTGTCAATGTGCTCTTGATTACCAATATATTTGCCTACTAAAAGACTTATTAAATATTCAATGTGGTTCTAGATTATTTTAAATTTAGCTATGTTGTGAATACTAATAATTAGTTTATTGATGATTAATGACTTGAGTCTGAATTATTAATTGCCTGAATTGAGCAATGTCTGCTAAATATTCTGCTTCGATGCAAATATTTTATAGCGATCATGAGGTTCAAATAGTTATTTGTGATGAGAATTAGGTTATTGAATCAATCATATGAAATGTTAACTGTAGAAATCAATGTGTGACTTGGCAATCTGCCAATTTACTTTTTGTCAGTTATTTTCCTGCACTTTTATATTCCAACATTTTACTTCTTAGCACTTTACTCTTCCAGTACTTTACCCTTTTTCTTGCAATTTTTAAAGTTATTTGGGCAAATTCAATTACCCAGCCTATAAGACTTCGATCAAAGTCATATTGTGGTTCTAAAACATACTTCAAGGCACTAGCCCATCTACAAGTTAAAACAAATTTAGTTATTTTTTCCCTTAAAACAAATTGGCGACCATTCTTTATAATTTCTAGTTTGGCAAGAAACAATCGGGTCAGGTAAACAAGGTCAGAACTTTAACGGATTGGATTTTGAATTCAAATTGGTCGAATTGGTTCACTGTCTCAGATTTTCATTTTTGGGTTCCTAAATGAGTGGGTTTGAGTCCGGATGGGTCGGTAATCAAGAGTCAGTCTAAAATTTTGTGGCGGTGAACAGTGGACATTGATCTTGTGGTGGGTCGGGTTAGATAACCGGGTTTGGATTCGGGTCGGGAAAATGGATTCAGATCCTAGGAGAGGATGGATTTCAAGAAAAGAGCATGAATTGTGAGTCTTGTAAGTTGTGTCTGTGAGAGAATTTGGCAACGCATTTTTTTTAATGAGAATTCTTTATAATTTTTCTTTGTATGTCGTTAGGACTTATAATTCATGCACTTTTCTATTATAGGTTAAAACAATGTCCAAGAAAGCTGTCTAGTTCATACAATTTCCATGACATTGATTCATTTATTTCATACAACAAACTGAACAAAGCCTAAAGAAGCCACCAAGTTGTAAGAGACTAAATCACCACATTAATATGAAAGAGCACGACAATTCAGAACCAAAGTATTATCTTTGTGCAATCTGGACAATTAGCTTTCGTCTGAAACATTTCTGTAGTGCATTAGACAAGGAAATAACTTCAGTTAATTTGTAAACTACACTTGCTGTATAGGACATAGGGTGAGCTCAGGAATTTAAATCCCATATGGGTATTATTTTCCAATCAGAAAAAACCTGACTTAAATCAAGCTTATGGTTAAATTAAACATGTTGAAAGTGCAAGTCTCTCTGCTCAAGGATTTCATGTAACTCTCTTCTTCATAAAAGTTTTGAAGTAGAAAAGTACTGCACGATTTATCAGGATACAGTTTCCAGAGAATCACCATAGCCTCTTGATGTCATAAAGCCAAAAGATTTCAAGCGAAAGGAAAAGGAATATTTCACTTTCTGTCCATGTTGAGTTTCTCAAAGTAAAAAACATAGAAGTTATACTTGTGGGGGAGTAAAAAGTACTTAATCTTGAAACATAGAATAGGATTCTTAGACAAGATCAAGAACAACCCTTTTGTTTCATCAGTTGACCTAGCCTGTTTACCTTTGGGAATCAAAAGTTTCATGCACATCTCTAATTATGAATTTCTGCTTCATTAATCAAATTGGTTGTGTGCTAAAATTTATGGAAGTTGCTCATCTTGGCTAAGAACCAGTGTTATGTTGATGGATGGAAAGTTCAAAGTTGTGAATTTATAGTTCTGTAACAAGCTTATAGCAATAAATTTTTATTGGTGATATATAGATATTAGAACGCTATACGCTCAAATAAAGATGCATGTACAAAAAAGGAATAAAAGAAGGGAGTTTAGGTTTTAAGGGAAACAAATAAGAGAGATATGAACTGAAAGTTTCAAAGGGAGGTTGGAGGAGACAATAGACTCAGAACAGATTCAACAATCTTGCTCCAGGAAGCCATTCGATGAATTGCAACTATACACTACATTTCTATATGCTTTAAACTACCAAATGCAGTGTCACAATTAGCAACCACATTTCGATGAATGATGTCAATTTGATTAAAGTTTGTGAAAGAGTATCAGAAGATTTTTATGGCCTCAAGAACATGTCTTGACTTTTGATATGACACTATAGTTCCATAAGAAATGTCTGCTTTTGAATTTTTTGACACCACAATGTTCCATAACATATTTTTTCAATGCATAGGAAAATTCCCTAAGCTCTGGTGTTCAAATATGCTGACCATACAATTGGAAAATTTCATTTTCTAATTGCTGGAATATGGAATTTCTAAACCTTTCAAGCAGACCTCAAAACACCAAGTGAAGTGGAGACAAGGAGATACTAATCCCATATTGACAAAACGAAAGATCTCTTATACGTTTATATGCTGCAAAAGAAGACAACATATCGCCGAGCTTTGTAATGCAAGCTTGTAACCCAAGTGGGGGCACAAAAGTGATGGGACATTGGCCCAGCCCAGCGGGTCGGATTCTGTGGGCTCTTGTACTGACCTGCCCATTCCAAGCAAAGAGATGGACTAATGGACTTGGGAGCGAAGGCTCGAGTCCAGTGGTTCCTAACGAGGAGGGCAATGCGTGAGGCTGGTTTCACAGAGCAGCGATAACTTCCCACTCTTGGTAGTGGAAGGATAACGGGCCAGTGCCTCCTAGATCCAACATGACCTTCAGGGTTGAACCCAATATTGGACCATCACTTTTTTGGGTCTAGATATTTTTTTTCCTTTCTTACTTAGCTCAAAACTAATTATTTTGACATAAACATTAAACAATCTTTTATTTTTGAAAAATATAAACATCCAACATTTTCATAATACTGTTTGGCATGTCACCAACTCCAAACCTATTCTGAGCTCCCAAGAGCTACTTACAAATGCACCAATTACTCTAAGTGAAATAAAAATGCAGATGGTATAGAAGTTTATTGAACTCATATAATGTTGTCAACAAAATGATTTGAGAGAGTTCTAAACCTAATGGAAATGGAAGTTGGATAAATTATAAAAGCAGTATGTAATGGGAAGGATGTACCAAATAAGACATAACTAGAAGAAAAGATAATGAGTAATGGAGATTTTAAGATAAATATATGAATATTCAGAAAACATGAATTTTAATGTTTTTTACTACAATTCTTACATTGAAATTACATACTTTTATTTTATCACCTACATCTCCCCAATTGCCCTCTATTCCATATTTTGTCGGTTAAGGAATTCACTTCTACTTCTAAAAGTATTCCTATGATTCTGATCCGATGATAAATATTCTTATCCATATTTATATTTATCTTAAAATCTCCATTAATCATTATCATTTTTTTTTTTTTCTAAATCTAGCTTATTTGGTACATGTTTTTTGAAGAAAATTCCTTTCCCTCAATTGAATTTAATTACTACACTATTACACCATTTCCCTATTATATAGTTGGAATAGAATTCTTTATGGTGCGTTTGGGTGCATCATTTGTAGTCGGGATTTGGGGTTATTTTGGGATTTTAAATTCACTATTTGCAAATCTTGGGTTTGGCCACACCTGATGCAGAATTTTAAAAATTCCCGAGGGATTTAAAGCCGGCATTTGGAGGTCACAAATACTGGTTCTAAATTCCCTCAGAACACACGTAATTTGTCAATTTCACATTGACGAGTCATGTTTTACTTCAAAGAACCTCTCTCAATTCGCACAAGAACTCTCTCACCGGTTCAAACCTCTCTCTCTGTTCGCAAAAGAACTCTCTCACTGGTTTGAACCTCTCTAAGTTCGCACAAGATCTTTAAATCACACTCCAGACCAATTTCATTCCTTTCGTAGTTTCTCCAAATGTTGTCGTTCTCGTAGATAACGCGGGTTGGACGGAAACTAGAACGGTGGCGACTGGGTCAGGAAAATCAAGTTGTACTCCTTGATGCTCGATTGTACAGCAATGGTGGTGGTGGTGACTGGGTTGAGAAAAATGAGATTGTGTTTCTGATTTTGGTGGCTATGGAGGAGGGTTGCGTTGTGAAAGAACCTGTTCTAAGGGGTAGGAATGAAGCCATTCAGTTGAGCTTTCAGACTTTTAAGCTGCAGTACCTTGTCCTTGTCGTTGGTGGGTAGTGAGATCCGAAGTAGGAGAGCTTCAAGGAATAGGAGAGCTTCAAGGCGGGTGGACATGCTGCTGGGTTGTTCTCAAAGGGGGCTTGCTAGTAGTGAGGATGAGGAGAAATTGCTAGTGGTCTAACCGAGTCAATGCCAAGATAGAGGACAGCGAGCAATTTATTTTATTGCGACTACCGTATAATAAATTAATAATAATAAGAAGAAAAAAACAGATGGATTTATAAAGCCGGTGTTATGTCCAAACCCTGAAATCTGTGAATGACGGGATTTTAATTGATGGGATATAAAATCCTATCATTTGTAAAATTCTATGTATTTAATAAATTCTCTATCCAAACACACCATTAGTGTCCACTTTTCCATACTTCAAAAAATAACCATCTTACCTAATTGAGTGATATAACAATAAAGCAAATTAGGAACATAAAGGAAAATTCAAATTTTTAAATTTCAAATTTAAATTTAAATTCCATAAGATTTTTTTTTTTAGAAAAAAAGAGCCTCTTAACACACGCACATGTGAAAAGACTAGTAAACACTACCACTATCTTTGCTTCCAAAAAAATTCAGATTCCATGCCGAATTATCCGAGATTTAGATTTTTTGGAGCCTTTAAAGAATTTGGTTTCCATAAAAACTATATCATCCTCCTATAAAGATCCTACAAAAGTCTCTTTTGATCATGTGCATTTGAAGAAGATTAAACTACCAAGCCTTGGAATCTGTTTGATTCATGTGCATTTGAAGAAGATTAAACTACCAAGCCTTGGAGAAACACAATTATAGTTCAGTAGAGGCAGAGGAGGAGATGAGGAAGACACAATTAGAAGGAGTAGAAGCATCAAGAGGATAAAGAACAAGAAGGAGTAGAAAAGGAGAGCTTATGAAGGAGTGGCAGCATACAAGAGTTAAAGAACAATGAAGATCGAAAGATACAGTGAATATGACCAAAATTCGTTGAAGTTGAGGTATATGAGTATATCTAAACTTGCGATCAAGATCAGTGAATTACCAAAATTCGTTGAAGTTGAGGTTTATGAGTTTTTTAATCAAACAAACTTCTCTCCATTGTCTACTCTTTTCTTTTCTTTTTTAACAAACACACCTCCACTTGGGTTTTGAACTTAAAAACCTCAACCTCTACCCACACTTGTGAGAAGAGTAAGTGCCATTTGAGTCAAGGCTCATTGGCCTTTTCAAGTGATTTATATAAATATACAAAATGCATGAATATATATTTACACAAATCCATGTAATTATCCTAAAAAAACTTCTTCCCTCATCTTTTTTTTTTCCCCTTTTAGATTATCTTTTCAGACTTTAATTTTATTCCAAAATATGTATACAAACTACAATCCCATTATTTTTAGTATGAATATCGTTAGTTGAAAGTTAAGATGTTTCCATGATTAAATTGTTTGAATTATTGTGTACATAGGTTCAGAACATTAAGAGGATGAAGAAGAATAGAAGAACATGAAGGAGGAGAGGAAAGTTAGTCACCAGCTTTATAGCTATGTTCTCTGGATCATACAAATGCTCAAAGATAGCAAGGCTGTCCAAAGCTGGGAGATCTTTCTTCATTCTAACTTCACACTTCCCTTGTATTGCTATAACAGGCATTTCACTACTTCTTCACTGTAATAAACCTGAAGATACAGTTAACAAGGAACATCTTGGGTGACAGTACTCTACACACTATAAATAGTCATGGTGTTCAAACAAGGATATTAAGTGGTGTGGGGAGATTGTGGGACAAATATGTGCCGGTGAGGCCTTTTATAAACAAGCCATTGTTTGTGGAAAATTGGACGCTCTATTGGTAATTTCCTGCAGATGGAAACAAGAAACCTCTTAGATTATCTCCCTCATACCTTGTGGAGTATATGCTTGAAAATTCAAAATGCAAGAAAAATTAGTCATAGCAGATTGATGTTGAGATCATGTCAGACTATTCTTGCCAATTCTATTAATGGGAAGGAGGCATTTCTTACAAATGTTCTCAACATCAATCTGCACCGGAAGATGAATGCCAAAGAGGATAAGGCCGATAGGGAAATAGAAGAAGAGATGAGTCGAATCTTGAACTTCAGGTTGAACATGTGTTTCTCATTATGTGCACCTGGCATCCTCTTGTCATGGTGGCTATTGCAAACTAAGCATGAAATCACATCTTCAAGTTTCCTTTCATCATGTGCACTTGAAGAGGCTTCAACTACAAGTGTTGGAACTGTATGGTTATGCCTTTAATGTTTTTTTAGATGAGAAAAACAATTATAAGTAGTAGAGGTAGAGGAGAGGGGCCAGAATGAGTAGAGGCTGAAGGAGGCAAAGAAGAACAACAAGAAGAAAATACTTATAAAGGTGGTACTAAATATGATGTGATTGGATCAGTGAATTACCAGAATCCTTTGAAGTTGAGGTATATCTAAACTTTCAATTCATGGTTATTTAAAATTAGACAAATGTCAAAACTTTGTTAACTAAATGACTTATAGCTTTAGATCATTTCAGTGCCACCAGGTTGCTTGTGGCAGCATCTTGATGTATTAAAAAAAAATGACTTGTCAATAACAATAAAAAAGATTTTGTTGAGCATATCTCATTTAACATTAATGTGCTATCATAGATGGCTGCTTTTGTATAAGAGTACAGTGACTTAAAACAGTTTTATATTGATGAGGCAATCAAGATCCTTACTTAAAATTGAAATTAACATATTAAGAAATTTTCAAGTTTTGCTTCTTCTAATGGTGACATGACTTACTCAGCTTCTTGAATTCATCTGTCCACAAGACTTCGGGAAGTTTCCAAATTTGTGCACAATCAAAAGAGACCGACAGCAATCTCTCAAGGTGGGCTGAAAGGAGTGGGAAGACCAATGCTTGCAATAAAAAATGTACTTGGACCACCATGCTTGCAATAAAAAATGTACTTGGCACCATCACCTGACCATTTGGGATCCATCCTTTCTGAAATGAACCAGAAAGGATGCAGGACTCATGGGTTGGGGAGTGTTAAGAGGATAGGCTGGAATGCAGGCAAATCTTAGGTTATAGTATGATTAGTGATAGCCATTTGAAAACAGTAAGAGGCTATCAGAAATCAATTTCCTTGTGCCTTTCTGCATGGATAGGGGATGCCATGGCTTTGTGTTTTAGTTCCGTTAAAATGTCACTAATATTATCTTTGAAATGAAGGTGCAAAGTTTTTATGCAACCTTATATGATCATGAAAGGCTTTGTTGGAACCTAAAATAGAAGTAATATTTGATCACACCTCATACTCATCCAGCAAAGAGATAGATAACGGATGATGTGCACGCTGTCAGTCTCAAATATAATCTCAGTGCAAGAAATACATGGCAATAAAATTGAAGAGCAACATAGAATAGAAATAATGAGATTTCATGAATTCAAGTTAAAAATGTATGCATTATAAGTTGTAACCACATACAAATAAAAATTGTCTAAAACTCAAACAAATAGGGATGAGATAGTCCCTATAGAAAAACTCAAATAATTGGGATGAGATAGTCCCTACAGAAAAAACTCATTAAAAAATGTGTTATCAATATCCATAGTCACAATTCAACCTCTTTTAGACAAACCCAAACTCATTAAATTTTAGACTAAGACCCCACTTTATCCGAACCGAACCACCAGACCGAATTCCACCATTCACGGCGCTGAAAGTTTAGACTGAAACCCACTCGTCTATGACTCCAGAATTGTAGTCCGGGGCTCAAACCCACGCGTTTGAGACTGAAAGAGCAACCTCAGATTCAAACCCATCCGTGTAC
>OU015765.1:13613813-13646309 GCA_907173295.1 Fagus sylvatica
GGAATTGTCTGATTATAGCCTCAATGATTTTTGAGATGAGAAACACAATTATAGTTAGTAGAGGCAGAGGAGGAGTAGGAGAGCTAGAAGGAGTAGAAGCATCAAGAGATAAAGAACAAGAAGAAGAAAATACTTATGAAGGTGGCAATACATGTTTATGCGATCGGATCAGTGAATTACCAGAATTCGTTGAAGTTGAGGTATATGAGTATATCTAAACTTCTCAAGTCATCTACTTCTTTTCTTTTCTTTTTTAACAAACACACCTCCATTGGGTTTTGAACTTAAAAACCTCAACCTCTACCCACACTTGTGAGAAGAGTAAGTGCCATTTGAGTCAAGGCTCATTGGCCTTTTCAAGTGATTTATATAAATATACAAAATGCATGAATATTTACACAAATTCATGTAATTATCCTAAAAAAAACTTCTTCCTCATCTTTTTTTTCCCCTTTTAGATTATCTTTTCAGACTTTAATTTTATTCCAAAATATGTATACAAACTACAATCCCATTATTTTTAGTATGAATATCGTTAGTTGAAAGTTAAGATGTCTCCATGATTAAATTGTTTGAATTATTGTGTACATAGGTTCAGAACATCAAGAGGATGAAGAAGAATAGAAGAACATGAAGGAGGAGAGGAAACTTAGTCACCAGCTTTATAGCTATGTTCTCTGGATCATACAAATGCTCAAAGATAGCAGGGCTGTCCAAAGCTGGGAGATCTTTCTTCCTTTCTAACTTCACACTTCCCTTGTATTGCTATAACAGGCATTTCACTACTTCTTCACTGTAATAAACCTGAAGATACAGTTAACAAGGAACATCTTGGGTGACAGTACTCTACACACTATAAATAGTCATGGTGTTCAAACAAGGATATTAAGTGGTGTGGGGAGATTGTGGGACAAATATGTGCCGGTGAGGCCTTTTATAAACAAGCCATTGTTTGTGGAAAATTGGACGCTCTATTGGTAATTTCCTGCAGATGGAAACAAGAAACCTCTTAGATTATCTCCCTCATACCTTGTGGAGTATATGCTTGAAAATTCAAAATGCAAGAAAAATTAGTCATAGCAGATTGATGTTGAGATCATGTCAGACTATTCTTGCCAATTCTATTAATGGGAAGGAGGCATTTCTTACAAATGTTCTCAACATCAATCTGCACCGGAAGATGAATGCCAAAGAGGATAAGGCCGATAGGGAAATAGAAGAAGAGATGAGTCGAATCTTGAACTTCAGGTTGAACATGTGTTTCTCATTATGTGCACCTGGCATGAATGCTACCTGGCATCCTCTTGTCATGGTGGCTATTGCAAACTAAGCATGAAATCACATCTTCAAGTTTCCTTTCATCATGTGCACTTGAAGAGGCTTCAACTACCAAGTGTTGGAACTGTATGGTTATGCCTTTAATGTTTTTTTAGATGAGAAAAACAATTATAAGTAGTAGAGGTAGAGGAGAGGGGCCAGAATGAGTAGAGGCTGAAGGAGGCAAAGAAGAACAAGAAGAAGAAAATACTTATAAAGGTGGTACTAAATATGATGTGATTGGATCAGTGAATTACCAGAATCCTTTGAAGTTGAGGTTATATCTAAGACTTTCAATTCATGGTTATTTAAAATTAGACAAATGTCAAAACTTTTTTAACCAAATGACTTATAGCTTTAGATCATTTCAATGCCACCAGGTTGCTTGTGGCAGCATCTTGATGTATTAAAAAAAATGACTTGTCAATAACAATAAAAAAGATTTTGTTGAGCATATCTCATTTAACATTAATGTGCTCTCATAGATGGCTGCTTTTGTATAAGAGTACAGTGGCTTAAAACAGTTTTATATTGATGAGGCAATCAAGATCCTTACTTAAAATTGAAATTAACATATTAAGAAATTTTCAAGTTTTGCTTCTTCTAATGGTGACATGACTTACTCAGCTTCTTGAATTCATCTGTCCACAAAACTTCGGGAAGTTTCCATATTTGTGCACAATCAAAAGAGACCAACAGCAATTATCAAGGTGGGCTGAAAGGAGTGGGAAGACCAATGCTTGCAATAAAAAATGTACTTGGCACCATCACCTGACCATTTGGGATCCATCCTTTCTGAAATGAACCAGAAAGGATGCAGGACCCATTGGATGGGGAGTGTTAAGAGGATAGGCTGGAATGCAGGAAATGAGATGCCACTGTCCACATCTTGGGTGATAGTTTGATTAGTGATAGCCCTTTGAAAACAGTAAGAGGTTATCAGATCCAATGCTGAAGCATGTCTTAAGAAATTACTGAATCACATTAGAACAAGAATTTAATTGTTTATTTTTCATAAGTAAATATGAATTTAATTGTTGGAAGTGGATTAACTCGATGTCTACATCAATGGAGGATGTGTAACTGCTCAATTTCTGCACCATCATTTCATTACTAGTTCCACAAGCTTATCTGAATACAGAAAAATGTAGACTTGTCCCCTGTTCTCATCTTATTCCTAGATATATTTTGTTTCTAAGATAATTTATATGTAGTCCCACATCATATTTTTTGCTAAGTCCCTGCCAATGTGTACTTTCACCAGTGCAAGTAGTGAAGTTTATCAACAAATTAAGCATCTATAGTCCTTTTCCCTTTGCTTGGATCCTTTAATATTGCATGAGCCCTCATCTATTATCTAATCAACATTCTTACTAAGATTCTTCAGCAATGAGGATCATTCAAATGGAGCCCACATTGCTCATTGGGTGTATCCTGATATATTCTGCAGTACCTTACTGCAGGAGGATATTAAGCAAATTGATATACAGTTTCAACACATTCAGGCAAAAATCTTAACTAAAATATCCAGCATCTTAAAATCAATTTCCTTGTGCCCTTCTGCATGGATAGGGGATGCCATGGCTTTGCGTTTTAGTTCCGTTAAAATGTCATTAATATTATCAGTGAAATGAAGGTGGAAAGTTTTTATGCAACCTTATATGATCATGAAAGGCTTTGTTGGAACCTAAAATAGAAGTAATATTTGATCACACCTCATACTCATCCAGCAAAGAGATAGATATACGGATGATGTGCAAGCTGTCGGTCTCAAATATAATCTCAGTGCAAGAAATACATGGCAATAAAATTGAAGAGCAACATAGAATAGAAATAATGAGATTTCATGAATTCAAGTTAAAAATGTATGCATTATAAGTTGTAACCACATACAAATAAAAATTGTCTAAAACTCAAACAAATTGGGATGAGATAGTCCCTGCAGAAAAAACTCATTAAAAAATGTGTTATCAATATCCATAGTCACAATTCAACCTCTTTTCTACAAACCCAAACTCATTAAATTTTAGACAAAGACCCCACTTTATCCAAACCGAACCACCAGACCGAATTCCACCATTCACGGCGCTGAAAGTTTAGACTGAAACCGACTCATACGACTCCACGACTCCAGAATTCAAACCCAGTCCGGGACTCAAACCCACGCGTTTGAGACTGAAAGAGCAACCTCAGATTCAAACCCATCCGTGTACAGAAAACTCTAAGGGAACAGAGGAGAACCTCACGCCTCTTTAGAAACCATGACCCCACCCGACCCAACAAATTCAAGGGTTTCAATGATCAAAATTGAAGAAAGAGTGAGGCATTAGAGGGCAAGCAGAAACCCGCCAAAGAAAAACCCATATTGTTAATGACCCGTTTCCTCAACCCAAAAAATGAAGGGTTTCGTTGATCAAATCAGAAACAGAGATGAATTAGAGGGTGGTTTGGGTTAGCGATGAGCGAGATTTGGCAATCATCAAAGCCAAGACATGTTGGCGAATGGCCTCAACTTGACGCTTCAGACTCAACAACACAATCGGGTCAGTGGTGGCATCGGCGATCGCATCCACGGCTTCCAACTGATCTCGAAGTGCAGTGTAAGAAGCGCTAACTCCCACATCTACATCGTCCACACCCTTCCGTCTCTTCCTACAAACAGCAACCTCAACGTTAACATCCTCCATTGTTCTTCAACCTCAACAAAATCAGAGCAGAGAGCGTGTAGAGAGAAACAGAGTCTGAGAGAGAAAAATCAATTCAAAAATTAAAAGTAGCCGTTGGAAGGATATTGAGGTGGATATTTATAGAATGACAAGAAGGGCGGTTACGGCAGTAACAAATCTGCCGTTTAAAATCAAGGCCTAAAAATTGTATTTTTATTTTGAAAGACATGTCGTATTGTCTAAACTAAGTCATGTTGACCTCTCTTTATGTTTATTTGTTTATAATATATAGAGACAATACCACTTCTGCATTTAAAAAATAAAAAATAAACGTATGGGACTAACATAATCTAATTCAATTTCTTCATAATCTCAAAAAATTATTAATAAAAAGATATATATAAAAAAGTAAGAAATATGGATATCAAGTGTTTGTACAAATATGAGCACAAAATTACTCAAAGGAAGGAGGGAAAGTTCCAGAAAACGTAAACTCAGACAGTTTTAGAGCAAGACCTAGACCATGAAGATTACTTAACAAATTAAGGAAAATGAGTGTTCTATCCAATGATGTTTCCGTTGTTAGCAAGAATCTCCAAATAATGACTAGAGTGAATCATGAATTTTTTTTAAAGAAATATTAATAGTATGATGACATATTAATCTAATTTTTTTTAAAGGCTCTATGTATTCCATCATTTTTTTTTCTTTATAAACTATATAATGCATAATCCTTATTTCTTATCCCTTTTATTCAAATTTGGATTTCAGAATGCCTAACCGTTTATTTGGATAGAAATATGTTTTTTATAAAAATAAAAATATAAATCTAACTCCTAATATTAGCTTAAAGAATTTGAATAAACTATATATGAGAAGTATAAAAATTTTCTAATAATAAAATTCATAGAAAATATAACTTTTATTAAAATGTGAATTTAAAATTATTTAATGTGGGATATCATTTCGAATTCATTACATAAGTGTATTTTTTGCATCAAGATCATTTTCCATTTGCCTTGAAATACATAGGATCCAATTCATGGTTCAAAATTAGTTTTTATGCATGTAAAGCGTAAATGGTGTCGCCCCATTTAAAGTTCAATTCCATTGAATAAGTAAAAAACAAAGAATAATTTTGTTAGACAACAACCCTTTTGTTTGTAGGAATTTCCAAAGAAAGTGCATGCACTTTTAAGAAGTATTAGTCGCAAACCTCGTGCAATGCACGGAAAAATTTTGTGATAAGGTATAATACATATATAATTTTGATTGAATGTCATAATGTTAATAAGGAAAATAAATAAAATAAAACTAAAAAAATAAAATCTTCATTATAATGAATAAATCAATTTCAAGAAGTTAAGAGTCATGGAAATTTTCTATAAGATATCTCATATTTATATTACAGGAAACTTACATTAATTTTTTGGTTAAGTGGTAAAGAAATCACACATCTGAGAAGAGTATTGGGATTAATAGCGTACAAAAAAAAAAAAAAAAAAATTATTAACCACTATAGTAAGTGTTACAGGTAAAAAAAAAAAATGCATACAAAACTTTGACATAGGCTGCTAGGGGCAAGCCTTAGATGTTTTCCATTATAGCTGTTATTTGCCAAGGGACAATACTCTTTCCTTTAAATATATCATTTTCATGTCTATTGCCAATTGAGAAAATAATTCAATAGAAGTCATGTTCTCTTGCCTTCTACATAACCTCCAATACTGCTACCACTCCAACCACCTGTTTTGAACAAAAATCATCCTGCCCAATTGACATTTGGAAAGATTCATAAAAAATAAAATAAAATAAATAAATAAATAATTGACATTTGAAAAGAAAAAAAATCCTACATAACAAAACAAAACTTCAATTGTAATAAAATGAATCCTAATGTACCAATTCATTGGTTGGACCAAACAAATTATTTAATATCACATTAGGCTCATACTATCATTCAACACCAGTAAGGGAGGTTGGGTTTTTGGCTTTAGAGAACAAATGCATCTAGTAGAAAGGGAACAATGCTTAAATTTTATTTTTCCCTTTTCACTTAAAATTTCAACAATGATTATAAAAATTAAAAAAATTTAACAATCAAATGTGGTAATTTACTCTTTCTCATCTTCTGCATTACCCAAAATTCAGGATCTATGATTATAGAAAGGGATGCCTAAATACCTACTATTAGCTTCATTTATACTTCTAAGAACCCTACTATTAGCTCATTACAATGTTATACTTGAGTAACACTACACATTAGCAACCTCAGATGGATGTTACATTGGGGAATGATATTATATTAATTTGAAGATAACCGGTTTGCAAACATGAAACTTTTAATATAATTGAGCAAGGTCATGCTACAATTATTTAGTTGGGTGTTATCCAACTTGAAACAGTAAGCCCACTCGATCTAGATGATCATATTACACAATGAGAATATTTATTAATTAAAAAATATCGCCAAGATTTGCTAGGAAAAAAATAAAATACGAAATTTCCACATTCCAAAACTCAAGTTCCATTTCCTCCCACCGCCACAAACAACAAACCACAAAAACTTCAACTTCAACTTCAACCAATAACTAACCCAAAAGGCTTTAATTTTCATCACTTCACACATTTCTTGCCTAAAAATCTTTTGATTTGAGAATTTTGCATCTAATAGACATTTCCAGCCTTGGCCAATCAATTGGGATCCAATATTCTTCTATTGAATCTAAACTCAATAATGTTCCCTCTAAATGAAGTATTAAAATTGGTTGATACATTTCCGTTTCTCCTATGTGACAAAATCAATCTTATTCTCAGCCTTGCTAGTTAAGCAGACCCCATACTTTGGGGATATACTAAGAAGCCAAAGTAGTTGCATAAATTGAAATCATAAATAACACTATATAACTAAAAATCTACTCCAAATAATGTACATAGGAAACAAAAACATTATTTAGTATATCATACACAAAAGGTTTGAGATACCTTCACAAAGGCTATTAATTTTGGATAATTCATAGAGACATCAAAGCAAGAAAAGTTCTATTATACTTGAGACAGAACCAAAAATTGCAGATTTTGACCTAGCAAGGTTTTATTTGTGTGACAAAAGCCTCATCAGCACTGCCATTGTTGGCACATTGTAAGTGCATGTGCTTGTTCCATAGTAGTCTTCTGTTGAATCATTCACTATCTTCTCTTTTTAATAACACATTCAAGAGTTAGATCTTATATAACTGAAAAGTTAAATCTTTATATAAACTGTAAAGGCCTCTTAACCCAAGTAAAATTTTTATAAGTCCAAATACACAAACAATATATAATATAAACCCACAAGCACCAGTCATAAATGGTCAAAAGCCATTGCATTCAAAATTAAGAACCAACATTATCCAAACAGAAAATTCACACCCTGCACCAATAGTTTCCAAGAGAATAAGCAATACACACCAAAAAGCTAGTAACTTTTGAGGGGGGAAGCAAACTGAATAATACTCTATAGAGTGTTATATAAGTGTTCTATAAGTATAAAATAATTACAGTTTTGAAAAAAAATAAATAAAAAAATACAGAGCACTTATAATCCTTAATAAACATTATGCAGCGAAATCAAACACATAAATGTCCAAATACACCTAAACAAATTTTAACCAAAGATTCATCCAACAATTTGAACAAAAAGCAACTTTACCATATATAAATACGCCCAACAACAAACAGCTTATTTGCATTTTTTTCTTTTCTTTTTAAATATGTCAAATGAGATAAGAAATTATAGATGCTCTTGGAGGTCTTTTGTCGAACACCTGACAGATACAGCGGAGAAATAGAACTTGGTTGATCTACCGGTGCCGAAATTGAGGGAAATAAACAAAAACTAAGCTTTCAACTTATGATGGACAAATCAATAGTCTCAGTTCATGTAAATTGATTTTGACATAGCTAACAAACAAACACAAAAGAAGCTCCAAGTTGATTTAAAGAAAATAAAAAATAATTGAAAAGAAAAAAGAAGAGAACAGTTAGAAGAAAAAAGCAATTAAATTCAAGGCCAAAATCAAACTTCTTTTTTAAAGCATAATTTTATTTCAATTTCATGGAGAACACAGGGGTAAATCCAATCAGAGAGAGAAAGAGTGTGACCAGTTTACCATCGATAGGAAAGAAATTGGCTCAGATGGGAGTAGAGACGGAGTAAAAGGCCATATGCTGGAGACTAGAGTACTGTAGATGGAGGAAAAGGCCTCTGGCTGTGTTATGTTTGATTATAAACCCAAATGAGAATCAACAAAACCCACAAATCCAATCAAAAGCAATAAAATTAAACCTGGTGCATCAATGTCAAATCAAAAGCAATAAAAATTAAACCTTGTGTATCAATGTCAATCTTGTGCTTTAAGAAGAGTTCTTGGAGCTTGGAAAACTTCTCATCTGGGCAACACCCAAACGTGAACCCATTGAAAGGGATTCAGCCACAAACCATCAGAAATCTACTGAAAGAATAAATAAAATAAAAAGAAGATAAACAAACTCACACTGGGTTGTGTGGAGGGTGGGAGAAAGCAATCAAAAAAAAAAACATGTTGTTTTTTTTTTTTTTTTTGATAAGTCACATTGGGTTGTTGTTAGGGCAACCGCTATTGAAGGATTTAAATAGGAGATTGATTTTGAGGAAAAGCAAAAGAGCAAATCAAGGATTTAGAGAGTCTGGGGTAAAGTAAGTAATGGTGAGTTGCATCTAAGATTACGATTAAGAATCTGAAATAGAAAGCCGTAATTTAATGCTACCTGATGAAAAAGAGAAGATATCTGAAGCTATATTACAATAGGGAAGAACAAAGAAAGAGAGAGGAAAAAAGCATAAACGTTTAAAAGGGAAGATGAGGAGTTGATGGAGATAGAGAGTTGGAAACGGGCAGAAAGAAATAAATAAAATGAAACGTGCGGGACGAACGTGGAGTTATGAGAGAGAAGAAAAAACAGAGGTAAGGTTGAGGTGGATCTATGGAGGAGTAGGGAAGCTGATGTGGCGGTGTTTGGAGGAGAGAAAAAAATTTCTCTCTGCTTTGGGTTTTAATTTATACTAGTCGCAAACTCTTACGATGTATGGAAAAAGTCAATAAATTCTTTTTTTTATATATATATAATACATATTTAAATAATAAGTATTAAGTAAATTTGGAAAAAACAAAAAACAAAAAACAAAAAAACAAAAAAAAAAGAAAGAAAAAAAAACACTCATCCTAAAGCCAATGAATTTAATTCCCAAAGTTGCAAGTAAGTTCTAAAATTTCTTCAATTCTATTCACTGCTTAACCCAATAAACAACTTGTATGAATTTTTTGTTGAATGAGGTTAGTGTCTATTCTAATATCTACAATACATTTGTTATAGCACAAATGGAAATTTAGCAAAGGGAGAGAGAGAGAGAGAGAGAGAAACTGGAGGTGAACTACAATTGTGTTAAAAATGTTGCGAAAGTGCCTCAAATTCCTATGTTGATTAGGAAAACTAATTGAGTTTCCTTAATGAAGAAGGAAAACTAATTAGGTGATTTTTTGTTTTCTTGATGTGGAAGAAAAGGTGATTCCTTGGTGTGGAAGGAAAGAATATTCCTTGGTGTGGAAGAAAAGTGAGTCCTTGGTGTGAAAGGAAAGACTATTCCTTAGTGTGCAAGGAAAGTCTATTCCTTATTAATGAATTAATGTATTCCTTGCCCACTAAGTAATAGAATTGAAGTCTTATAAATAGACTATGTTACCAAGTATTTGGTGGTTCAGAGCCCTAGGGGGTTCTCCCCTATAGGGAGAGAAGAAGAAAGAGCACCTTGAGAAGAGTGCAACTTGAAGGTGGCTGGAGCCCTAGAGGGTTCTCCCCTATAGAGAGAGAAAGAGAAAGAGCACCTTGAGAAGAGTGCAAGTTGAAGAAGGCTTTGGCCTAGGATTCCTCCCTGCGGGGAGAAGCGAAAGGTTTTGGGTATTCTCTGAGGAGAAAGAGCACCTTGAGAAGAGTGCAAGTTGAAGAAGGCTTTGGCCAAGGATTCCTTCCTGCGGGGAGAAGCGAAAGATTTGGGTATTCTCTGAGGTTTATGGGTTAGCGCACAAATCAAGGAGAATTTGTGACGCTTGTATTAATGCAGAGAAGTATCACAAATATATTTGGGGTTTCCTCTAGAGAGTTTGTTGAGTGTTAATTCCTAGAGAGGGTATTATTGTATTTGGTGAGTACCTCAGGTTAGGCATTGTAAATGCTCAAAATTCAATGAGTGCCATGTGTCACCTTGTGGTTGGTCGAGGATGGGCCGAGCTTATGTAGATGGGTTGTTGAGCCCAAAACTCCAAACCAGGCCTTTGAGCTTGCCTGATGGCTGATGGTGCACTTCTCTTGATCTGCTACTATGCTGGGCCTTTATACAGGGAAATAAGGATCTGCCGTAAAAGCCCTCCCTTCCATGAAGTAACTATGGCAGACACCCCTCCATCAAACCAAATAATCACTGCAGACTGTAAGCGTGAGAATAACATAAAATATAAACTTTAATGAACTCAATAAACTGAAAAGACTAAGGAAGATTTGATGAGTGATAGGGGAGGGTTATCCCTTGAAGACACGTGACAATGGAATGGAATTGATTAGATGCTTATGGAGTTTTAGCAGAGGGTGTTTTTGTACGGGTATTGATCTTTTTCTTCTTCTTATCCCTTGACTTGGGTTTTTTGGCTTTCTGATGGAGACTAAAGGTTGTCTCTGGGCTGGAGGAGATTGCCTTGACATGACTGTGTTTCCTTCTTTTATAATGGTCTGCGGTGATCCATGGGGTTCATGGTTTTGACCTGGTCACTCCTTTAGCTTTTGGGTAATGGGCTCATTTGTTGGGGTCAAGCTGACAATGTTTCCTGATAACATAAAATATTGCCGCAGACCAAATTGGTGAAAGAAATTGGCTCCATGGTGAAAGCTTTGTCTGCACGTGTCTTCATTAGGGTGTTTGAGGTTTGCCGGTCACTTGTGCTCATACCCCCCAACGGGTGTGATACACTTGAGCCGCAGACCTCAATACCCTTTTAAGAAATAACCCCCCTACCTCCAAACCAAATCCCCTTAGCCTTTTAATGAAAACTTACTGGCAGTCACCATAGGTTTGGGCTTTGGTGACTGCATTACCTTTATTTGTGTTCTCATGGAAGCATCTTTCATCTTCTTGTTGAGCTCCTTCCTTTTTCATGAATCTGCCGTTGTTTGACTGTTGTCTGCCGTGCAGAGGGAGTAGGAGCCATAGGCCGGTCTGTATTTACTCCCCTTATATTGCCTCCAGGTTCCCTTTCTGCCTTTGGTTGTGTTCTTTCCGTTTTTGTGATTCGGCTGCCCATCTTCTAGTCTGCCGTGCCCCCTTTCCCTCGTCTGCTGTGCAGAAAAGCCTTGGCAACGGTAGGTGTGAGTCTGCCGTCTGAGGAAACGGTGAACATGGCTTTTCTTCAGTTCAGAGGACTTTCCCCTCTTTGATTCTTCTGGAGTGTTCTACTTTTTTAAGGAATGTGGTAGTAGGGCTCCATCTGAAATTACCCTTTACCCCTGACTTCCCCGTGGGCTGGGACTCGTCATTGGGGACTTATGGCAGATTGCTCCCAATAGGTTTTGGGCTTTACAGCAGACTGATTTCTCTTGTAATAGCACAGTGTCTTCTGGGCCCGTTGTGGGCTGTTGTGCTTTGGACTTCTCCTGATCATGTCACCTGCCTTTCTTTGGGCTTACGGCAGATGGTCCTTATGGACTGCCTCTGGTCTGCCATAACTTAGGCAAAAAGTGGGCATCTACATTAGCCCCCCGAGCCCATGCCTCAAAGTGCACTCACGTGAGGCATGGGTGAGTGTTTGTGTAGAGCATGTGTGCAGATATAACCTTTGATTCAAAAATTTCTCTTTTTTTTTTTTTTTTGAATCGTGATGTTCCTATTCTGAAGGAAGTGGCGGTAGTTTTGGTAACTACCTCTTCACACTCCTTCTTGGCATCAGTTACTGCCAATTCCCATTCGCACCTTTTCAAATATCAACTTAATGAATCATAATGAAACACGATTTACTAAACCTCAACCACCAGCCTCCGTAATTAACTTCCCTCATTAAGGGCTTTGGTTTTGCAAAACGAGAGAGAAATAAGAGGAAAAAAAAAGGAGAGTTTTTTTTTCTTTTTGTGTTGTTCTGTTTAGGAGAGAAAGAAAAGAGAGGAAACAGTGAAGAAACTTCCCCACCGCCGATTCCCTTTCTCTACCCATGGCTTCATCTTCTCCCCATCCCCCTCCTGACACTGCGAAGGTTAGTGGTGATGATTCCGAAATTCCTGCGGCAGACGCTAGGGCCATGGATACGGGCCCCGTTGGCGACGAGAGCGTGGATGGCTCTAGGTTTTCCCCTGTGCCTGAAGATGACAGGGATGACTTCGCCTTCCCTCTTCCTGGACCCCTGGTACGATAACGGTGGAAATTTTCCAAACATTCCCGAACAAAGTCTCCCTTCCTCCTTCTAACTGGGAATGGATGCTGAGGGGCCAAGAAGCTACTGCAGATCGGGTCTGGGCTCCTCCCCTTTCTAGTATTTCTGACCTTAGGATTCAGAGAGGAGATATGCAACCGGTGCCCATCGATTTCGAGTTTCCCTGCTCCGCTGCCGCAGACTGGTTTCACTGGGTGGCAGACGAGTTTATGGATGTTGAGTTCTGTGCTCTCCTGGAACGAGCGGGTGTGGCTGAGGCAATACTCCTTTCGCGGAGTTGCAATATGTATCGAGACACCGAGGCGTTGCGGCAGATTCTGCGGAGGTGGTGTACTTCTACACACACGTTCTTCTTCTCATGGGGCGAACTCACTATTACTTTGGAAGACGTGGAGAACCACTGGCTGCTCCCTGTATTGGGCGATATGGACCCATTTGCCGTTGAGATGTCTGAGGAAGAAACCGTGGTGGAACAAGCACTGATGGCTCGGGCCAGTACTAGAATCAATGCTTGGTCTGTCTATTTTGCCAAAGCGACTGAGCCTACTATCCGCCGTGCTGCCTTCGTCGCGTACTGGCTCTGTAAGTGTTTGTTTGGTGATGCTCCCTATTATTCTATGAAACCATTGTACTTTCGTTTAGCTGTAAAGATTTCTTTTGGTCATCGTTTTCCGCTTGCCGCTATGTTTTTGGGTTATTTATATCTGCAACTAGATTCTGTTTGCCTTGACGAGATCCGCGGTGGGTCTTGTCATTTTATTACTACCTGCTTCAATACTTCCGCACTGCAGACCTTCCTTTGGGAACGCTCTTTAAATTACCAGGAAGCTGGCAATGACAATAGCCAAATAAGGGCAAAGTTCAAGAACATGTCCCGCCAAATTTTGAGAAGGTACCCGGATTTAAGGACCAATCTGCCGCTTGTCTATCGCTGGGTTAGTCTGCGAGGGAGAGATCCTTGATTTGGTCCCCTCCATGGACTTTGAGGAGTGTGTTTTATGGCGTCCCTATTCTTATCGTTATGCAGATTTCTCCTGCCATTCTGTGCTGTATTGGTTCAGTGACATTGCTAGTCAAAGCTTTGAATTGTCTCCTGATGATACCAGAAGCTTGACCTATCTGTCTGCGGTGAATCCGGGTTGGTTGCCTGTGTGGAGTGACAAGGGTGTGGAGTACACCCACTATTGTCCTAACAGGGTGCGTAGGCAGTTTGGTTTGGATCAGGGTGTGCCAGGCAGCCCCAGCGAGACCCTTCCTCGAACTCCTAATATTGCTCCTTTCTTGAATGACCATGCATTTGATTATTGGAGCCCGTCTGTATCGCGCATGGTTATTCCTTGTGGGGGAAGGCTTGGCATATGCACTGTGGCAATGCAGGAGTATTGGCTGAGGGTGGCTGCTGCTATGGCAGACTATGTCAGACAAGGCAGAGGGACCAGGGTTCCTTTGCCCAATCACCATGCACATGCTATGGAGACCACGACTCTATCTCCCCCTACCCAAACCGCAATTTCTTATGCCGAGAGGCAGGGCTTGGGATTCGCAGAATGGGATGGTCCACGAGACGGGTGGATCCTGTATAGCACTGCGTTCCCTCCAAGTTGGAAGGAATCTGTGAAGGTGGTGGAGGAGCGGTTAAGGCTGGATTCAAAAAGGGGAAAAGGGAGTAAGAAGATCGATTCTGGCAAAGGTGCTTCTTCTCCTGCAGCTTCAAAACAAAAGCCTAAGTCTGCGGCTAAGGCTTCTTCAAAACGTCCCAAGGTGGCTATGGACATGTCTATGATTCCTCCCTCAGAATTGGGAGATAGGGCCCTGATGGCTCCTGGTACTTCAAAGAAGAAGAAGTCTGCTGCAGGGGCCTCTAAGTCTCAAAAGAAACCCGCTGTTGATCCGCCCGCGGATCCTACTGAGGACACTTCTCTTCCTTCAAAAGAGACAGAGTCTTCTGCCATTCAGGAGGAATCTGCCCCTCCTCCTACCAAGGCCAAAAGCCAGCCTAGAAGTAAGAGCGTGGCAGTGAAGAAAGCTAAGAGCAAGCCTACCCGGAAATCTGCGGTTGCCCCTCCTTCTTCAAGTGAAGAGCCTGCAGCAGAGTCTGCCACTCCGGTTGAGAAAGAGTCTGCTGTTCCTACTCCTCCTAGCACCATATATGACCGTACAAGGAGTAAGAGGAAAGTTGTTGAAGAGCAAGTTAGATCTCAGGTAAATGCTTATTTGCCCTTTCTCATTATTGATTGATCACATATTGCTTACTATCTTGGACTCATACATATTCTTGTCTTTTGCTTAGGCCAAGCGGAAAATAGGTGATGAGGGTGAGGGTTCTGATCAGGCTCCCATTGTTATTGAGTAATATTAGCTTCTCTTAACCCTTACTGTGTCTTCTCCTAAGGAGACTGAACCTCTTTCTTTTCTTCTTTTGTAGGAGGTCAGCGGTGGTGATGATGTCGTGGATGCCGGTGTAGGGGCAGCCGAGGTGAGTGAAAGCATTGTTGAGAGACAAGAAGTAGGACTGAAGTCTACTGATGATGTTGCTGCGAAAGACAGTCCTATTGATTGGACTGATTCTGATGACGCCATGGCAGACGAGGCTTTGGGAGTTACTGTATCAGATGAAGCTGTTCTTGTTATGGCAGACGAGGCCGTTCGGTCAACTACAGAAGAAGCTTCTGGTGAAATTCCTGTCGTCACGGCAGACGTAGTTCCTGAAGCACATGAAATTACCCGAGTCATGGCAGACGAGACTCTTGTTGACGTAGCACATGAAACCGCCCCAGTTACAGCAGACGAGACCCTTGCAGGTATGGCAGACAGAACCCTTGTTAATATAGCACATGGAATTATTCCTGTTGTTGCGAATTTTAACACAGGTATTATTGTAGGGTCTGCTGCTGAGGAGGATTATGACCAAGGCACTGATTCTGTTGATTCAGAAGAGACAATTGCAGATGAGCCTCAACCACTTCAGATCATTCCGTTTGCTGACCAACCTGAAGAGCCTCGTGCCATTGATCCGATTGAGTTTCATTTGAATCCTCCCTTTGCTAGAATGACTTCAGTTGTGGAGGGGGTCTCATTGTTTGGGGTTGCTCCTCAGTTTCGGGAGGATCCTTAGGGAGGAGGGCTCCCCTATGGTGGTTATTGATCACCCTTCGTCAGGGACTTTCACTGGTGGCCAAGTCCCTGCTCTTGAGGGGATTCTAATTCAAGATGCTGATGATCGTGGTATGGCAGACACGGAGGTCCGTGGTGTAGATGTAGTCCCCGAAGGTAACATCTCTTTGGTGAAGGAAAGTAAGCTACTTTTCTTATGCTTATCACCTCTGTTTGTTCATTATATTTTTTTTTGTTTTTGGTCAGACGTTGAGACGCCTGTTCTTATGGAGAAGGAGAGCATTGCTCATGTAGTATCTGCGGCTCCCAGTTCCTCTCAGACACAGTCTGCAGTAGAGGTGATTATCCCTGGGAGGGTTGCTGCGTTTTTTGCAAGTTTTGAGGAGAGAGCCCCCAATCCCTATCCTGATTGGCACTTCTGGAGATTCGAAGGCCCATTGGTTGCTTATGGCAACTTTTGGGTGTATCAAGATGCTGTGCCTCTTTTGCAGGGATTGTCTGCGAAGTTCGGGGACTTCACTACCCATTTTAAGTTTGGTGCCGGGTTTGGCGGACCAATGCTTTCTCTGTTGGGCAGTGTCTTAGCTGATATGAGGAGAACCAGCTTCAAGACTTTGAGTGAGCCCAAGATTTTGTCATGGAGGAGTGTAGTGCAAGACCTTATAGCCGTGGGCTTTGATCTTGACTTCATGCTCGAGCATCTGCGGAAGGTAGCCCGCAAGTTCTTTGGCGAGGCAATTGTTAGTGAGATGAAGATTGTGCAGGAGCAAATTTCCTCTTTGCAGAGTACTCTTGCTGTTTTGGCTTCTTATCAAGGGGAGTTGATGTCTGCTGCTGCAGCATCCCCCGAAGCTGCTGAAGTTGCATCGCCGATTGACGGCTTATTTGATTGAACTTAGAGTGTGTGAGCTTTTGTTATGACCATGTTGGTCTAAGTATTTCAGACTTTGTGTGTTGTTATTACTTTTGACAAGTGTGTAACTTTAACTCTGATGGTTATTAATCTAATATATCTATATGCTTTGTTTAAAATGCTTGTTAGTTGTAAAATACTTATTGCTTAGATATATTCTCTTGTTGTCATCATTTATTTATTTTTTTATTTTATTTTATAATGTTTTGTGGAGTGAAATAAGATAATCATATTAAGGCATAAATGGTGATCATCATTCCACTTTTTTTTGAAAAGCAACACACAGTAGTTTCGATTTGTTCTAAGGCAAAAGTCACACAAAGATGCTTAATAATAACAATGCCGTAACTTAACCTGTGCTAAGGCAAAAGGCACAAAAGGATTATATGGCAGATTGATTTGCGCTAGGGCAGAAGGCACGAAGGGTAATATGGCAGATTGATTTGTGCTAAGGCAAAAGGCACAAAAAACTTACTAGTGCTCACACGTCTAGGAGTAGTACTCCTTCAACCATTTCCCATTGATTGGGTCTGCCAAGATGGTTCCATCTGCTTTAGATAACCTATAGTAACCGCTGTCATGTGCCTCGCGGATCACGTAAGGCCCTTCCCAATTTGGTGTGAACTTGGATGGTGACGGCAGACCTCTCCTCACATGATCTGCTGTCTTCAAAACCATTTGTCCTTGTGAAAATATCCTGGTACGTACCGTCTTCCCATAGGCATTTGCCAGTTTCTGATGGTATCGCAGACCGCGAGCTAAGGCCAGCTCTCTTGCTTCATCCAGGCTTTCCAGATCTGCTACTCTGGCTTCCGCACACATTTCAACATCAGCTTCCAGTTCCGTTCCTTGTAGAATCCGTGGACTTGGTACAAGTAATTCAGGTGGTGAGATAACATCAGTCCCATATACAAGTGAAAATGGAGTGAAACCAGTGGCTGTCTTGGGTGATCCGCGGTAAGCCCATAACACATCCGCCAAGTGGGAATTCCAGCCCTTACCATAATCAAAAACCATTCTTACTCAGAATTCTCAGCAACATGCGGTTGGTAGCCTCCGCTTGTCCATTACCTTGAGGGTAATAAGGTGTAGACCGCCGGTGCTTGATCCGGTAGTGCTCCAACACTTCTCGCACATCTTTGTTAACAAAAGGAGTACCGTTGTCGCTGATGATCTTGTGGGGAATGCCAAATCTGGTGATGATATGCTCCCGGAATGAAATTGGCCACGGCTGCTCCGGTGGCCTTGCGAAGTGGGATGGCTTCAACCCACTTTGTAAAGTACTCCGTGGCTGCCAATATCCAAATATATCCACCGGATGGCGGATTAATAGGACCAATGAGGTCCAGCCCCCAAGTGTGGAAAGGCCATGGTGTGGCCATGTTCTGCAGATTGGTGGGGTGTGTATGGATCAGATTGGCTTGCATTTGGCAGGTGTGGCATGCTTTAACGAAGTCTGCCGTATCCCTCTTCATTGTTGGCCAGTAGTAGCCAAGTGTTAACAGCAATTGATACAACCTTTTCTTCCCCTGATGCTCCCCACATTCTCCTGAATGGGCCTCCTTCATCACTGTTTGAGATTCTGACAGACTTAGACACCTCAAAGGATCCCCATGGAACCCCTTTCGGAATAGAATACCACTTTCCACAAAATATCTAGTGGATAACTTTTTGATGCGGGCTGCTTCTTTACCGGTCCGAGGTAGGATACCCTCTATGAAATATTCCAGGAAAGGAGTTCGCCAATCACTCGAAAGGAAGGTAGCACATACCTGCTCGTTTTCATGTTGATGTTGGCAAGTTGGGCAACGTCTCTGCAAGTCTGCCGCTTCCTTGCTCATTTCTGGCCAAAAATAACCCAAGCGCTGGAGTCTGCGATAGAGGCTTACCCCTCCTTCCAGCTCGCATGACTTCTCATGAACTTCCTGTAGCTTCTTTGTCCCTTCCTGGTGGCTCACACACCTCGCTAGAATTCCCCCAGGTAGTCTGCGGTAGAGGTCTCCAGAGATTAGCACAAAATCCTTCAACGCTTTTAGGTCTGCCACGTCTTTTGGAGACATGAGTTTGCTCTTCAGAGGAGCTCTCCAATCTTCTTTGTCAGGGCCCCCTTCTTCGTATTCTTCCCTCAGCAGCTCAGTGATTGGGGTGCTTCTTTTATTGATTGTGACATCTGCCGTAGGTCCTTCAAATGCTACTTGTGATCCTAGAGCTGCCAATGCATCTGCGTAACGGTTCTCGCTCCTCAAAGCATGTGTAACTTCGAAAGTGGAAAACTTTCCCTCCAACCTCTGGGCAAGTGCACGATAGGGTGCCAGAGAAGGCTCCTTTAATGAGAATTCCCCTTTAGCTTGGCAGACTATGAGATTTGAGTCACCAATCACCCTTAAGTGCTTTATCCCCATTTCGTGTGCTATGGCTAGCCCTGTGATGTAAGCTTCGTACTCTGAGGCATTGTTGGAACAAGGAAAATTCAGCTTGAAAGACTTAGCAATGGTCTCGCCATCCTCTCTAGTGAGTACAACACCGGCTCCGCTTGACACAGATGTGGAAGAGCCGTCGAAGTTCAAGGTCCATATTGAGTCTGCCATTCCGACCAACAGTGCTCCTCCAACTTCCCCAGGAACCTCTTGTGAAATTACTGAGCCATCTTCCCCAGGGAATTGAGCCAATAAGTCTGCGATAGCCTGACTCTTAATTGCTGTTGGAGTTTCAGTGGATATCTCATATTGCGATAACTGCAATAGCCATTGAGCAAGTCTGCCTGAGAGAACTGGTCGTTGCAGCAGACTCCTAATTGGGTGAGACTTGGTCATCAACTGAATTTTGTGGGCCAAGAAGTAGTGCCGCAGACGCTGAGAAGCATATACAAGGGCTAAACATGCTCTTTCTGCCACTGAATACCGTGTTTCAGTGTCTTTTAGTCCGCGACTGACATAGTACACAGGCTGTTCAACACCATGGCATCATTTTCTTGCGCTACCAGTGCTCCTATTGCTTGGCTGTTGGAAGCCAAATAGAGCCGGAGGGGCTTTCCAGCAATCGGAGCACACACGGTGGGGAGTTTTGTCATAATTGCTTGGATTCTTTCAAAAGCTTCTTGACACTCCGCAGACCAATTGAAGGAGACTCCCTTTTTTAGGAGGTGTGAAAAGGTGGAAGTTACTGCTGCCAAACCTGGTATAAATCTTCTGATATACGATAACCTTCCCAGGAAGCTCTTTAATTCTTTGTGAGACGTTGGTGGCCTCATGGTGGCTATGGCAGAAGCTTTGGCTGGATCTACATCGATTCCGCGGTTATGCACCAAGAAACCCAGAAATTTCCCCGCAGACACTCCGAAGGCACACTTGAGAGGATTCATTTTCAGCTTGTACAGGCGGCACCTTTCAAAAACTTTTCTCAAGACTTCAACATGGTCTTCTCTTTTCTTAGACTTTACTACAATGTCATCAACGTAGTCTTCAATTTCTTGATGGATCATATCGTGAAACATGGCCGTCATTGTCCTTTGATAAGTAGCACCGGCGTTTTTGAGGCCAAACGGCATAACAGTGTAATAGAAGTTACCTATGGGCGTGCGGAAGGCAGTTTTTTCAGCATCCCTTGGCGACATCCGGATTTGGTTGTACCCGCTAAATCCATCCATGAAGGAAAACATAGCGCTGCCCGCGGCGGAATCAATTAACAAGTCCATGTTTGGCAATGGAAATTCGTCTTTCGGGCATGCCTTGTTGAGGTTGCGAAAGTCTACACAGCACCTGATCTGCCCATTTTTCTTCTTCACTGGTACTATATTTGACAGCCACCGCGGATGTTGAATTGGCTTGATGAAACCGGCAGCAAGCAATTTCTTCACTTCTTGGGTGATTTGAGCTTCCACTTCAGTATGGAAGGTCCTTGCGGGCTGCACAACTGGCTTCGTACCAGGTTCTACATTCAAGGAGTGAGCCACAAGCCCCGGATCTATCCCGGGCATTTCGTCGTATTTCCATGCAAACACATCTTGGTACTCCTTCAACAGATTAATAAAACAGGCCTCTCTCTACAGCAGACAGCGAGGTGCTAATTGAAACAGGTTTATCAATACCAGGGTCATGACTCAAGGTTGATTACCTCCAGGATCTTCCTTGGGAGTTATCTTTGAATTCTCTGCCGCAGACTTCTCTAATTTTGCTTCTTCCTTCTCATCTGCCAAGCTTTTGTAACCTTTCAGCTTCTTTCTGTATCAGATAACACGAGGGCCGCAGATTACCCTCTTCCGGCGTGGGACCCTCTTGCGGTGAGCAATCAGGTCCCGCGCACCTTCACAAACGGTAGACTATGCGTCCATCAGGCATTTGGACGCGTACGCATCGTGGTGCATCTTCCTCTTCTGCCATGCGTTCCTTCCTCTTTTTCTTTCGTTCCAGGACTTCTCGCAGATCAACATCTGGGTCATTTCTTATATCTTCCCAGTCTGGCAAGGGTGTTCCAGATGGCTTGATGATTGGTGGTTCTTCGGTAGATAGCTCGTCATACAGGGCTGCTTCAATGAAATGTGCCTCAGTTTGGTCAAATGGTGAGGGATTTGCTGCTATACGGATTGGCTTCCCATTGAGCCTCCCTTTAATACACTGATGATAGGTGGACGAAATCAACTTATGCTTGTGCAACCATGGTCTGCCAAGCAGCACATGGTATGGGACTTCTGAATTCACAACGTGAAATCGTGTAAGAGCCACAATGGGCCCAACTCTTAAGACTAACTGTATGTGCCCCATAGTGTATTCTGCTGCTCCTCCAAATCCTGTTACTTCAATAGGAGCGCCTTGGATCTTATGTTGTGGAATGTTGGCTGCTTTAAGAGTGCTCAAAGGAATCAGATTCAAACAGGAGCCCGTGTCCACCAAAGCTCTCCTAACTTGTACATCTTTTATTACAGCAGACACATAAAGGGGCCGGCGGTGGTCTGGATATTGGACCTCCATGTCCTCATCCGTGAAGGTTACTGCATTGGTGGTTTCTAGGAAGGCACGACTGGCATGAGCTTCTGCGGTAAAACAGGTTGCTCCTGAGTCTGCTGCTATTGCGATAATGGCCTCTGTAGCAGCGTTCCTGGCTTCTGGTCCCAATCCCAATTGGTTAAACAAAGACTTGAACTTTGGACTTTTCTGCAAGGTTCTCACGGCTGCTGGTGTTAGAGTGGTGTCAGCTACGGCAGATTCTTCTACCTCCATATCACTGGTGCTGCCTTGTATTACCACAGACACCACTGCTTTGCCCTTGGTCTTTCCTGTGATTCGGAAAAGGATTCTTGTGCACCTCTCTGCTGCTCCGGTGAGAGTTGCAAAGTACCGTCCTGGATTTTCCGATTAAGCTCCCATCGTAGTGACCGGCAGTCTGCGGTTGGATGGTGAACATATCTGTGATAGCGGCAGAACTTGGGATCTCTCTTTTCTTCCTCGGTGGGAGGCTTGTTGATCTGCGGCAGCTTGATAACTTCATCTTTCACCCACTTGTCAAAGATCACCATCATTTCTTCTACGGTGAAGGGCAAAGGGGGTGGTTCTTCGAAAACCTTTTCTGTCGGTCTTTTCCTCTTGTTTCCGGTTGGCGCGGCTGTAGTCGACACAGTGAGTGCTTGGGGTTGGCTCTTCTTTTCTCTAGCCTTTTCTGAATGAGGCTTGACTGACAAGGGCTGTCTTCCTAGCCTTCTGGAGTAGTGGTGCAAATTGTGAAGATGTCTAAATTCTCGAGGTGAGCTCTAAATTCGGGAAGCATGTTGTCTATGCATACTTCAACCAGCTCGCTTTCTTCATACTTCACGTGGCAATCCAAAGAAATATCCCGGAAACGATGAATATACTTCAAAAGATCCTCGCCGGGTAACTGCTTCGTGCTGTGCAAGTTGAGCAGAGTAATTTTTTCCTCCACATGGAAGTATTTACTGCAGAAACTTTCCACCATATCTTCCCAATCTCTAATAGACCCTTCGGGCAGCATGGCGTACCAGGTATATGCTCTGTCAACAAGGGACTTTGAGAATTCCCGCAGACAGAGTCCCCCATTTCCAGCGAATGGACCCATGGAGTCCAGGAACTTGCTGATGTGCTCCACTGCACTACCTTTCCGGCCGTCGAAGAGGGAGAAGTTCGGAGTATCGTATTTTTCAGGGTACGGTTCCTTCAGCAGCTCCTTAGGATAGGGAGGCTTTCTCACGAAATGCCTAGGCTCCTTGGGTGGTCGTTCCCTCTCTTGTTTGAGGAGGTCCGCCACGTCTGACAAAGTAACGAATGGTGCATCATTTTTGTTGTTGGAATCTCTTTCATCATGGTGGTCCCTTTCTTCGTGGTTTCTGCCATTACCTCCATGTGCTTCCCTATTATTGCTGGATTCTTTCAACTGCCTTATGGACTCAGCTAGTTCTCCTTGGTTCTGCTGTAGGCCCTGAATCAGCTCATATATTAAGGTTAAAGGTGGCTGCCCTCCTGGGTTGCCTTCTGGATTACCCTCCGGGATACCGCCTCCTCCCATGTTTCCTCCGTTATTCTGCTGCATCTCTCCTTCGGCTCGATTTTGTGCGTTTGACTCTGTGTCAGGATGGGAGTTTACCACTGAGTTTTGTCTTCTGGACCTTGGTGGCATTACTGCAGATCTGGTTTTTTTTTTTTGCTGAAGTGCTGCTCAACTCCCCAGTGGAGTCGCCAAAATGTAAATGCTCAAAATTCAATAAGTGCCATGTGTCACCTTGTGGTTGGTCGAGGATGGGCCGAGCTTATGTTAATGGGTTGTTGAGCCCAAAACTCCAAACCAGGCCTTTGAGCTTGCCTGATGGCTGATGGTGCACTTCTCTTGATCTGCTACTATGCTGGGCCTTTATACAGGGAAATAAGGATCTGCCGTAAAAGCCCTCCCTTCCATGAAGTAACTATGGCAGACACCCCTCCATCAAACCAAATAATCACTGCAGACTGTAAGCGTGAGCACCACAGAATAACATAAAATATAAACTTTAATGAACTCAATAAACTGAAAAGACTAAGGAAGATTTGATGAGTGATAGGGGAGGGTTATCCCTTGAAGACACGTGACAATGGAATGGAATTGATTAGATGCTTGTGGAGTTTTAGCAGAGGGTGTTTTTGTACGGGTATTGATCTTTTTCTTCTTCTTATCCCTTGACTTGGGTTTTTTGGCTTTTTGATGGAGACTAAAGGTTGTCTCTGGGCTGGAGGAGATTGCCTTGACATGACTGTGTTTCCTTCTTTTATAATGGTCTGCGGTGATCCATGGGGTTCATGGTTTTGACCTGGTCACTCCTTTAGCTTTTGGGTAATGGGCTCATTTGTTGGGGTCAAGCTGACAATGTTTCCTGATAACATAAAATATTGCCGCAGACCAAATTGGTGAAAGAAATTGGCTCCATGGTGAAAGCTTTGTCTGCACGTGTCTTCATTAGGGTGTTTGAGGTTTGCCGGTCACTTGTGCTCATACCCCCCAACGGGTGTGATACACTTGAGCCGCAGACCTCAATACCCTTTTAAGAAATAACCCCCCTACCTCCAAACCAAATCCCCTTAGCCTTTTAATGAAAACTTACTGGCAGTCACCATAGGTTTGGGCTTTGGTGACTGCATTACCTTTATTTGTGTTCCCATGGAAGCATCTTTCATCTTCTTGTTGAGCTCCTTCCTTTTTCATGAATCTGCCGTTGTTTGACTGTTGTCTGCCGTGCAGAGGGAGTAGGAGCCATAGGCCGGTCTGTATTTACTCCCCTTATATTGCCTCCAGGTTCCCTTTCTGCCTTTGGTTGTGTTCTTTCCGTTTTTGTGATTCGGCTGCCCATCTTCTAGTCTGCCGTGCCCCTTCCCCTCGTCTGCTGTGCAGAAAAGCCTTGGCAACGGTAGGTGTGAGTCTGCCGTCTGGGGAAACGGTGAACATGGCTTTTCTTCAGTTCAGAGGACTTTCCCCTCTTTGATTCTTCTGGGGTGCTCTACTTTTTTAAGGAATGTGGTAGTAGGGCTCCCTCTGAAATTACCCTTTACCCCTGACTTCCCCGTGGGCTGGACTCGTCATTGGGGACTTATGGCAGATTGCTCCCAATAGGTTTTGGGCTTTACAGCAGACTGATTTCTCTTGTAATAGCACAGTGTCTTCTGGGCCCGTTGTGGGCTGTTGTGCTTTGGACTTCTCCTGATCACGTCACCTGCCTTTCTTTGGGCTTACGGCAGATGGTCCTTATGGACTGCCTCTGGTCTGCCATAACTTAGGCAAAAAGTGGGCATCTACAGGCATTAACTTGAGAAGAACTATTGTAATTACGTATTATAATAGTGGATTTATTCGGAGTTTGTCCCGTGGTTTTTTTCCCTTCAAGTTGAAAGGGTTTTTCCACGTAAATCTTTGTGTTCTTGTGTGTGATTGTGTTTGTTATTTATTTCCGCATCCCGCAGGTTTTAGGAATAAGGTTTTTATTCCCAACAAAAAAGATTTCAAAGCAACTATTACAAGTGGCTATAAAAGGGAAAACATAAACCTTGAGATCAAAGAGAGGTAGCTCATCATCCCTCCGCTGAACTGAGAACACAAATAGACAAAGAAAACCCATCAATTTTTATGTACTAAATTGATAACAGTCCAATTGAAAAATTATAAATAAAATACTAACTACACAAATGATTCAAAACCATCAACCTTAAATGAATCAAAGAGCACTAAGTAAATAAGTGAATCATTGATCCCATAACATCCAAATTGTGAGCAACACAAAAACAATGAATCAAAGAGTTATATCTTACCCATGCTCTTGGCTTTTATCAATGACTCCGCAGATATAAGTCATTATCTACTAAGACAATAGTTATATTGTGATAGGTAGCCATTATAGTTTCTTACCTGCACCAAACAGATAAATTTTTCTTTTGCGGGGTTTTGCATATATATATATATATAGGGCAAAAAAAGCTTTAAAGCTGAAGAGACTATAGATTTACCCCCAATATGTCATTACACCAGCCCACATTGACTCAACCTCTGCTATTCCAACTTCATGTATTATTTTTTTGGAAACACAAAAGGCATTTATCACATTCCACAAAAAAACCCATTTATCACAAAACAGAGTTAATTTGGTTACTGCTTCTTGATTTTCCTAATCAAGTTTAAACTCTATATAAATTGTAAATGCCTCTTAATCCAAGTACTTTATAAGTCCAAATTAGCTACTCCTAAGGTTCTAGTACATTCCTAACGTTTTAAAATTTTCGTTGCTAGTCTACTTCCAATCCATCTAAAACCTATAAAACTACTATCTTATACTCAATAATAATTGTCCTCTCCAAACTGTAAACAAACTTAAAGACTTATTGCCATCTCTACAATTTCAGCACTTATTATTTCAACACTAAGAAATTAGACATTAGACTGCTAAATTTTCAAGCTTTGTCAAATCAAGCCACATCCATATCCAAGCCCAAGTTTTTGTGATGGAAAGTTCGTTCAAGCATTTCTTCGAACACTTACCTAGCTGAACTACTACAAAGACAACAAATTCTCATTCACCAATGAACAAAACCCAATTGCATATACTCAAAGTTTGCATCAAAACTTTAACACTCTAAGAAATACCTTGTACAAAAGAGAGCATTGTTGGGTAAAATAGAAGAGTAAAAAAGGCTGATAAATATTATGCAGAACTTAGCATATTTGAAAAAATGTGAGTTTGTGTTCATGAATTATTTCAATATAGGCAACCATAACAAATCAGAACAGTTAAATTTAATCCAATCATCCGCAGAAAACACAATTATGACTCTAAAATTCACTTTACAATTTCAAATTGCAACATTCTCAAACCCTAATCATATTGGGGGTTTTGAGAGCGGGTGAAGAAATTACCGTTCTTGGCGGTATTTTCCCTCATCATACTAAGATCTCATGGTCGTGGGTGGTGAAGGGAATCAAAGACAAAGAGGGCAGTAGTGGCGAGACAATGGGGTTAAGGCTGTCAATTGGGAGAAGGCCGAAGAGCGGCCGATGATGGGACTGGGTTTGGCTGAAATGAAACCTTCGAGCCTCAGCTTGGACATGGACAAATCACCGTCATCATCAGTAGAAGAAAGAGCAAAAGAGAGAATCAGAGAAGGAAGAATCGTGCGACTGTGTGATAAAAAGAGGTGGAAATCTAGTAGGAAAATAGATTTAAGTAAAAGGTGACAAAATAATGAAAAAATAATAAATGATATGTAAAATTGTGAGGCTTGGAAAGCTAATGTGTCAAAATTATATGAGGTCAACAGAAAAAATAAAAAGTCAAAAAAGTTTTGGTTTTACATTTAGTATAGATTATGTAGACACAAATTTCGTACAAATGAATCACACGATCACGAAATAGTGTAACAAATAATCAATTTGTATTTATATGTATGAAAGTGGGTACAAATCTCTAGATGATCATTTAGAATAAAGAATACAATAAATTCCTCTGATTCTATCTTCGTGATGCTCCACGATCCAAGGGCTATGAAGCTTGATCTTGAATGGTGTCTGGATATTTCTTAGTTGAGTATGTAGTTAGAAATGCTTGACTTAGAGTCGAGGGCCGTCGGCTTGATCTCGGACTAAGTTGAATGAAGATTGGAGAGGTGTCTCCCACTTTGGATTTGAAGAAGTAGAAGTACGTCTGGCTTTTGGATGGACAAGAGTGCTCTTCTTGAATCTTGGGAGAGCTCTTCTTTTTTGACAGAGTGTTGATAGGGTTTTCTCCTTCTGACTCTGAATCCCCTTCTCTTCTCCAAGTAGTCTTTATTTATAGGCACTTCAAGGCTTCTTCATTAGAAATTTCATTCTTAGCATTTAATGGGATTTGATTTGATTTTGAATTTAAATTTGAATTTGGTCTTCCATTTAATTAAAACATTCCATATATAGGATTGTCCATCTGATGTTACCACATGGTTTCAAAGTTGTGACATGTGGTTTAGTCCTATTGGATGCAGTTTGTTGACTAGTCCAATATTGACACGTCATCACTTGACAATTGATTTAATCAATAAAAATTAATCAAGATCAATCGGACAGATGTAAACACGTCATAAAATTTTGACGTCTACAAATGCCCCCTCAAGACTTGGTTGCGTACACACACAAAAAAAAAAAAAAGTTATACTTCTTTTTTTTTTTTTTTTTTTTTGTGTGTGAGTGAGCGAGTCTCGAAATTTGAATTTGATGCTTTTGTCACGGGCTTTAAACTTACTTAACCTTTTTTTTTTTTTTTTTTTTTTGGTCACTCACACTAGTTTTGGGTGTGAGGTGAACACTTAATTTTAAATTCACCTTGTGGCCCAGGTGAAATCAAGAGGCGGCACTGTTTTATTTTTTTCTTTTCTTTTCTTACTAGGTTTAGGGTTAGCATTACCTATAAAAAGAAGTTCTCAAGCCTTTTAGTTTTCTGCCGCACAGTGTGAAGCAAAGTTCCTTCACTGTTTCAACTTTCAATTTTTTTTCTTTTTCTTTTTCTTCAATGTTCCTTACAGCCGCAAGTCTTGGTCATCACAGGTGTTGTCCTAGGCCATCACTTGCAATATAGTAAAGCTTTCACGTGGGTCCTCAATCCTTATTGTTTCAAAAAAAAAATTTTGTTTTCTTCAATGCCCTTTACGCAACTCCTTATTGTGAAGTTTATTATCCCAAGCTATTACTTGCAACAGAGTCAGGGCGTGTGAGCTTCGTTGGTATACATATATATATATATATATATTAGTGTTCTTTACGCAACTCCTGCCATCAACTTTGACATAGTTAGGCGTGGAGTCATGTATTAAACCAATTTTTTTTTTTTTTTTTTCTGACTTATTTTCTTTCTTGCAGGAATTCAGTTTCAAGCTTCAATAATTAACCTGCACACCGGGGCTGGGTTAATCTTGCTATCCTTGTTTCGTTCTTCTTCGCTTCGACACTTCGTTGCTTCTTCGCTTCGACACTTCGTTGTTTCTCAACACTCATTGTTTCTTCGCTTCGACACTGTTTCTTCATTTCAACATTGTTTCTTCATTTCGACACTTCGTCGCTTCTTCACTTCGACACTTCATCGCTTCTTCACTTCAACACTGCATTACTCCTTTGCTTTTAACACTGTGTGCTTCTTCGCTTCACTACTGCATTGTCGTACATCCCTTGTTGCTTCACACCGCCATCCTTGGTGTTAGAGTTGATAACCGAGCTTCGTTTTCTCATCCGTCGCTGCCACGCTTGCAACTCGCCACTTAAGCTTCATCTTCTCGTTTGCTACTACTACACTACGTAAACTTCACTTATTCGTCTGTCGCAGTTCTATTTCGTGACCATTGCTTCACCGTTGCGTGAGGTGTCTACCTTCATTATCTTGACACACGTACGTGGTATTACGAGGCATTATACTTAAGACCACTTTGGTCTTGGCCCCCTTTACTTTGCTCCTTTTCATGAAAGTTCTTTTTATTTTTATTTTTTTATTTTTTTGTTCACTTCTCAGGTGTGCACCCGGTCTTCCTCTTCGTCATGGTTCTTCATCTCTTTGCTCACAATGGTTGTTTTTGTACCCTACTGAGTCATACGGATGAACCCATGGAGGAAGGGATAACTTTGGTAGTATTTCCTTCTGCCGGTAACATTTATTTTTCATCCCCCACAGATGTCAATCGAACTCCTCGCCTGTCCCAATGGTGGTCTGAATCCTCCCGCAAACTCTAAGACCCATCCAAAAGGGATTCGCATCCTATCCAGTCGAAGATTTTTACATTGTGTTCTTCCCTTCATTTCGGTGTTAGTCATACGGGTTTATTCCCGCTACTTGCGCGTCGTATAAGCATTGGCGAGGCACATTGGACGACTACCTCAAGAACTCCTCCGCTCTAATATACAGGGGAGTTTTCTAACATTTGTACGTATTAGGAGTGGTTAAAAGATATACTCAACCGGAATTAAAAAAAAAAATCCTCGCTGATGCTAAGATTTATGGCGCGCTCTACGCCTCTCTATTCATTTATGACCGAAATGTCCATGCCATGCAAGCCTTCTTCAAATATTGGTGTCCAGCCACAAATACATTACATACATCCGTAGGAGAGATTTCTATTACTTTATGGGATCTATGTCGAATTGGAGGGCTCCCCTTGTATGGATCTTTTTACGATGAAGTTGTTCTGAGCGCAAAAGAGATGTCATCCCTCCCTTTGAGTTGCGAGTATTTATTCGCTGCATTCCATCACCTGAATCTCGAGCTTGGCGGCCCCCATTTGGTCATTTCTACAGAGTGGGTAGGGTTTTGCGACCTTGAAAATGCCAGGCCTAATCAAATTAGCCTATTTACCAGGGAATACAAATTCCCCCAACCAATATGATAGGAGAGCAGCCAGCCAAGTCTCCTCTTTAGCCTTTTCCAACACTTTCAATATTCTGAAAGGGGCTTCCTCGTCTTTAGTGTGACATTGATTATGATAAGTCGTGATGATCCCGCGCGGATTTTGGGATAACTTTCCCCTCACCACTCTCTTCAAACATCGTCAGTTAGAAGGTTTTTGATACCTAACAGAGCCATGGAACCAAAACCCTACCCACTTAGTAGAAGTGACCAAATGGGGGCCACTAAGATCGAGACTGAGGTGATGGAATGTAGCGAATAAATACTCGCAACTCGAAGGGAGGGATGACATCTCTTTTGCGCTTGGAACAACTTCATCGTAAATAGATCCATAAAAGGGGAGCCCTCCAATTCGACATAGATCTCATAGAGTAATAGAAATCTCTCCTACGGATGTATGTAATGTATTTGTGGCTGGACACCAATATTCGAAGAAGGCTTGCATGACATGGACATTCCAGTCGTAAGTGAATAGAAAGGCGTAGAGCACACCATAAATCTTAGCATTAGTGAGGGTTTTTTTTATTCCAGCCGAGTATATCTTCTAACCACTCCCAATACTTAAGGATCTAAGAAAACTCCCATGTATATTGGAGCGAAGGAGTTTTTGAGGTAGTCATCCAATGTGCCTCGCTGACACATATACGATGCGCAAGATGGGGGAATAAACCCACATGACTGACACTAGAATGAAGAGAAGAACACAATGTAAAAATCTTTGACTGGAGAGGATGCGAATCCCTTTTGGATGGGTTGAAGAGCTCGCGGGAGGATTCAAACCACTACTGTGATAAGTGGGGAGTTCGATTGACATCTGTGGGGGATGAAGAATAAATGCTACCGGCAAAAGGAAAAACCGCCAAAGTTATCCCCTCCTCTATGGGTTCGTCCGTATGACTCAGTAGGGTGATAAACTAATTCTTGGGAGTCTTCGCAGAGTTGACAAAAACAACCATTGTGAGCGAAGAGATGAAGAACCACGACAAAGAGGAAGACCAGGTGCACACTTGAGAAGTGAAGGAAAAAACAAAAAAAAAAAAACTTTCATGAAAAGGAGCAAAGAAAAGGGGGCAAGACCAAAGTGGTCTTAATTATAATGCCTCGTAATGCCACGTACGTGTGTCAAGATAATGAAGGTAGACACCTCACGCAATGGTGAAGCGACGGTCATGAAGTAGAACTACGACAGACGGATAAGTGAAGTTTACATAGCGAAGTAGTTGCAGACAAATAAGGGTTGCAAGGCGAAGAAGCAACACAGTGTTGAAGCGAAGAAGCAACGCAGTGTTGAAGTGAAGAAGCGACGCAGTGTTAAAGTGAAGAAGCGACGCAATGTGGAAGCGAAGAAGTGACGAAGTGTCGAAGCGAAGAAGCGACGCAGTGTCGAAGCGAAGAGGCAACGAAGTGTTGTCGAAGCGAAGAAACAACGCAGTGTTGAAACGAAGAAGCAATGCAGCAGTAAAGTAAAACAAGGCGTTGAAGGAAAATATGTCTACTCTTGTATTACTAAAGATTCTATCGTCGGAAATAAAGTTGTTTCAGAAGAGCCTGCTCACAAGAATTCAAGAATATAAAATATATATATATATATATATATATATATATATATATATATATATATATATATATAAAGGAACCGATTGAACTAAAGGAGAAGAAGACAAAGTGGAAGTTGGTACATGACCAACACATGATGGCTTGGGATTGTGGCTAAGGAGAAGAAAAAAAAAATCAGTGGCTTTAAAGTTGATGGCGCGGGACAGCAACTTGAGGAGGATTTGCGGCTATAATGAGTCGCGGCTAAGAAGAAAAGAAAGAGAAAAAAAAAAAAAAGTGAATAAACTCAAGTGTCACTTCATTTTAAAATAAATTATTATTGCTTATTTAGTGGAATTGAACTTTAAATGAGTGACACAATTTATGATCTAGATTCATAAAAAAATAAATTTGAATCATTATCTAGATCCTTTGTATTTAAATGCAAATACAAAATATCTTGATTCAAAAAATACATTTATATTATGAATTTAAAAATTATATTTTCATTAATTTTAAATTCACACTTTTTTATATGTAGTATATTCAAATTCTTTAAAGTAAAATTGAAAGTTATATTTTTTTTTAATACTTTCATCCAAAATAGATTAGGCATTATATAGTTTATATAAGAATCAAGCCATACATAGAACCTTTTTAAAAAAAAAAAAAAATAAAAAAAAAGAAAGAAGAAGAAGATATATTATCATAATAAATAATAATAATAATAAATAATAAAAAAAAAAATCAATTTACTCTTATATATTGAAATGACTTGCCTTTTATTTTACTCAATAATATACCTACGAATTGATATGATGTCTTTTTTTTTTTTTTTTAAAAGAAGAAGTAGTATTATAAGCAAAAATGTACATAAACAGTTCAAGATGACTAATTTATACAATACGACACGTAGCATAGACATCTCTTTCACAATATAAATGTGTCACACAGATTCATATTGTCGTAACCGACTTTCTTCTCAACCTATAAATATCCACGTCCATGCCCATCTACGGCTACTTTTAATTTTTTGAATTAATTTCTCTCAGATTCTCTCTCTGTCTCTTTCTACTTGCTCTC
>OU015765.1:13646409-13738194 GCA_907173295.1 Fagus sylvatica
GGGGGTAGGTGTACCTCTGCTATATACTAATCTTTTGACAATGCATTTCATGCATCAAACTGTTGAGATTTCCTAGTAAGAAATGTCAATGATATGAAATATCTTAAGATGATTTACAATTTGAAGGGCCATTACCAATAGAAGATGAAGGTGAATATATTAGGCACGGAAAAATCATATTCAGAAGATATTTTGATGTAATCATGTGGTAGAGAGGCACATAAAAAAGATATAAACACATTTTGATTGGTAAGCTTGAATGGCCTGCACATTGTTTTGTTAGTCACATGTAACATTTCTTGGTCTTAAGCTTTGAAGTTGAAAATTCATAAATTGATTCCTCCTCCCACAGACAGAACCACAGTAACAAACATCCACCCATCCTAGTCATTGCTTAAGAGTTCCAGCAGTTTATGTGCTGAAATTCAATAGTAATATAATAGCTAACACTTCACTTCCAGTTCCAGATAATGATGATGCAAGCAAATCAATAACTGATAATATCATTATTTTTTTTTTTTATTCCACGCAAGAAACTAGAGATAACACCATGATTGTGGGTTGCATTCTATGTTTGTGCTATAGTGAAATTAGTACATGGATTCTGCAATAACTCCTCTCTGAGTGCTATATACTGCTTCTTGGTAATAAATGAGAACTTCATAGGATAAGGCAACCCTTTTTACACTTCTTTGTTTATGCATTCAATCAAGGATGAAGCAGATTTAGTTTGCATTGCCCATGTATCCTTCTTTAATACTTTTATTAGAAGAAAATATCAAGAACATAAATTAGATCAACCTTCTTGTCCCCTTGGCATGATAAAACAGGCATAATTGAAGAGGTCTATTGATGTCAGGACTAAGCAGATATTCCCCTAATTTCAGACACATCTGAGTTTTACTCCATTGTGTTCTGGCATCTAATCAAAAAAATGTTCAGTTTTGAATTGCCATGTTGTTTCATTAAACTGCGATAATTTGATCAATTATAATTCAGTGACACTAATAAAACTGAATACTAGACATAATTATTATTCCCTGTGAAATCTGATATTTTCGTTTTTGTTTACAAATCAGAGTTGATATATAGGTGAACTGACGCGTTCAAATCCCATATGATTACATTTTTTGCCAATCATACGTACCTGACTTGAATCAAGTTTATTGCTAGATTAAACATGTTGGAAGTTAAGTCTCTCTACTCAAGAATTTCATGCAACGCTATCCTTAATTTAGAGCAAAACCAGTGGCTCTCAATGCCTTTGTTTTTTAGGAGAATGATGTTAATATAATTGAAGTTTGAGATTTGCGTTGGGTAAGATTAATTGTATTGAGTGAGATATTCAGAAGACTCAGATGATAAATTCATTTCTTCAATAAATGTTATCATTTCCTAAGCTGTTGTTCAAATATGCTGACAATCTCTGTAATATTGGAGAATGTTGTTCAAGTGAAATGGAGAGACAAGGAGATAACAATCCCACATTGACAAAACTAAAGATCTCTTATACGTTTATATGCTGCAAAATAAGACATCATATCACCGAGCTTGGTAGCGCGAGCTTATAACCCAAGTGGGGGTATTTAAGTGATGGGACATTGGCCCAGCCCAGCTGGTCGGATCCTTGTGTGGCTCTTGAACTGGCCCACCCATTCCAAGCAAAGAGATGGACCAATGGACTAGGGCGAAGGCCCTTGGGTCCACTTGTTCCTAACGAGGAGGGCAATGCGTGAGGCTGGTTTCACAGAGCAGCGATTACTTCCCGCTCCTGGCAGTGGAAGGATAACGGGCCGGTGCCACCTGGATCCAACATGGCCTGTTCGGCTGAACCCAATTGGACCATCATTTTTTTGGGTTTATTTTTAAGAAGCAAACTAAGAATAAATTGTTTACATTTCTTTTTGGAATTTGATAAGTTGTAAAAAACTCTTCACCTAAATCCTTTTGTCCTGTTTCTCTAGTCTTATTAGTAAGCAAGTGTAGTCATCAAAATTGTTGGGATTGAGACTCATTCATAATGTAACAAACAAAAGTAATCAAAAAAACTTTTATTTTTGCTATATCATACTGTTAATCTGTGCCTGGGTGTCATTATGGTATCAGAGCCATGTGTCTTTGTAGGTATGTTCGTTGTTAGATTTGCCTATTCTAAGCTTCTTTGTGCTAGAGTAGTGACTGTGTGCAAGTCTTAAGTCCGAGAGCCGTCTGCGTTGGTCAGCGTAAAGCCGTTGGTAAGCCCGTGTTAGCCGTGGATAGGCGTTTGAGGGTGTTCCAGGTCGTGGTCCCGTAGAGCCTTTAGGACAAAAGAGAGTCTCACAATCCCTACAATAGTTCAGGAATCTTTAGAATTGGTAAGTTTAAAAATGGATAACCTTAGAAGTTCTAGCTCTAGATCTCAGATGTCCTCCATGAGTGATAACACAGTTAATAAAGAAGAACTTAGCCTAGTAAATGTTAGTGCAGAGAAAAATTGGCAGGATTGGAAATTACCTTTAGTTCCACAAGATAAAATCTACAAGAAAACAACTTTCTCAAAACTTTCATTTCTTTCAAATTATACAATAAAAACTGTAGAAAGAACTTTCACTTTAAAACAAAGTTTTGAAACAATTCAATTATTAGGCCGTCAAGAAATAGACAAAAATATAAACAACTTTGCTTTTATTCATATTGGTTTAGTTCAAGTTGCCGTCAAACCTCTAACAAGACAAGGATTAAATACAAGTGTTTTCTTAGGATTAAGAGATGGTAGATTTACAGTTTATCAAGATGCTTTATTAGGAATGGTAGAATCTTCTCTTTATAATGGTCCAATTTATTTTGATTGTTATCCAAATTTTTCTGTGTCTTTAAAAGATAAAACTGTGTCAAAAACTTTAGAATTAGATGTAGAAACTTACGGTTATAATATGCATGAAGGTGCACAACCTTTAGTAATTGTTTATAGAATATATTACAAGTTGATGAAAACTACGTTAGAACCTCAAGCTTTAATGGAAAGTCAAAAAGGCAAGACTTTATTATTACAAGCTAGTACAAGTGATTCCCATGTTAAAGTCCCCACACAAATTGAATGGAAAGATGTAAAATTACCCAATAGATGGTTATTAAAAAATGTTGCTGAATCAATTCCAGTTCAAAATACTTTAGAAGAAGATTTAGATTATATAGAACAACGTCCAGATGGTACTGTTAGTATAAATTTCCTACCCTATAGAAAATCTACAAGTAGTTGTTCTGCTAGATATAGTAATCCTTACATAGAAAAAACAATTTCTCCACCAAGATGTAGTTTTAGTAAATTTAAATCACAAGAAAATTCAAGAGTAGATGATGATTTAAGACATAGTGTAGACAGACTAGACAATTTAAGATTTACTGAACTTAGAAGATAGATCACAAAAATTAGATTTAGACAAGATTAGAAAATCAAGTAATAACTCAAATTATACAAATCCAAATTTAGATGGAATAATTAAGGGTAATGTAATAAATACTCCTTTTTACTCCCCAGCTTCACAAGTCTCTCAAGTTCCTCCCACTTATCACTCCACGTATTCTCAACCTCCTCAACAAAGACCAAATTCCCCCACAAATTCTGATATGGGATTTTATCCACCTAATATGTATGACCCACAAATTAATATGATTAGGAAACCTTTTGTATTAAACAAAGAAAAATTAAGACAAGATTTTAATTCCCCAAAATATGAAAATAGAAGAAAAGAATTTTTTGCAACCTTTTTCAGAGTTCTTAAGAAGTTATATAAGAGACAAGTATTATGAGTTTATGAATGATATACAAACTGAAGTTAATTTCTTTGCATGGTTTGATCATTATTTTAAGCCAAAACTTTTAGCCGGTAGCAACACCAATAATTCTCTCAATTTTCTCCGACAAAAAGAAGTCCACACAAAATAGTCAAGACACCATCATAAAACACAAGTCCACATATGATACTAGCTATAGGCACAATAATACACTACAATTATTCCACCGACAATACAAGTTATAAAGGATGCCTAACAAAACAAAACTCAAAAATCTCTAACAACAAAGTGACAACAAGTCATACCCTGCAAAAAGAAAACTTTCAAAAAGAAGACGTAAAAATTTCTCCTACCACCTTATATATATAACTATAGCCATAGCCAAGAAAACTCACCAAACAGGTCAAACATTGACCAAAAAGCATACAAATAATAGAATTCATGCAAATAGTTCTAGTATATCATCCGGTAATATTCCTTTATACAACACTTTGCTACAACACTTCCCCTTATGGTCATCAATAATACCCAACCCAAGACAAACAAACATAGAATGACACCTTTGACTTCAAATTATCAATTCAACAACAATACACATGTTAGATAAAAAACAAACTATCCTAAGCCAATATGGTCAGATAAACACTATAAAAAAGAATAAAAAAGACAATAATTACAAAGATAAGAAAAAGTCAACAAAAGAAACAAAGCAAGAAAAACAAGACGTAGGTTTACTGCCACAAGTAGAATCACCGACAGGGAATAGTAAAAACAAAGAAGAATTCAAAAGTAATGTGATAGATCCAGATCCACTAACAGAAATTCCTAAAGAGAAAACCAAGAATAGAGTCTTATGTTACAAATGCAATAGATTTGGTCATTATCAAAATAACTGTAAGCCCCCTAAAAACAAGTCTAAATTAAATATTCCAGAATTACATTCGGAAATAAATACATTAAAACATGAAATACAAGAAATTAAAAATTCAAGTTTTCACATTACGGAAGAACAGTTAGCACAAGAAATAGTAACATTAAAAATAAATAATAATCACTCACAAAATTCAAGTATAGAAAATGAGGTTGAACCAGAAGAAAATTGCAAACAAATTGTTCAATTAATATCCCAACCAACTTTCAAAGAAACTTTTCTAAATACAATTGACAAGATGATTTTTCAAAAATGGTACACTGAAGTAAAAATAGTAATAGACAAAGAATATATTTTTAAAACTGTTGCTTTATTAGACACAGGTGCTGATTCAAATTGTATCCAAGAAGGTTTAATTCCTACAAAATATTATGAAAAAACATCAGAGAAACTTTCACAGGCAAGTGGTACTAGTTTAAATATAGAATTCAAACTTTCAAATGCTCATGTCTGTAGAGAAGGTGTTTGTATCAAGACTACTTTTATTTTAGTTAGAGATATAACCTCAAAAGTAATATTAGGAAATCCTTTTATAGCTTTATTATATCCTATAAGACAAATTTCAGAAAAAGGACTTACAACACAAATTTTAGGACAAAAGATTACTTTCCCTTTTATATTACCGCCTATGACAAGAGATATAAATATGTTAAACCAAATGACATTTTGTAAAGAAATTAATTTAATTTACAAGTCCAAGATTGCAAGAAAAGAAAAACATCTTATGTTTTTAAAACAAGATTTAGAATATAAAAGAATTGAAGAACAATTAGAATCTCCTCTATTAAAACAAAGAATTGAGAATTTTGAGAATAAAATAAAAAATGAAATTTGTGCAAATTTACCTAATGCCTTTTGGCATAGAAAACAACATATTATTAGTTTACCCTATGAGTCAGATTTCAATGAAAGAAATATTCCTACAAAAGCTAGGCCTATACAAATGAATCAAGAACTGTTAGAATATTGCAAGAAGGAAATTCAAGAATTATTAGATAAAGGTTTAATTAGGAAAAGTAAATCTCCTTGGAGTTGTTCTGCTTTTTATGTTCAAAAGAATGCTGAAATTGAAAGAGGTGCTCCTAGATTAGTCATAAATTACAAGCCTTTAAATACTGCTTTAAAATGGATTAGGTACCCTATACCCAATAAAAAAGATTTATTAGCAAGAGTTCACAATGCTAAGGTTTTTTCAAAATTTGATATGAAAAGTGGATTTTGGCAAATTCAAATTGATGAAAAAGATAAATACAAAACTGCTTTTACTGTCCCTTTTGGACATTATGAATGGAATGTAATGCCCTTTGGTTTAAAGAATGCACCAAGTGAATTTCAAAATATTATGAATGATATTTTTAATCCTTATACAAGTTTTTCAATTGTTTATATCGATGATGTTTTAATATTTTCAAATACCATTAGAACAGCATTGGAAACACTTAGAAACTTTTATTAAAATTGTTCAATACAATGGATTAGTAGTTTCTCCTACAAAAATAAAGTTATTCCAAGATAAAATCAGGTTTCTAGGACATAATATTTATCAAGGGAAAATAACACCTATAGATAGAGCCATACAATTTGCTGACAAGTTTCCTGATGAAATAAAAGACAAGAATCAACTTCAAAGATTTTTAGGAAGCCTAAATTATGTCTCAGAATATTATCAAGATCTTAGGAAAATATGTCGTCCTCTTTTTCAAAGATTACAAAAAAATCCACCACCATGGACTGACACTCATACTCAAATTGTTAGACAAATTAAAAAACATGTCAAGACTCTCCCCTGTTTAGGTCTCCCTTCTCCTGATTCTTTCAAGATAGTAGAAACTGATGCCTCTGAACTGGGTTATGGAGGTATTCTCAAGCAAAAAGTCTTAGAGTCAAGTCATGAGCAAATTGTCCGTTTTTATTCTGGTGTATGGAATGCTGCACAACAAAATTACAGCACAATCAAAAAAGAGATTTTATCAATAGTCTTATGTATTTCAAAATTTCAAGATGATCTTTTAAATCAAAAGTTTTTAGTCCGAGTTGATTGCAAAAGTGCAAAAGATGTTTTATTTAAAGATGTTGAAAATCTTGCTTCTAAACAAATATTTGCACGATGGCAAGCTATTTTAAGTATTTTTGATTTTAACATTGAATACATCAAAGGTGAGTCAAATTCTATTCCTGATTTTTTAACTCGTGAATTTTTACAGGGAACATGACTTCTCCATATCAAAATTACAAGTTAACAAGCCATTCAGATAGGTCTAAAATCCAAAATGCTTCAGATTATGCTAATAAGTCACCCCCAAAAACAAAAACAAATACTCCTCCAAAACCTCCAAGTCCAAAAACACAAACCTCCACAAATATTCCATTGTCTAATAAATTTACCCATTTAGCAGAATTTCCTCCTCTCCCCTCTCAATTACCTACTTATGCTCAAAAGCTTACTGCATCAAGCAGCTTGAAACCACAATCAAAATCACATGAGTCCTCATCAAGCTCTCAAACCCAAACAAGTTCTTCATCACAAATTTCTCTGTCTCGAGCCTTTCCATCCCCTCACTCCGCAGATTCCCTTCAAATTAACAAGTCCCCTGAAATTAATCTCTTTCCAATAGACCAACAAATTGAGCATATCCAAAATCCAAGACAAGTAGTATCTCACATGTTTCCCCCAGGATGGAACTTCCAGCCAGAACATCCTCACAAGTCACAAACTTTTTATGAATTCATTTTAGTTGACACAAATTCTATTCTCCTTACACATTGTAAATGCTCATTTGATACTACAGGATCCCGAACTGCTTACTCAAAGTGTCTCATTAAACAAGTTATCAGTCCTTTCCAATGGAATGGTCATCCATGCAATACAAGATCATTTAGTAAAAAATTTACTCCTCAAGAATATAATTATTATGATTATCAAAATGCTTGGTACAATGCCCTTTATTCTCAAAATGATAGGTTCCAGCACTCTTGGTTTTTCTATTTTGATAAATACCTAAATATTCAAAATCTTCCTGCTTGGTTTCTTCAATGGTGGGACCAATTTGGTCCAGAACCACCTATTTTACCTCCAGCAAGAATAGATTCAAGAACTCCAAAACAAATCGAAAGAGGTTATTCAAATGATCAAATTCACTTTCCTTTTTCTCTCCCCCAAATTTATGAAAAATTCCAATCTCCTCCAGCCCTTTGCAAGTTTCCCAAACTGTTAGTTTTTTATACAAGATATAACCTTTCCTGGATTATGGGATGGGATTTTGCTTTTTCTTCTTCCTCCCCAAAATTCCTTATCAGACAAATTTATGTTAGATGGTGGGAAAAATATATAGTTAATACAAGTGATTACCCAAAAATGATTTCCGATTGTAATCTCTTAGACCCACAAACCAATACCCCATTTCTCCTCAGTCCATACAAATCAGACACACAAACCAAATCCCCATTCAAGTCTCACAAATCCAAAAAAGAACTTAAAAAGCAACTACAAGATGCCCTCTCTCAAATTTCTGATGATTCTGATGATGAAGAAGTCCGAGTAGCAATGGCAAAGAATCCACATTTATTTCAAGACTCCCAAGATCCATATGAATTCTAGTTTAGCAAGATAAGTGTTAGTGTCAAGACAATGTAAAAGGAAATAAGCCAGTCAAGATTTCAAGATTCCCTCCTATTCAACGCAAGCAATTCTCAAGCCTCAAGAGGTTCCTGATAGACAAGTGCAACGGCAAAAGCAAGTTGATAAGAAAAGCTGCCAAGATGAAAGTTAATAAGGTGACAAGTGCAAAAATTTTATGCAAGACCAGAGACTCCCAAGAATTTTCAAAATGACAAGTTAGCCAAGATTCTCTTCAGTACAAAAGCAAAAGCAAGATCGTTCAAATTTTCAAGATATTTCCTGACAAAGCTTTCTTTTGACTCCTTTTGACAAGTCCAAAGTTTAAAGACAAATTTACTTTCGGCGCGTGCAAGTTCAGACAAATTCACTGTCAGATAAGTTCAAATAAAGGTACCCAGACAAGATAATTGACAAGCTTAAAGTGACAAGATTCCTGACAAAGCAAGCTGCTTTTGACAAGAAAATCCGTCAGATTCCAAATTCAAGATTTCTTCAAGATTTCACTTTTCAAGTTACCAAGACCACTGTTCATATACCCCAGTCAAGTTACTGTTTCTTTACTTTTCAAGCTCTATTTAAGCTACCCTTCTGGCTTGTAGAAGGCACGACTCAAATTTCACGTCTCAATTTACAACTTAACTCAGTTTCTCAAAGCAAATCCCCTTGTAAACACTTTCCTTCCTTTCCAGCAAACAAAACCTTCTCTTGTATTTCCCAAGTTATCTCAAAGTCATCTGTAAGTTTGTTTTCAAAGTTTATCAAATATATTTCAGTTGTTTAAATCATTGCTTCTTTCCAAGATTTTATTATTGTTACTGTAATTTTATTTGCAGCATATTTATTCCATACTGCCTTTACTCTGTCCATTTCTAGCAATTTCATCTTTATCATACTGTTAATCTGTGCCTGGGTGTCATTATGGTATCAGAGCCATGTGTCTTCGTAGGTATGTTCATTGTTAGATTTGCCTGTTCTAAGCTTCTTTGTGCTAGAGTAGTGACTGTGTGCAAGTCTTAAGTCCGAGAGCCGTCTGCGTTGGTCAGCGTAAAGCCGTTGGTAAGCCCGTGTTAGCCGTGGATAGGCGTTTGAGGGTGTTCCAGGTCGTGGTCCCGTAGAGCCTTTAGGACGAAAGAGAGTCTCACAATCCCTACAATAGTTCAGGAATCTTTAGAATTGGTAAGTTTAAACATGGAAAACCTTAGAAGTTCTAGCTCTAGATCTCAGATGTCCTCCATGAGTGATAACACAGTTAATAAAGAAGAACTTAGCCTAGTAAATGTTAGTGCAGAGAAAAATTGGCAGGATTGGAAATTACCTTTAGTTCCACAAGATAAAATCTACAAGAAAACAACTTTCTCAAAACTTTCATTTCTTTCAAATTATACAATAAAAACTGTAGAAAGAACTTTCACTTTAAAACAAAGTTTTGAAACAATTCAATTATTAGGCCGTCAAGAAATAGACAAAAATATAAACAACTTTGCTTTTATTCATATTGGTTTAGTTCAAGTTGCCGTCAAACCTCTAACAAGACAAGGATTAAATACAAGTGTTTTCTTAGGATTAAGAGATGGTAGATTTACAGTATTATCAAGATGCTTTATTAGGAATGGTAGAATCTTCTCTTTATAATGGTCCAATTTATTTTGATTGTTATCCAAATTTTTCTGTGTCTTTAAAAGATAAAACTGTGTCAAAAACTTTAGAATTAGATGTAGAAACTTACGGTTATAATATGCATGAAGGTGCACAACCTTTAGTAATTGTTTATAGAATATATTACAAGTTGATGAAAACTACGTTAGAACCTCAAGCTTTAATGGAAAGTCAAAAAGGCAAGACTTTATTATTACAAGCTAGTACAAGTGATTCCCATGTTAAAGTCCCCACACAAATTGAATGGAAAGATGTAAAATTACCCAATAGATGGTTATTAAAAAATGTTGCTGAATCAATTCCAGTTCAAAATACTTTAGAAGAAGATTTGGATTATATAGAACAACGTCCAGATGGTACGGTTAGTATAAATTTCCTACCCTATAGAAAATCTACAAGTAGTTGTTCTACTAGCTAAAATACGTATATTTTTTAAGCCTGGTAAACTAATGAAAATAAACTATATCAATCAAGCCCTAAAGTTTCCTTCCTCAAAAGCAAATAAATTATAAATTACAACAAATTTAAAGCTTAAAAATTATGTTTGTTCTGGTTTTACTGCAGCAGTTTTACTTTATTCTTTCTTTCCCTATAGTTATTTCTTACAAAAAAATTCTTTTCCTTTTTCTTTTTCTGATCGGTTTTCCTTACAAAAAATATTCTGTAATAGGTCTTTGGCTGCAGAAAAGCCATGTCTTTCATTTGGTTTATATTATACTTTTAGAGATAGAATTTCCTGCAGATGGGCACAGGGACAATACAAACAGAACTATGTTTCTTGGCTACTAGTCATAGCTTTCCAAACTACAACCTGAAATCTGAGTTTTCTTGTTTGTTCAATCACAAACCATATTCGTTTGATATTTTAAATGTTTTGTAAAGCCTAAGTGAACCTGTTTTTACTATTATTTAACGCTATTACCCCCAAGTTTTAAAATTCCTTCTGCCAGAAAAATCTGCAACCTCATATTCTGTATTCCTCAAATAAAATTCCGATGAAAATTAATTTTTCCCCTGTATATCCATGCTTTAACCCCTAAATTTTTTCTTCCAACTTGAACACTTCATAGTTCATACCACAACCTTCTCCCTAAATTTACCATGTATTGGCCTGGAAAAGTCTCACTTTTAGCTTCTGTTTGAGATTTGGGTTTGAAACTTTGTTGTGCTCTTCTGATTGACAGATTCTTGGCTATCCTCCATGCATGGGACATGAGCTTTTGTCATACATCATTTGTACTTCTTTGTGGGTCCGGCTCACCTCCAATTAAGTTTCCTCCCATTATTTCCTATTTTAAACCGGATTAAAGACACATGGCAACCAACTAATCTAAAAGTCTTGAATAAAACACGTCAATTAGTAGAATTTATATCTCATTCAAATTCAAATTCTTATCTTTTTCAGTTCTTTGTGGGTCCGGCTCACCTCCAATTAAGTTTCCTCCCATTATTTCCCATTTTAAACCGATTGAAGACACATGGCAACCAACTAATCTAAAAGTCTTGAATAAAACCGTCAATAGTAGAATTTATATCTCATTCAAATTCAAATTCTTATCTTTTTCAGTTCAACGACAGTTACCCAATACATACAAACTCATCCTATTCTTTGCTCTCATCCAACTAAAAGGGTTAACAACTTAACATCAATTCATCTTTATCTCTGCAATATTTCTCTCTTTCTTTTTCTCATTTTTTGAGTTTTGTTCTAAATTTTTTTAATTAATCTCAATTGAAAAGACAAACAAAGCGGCGGAGCGGTGCCGTTCAAGCATTCAGAAATTTCGGGAACTTGTTCTGCTTCTTGGTAATCTTTTGTGTTGGTATCTAGCACACAACAATTAAAAGCTTCAAAAATGGGCTATTCTGACTTCAGCATCCTATGGAGAGACGAAACTGTAACCCTCAAAAAGCAGCAAAGATGATTGTAAAAATGCCTCACAAAAGCCATCCACTTCATTTTGTGCATGGCACTCAACTATTAAAAGAAGGTTTTAGCCCTTCTGTGGAGAAGGGTCAAGCAAGTTTCAAAAAGTTTTTTACTGATCTGATCTTATGCTGGCCATTTTTGCAATGTTATTCTTCGGTCAAGTTGCAGGGTCATTTTGGTTGGGTTTAGTTTGAATGCGACTATGCGAGGTTGTTTTCTGTATCTGTTTCTCGTGTAACTATGTACCATGGGCTGCAAACAAACTTATCATTCATTAGCTATAGATATGCCCAAAACGTTGGACTTGCGGAATACTGGATGGAGGAATGGCCAATGTTCTTGACAGAGCTCCTAAATGAAGATAGAGATCTTTTAGGCTAGTCTTATGAACTTTCTTTGTTATACTTATGAATTTTGCTCAATGTAATCTCTTTTTTCTTTTTAATGAAGTCTACTACTGTTTGCAATAAAAAATAAAAAATAAAAAAATCAATATGTCCAATAATGTTGCTTCACAAAAGCCATCAATTTCATGTTTTTGTCAACCTGGATGCTACAAAAAATTCTTTCTCCAAAAGCTACACCATAAACATGGCAAAAATACATAACTTTTCATGGGTGACACTTAGCACCACTGATTGCAAAATAATCACACAATTTGGATAACTCTTAGGCATTGAAGGCTGCAATAACTTGCATGTTGCTCACTCACTCCCTACAATCATGTTGATCTTGGCATGGGCCTCTAATGTGTCTCCAAAAAACCCATTTAGAGAGAGTTGCTATTCAATACAAAATAAAATAGAAATAATTAAAACAAGAGAAGCTTTTTTCTTGTTAGAAATGATATCAATCTAATGATTAAATCCAACTATATTGGTCTAAACAATCAGACAAGACAGTAGCAGTTATGCTATATCTTCAAGACACTCTTTATTGGTCCTGTAAGTCGTGTCAAAGAACACCACATCACCAAATATACCATAGTCTAATATCATTTTGGCATCAGCCCAAAATATGTTAGTGATTTGGTCTTCAACATCCATTTGAACTCGAAAAAAGAATGATGGATTTTCTGATACTTGAGAAAGAAAAAAATTCAAAAGACTCCCGGCTTCACCTTGCTTCAAATCAATTTTCCTCTTACTCCTTAGATAATTCTTTTGATCTTGCTTAGTGAAACCAAGATTTTCTCTACCTCCAACTTGGCGACTCATCAATTCATGTGCCAATTTAGGTCGTATACCGGAATTATCTGCCAACTCAATTTCAATAGCTTGAACATCAGTAATAATTCTTTGAGAAGGTAACATGTGTACACATGACTTATTCGCTAATTCGTGGTTATGATTTGATTCAAAATCAATGGCTCGATATTTTCCACTAGCTTGAAGAGCAATGGTTAGTCCTGCTAAGCAACCAGTTCTAGTTTCTTTTCGTGGCTTTTTTACATCCATCCGCTTGTCTATTTTTCTAAATCCTTCCTTATAACACACAAATCTTCTACTTGATATTACTCCACTGAATCTATCCCAATTCTTCCATTGCTTTCGAATGCTAAATCCAACTTCTCTAGCATATTCATTATACCATTGGTAAGCATGTTCTTCTGAGTCAAACTCTAGTTTCCAAACAGATATTTCCCCCTCACAATCAAAACTCTGCATTATACTAGCATGAATATCATCATTGTCTTGATCACCCTGGGTGTGTATTTGTTCATCATTGTCTATAGCCATTTAGACTAATTGGTAAATCAATAGAGAATAGAACACCTAATAGAAATTCAAAAACCAAAGAAAAATAAGCAATAGAATATCCAGATTTCAAAAGTTCTTAGGGTCGGTTTGGGGTAGCTAATTGAAAAAGTGCGTTTTTAAAAAACTGCGATTTCAAAATGTGCGTTTTGAAAACACAATTTAGAATTCACAGTTAAGCGTTTGATAAAATTTGTAAAAAGTGTTGTTCTGTCAATTCAACGTTTAACTAATATAAGTATAAACGTACTAGTTTAAGTTCGAATTACTAAAAAGGACATCCTTAATTTTTTTAGGTTAGATCTTAATTCTTAAATAATAATAATAATAATAATGTTATTATTTATTTAATATTATAATTTTTAATTATTATTATAATTATTTATGTTATATCTATATAACAACAATAAAAACTAAGAATAAGACAAAGTCCCCAGTTTATTGTCTACTTTTATCATTAAATATTAATTATAAAAAGAATTACAAAACCACATGTCATCCCCATATCCACTTATCTTTCTTCACTTTTTTGCTGTGCACTTATCTTTCTTCACTTTCCTCTCTTTCACGCCGCCCCTTACATCTACTGAAAAGTTTGTCTTCTTACACTCCGATCATGGGAAACACTAAGGACAACAATGCAAGGAAACAAAAGGCAAAGAGGAGAGATGAGGACAAGGCAAGAAGCTAGGCAAACGATGGCAGCAGCCAGCAAGAGATGTTCATAAAAAGAAAATAGAAAGATAGCAGCAGCAGGCGAACAGGCTTTTGAATTCGTATTTTGGGCATTAATGCAATTTTGTCAAGATATTTTAGGAATTGCAAACTTAAAACACCGGTGATAAAAAGACAGATTTGTGTTAAAAATTTGTGTTTTTGAAAAAGCTACCCACTCCATCCGTTCCAAAAACGCACATATTCAGCGTTTTTAAAAACGTAATATTTAAAAAACGCAAAGCCAAACAGATGACGTTCTACGTTTTTGTCCAAAACCGTGAATTTTTGTATTAAAAACGTGGGGCCAAACACGCTCTAAATACAACAATAATAAATACATAAAACTAGTATTTTATAATCAAGCCATCAATCATAAAAAAATTAAACAAACAAGAGGTAATATACGAATATCCAAATGAGAGTGGTAACAAGTGAAATAAATATGGATAAGTAGTTCATATGATATAGAACACAAACACAAAGAGATAATATGAGGGATGATGAAGCACCTGTCAAAGGCTTTTAGCGGTAAGCTTCTGAAAAAATTGAATACTGTGAAGTTTCTGTGAACGTAGGAAGTAGAGAATGTAAGGAGTCTTGTTTGTGTTAAGTGAAAATTTTAGTGGGAATGTTTTTTATTTTACCTGGGACTGTGAGCGCGGGAAGCAGAAAAAGAGAGGAGTCTTGTTGGTGTTAGGTGAGAATTCTACTAATTGATGTGTTTTATTCAAGACCTTTAGATTAGTTGGTTGCCATGTGTTTTCAATCCGGTTTAAAATGAGAGATAATGGGAGGAAACTTAATTGGAGGTGAGCCAGACCCCTTCTTTGTAATGACCCTTGGCATGTTTAGTATATCTGTTTCTTATGGATGATTAAGTGTATGCAACACCACAACCGATGAAATATTGATCCTTTGACTCTCCATAAGTTGCACATGCACCCAGTAGTTTTTGAATCCACAACCTCACCATCGTTTGTAAGACTTTCTAAGTTCATGTTCATTTAGGCTTTCTTACATTTTTTTTATATGTTAGTTGTTTAAGGGATTGTTTATAATTGTAATTTCATTATTATATTGCCAAACCAAAACTGAGGCTAGAACCCCTTCCAGATGATGGTGGAGCTCATGTTCTGATTTTTTGCCTATTTTTCACTTACTTAAAAAGATTTTTTTTTTTGTTTAATTTTAAATAAATCTTTCCAAACACAATATTTTTTGTTTTAAAAAAAAGTTTAATAAACCATCTGTTTTTTCCAATTTCAAAAACAGAATTTTAGAGATTTTTAAAACAGACTTTGGAAATAAAAATAACTTAGAAATGGAAATTGAAAATTGTTGTACCTTTTTCCCAAAACCGCCCATTCCATAGTAGTGTTGAGTTTAGTGTCGACTGCTCCATCCCTCATGCTCATCCAACAGACACAAATTCGACCACAACTCTAATACCTCTGATGATCTGTCAAACAATACAAAACTGAAACAACATGAAAACTTTTTTTTTATCAACAAAATAAAACACACACAACAAGTGGAAGAGGAACTATGGTATCCATCCAACCCTGTATAGAAACTAAAGACACTGCGTGGTTGGACTCACCATTAGTGGTGTGCTTTCAGATCTTGATGAGAACGAGAGATTTGGACAACCTCGCAAAAGAAAAATTGGCTTTGACAGCGACGTGAATCAACTTGGCTAATGTGAACGAGCGTTGTGGGAGGCTTTGGCAATTGGCAGAGATTGAGAGAGAGAGAGAAGCTGAGTAGAGTGGTTACGGTGAAAGAAACAAATCTCACAACTTTATCATGAGATTGTTTGAGACACAGAGAAAAAAAAGGTGCAAATTGTTTCTCCCGTTGTGCACTGTACACCTTACAGTGTACTGAGCAGCATGCAGAAAACCAGTGGCGGATCAGTAACATGGGCCCAGTGCCCACCTGCCCACACTGAAAATTTGAAAAACTCGTGGAATGATTGTATAAATTGAAAATTTTTTGAATTTCCCCCAATTAATTTTTTTTTCGTTTTTTCTCAAATACAAAAAGAAAAGGACCGCCGAGGCATGTGCTAAATTAGTGTGTGCGTGTGTCTAAATAAAAAAAAAGAAAAGGACCGCCGAGGCATAAAAAAAATTGCTTTTTGTAAACATTATAAACTTATGATTAGAATTTTAATATGAATGTGTTTCTAAGATTATTAGAGATACAAAAGGCCAGCAGGCCAGCAGTGGCGTGATGATGTACCTACCACTATGCCGTTGGCTCGAGGTTTGTGTTGTCACATCCCAATTTCAGTTGCCCATTTATTATTAAGTATTAAAAAACAATATAAGAGTCTAAAAGTTTTTTTAGTGTAAAATCATTGTCACATTGTGCTTTTTAGTTTAAATTACATAAAAATAAATAAAACAAAATGTAACTCTAGTTATGATATTTTTTAATTAACACGACCCGACAATAAAAAACAATTTCGTCAACAAAAACACACCCAAAGAAAATTGAAAACAACAAAATTATTAGACATATATGATATTATAATCCCATTTCAAATAATAAAAAATTATATTTCTAAAAAAAAATACATTTATATGTCTAATTATAAAATTCATTGTGTTAATAACGAAAAAAGAAACACAACACAAATAAACATTAATACTAAGTGATAAAATTAAATACTATTTTCTACTTGGATTATATACTACATACCATCTTCTGTTTAATCTTTATATGCATGCTTAGAAAAGATTGTTGAGCATAAATCATAGCACATGTAATATGGGATTTTTTTTTTTTTTTTTTGCTTACAACAAACAGGGTGGGCGATTTGAACCTAAGTTTTTCCCATAAAGAAACCGAGTATTAGTAATGCTATTGAGCTATAAAGCTCTTGGCCTATGTAATAATGAACTTAGGTTTAGTTCCTCAAGATCTTCCTTGAGAACGTCATCTGTGACGCCGTTACCTACACCAAACACACCTCAAGGAAGACCGTAACGGCCATGGACGTCATTTACGCCCTCAAGAGGCAGGGCAGAACTCTTTAAGGCTTTGGGGGTTAAAACTTAAAACCCTTTTTTCTCTTTATTTTTTTTTAATGTGTCTAATTTTAGGCAGTGGCGGCGCCACTTGTAGCTCAGGGTGTTCAAGTGAACACCCTGAGTTCTTAAAAAAATGCTTGAGTTCTTACAAAAATGCAACCAAAAAAAAAAATTTATATATATATTGAAGATTGAACACCCTCAAATAATATTGAACACCCTGCCGCCTCTTTTTCTTCTTCTTCTTCTTCTCCGCCCCTTCTTTTTCTCTACCCATTCTTTCTTCGTTCTTTTACTTTTTGTTTTGCTCAAACACCCAACTGTTTCCTATTTCATTTTCTTTGTTTTATGTGCATGCCTTCTTTGTATGTGGCCATTGTCCTTCCACGTGTGAACTATGAGTATGAGTAAAACAAAATTTTTGACTGTGTGAACTATGAGTATGGAGCTTTGAATTTTTCTTACAGGTTTTTTTTTTTTTTTTTTTTATTTTTTCAATTTAATATAAGCGTCCATTATTATTATTGGGACTAACATTTATACTAAAGTTGATATGATAAAAGTTTATAATTTAAAGAATCTAATATTAATTGAACCAAAATATTTCATTTTTTTGGCCAAACTTTTGATTAACAACATTGCTAGGACACGTTAATAAAATATTAAACACTTTTTACTTAAGTGCCAAAACCTATCCCTATTTAATATTCTACTTCATTGTATATATCTTGTATATCTATTTTATTCTTTTGTCTTTGAAAGCAAACCACTTCACCCTTAATTATTTTCTTTCTCAATGATCTTAACGGTTTATATAATTAGAAGGAAATTTTAAAACTTACTGTCTTTGTATTTTTTTTTAATGATATCATAATTCAAATTATATTTTATTAGTCTGTATAATTTAAGTTTTTTAATGATATTTAAATTTTTAATAGTAATTTAAGTTTTTTAATGAACACCCTAAAAAATTTCCTGAAGCCGCCACTGATTTTAGGTTGGTATAAATGTGGATTTTAGTGGATATTTGTGAGAAATTGCAATAAGTTCTCTTCTGTATATTTTTTTTTTTTTTTTTAAAAAAAAAAAAAATTAGAAATATTAGATCGAAAACAATTTTGAATAGAAATTATTAGTAAAATGCTATTCCTTCCTTTTAAATAAACGAATCCCAATCACTCTTTTGAATGAGTTGTTTTTGTTATAATAAACTGTGCGTTAAAAGCTAAAAATAAAAAAAAATAAAAAAGTACTTATTTAATTAATTACTTTTTTAATATCTTTGCCAAAAAGATACCAATAAGTTTTGCATCACATTGTATAACTGTTGTCACAATTGTGTGAAGTGTTATATGATGATTAGTAGAAAATGAAGGTAGGACTAGTGGTGAGTCTCAGTGACATTGATTGTTAATTATTCACAATTTTTTTTTTTTTTTTTTTTAATGAAACGATAGCTTTTTAATTTATTGAATAGAATCCATCTGTACAAAAGGAATAATGCAGGTAGCATCGTCTTCCAACCATACCTGATTTGAGTTTGAGGACGCAATCTCTGTAGCCAAAGCTATAGCAGCTTTGTTACGTTAACCACTTACAATTTGACAACTCATAAGTTTTGCAATTTTAAATGTCTGTTGAAAAATTACACCAATTATATTCTCTTTAACCAACAAAGAAGGAACGCAAGCTTGCAGTGTTCTGAGTTAACATTTAAACCCAAATTAGTAAGAATACATTTAAGAGATCTATATTAGAGGAATTAGATCAAATAGTGGAAGCTCAAAAAATTAAAAATTAAAGAACAAAGACTTAGTACAGTTCATCATATGAAAAATAAAGCGAGAATCACTATCCAATAAATTGGATGGATCTAAAAGGTATCAAATCAAAAGAGGTTCCTTTATTTGTTTTCCCTGTGCTTTTTGTAGGAAAAAACAGTTGCTAAGAGATATATCACTAAATTGTTTCTATAAATCCAATCATTCCAGTATAAAAATGTTCACCCCGTCCAGACGCCACAGATGATCATGTCTTACAAAATTGAGCAGGTCCCTTGATCCCTATAAAAAGAAAAGAAACTTTCGTGTGTCATAAGACTGAAAATTTTCTGATTTTCAATTCAGAAGTGAAATGATCGATGCATACTTCTTTATGTCCTCATAATTGCCCAACGCTTGTGTGAATTTAAGCCAAAGTGGACCTGTTTCCTGAAGATTCACATTCTTTGGCCCTGCAATGTAAGCCTGAACAATAAACTGTGGAGTCCTTTCCCTGTTTTACAACCATTGAATAAGAAATGAGTTGGTTAGGAAATATTAATGCAGACAACAAATCGCACGCGGCTAAATGAAACTTTTCATAGTCAACAAACAAGCCTACCTCCCTTCATATTCTGATAACCATCCCAAATAGGCTGCACCAAAGTACATAGACACGAATGGCTTGGCTAGATCATCGGCAGAATCAATTCTATAAGCCCTGTACCCCAACTCCCTATACACAAGGAGAAGGTCAAGAAAGTTTCAGCATCAGTAAAAATACAAAGGGATTGTTTCAATCAACATTATGTGAAAGTGGAAAATAAATAATACATTTCTATAAAGTAATTGAAACGGGTCTTTGTTTCTTGCGACAATCACAAGATGTGAAATGTGGACATACTGGGTTCAAAATACATGACCTAATTGCATTGATTATTCAATATCAATCTAGTAAACACTCCAGCTTGCATGGAAGAACTTAGTCAGTACATACGCTAAACAAGGTTAAAATCAAATTAATTCTTATTGATAAGACATCCCAACACCCCTAAAAGAAGCCAATGCAATTAAATTTCTCATTAAGATTGGCCAAAAGGTGAAAGTAAAACTGATGCTGAGTGTGTTCCTCTATATAAACTAGGTCTTCAGTTATAGTTATGTCACATACATGTAAAGCCAGAAAGCTGTTGAATAGTCAATTCCCATTATTCCAGTGCGTGGTCCAACTCCATTTATAAAACGCATGCTAACAACTTCCGCTAGAGCACAAAGAATTGTCTGTGCACAAAGTAAGTCTCAGGAAACAAAGTTACCAAAAAAAAGAAAAGTACAATATGCAGAAGAAAAGCATGGAGGACATAGAAAGTTGGGATGAAAATAAAAATGTCCCAGAAGATAAGCCAAACCAAAATGTCAGATAGCTTAATTATGTTCTTGGTTCCCTCACTCTGGTGAATCTCCAATTATATTTATAGAAAGAAATACTAGACATACTATTAGCATATTATCTTTCATATTAAATTTCTCCACATTATAGCATATCGGAAAAATCAATGACATCAACTTGGCAACTGTTAGATCGAGCCTGACGGGCAAAAATCACAGATCTAACAGATGACTTTACAACATGCACCATTGGTTAGGAAAAAATGGAACAAAAATAATAATAATACTGTATAATTTTACAGTTTTTTTTCTTGCCCCATCCTACTGGCTACTGCCAGTCAGGAGTAACACTTCAAAGATTTACCATTGTCAAGAAAAATCCTTCAAAAATAGTCTAGCGATATACTATAATGCAATTAAGATATCACCACAGGATACAGGGCATAGGAAGATTTATGCTTGATTTATAAGAAATAAGGAAATTTATATGCTTGCACATTTATTATAAACAGAAAAGTTAAAGTGAGACCTACAAAGTGAAAATGCAATTTCAACGATTTCAGGGTAATTAAAAGTATTTCATGAATAAAATGAAAATAAATTATCAAAACACTAAGTGCAAATGTTTATTTGGCAATTCTCTTAACCACTATACATTATAGTATGAAACAAGCCAACAATTTGATGAACCTACATTGCACGATGCCACACATGATAATGAGGACTAGACACAGCCATAACATACTTATTCCATATATATATATATATATATATATTAAAAAAATAAATAAAAAAATGACATGATCTGACACGCTAACAGTAAAATCCTTTTAAGGGTAAAAACTAAAAAGGGTGAGGGGGCTCATGGGTTTGACTTCTAAGTAAGAATGTAGTGCATCTGTGTCTATTTGTAAGAGATTTTTTAACAGAGAAAAAAGCTAAAGAGACCTGTTTGCAACAAGACAACGGCTTGAAATTATTTTGTACAACACCCAACATAACAAGGACTTGACATGACTCTAAAGGGCTAAAAGCCTAAAACTAAAAATATTTAAGAAAAAAGAAAGGGTCATGGAATTAGCTTAGACACAGCAATCTAGAGTGTGTGCATGAAGGTCCGCATATGTATTTTTTATGTGTGTAATAAACATGATAAAAAAATATCTCTGCCTCTACAATCTTGTTCTGGAAGACACTCCCAAACTAAAACATATAGTCAAGAACTCTAATCAATAGGAACACCACTACTACTGGAAAAACCCAATTTTCCACATTACGTCATACACATGTTTGAGTATGTTAGCTATGTGTCTACATCTCAAGTGTATTAAATGCCCCCTGTATCCCACAGTGTAAGCACTGTGTCATTGTGTCTCAAATTAGGATTATTTTTTCATATTGTACCTCTCTCATTTATGTCATAGACATGTTTGAGTGTGTTAATTATGTGGAAGTATCTTACATGTGTCTGAAACAGCCATTCTCCCCTCTGAATGAAGGGCACAATAAGTGAATGACAACAAAAGTATACCTCAAAGAAAATTTTTGATTAAGAGAAGCCAAATATAAACAAATGATAGTAATGACAAAAACAACTACTACAATTATGATGATTATAAAGTCACGTAACACTATCTCATTTACAAGAGCCACAGAAATTCTATAGTTCAAGTGCATACTTACAGGTTTAATTGGTTTTGTGCTAAAGTGTTTGGACAAAATGATTTCTGCAACTGCCTGCAAGAATATGTCAATATCACTGAGGGTGACCATTGTTACATTCATATAAGTTTTGATTGTGGAACAGCAGTAAAAGAATTATGGGTGTGGTTAAGATATTGAATTAGGCCATTATCATTATCTACTATCTTATCTTAAAATAAAAATACAATCAGTATAATTTCCAATGTTTTAGCAACACGTAATAACTATATTATGATAAAATGAACTTTAATTTCATGAAAAGTAGAAATCTAACAATATAAATGTGTTGACTTCTGATTAATAATAAATTAGCACACAAAATCAGAATGTGAGAGAATAAAATATGAAGAAACTAAGTAAAAAATATGCATTATTGACTTAATCATTAACAAACTTTATGAATGTTTACTCTAATGGATTCTTACCTTCAGTTCCACCCGGGAAAGATAGGGTTTCTTCTTGTCATCATGGGAAAAACGTACTTTTCCCTGTCTCTCTCCAGATTTAGTCCACTCTTTCAGGACCTCAGGATGGTTCCACATTTCTTCCATGTCTTCTGGAGCAGCACTGGTGTCCCAATACGCGAAAACAACACCTGCTTCCTCATTAGAGACAGAGGTTCGTCCATTATAATAAATAAAAAAATAATGAAATTAAGAATAAAAGAAAAAATCCCAAATGTGAGATGAGTTTTAGCAAGACTATGACATTAATGATAAAATCTTCATGATTTGAAGTAGAACAAAAGTAAAGGACAACTGAAGAAGCATTAAACATTAGAACACACTAAATTCCTTTGAACGGGAGCATTGATCCATTGAGGTCAACTGCATTTGTTATGGTTTCAAAGATATTCCATTTACAATGTGAGAAGCAAATTCTAATCCGTGTGAGCACAATTTGTACTGGAGAAGTAACCTTTTAGTATAACTCTAATCTTTAGAAGTCATCTAGCATGATCAGCTTTGGAAATAGCATCTTTTACTTTATTTGCACCGCATCATTGATTAAAGAATAATAACTATATACACTGAACCAAGTCAACTAGCATCGTATTTATGCTTCTCAATCTACTGTACAAATTATAGAAACTTCTTTTTGATTTTTACAATGGAAGTTAAAAAGCTCAACTTTATTTATATAGATGTATAAAGTTTAAACAGAGCCAAGTAGGATCATTTGGAAATATTAAATCCATTGGACAATATATTTTATTCTAACATATAACAAATGATTAAATGGATGTCTACAATCTACACACATATTGCTTACGTTGTTACTAATGACAAAATAAGATAAGGAATGGAAGCCAATAAGCTTACTAATGACAAAATAAGATAAGGATGGAAGCCAATAAGCTCTAGATCATACGGCAGTTCCTCCCCCTATAAGAATGGGGTACAACACGAGATCATGGTTTCATGACCCATTAGGTTTGTTTGTAAATTACCAATCAAAAGAAAAAAGGCGACAGAACTTTGCTTCACCATCTCCATAGTTCTTATGAGTTATGACCTATGCGTAAAACATAAAATGAATTGCTAAAATTGAGTCAAATGTTAAGAACTCAATGATCATAACATGAGTAAATAAGCAATTAGAACTGAAATGAAGTAAAAAAGCAGAGATGTTATTTGACATAATGTTGTTTGACACAAGTTTCGACAGATTGACAGTGAAATGTCTGATATCACCCAAACAATGCACACTGACAGTTTCAGCTCATGGATAATAGTACAAATTCGGTGCATGAAACCTTAAGTAACTGGATAAAGGACAACCTGTGGTTTGTGCAGCAGTTGGAGAAGTAGCAGAAATAGGTGTAGAAGCAGATGGAAGAGAAGAAGCAGAAGCAGAAGCAGAAGCAGAAGTATCATTCAACAAAGGACCATCATCAAAAAATTTTCTGCAAAAGAATATATAAAAAAGAAATCAATTTCCAATATCTCAGGGTTTATGGAATTAATCTTATAAGACATTGGATTTGCCTCTCATAAGTAAAGGACCCTGCTTTACAGTTTTGCAGTTACGTGTGCAGCAATTATAAATATTCAGCACAACATATTCCACAGCACCATGTAATATGCTCACATATTTTTTTGACACTAATTAGAAATTAATGTTATGAATAAATAAAACATAAAGTAGAAGAAGAAGACAAAACAAAGCTTTTACCAACTCATTGAGAGAAAGAAAAGATAGGAAATATTCAATCATATCCAACAATGATATTTAATTAATTGTTCATCAAACATAACACGTCCTTAGGTGGTTAAGCACACAATATATTTTCAACTGCTCGTCTTTTAAGTGTTCTAAATCTTTTTCAACATACTAGACTTGAAATAAACTCCAAATCATCATAATGGAGAGCAAACAACCACCTGGACGGAAGACTTTCTTTGACTGAAAGATACCGTTTCCAATATGGCAACGTTGATTTATGAGTTGCCTTTTTCGGCCCACCTTTATATGCCCTAATTATGAACTCTTCACTTCTTTCTCTGCAGATAGGATAGCATTAATATCTCATCACTAAAAGAACTCAATATGGAAATCAAGTCAATTCTTGCATTTAAATGTGGTTTGTAGACAGATGAAAATATTAGGATCCACAAAAGCATGCATGGAAGATGGATCAACCAGATTTATATTTGGTAACTTACTTTTGTTCAAAATTTGATAACCACTTTATGTGAGCAGCACCAAGATATACACTTACAAAAGGCCTGTACAGAAGCTCTGGATTCCCTAACACTTCGTATGACCTGTAACCCAACTCACTGCAAGCAAGTTGCAATTTCATTCCACCAAAATTATATTAAAATTACATAAACAAATATTGTCAACCTTCACACATTTGAAAGAGGATCAGGACATGTAGTTAGTACTTGAACAGCCACTCGGCAGTTTCTACTGTAAGTTGCATGATCCCTATAGTAGTCTTCTTAGTCTTTCGATCAGACCGAATAGCAAGGGGCTGTCTGTCACTTTCAAGTTCAGCAATAGCACATATCATGTCCTGTAAGGATAGCCAACTTATGAAAACTCAAGAATTGCACTAACACTTACTCAGTTACCCAAAAAGATTAATATGGCAAAAAATGCTGCAATTTTGCAATTCATGCAATAGTTAAACTTTACTTCAAAACCATAGATGGAATCTACAGGAGCAAATTATAAGGTTTTGACTTCTACTGTCTGTGTATCACTTCCCTAAGCACAAACACTCCAAAATCCCCAGCATGTCCATGTTGGACACAACACAGAAACGCCAGGGACACTCTGCATGTGTGTCTACAGTGTGTTGGGCAGAAAACATATTTATTTATTATTAAAAAAATTCTTTGATTTTAGATATATTTTTAAACATTTTGATAGTTGTTATTTATTTTGAAAACTTAAAATAAACATAAAATATTCCTATAAATAAATAAAATATACCTAAAGATGTATATTAATTAATTATCATATCCCCAACATGTCGTGTCCTAATTTTTCAAGAATTGTCATGTCTGTGTCCATGCTTCTTAGACGGCATCTAAGATTTTCCACTTTCCACTAATGAAATTTAGTATGGAAAACAAGAGAAAATCTAAAACAAGTCTTGATAATCATTGTTAGAGATAGAGCATCAAGTAAAAAAGAGCACAAACTTATATACTCAAGATTCTTTCGTTGTTCTCAATTACAGAGACAAAACATAGGTTGAAAATATATATCAGAAAATTTGAGTCATTACTAGGTTTACAATGGAAGAAGTCAATGATTCAGTTTTTTTTTTTTTTTTTTTTTGATAAGTAAAATTTTTTATTGAAGGCCCTTGTCTACAGGAAGTAAACAGAGGGACAAAGAATCTTAAAGGGTACAAAAGCAATCAACTCCACAAGGGAGTGAAAAGAGAAAATGCCAAGAAAGTCAAACAAGCCAATGATTCAGTTTATATCATATGTTTCTGCAACAAAGCAAGTCAAACAATGCTCCTTGAAAGACCAGATGGACACCATTGGCCCCAAGTGTGGTCAAAGCTGATTGATGCACTTTAACTGGAGGATAAATTCTCACTTTGTCACATGGACACCTCAAAATTTATGAACTACCTGTGTTAGACACATATTACATGACGCTCTTGTATTAAACATGCATATTATTGAAAAGGTACAAAAACCTGACTCCAACTAACATAGAATCTTACCATCTAAACAGTATGTGCACGTGCGTCTATGCCTCTCTTTCAATAAACTAAGCCAAAAACTTGCTTCTGAAAAGACCAGGATGAGGCCCATATGCACTTCTGCTGAATACATGTTCAGCATCTTATTTATTTGTTCTTTATGTGAAAGATGCATTAGATTGGCTCCAACTTCAAATTTCAAAAATTCCCAGTATTAGAATCCTTATTTTCATTTGATGTTTTGGATGAAAATGTAATCACCAGTGGCAGGTAATGAAAACTCTATTTTATAAATCATTTCTATCTTTCTTACGGGACTAAACCATCAAAATTTTATATTCTCTATCAATCTTCTGTAACTTAAACAGGTCTCTAATGAAGCATTCTGTTGAAATCATTTGATAGATTTCCAGATTATATAAATCAGTCAATACCCTAAATTCACATGTTTTTGTATATATGCTGAAACAACATTGAAAAAAAGCTTTTGATGATGAAGAACGGAAATGCTCTAAGCCCCATATTTCTCCAATAGCATAACAGGAATGCATTGGAGAAACTTGTTTGTAATGTCTTTAAATTTTTATATTATTTTTTTCACTTTTTCCCTTTTCCTTGTAAAGTCTTCATAAGCTGTTTGACAATTTTAGTCGTTTAATTATGTACTCTACAGAAGTAACTATTCCAGACCCCCATAATATATTAAGTGATGGATAATCCCCCCAAATCGCTAAAAAACTAAAAATAAAAAATAAAAATTAATGCCTTGATTTTGAAAAGAAAACACCTGAAAGTTCAAGCTGAATATTCTATCCACATTTGAAGTCTGACACTTCCCCTTTTCATATTTCACATCAGTAAGAAGAGGGGTGAGACACTAATACCTTGAATGTAAGGCCAAAGCCTCAAATTCAAATATTCTAAGGAAAATAACCTCCAGCAAAAGAAGAATGACCTAAGATACTATAAACCATGGTCAGATAAAAACCACGTGGAAGACAAAGATCCATTGATTCTTCTGCACTAAAATTTCCATAGACAGAGATTAATTCTGTCAAACATGCTCCACTTCAAACTTCCCAAAAAATATATGGACAATTATTCACAAGTAGCCAAGATATGGTGACCAGCGACAACAGAACAAAAAGAATGCAAAGAACTTTGATCTACAAACCAAGCCAGGAAACCAGTTAACTCTAGAACTTAAAACCTTAGTTTTCAATCTCAATACTTTGATATATCCTAGATTAGTAATGTGTGATCTTCTCCATGGTGATAGCACATGCATTATAAGACAGGTAATTAGCTGACATAAATTTGTTAAATATAGGCATTTTTTGCCCCTTCAGATATGTGACAAAAGTTAACTGTCCTTTGATATTGGCCAAAGGTGAAAATGGTTATAAAGCTAGCAGAAATAAGTAAACAAATGAAAAATAAGAGAGTGAAAGCAAGGGAAAGCTAATAGGACACAAACAAGTTTTGTAAAAGTTCACTTGTCACAACCTTAAGTGACATGGTCTCCAAAGAACATGATGGAAGAATATAATCCTGCTTTTCTGACCATCTAAAACAAAAATCTAAGAAATTATAAGTGCATTAGGTAGTAATTCATTTTCAATATGGTGAAAATGGTACCAGATACCAACTATTAATCCTAGGCCAAACATATATCACAAGTGAAAACCGTTTAAGCACCTTGAGGTAAAGCATCAAGAAATTCATAAGGGCAGGAAAATAGAAACTGAAAAGAAGAGAGGTCATTAGTAGATATTAAATCCACATTATGAACAAATTGTAGCCAATCCCAAGCATTTCGACGTCAGTACAAGCTATATCAATACCCTAGAAAACTAAGAGTAATAACTGATAACAGAATAAAGTTGAGCTTATAGCAACTTTAGACATCAGGAAAACATCAACCACGAAATAAGCAGGGCAGTAGTGCACTATTTTGGTTATTAGAACACTGGTAATTCAAGACGACTGCTCAAAAATGGCATAAGGTATCAAAAAAAGCACCACTGACTGCACTTGAGATGTTCTAAATCAAGTAATCTATATGTACATAAAGTCCTGCACCATGTGAGCATAGATCACTGCCCAGTTTCTATACTTGATATGTAATTAATCAACTAATCTGACTATGTCTAAAGTCATACACAATGTAGCAGATAGTGACCCTTTTTCCAGAGGGTGTCACCTCAATATATGTATGTGCACACATGAGCATATGTGCATACGAGAGCGTGTCTCTGCCTTCCCAAAAAACTACCCCTGCTTTAATCAGTTGACCATTATCCATGGCTTCATAATCTAGGTTTAGTTTAATAATCCTGAAACTATGCCCCATGGTGTTTTTCTGTAAAATTATTGAACATTTCTATTTCTTTTAGAGAAATGAAAAAAGATGCAAATTTAGTGATCCAAATAAAGTTTTTAGACATCTAAATTCTTAAAAAACCATAGTCGAGTCCAACTGATGATTTAGGATTTGAACAAAAGTAACTATTTATAAGGACATTCTAATATATACATATTCCTGTAAATAGATACAATGTACAAGTAGGGTAACATATTCTATTGAAAAGGAGACATACCAGATCTATCCGTGAATCAAAATGTCTGGAGACAATAATCTCAGCGACAGCCTGGAAAAACATCAAATCAAGTTACAAATAGATAACAAATACTATTGTTGCATCTAAACATATCTCTATGAAGATCAAGAAATATAAACAACAATTTGTCACATGATGTTTTATCTGAAATATTGAAGGGTTGTCATTTCAAGATAAAATTAAGCTTTCAAAAAACCAAAATATAATTTTGAACTGAGTCAACTCCAAATGTAAGAAAATAATTTATTATAAAACATATGTTATTTAAAAGATGACTAACAGTTACTATGATTTCCTCCATAAAAGAAGAAAATTGATTTACCTTCATCTCGGTCTGTGTCAAATAAGGTTGTCCATCTGGATCACGTGATAGGTGAACTCTCTGGTCTCTAGACTCTCCAGCGTCTAACCATTCAGTGCTTACTTCAGGAATTCTCCACATTGCTTCCATGTCAGAAGGGTCAATGCAATCATCCCAAAATCTGAAGCTGACAGCCATCCTAGCAAGACTATGGAATCTTTCCTAAAACATCTGACAATGAAAACAAGAAAGATTTCAATGTGCAGTAATGCACTAAGTAAGAACAAAATTTATTATGTGTTTGTATGTGTGTATTACATAAATGAAGATGAGAGACATATATGCAAGTAAATAAAAAAAAAATATCGTAAGAACCATAATTCCTTCAAAAGTCCCCACCTCTAAAAAAACACAAGTTAATAAATACTAAGATAAGTCTGCAGCTTCCCATTAAGTACTTATTTGTAGCGTCCCTTAAATTCTTTGCTACCAAATGGACTACTCAAAAATATGCTCTAAAATAAATTTTAACAACATCAAAAAGCTTGGGATAGAGTGTGTCATTCTGCCATTAGGTTGTTTAGTGCCTACAAATTTCTAGGGAGGTGGAAGCTCATAACAGCTCCAATTTCATGACAGCTCAATAAACTACCTCAACCTTTATTTAGATCCCAGAAAAATGAATAAAGGAACGGCAAATTTTTGCATAAAAGATAAATCCATTTTCAAGAATACTCCTTCTTCTACCTCATTCTTTTACAATGCTCTGGAGATAAAAGAATACAAACATAAAGTAATCAGGACTTTTCATGTAACAAAAGGAACCCAAAATTAATTGACAAAGCCAGAAGACCACTTAGAAGAAAGACATATCAACCACACACTTGCTTTAGGATCAAAAGCACAATACAGGCATAGTGACAAGAAGAATCAAATCCCAAATTAGCAATCATTACCCACACCTTCTATTAGAAAGACAGAATTAAGGTGCATTAGAGGTACCATGAAATGAAATCATAATCTTCAACCTTAAATGAATTAATATGAAATATACATTCCTTTTCCATATAACTTTTGGTGAACCAATAAACTTCCTCGTCCCCTTTTTTTTACATGTGCATGTTTGTGTCAACTTCTTTGAAAATTCCATCCAAAACATTATATCAGAAATTATTCAAGTTTCCTTATCATGGCTGCAGAGGCCCCAAATCCAAATCCCGTTGCATTGTTGTACCGACATATTTGCTTTTCACTCTAAATTCCATACACCCAAACTTCACAACCAAAATTCAACACTAAAAACATGAATTTCATATTCCACAGGATCCACATTCCAAATTTATTCCACATCCATGCCATGCCATGTTATCCATTTAATCCCCTCATCCCTAACACTAAATTCTGAAAACCAAATCAAACACTTTCCCGCTATAATCTTGACCATTGCAAATATCACAATATCACAAATAAATCACACCCATAGGCCATAGTAATATAACATATTTTAATATGCAACCAATAAAACATACATACATACATACATTTTACACAAAGACGTGCACCATACATAAAACACAAATGAAGCCACAGATAAAACCAACCCAAAAGTGATACAACATGATTTCATCTCATTCTCACATATACCAAAAAGTTTGAAAAAAAAAAAAAAAAACACCACCACCCCAGATGCACAAACACAACGTACAACATATAGAAATGGAGAAAAGAGGAAGAGAGGTTACCAGAAGGGAGTGCAATGGATAGGAGGAAATGGGTTCCTCCTAGGCAGTCTGGCTATGGCAAATGAGAATGAAAAATTGGATTAAATTGAATGGGAATCGTGTGGATGGGTGCACCTGAGGTTGAGGGTGGACATTGTTGCCGGGAATGTTGGTGAAAAGGATGGTTGGTTGCAGAGGTTGTCAGAGGCTGACACTTGGCTCGCCATGCTGTCTACTCTTAGGTGGTATGGACCTCGGTTTATAATCACAAATGTGGACATTCAATGATGTTATGCTTTTTTTCTTTTTTCTTTTTACAAATTTATTGACACCAAATAACTTATTATTTTAAAGAATTTTAAATAAATAAAGCTTGTGAAATGTGAGAGATAGTTTAATTAGTCTGATCTTCTGATCTTGGGTATACTCTTTAATGGTCACTAGTCGAGGTGCATGTAAACTGATCCGGACACCCATCATCAAAATATATATATATATATATATATATATATATATATATTATGAAATATGTGTCTAACATTATTTTTTAATTGTCTGTTTTTTATGTAATAGTACAGATTATAATTCTTTAAAATTATTTAAGTAAATTAATTCTTTAAGTAAAAGTTGAGGGATTTTGACCCGAATTTTAACCTTAAAAATGAATAAGTTGATTCGATTTTACCACATCATTAGCATTAAACAAATATTAACTTCTTCTTTTTTAGCTTTTATTTAAGTTATTTGATAAGGTTGGAAAATCTAAACCACTCGTTTGACATCAAATAATTAAGATTTTATAAATTCTAAGGGGTAGTTATCCTAAAATTCTCTTTTTAAATTTGGACAATCCAAATATATAGAGTAATTAAATCTGATTGCAAACTAATAAAGTAATTGGCATTGATATAGGGGACAAGTTCAAGAAAATTGAGTTAGTTACATATAGTCGAAGACCAGAAAAAAAGGGGGTCAATTTTGATAGTTTGGACAGTGATATTCTCCTTGTTTCAAAATCAGGTATTAATTAGTTTTGAATTAACAGAGACTAATTAGCGACCAACCTAACTAGGAAGTTTGCCACCTGTAGGGTCCAACCTAGACACAAAATTTTGTAATAACTAATCTCATTCATGTGGTACTGGAATGCTGATTGATCAGATTTTCATTGGCCCAAAAAAAAATGTGAGACTAATAACCTTCACATATGTCTGGCATGCATGGATGATTATTAGGTTTTGTAGGCTGGCTATGGCTAGATATCAATTATCATAACAATATATTGGGGGGCCACAACCAAGTCAACAGACAGATAAACAATTTTTGACCAATCGGCAATCGCCTAAATTGTTTCGATACAAAGTTTTGAACATAAGACTCCTAAAATTCTAGGATTAATGTTTAAGCTCTATAGTAATATATATATATTTTTTTTTTTAATTACGATAACATTTAAATCTATGACGTCTGCTCATGATAGTTGCTCTTACCATCAAGTCAAGACACCAATTGGTTTTTGATGTAGGTGGGATTTGAACCCAGATCCCTTTCTCGACGACAAGAGACTTTACTAGTTGAGCTAACTGGAACCCACAATATACTAATATTCAATATAAAATTTTTTTTTTTTTTTTTTGGGGGGGGGGGGGCAATGTCTTTTTTTCTTTTTCCTTTTAGTGAAGGTGAGAAGATTTGAATCCATCTCCTCTTTTTTTTTTCTTTTTTTTTTCCTTTTCTTCTTTTTATGACATGGGAACCGGTGTGGTCTTTTAGAGTTTAGACCTATCTTGAAAATTAAACTCTCAATTATATGTATCAACCACACAAAAGTTTTCCTCAATAAACTTAGGCTCCGTTTGTTTCGGTTGAAAACGTTTTCCGTAAAACGTTTTCAGCATTTGCAGGCGTTTGTTGCAACGTAAAACAAAAGTCAAATGTAAAATATTTGTTTTTAACCGTAAAATGGCAAAGGAAAAAACGGAAAACGGTTTACGGAAAATATTTCCGTAAACCATTTTCCAAAACCAAAACACGCGAGCTCGATACGCCTCTCTGCTCTCACTCTCTTCTCTCTGCTCTCACTCTCTGCACTTTCTCACTCTCTGCTCTCTGCTCTCTGCACTTTCTCACCGTCACCAACCACCCCCAGCCACCCCACCAGCCACCCCGAGCCACCCCCGTGCCTTCAACTGATCGTTGCTCTAGTTCTCTCTCTCTGCTCGGTTTCTCTCTCTCCCAACCCGTGCCCAGCCAGCCGAGCCAGCCGATCTCCACGGTGCCCATCGATCTGCCGCCGATCTGCTCGTACCCGAGTCACCCCAACCCGAGCCACCCTCAGCCCCTCTTGGTCTCTCTCTCGCACTCGCCGATCGCCGATCTCCACGGTGCCCACCGATCTGCCGCCGATCTGCTCGTTCTCAATCTCCGATCCATTGGTCTTCTAGCCGCCGATCTGCTCGTTCTCAACCGATCTGCCCCTGATCTGCATCTTCTTGTCTTTTTCTTTTGTTTTTGTTCGATTTCCTTTTTTTAATTCCTGGTTAAAATATTTTGTGGGTTATTTTGGGTGGTTTCCAAATACTAAGATCACAGTTATATTATAAAACAATGTTAATTATTTTGGATAATTCTTTGATGTGTATATTATGAACAATTATGTATTTAGGAGTAATGTTATACTGTATGGTTAATGGTTATGTATTTAGGAACTACATTTATTATATTTATTTATAATATGAAATATTTATCACCTAAAATGAATACATTTTTATTTTAGGCTTTTAATAAAAAAAAAAGTTAAAGAATAAAAAAAATTAAAAAAAAAAACATTTTTTCATTTTACGTCGCGCCAAACATCGTAAAATATTTTCCGGAGCATTTTCCAGAATGCAAACAAACACCGGAAAAACAAACATTTTCCTGTAAATCATTTGCATTTGTAAATATTTTACATTTTTACGGAAACAAACGGAGCCTGAAAATTAAGGTTATGGGCAACGTGTATAACCGGTAAAAAAAATCTATTTCTCTCTTTTACTCTTTTTCTCTCTTATTCCCCGTTACAACCCAGCCCCTAAAATCCCTAATCAATCTTCTTCAATCCTCATCAAGAAGAGAAGAAGAAAGAATCACATAGCAGTGGATCGGTAAGCTGTCTCTTTTTTTCTCCTCTCACACTTGCTCTCTCTCTTTCGAAAATCTTCAATCTATCACAACACCATCACACCCCATTCGACAACACCCATCTCGCACAGAATCCACCTTCTCCTCTCAGTTCGTCCACTTGGTAAGATTTTTTTTTTTTGGCCGATCTATGATTTTGTTCTTGATCTGCTATTATCAGTTCTTGCACAGGTTTTTCTCTTAGCCTCTCCTTGCCGATTCTTCAGTTGTTGCCACTGATCTGCTCGTTCTCAGGTTTGACACTTTCTTTTCTGTCTCTAAGACTTCGTTTGGGAGTTTAGAGGGGAATAGAATGAATAAATTATAAGAGAATGGAATAGAATGGAATGTAATGAAATGAAAATAAGTAATTTTATTTGGATGTTTTAAAATAGAGGAATGGAATGGAATGGAATGTAAGTAACCTTGTTTGGGAGTAATATTAGAAGGAATGTAAATGAATCATTTTATAACAACATTACTATAATACCCTTTATTTTTATAAAATGTAGGATTAATTTATAGAATAATACTATAGAATTACCACAACATATAGGACACCTTGTGGTGTCACAATAATATTATAGAAATATCATGGGAGCTTATTTCTATTTTTCTGGCCCTTGCTAACAGAGAAATAAACCAGTATAGGACAACAGGTGGTATAAAATCTGCTTAATTATAAACAAGCACAAAATTTAAGCAATATAAACTAAAATATAATCCCAATAAATGGAAATTCAAAATTCATTGTCAACAAAATAAACTTTTAGAAAATTGACATTGTTAAAGGTCCATGCATGGTCATTTAGAAATACAATATTATAGAAATACCATGGAAACTGAGGAAAATAAAATGTCAAATCTATAAGGATAATTTAGGATTTTACAAAAATACTAAGGGCATTTTGGAACGTTTGGTAAAAAAATCATTAAACCTAAATTCATTCCCTCCTATTCCTCCCAATTTTGGGGGGAATGAAAATTTGGGGTTTGGAAGGAATAGGGAGGAATGAGTGTTCCATTCCATTCCCTTCACTTAAACTCCAAAACAAGGGAAATGGTCTTTCCATTCCCTTCCATTACCTCCTACTTAAACTTCCAAACAGGGAAAAGGAGTGAATATTCTTAAAATATTCATTTTTTTCCATTTCATTCCTTTCCCCCCTCCCAAACGGAGTGTAAAAAAAATCCCAAATTTAATTTCTGTGTCTAAAATCCGCGGTTTCTCTCTTCGAATCGTGGGGTGCTTAGGGCCTTTGACATATATGGTCCAAATTTATAAGGGAAACATAATCCAAATTAAGTTTAGGGTTATTGCTGTATTTTTGTTCTTTCTCTAAAATATACTTTCTATGTTTTCTATGTTATAAATGGGTTATGTATGAACAGCCTTTTGTCCAAGTAACTTAGAAGAATCTTGGCTTGTCAGGTGTATAGGTCTCTTAACACCAGGGATTGATAGATATAGCTGATTGTGCTTCAAGTTGTATCATTTTACTTTTGTTTCTGCTTAAACCTGGTCCACTTTTGTTTCTGCTTTGAAGAATCGATTTTGATTTACTGATTTCTGGAGCTTATTGATATTTTTGTTATGGGCAACTCTGAATTGGGTCAGTAGAAGTTGCAAATTTGAAGTAATAATTTGAAAGTTATGCTGATGGGTCTTGAATTTATCTAGGTTCTTATATGTGTCCATCCTCGCAATAGCATGGAACGGAGTACACAGGGTTACAGTAGGTGTTTGAAGCAAGAAAGTGCTCAAAGCATTAGTTGGATTGGGCAACCAAAAAATTGATTTACATTTGACCATGTAGCATGTGAAACAGTGGACTAGGTTTGATTAGAGATGACATGTGATTGATTTTTTCTTTTATTTCTTTACATAATTTGTTTATTGTTGTCTATTGTTGGTTTTGCAGGAAACACATTTTAGGATGGTTGGTCTGCTAATGGTAGAGATCTAGAATTGCATGTCGAACTACAATTATTGGTAGAGATCTAGAATTGCCTGTCGGGCTACAATAGTTGTATGTTTGCCTATGGTCAGGTATTTCCCTAAAGTACAGGATGTTGACTACATCATAATTCATATAGCAGTTAACTTGTATATACAATTGGTAAGGCAATGTAGCTACTGTCCCTTGGCCTATAGGTCTGGGACTAGGTTAGGATTCTAGCACTTCTGGAGTGTTTCAATTGAAATGCACATATGGCCTGTTGGCAAGGAAAGATGGAAATTGGACACTTGATATAATGCTTAGTACAAAACAATCATACTGATCTTGACCAACATAGGTGTTGGATATTTTCTCATGGTGTGTAATCACTTGCCCCCTATTTTTTTATTTTTTTTAAATTACTAATTTTTTCAAACTGTAGCCTGAAGAACAGTGACACAAGCCAAATGTGTATTATTGAAACTAAAAGTGATTGAATTTCCTCTTCTTGGCTGTTTGAGTTCTATAGCTATGAAACTACAAGAAGGTGGGGCATCTACCTGAGAAATCTTGAAGACCATTTTTTCTTTGGACTTTAAAAAAAAAAAATGATTTCCTCATTCCCCACAAGTAGTCAGAAAGAAGTCTGCATCATTTAGCCTGTGTTTGGATCCTCTACTTAAAGTGATTTCACGGATTTTTATGCATAGAATCCATTCTGCAAAAAATCTAAAGTGTTTAATTGGGATTTTGGAAAATGCAAAATGCATTCTGCCTAGAATACATTTTGCAAATTCTCATTTCTAGAGCAGAAGTCAGAATCCAAAATATTTTGAATTCTGATTCTAACTTCTACTTTTATTTTTTGCTAAAGTAAATGGGACCCACTTACAGCAGTTTATTACTCGAAACAACTCTTTTTTCCCTCGCTTAATTTTTCTCTTTCTTTCTTTTATTTTCCTTCACTCTCTTTTATTCCCTACTTTTTCTCTTTTTTTAATGTGTTTCCTATTTTTTCTCTTTCTTTCTTTTATCTTTGAAAAAATATTTTCATTTTCTCATTTTGTATCAAAGAACTAGGGAGCTCTTGTATAAAATTGTGAAAATTTATTTAGAGGATGTCTATGATATTTTTTATCATAAATGATTTGTGTATATCTCTATTGCACACACAATGCACATTTCTCTATATTTTTTTTTATTACATTGTTCAAATTTTATAAAAATGTGTGCAAAGAGATGTACACAAATCATGACCTATTTTTTTTATTAGTAGACATTAATTTAAATCACAATGTAATACTTTATTTCTTTATTACATTGTTAATTTTGTATTGGTAGTAAATATATTTTTAGCCTTGTATTGAGATATTTAAAAAAAAAAAATGTTAATTACATAATGTATACTAATAATATATTATTTAATAGGAAGAATGCATTCTTTAAAATACCAATCAAACACAATTCCTTTCAGCATAATCACTTCTTAGAAATAATTTCAATATTTTACCAAACACACTATTTTCAGTAAAATGCATTCTCAAAAATGCATTCTAGCAGGAATGTATTCTAGAAAATAGAGGATCCAAACACAGACTTAATCAATTTTTCTCCAATCAATGAACACGTGGACCATTTTTTCTTTGGACATTCTCTAAATTTCTCAGAACTTAATGATTATTTTCATTCCGCTATAACAAGTTAAGCTAGAGATAGAAACCTTTCTTCTTCTTTTTTTAGTTAGAAAACAATAATACAATTTTTTTATTTTTTATTTTTTTAATTTCTTTTTAAAGTTCCAAACCCATTATATGGTCATGCAGACAGGAAGTAGGAAGACATATACAATGCTTGGAGATATTGAAGATTTGGAACTCAAGCCCAGTCCACATCGTGGAATGACACCACGCATTTTTGAATTCCTGTTTGCGAGGATCGAAGCTGTAATTTTAGCACTTTTTGCTACTGTATCTTTTAAGACATGCTTAAGAATTTATGCTGTAGTCAGTATATGTTTCTCATTCATATTTCTTATTGTAGGAAGAGGAAATTGAAGGGATGAAAAAGTAAAATACAACTGCAAGTGTTCTTTCTTGGAGATATACAACGAACAAATCACGGATCTCCTTGATCCCTCATCTACCAATTTGCTGGTAAGTTTAGTTCTTAGTGCATTATGCTACACTAATGTTCTGTACTTCATGCCGTTCTTAGTATTTCTTTGTTTCTTAGTGCATTATGCTACACTAATTTTTGGTTTCCTTTTTTGAATTTTTTGCTCTTGTTTGTACGTGTTTCTGTGTTTTCTATTTCATGTGGTATGATTTTTGGTCTGTTTGATGAAATGGGGTTCCTCATATTGGGGGTTTTTGCTGGTTTTCGTGATCTATTATGACACACTACAAGAAAATATATCAATTGTGGCAAGGTTTTTGCGTCAACCTAAAACTTGACAGAATAAACCGGCCTAAATTTTAAAATTAAAAACTTAAGATTTATTTTTGTTAGTGCATTTATATCTTTTAAAATGAAAACCCAGTTAAGCTCTTCAGTCACCTTGTAAAGTCGCAAGAAAAAAAAAAAAAAAAAAAAAACACTGATTCAGTAAAACCTATGTCAATGTTATCTTGCAAGGTTTTAATTTTCAGATTTTGGTCAATTTCACTTGCTAGCAGATTTTGGAATCTATGTATCTGATCTGCGAGATCGAGAATGTAAAGTGCTAGAGGATTTTGAATTCCTAAAATTTGAATTTGTGTTGTACCGTGTGATTTTGTTTTAAATAGAGCATTAAATTTGAAATGCTATGCCAAAATTGGGTAACTTAGGGCTTACAAGTATTTGATTCTAGAAGCAAAGGTATAATTTATGAAATCACTTTTTCTTTTATTACTAAAATTTGTTTAAGGTTTGATTTGGTTATTGATTCGAATGCGAATCAGGTACGCAACTTGATCTTGTTAATGAGTATTGTGTGCTTCATTGAATTCAACCAAAATTCTACCGCCCTATTACTTGGAGTTAATTACAGATGCTATCAAGAATATAGCCACGGTTGGGTTTAATGTCTGTGTTTCATACTTTCATAATCATTGTTCTCTTATATTGGTGCAGGCACTTGGTTAAAATTCTTACTATTTTTCTGAAATGCAAGTTCTGCCACTTGATTTCTAATAGTCTGAAGCCATGGGCGGATCTAGGAATTCAATCTAGGGTGGGCACCTTTAGATTTCAAACTTTAATAAACATAATACAAAATTAAAAAAAAAATTAAAATTAAAAATATATATATGCCAAAAGCCGATATCCATTGTTTATATGAACAAAAAGTAACAAACAATAAGTTCATTATAGCCTTTTACAATTGATTTCGATGTGCTTTCATATTTTGAAACCGTTGCATAATTACTTCATTATCAATGCTACGAAAAATGTATTTATCTATGTATTTAGTCAAGTTGTCATTCATCCGACTTTCTTTTGAAGTACTTCTTCATTACTATTTCTAAAATATTAAAAGAAAAAACAATGTTCATAAAATAAACTAACACATCATAAAATATAAAATTAACATTTTTTAATGTTTTTCCTTTTCTTTTTCTACACTAATAAAACTAACAAACACTCAAATAGTAACAAAACAAATACCTACTAACTTACTAAATATAAAACACAATCAATCATATTAAAATAAAAAATAAAAAATCAATCACAGTAACACAAATACATTGATGTTGTTGTTGTTGTGATTTTATTTTTTGGCTAATTTTTGTTGATATTATTTTTTTTATTTTTATGTTATTCTGCCTTCTTCTTTTTTGTGTCATTTGGGATTTTTTTTTTTTTTTTTTTGTGTAGTAATTTACCTAGAATTTTTTTTTTTTTTTGAGAATGGCATTTTATCAATCTATTTTTTATATATATATATATCTAATAATTTTTTTAAAAAATTTTGAGGGTGGGCACTTGTCAATCATTAGATCTGCCCATGTCTAGAGCAAAACCGCTCTTTAAGTATGGAAATCCTATCGCAGTTAGGTAAGCATTTACTTGAACTAGTTTGAATTGTTATCTTTCAAGTGGACAAGGTTGTAGTCAAATATTTTCTAGGTTTATGGTAGAATTAGTAAAATTTTATTTATTTTAAGTGTATTTGACCTTTTATTTGGTTATTTCATATAAAATGGCCAATGGTTTGCAAGACAAATTCATTGAGAATGTAAGTTACACTTTTGAACTCCGAGATTGGAATTTTAATTTTTAGCCCACACTGACCACATGTTCTCATCTGATTCTTATATACTTGATTGTAGCAAAAATTGAGGGGTGGTGATCATGTCACCTCACAGTTTGACCATGGTCAGCTAAGGCTGACCATAATCATGTGGTTTCTATCTCTGTTTAATGGTTAAAATATGTAAATTGGTGAGATTTTGTATTTGGAATTTCAGATGTTTTGGTTGATGGGAAGGTTAGGACTGATAAGACCTACCCTTCGGGTTTCATGGGTATGCACACTTCTGACAAATTTAGTTCTTGTTTGTTATATTATCAATACTAATACCACTATTCAAAGTTTGTCGCAATGGTGTGAGTATTACAATTATAAAAATCATGTTGAATTCTGGTTTCTTCTGCTATTTACTGAGATGGTTTCTTTAATATCAGGTTTGCTTGATTTGATGATTAGAATTGTTCTACCCAATGGGTGGGTCTGAAGGGGCCTTGCCTTGGTGAAGTTCCTTGTTTTCAAAAAAATATATTGGGTTGCTTGATTTGCTGATTTAAAAATTTTCTGAAAGTTTGAACCTCATTTGTTTTTTTCTTCTCATTTTCAGATATTGTATCAATTCCCAAAACAACCGAGAACTTCCGTCTCCTTTATGATACCAAGGGTCGATTCCGTCTCCACTCAATTAGGGACGAAGAGGCAAAGGTTGGTCTACTGAACTACAGATTTGAATACAGATAAATTCTTTGTTCTTGATGGCTTGGGTTATTGTATTATCATCCTGGTGTTTTTTTAAAACAACGGAGTCATCATTGAAAGCTATGTTCAACAGTCTTACTCGCCAGATCAATTTGATTGCACGGTTGTAATTATCTACGTGGTCTAATGAAAGCTTGTTAGAGTTGAAATTATTATACATAGAAAAGAAAGTATTCAAAATTCTCTTTGGAAGAGAGGTCCATACTGGCCTGTTTGGTATAGCTAATGAGATAGCTTATGTACTTACAGCCTTTAAAGCCTTTTTCTAGGTACAACTGTACTTTTACCTAGTTTATTTTTTAAGTAAAATAAGCTATTCCAAACACATGTAAATCCACAGTATATATTAGTGAACCTTGTACTGTGGAAATATTAATGCATGAAAATCCTGACAGGGTCTTGCAAACCTATATTTAGAACTTGAGCTTGATGTTGCTATAATTTGTGGTTGATATCTATTGTATTTTAGTTACACTCTTAATAAGAGATTATGGGAGCCTCTTAGTCTTTTCAATGACTATGCTTTCATTGATTTGACTTTTGTTTAGTAATATCCATTGTGTGCTAGTATGCTATTTTTTCAGCCCTAATCATTGACTGGGATGGAGCCAATGAGCTCATGTTCAAATTTCACCTCCTCTGCTTGTAAGAATAAGGTGAAGGGTGAGACTTTTTTATGCAAAACTCCAAGTGCATGTGTAGGTTACCTACCAATAAAATGAAAATCATTGACATACTCGGATGTTCATTCTGACCGTCTTAATGATTTATCTTGCAGTTCAAGCTCTGCAAGGTCCGGTTTGTGCGGTTTGGGCAGAAAGGAATCCCCTATCTCAACACCGATGACGGCGAACTATCCGCTACCCTGACCCAAAAATCAAAGCTAATGACACGATCAAGCTGGACTTAGAGATCAACAAGATCACTGATTTCGTTCAATTTGATGTTGGGAATGTTGTCATGGTGACTGGTGGAAGGAATAGAGACCGTGTTGGAGTCATTAAGAGCAAGGAGAAGCATAAGGGAAGCTTCGAGACTGTTCACATCCAGGATGCCCTTGGTCATGAGTTTGCGACCCGTCTTGGAATGTTTTCACTGTTGGCAAAGGGCACAAAGCCATGGGTCTCTCTCCCCAAGGGCAAGGGTATAAAATTGTCAATCATTGAAGAGGCAAGGAAAAGGCTTCAAGGCCAACAGATTAATGCTGCTTAAATATAGTTTTAGAAGATTACTTAAGTGAAATTTAGTTTTGCAATTTTGACCCTTTCTGTGAGGTCTTGCTTCGTATTTTGTGTTTTATTTTAATTTTGCGGTACTTGTTTTTGGACAATCTTTGTGTTTAATTCTGTTTTGCACTACAATGAGAAATATCAGACTAGTTTGATCAGCTTACTGTGTTTGGAAATTTTGCTTTTGCAGGTCTTGTTAATGTACTTTTCATTTCTATTTCTTGCATGTTCAGCTTTAGGTCGTTATTGATCTCATTTGCATAGAATTTAGCTAGTCCATATGCTTCATATTTCAGTCGGAAACGAAGGCTTCATTGCCGGCTGTTGTCTGTCTTATTTTATTAACTTGCTTTTAAGTGATACTTTACAGCCGGAAAAAAGTTTTGATATTTTATTTGACAGGCTTGATAATGTACTCTATTCTATTCGTATTGTGAAAATTCCTATTGATAGTAAATTCCATTAGAATTAATTTTTTTAATATAATTTCCATGGAAGAAAATAAATAAACATAATATAAAATAATAGGAATGAAATTTATTTTCAAATCATTAAAGAAAAATTATTAATTTGAAATTTAAAAAAAGTACAATTAGTTTTCATTCTCAACAAATTAGTTACATCAAGAAAAGAAAAAAATTAATCTAACAATCAATACTTATTGCACCTCAAGGTTTTTTAGAATAATAATGTGTGTTAGGTAAGAGGGGGAAAAAAGCTTTATTTTAAAAACATGAATAAACATTACACTTTTTGCTATCACGATAGATCGTATTCTTATTAGAAAAATACACAATCAGTCATTTTCTTTGAAGACGTGAACTGCACATTTTTTTACCAAATCCAAGTATGATTGGTCGTTCTTTTTTACTAATGAATATGCGATCGATCATTTGTTCTCTAGATACAAATGCGATCAGTCACATATTTTATTAAAGAGTTAAGCGATCAATCGTTGTTTTCACAAAAAATTATGAAAATGTTACGATCAATCATATTTTGTCCAGGGCCTAAGACGATTGATCGCTAATTTTATTGAAGCAAAAAGCAATTGATCGTTGTTTTCCCAGAATTTATGAAGAACATAATATTAACAACTGATCGTATATTTGACAATATATGTTATGATCGATTGCATTTTGTTCCAAAGCCTAAAACAATCGCATTTTTCATATTCTTGGCAAAAAAAAAAAAAATAAAAAAAACATGAAAACAAAGAGATTAGGAGTCAAATAAAAACTACAATGTAATCGAAAAATTCAAAAAGAAGGTTAGCAAAAAAAAAATCAAGAAGAAATGAAAATAAAAAACAAAGTAAATGTAGAAAGAACCTTTATGAGAGAGAGAGAGAGAGAGAGAGAGAGAGAGAGAGAGAGAGAGAGAGAGAGAGAGAGAGAGAGAGAGAGAGAGATTTACCTCTATTGGTCCAAGATTCATATAATGAGTTTGAAGACAAACACTCAACTAAAGAAGAAAAAAGGAAATTAAATGCAAAAAAATATATATATTAGTTTGCATTAATATATATATATATATATATTAGTCATCTAAGTTTGCATTAATATTATATATAAAAAAATATCAAAAAACATAAATTGATTAAAATGACATAGATAGATTTTACAAAAAAAAATGATATAGTGGAATTTGTAGAGGAATCACAGTTATCAATAGTTTGAAAATTGTGGGAAGTTATGATAAGTTTACTGATAACATATATGTGAGTCTCTATTATTAATTAATTACTAATTTTTATTTTTAAAATTCAAATGCAGATGTGATAAAACATGTATTTAATTATATGGGTTAAACGTGTCATGTCAATTTTTCTAAAATACTACTACTTAGGTTGGAAATAGAGAATGGATTAAATGTGGGCTTTGGCTTTAGGGCATGATTTAGGGATTTCTATGTTAAACTTATATTTTATTTCAATTAATCAACAAATCATGAAATTGAGGCCTCAAGTTGAAGATTTAAACCAACAATTGATTAAAATAGTAACCGGTTAACAAATTATTAGAGATCTTGCATATTAAGAATTAAGGTTTTATGCCTAAAAGGGGGGGTTTTGTATTTCGACTATCCATCCATTATAAGTTTGAAGACAAACACTGAACTAAAGAAGAAAAAAGGAAATTAATTACACACACAAAAATATTAGTCATTTAAGTTTGTATTAATTTTATATATAAAAAATATCGAAAAACATAAATTGATTAAAATGACATAGATAGATTTTACAAAAAAAAGAATGATACAGTGAAATTTACAGAGGAATCACAGTTTTCAATAGTTTGAAAATTGTGAGAAGTTATGATAAGTTTACTGATAACATATATGTGAGACTCTATTATTAATTAATTACTAATTTTTATTTTTAAAATTCAAATTCATATGTGATAAAACATGTATTTAATTATATGGGTTAAACGTGTCATGTAAAAATGAGTCGAAGTCGACCCTCTTCCCTTTTTGAGGTCAATTTTTCTAAAATACTACTACTTAGGTTGGAAATGGAGAATTGATTAAATGTGGGCTTTGGCTTTAGGGCATGATTTAGGGATTTCTATGTTAAACTTATATTTTATTTCAATTAATCAACAAATCATGAAATTGAGGCTTCGATTTGATTATTTAAACCAACAATTGATTAAAATAGTAACCGGTTAACAAATTATTAGAGATCTTGCATATTACGATTAAGGTTTTATGCCTAAAAGGGGGGTTTTGTATTTCGACTATCAATCCATTGAATTGATTGCTCAAGAATGTAATTAATAAACCCAATTAAATATTTAAACTTCAAGTTTTGGTAATAATTCAACCGGAGTGAATGGATTTAACAAAAGACTATGTATTAGGTTTATTATGAAAATTAGGGGTTTCCAACCTCATAAGGTTTTAACCCAATTTGATGGAAATCATATGTAATTAGGACATCAAATTAGGGATTGGTAACACCAATTGGGTGAAAACACCATATATTTGGTATTAATCAAATAATTAAAATCATTGAAATTTAAACTTATGCCAAAGTTGGGGATTTTGATGTTCTTAATGCTTTTAAAATCGAGCAATGTCCTCTGAAATGATTGGAAATATGAAAAATCAGCAAATAATCATTTTAAGATAATATAATTTAATAAGGTTAATTTAAAAAATAAAAAAAAAACATTGGAAGATTTTTTTTTTTTTATATATACTTAATGATTTTCGAGGTTGATATTTGATTGGATATACCAATAAGTAAGACACAAATATATGAAATTCATACAAACTTTCTTCTTCTTTAAATTTAGAAAGTAGTAGTATTTGGTAAATAAATAAAATAGTGGCATCCATTTCTAAATAAAGAAAATATTATAAATGGTTAGAGATGTTTATTCACATATCGAAATACAAAAACTTTACAAATATTTACCAACCGTCTCTAAACAAAGTACTTGTTATGCAATCATACTTTTTATTTCATTTCTGGCCAAAAATAAAAAATAAATAAAATATTCATGAAAACAAAGAGAGTAGGAGTCAAATTAAAACTAAAATGAAATAAAAAAGAAGGTTAGCCAAAAAATAAAAATTGAAGAAGAAATGAAAATAAATAACAAACTAAATATTCTAATGTAGGTGTGCTATTTTTAAGATAGTGGTAGAGTCTAATTTGAAATTTAGAACAAACTAACTTAATTTTTTATTTTTAAGAAATCTGTTGACTTATTTGGAATCTAAATTGTAGGTGTTTAAATTGGGAAAGTGGAAAGTGGGTACATGTTTTTTCTTGGGAATTTATCTATATGTGTGTGTTTATGGAATTTCCAAATACTACCTTAGTTTATTTTTAGAGTAGTTTAAAATATTGTGAATATTTTTTTTAATAGATGTATTTTTTAGAGGATATAAAAGTAGACATGAAGGGAACGAATCCTTTTAATAGTAATAGAATATAATAATGACAATAATAGTAAGAATAACAATGAAAATGATAATAATAATTTTAATAACAAAAAAATAATAATAATGACAAAATAATAATAAGACTATCAATTAATTAACAACAAGAACAATAATTATAATAACAACAAATGTTATAATAAGTATAATTATAGCCATTAAGCTCGTCCTATACAACAAACTTCTCTATCTACAAATTTAATGAAAATAGGGAATGAATTGGTTTCCATTGGAGTGTTGTTGATGTGGTTAGGGAAAAATTTTAGACAAAAAATTCTATTATAAAGAACGAGTTCAATGATCATCATTACGCGGTTATAATTATTATTGTTGTTGTTGTTGTTGTTTTTATTATAATTATTGTTATCAAGGAAATATTTATTCATATTATTATTTTGTCATTATTATTACTATTGTTGTAGTTATTTTGATTTTGATTTTTATTATTATTGGTTAGTATTATAATTATTTTTGTTCATATTAAAAGCATTACTATCATTAGAATTGGTCTTCTTCTTCTTTTTATTATTATCTAATATCTAATACTATTAAGAAGATTGATGCCTTCATATCCACTTTAATGTATTGTCAAAAGTACCCTTCACATCTTCCAATTTTCCCAATTTAATCGTTGATTTCAAATAATAATATGTCTTCGAAAAAACGATATAATAGTCACATCCCTATATAGAAAACTGTCCACTTTAGTGCACGGACTAAAATACCTCATATTTAAAATCTATTGATTTGTTTTTAAAATAAAAAATAAAGGTTAAAAAAGCAATTTATTATATTTTAGGATCAATAGAGTTTGAAACAACTCCACGTTCACGTTTCAGTTTTTTTTTTTTTTAAATGGTGGTTTGATTGTCCTTTTTTTCTCTCTCATTGTCCCTTATCCTTATAACTGCTTTCTGAATTAAAAAAAAAAAAAAAAAAAAAAGACTTCATATTTTAAATCTATACGTAAATATTAAATAGGCTAACTTACTACTTCATTTTTTTTTTAATTGTTGTCTCTCTCTCTCTCTCTCTCTCTCTCTCTCTCTCTCTCTCTCTCTCTCTCTCTCTCATAATATCCATATTCAACTTTTTTTTCTTTCTCATTTGAATTGAACAACTCACGCCACTATTTAAATGTATTTTTCTTTTAGTTTTTTATTTGAATTCAAACTCTTATCCCATACAAATATAGTTAATAAAAAAAAAAAAAAAAAAAACCTAATCTTTATCCCATTCCATTTACCTAAAAAGATAACTATAAAATATTTCAAACTATTATTAAAAAAAATTTAGGACAGATAAGAAAATTCATTAGAGTAAATATCAATCCAAAAAAATTCACCATTCAACGTAACAAATAAGAAAAATTACATTTAAAATTCCACTATTTCATTTTTTTTTTTCAAATATTCCACTCCACATTTTTTTTTTTTTTTTCTTTTTATGACTCTCCCTTTTTTTCCCTCACATCTCCCATTTTCTAAAAACCCTATTAAAAAAAGCAACACAACCTTATCTTGAAGTTATATGATAACCAATCAAACATTAAGTGATAAATATTCGGTTTTTTGTATCAAAACAGTTATCACCGGTTTTTTAAAAAATGTATATTTAATGGCTTAGGAAAAGAAATGAGCAATTTTTAACAGTTAATGTTTAAAAAAAAAAAATTCATCCTAATTTTAAGGATATGGCCGTACGTGACTGAGAAAAAAAAGGATATAATTTTAAAGAGAGAACGTGCCTGCGAGGAAAAAAAAAAAAACTAATCTTTCAAATTCTTTCCCAACTTCCACTTCACAAATATTCTACCACTACACAAATCTTTTCCCATCTTCCATTCTCTCTCTCTCTCTAAAAAAAAAAAAAAAAAACTTTCCAATAACAAAATTCAAAATTTAAATTATGCATTTAAGTCCTATTAAAGTTCTTATTCAAAGATTGTTTAGAATCAAGATTCCGTCATAATTTTTTTCTTCAAAAAAGTGTGTATCTCAACTTTCAACTCTCTTCATAAAAGATTAAACTATCAAATCTTACAAATAAACTTTCACTGTTTTTTTCAATATAATGTCTATAAACATCATTTTTTTTTTTTAATATTAATGGGGTTGTTTTTGTTGTATATGCAGGATTGTTGAAAACATAGATATGGTTTGCAATGGACATACATAGGGATTTACTATGTGTGTTTTTTTCAATATAATGTCTATAAACATCGTTTTTTCATTTTTATTTTATTTTTTTTTTTATATGCAGGATTGTTGAAAACATAAATATGGTTTGCAATGAACATACATAAGGATTTACTATGTGTGAAGAACTACAAGGTTAATACATGAAACACGTATATTAATTTTGTTTTTAATTTTAGGTGCTTATTTACGATTCTACTAATATGCCTCATAGTTTACCTTCTTCTTTTTTTGGCTTCTTTTACGAGCAAGTCTCCAATCTTTTCGACCACACCGGAGACTTGGCCATTCCTCTTTACCGAAAAGAGGACAAGTAAGAGATCTGAAAGTTGGTTGAAATTTTTATAGGCAAGTTTGCCTATATGGCTATAAATTTCATGTCAAAAACAAATTGAAGAAAAAGCAACATAAATATGTGGTTGTGAAGGGGGTCGGACGGTGGATAATTAAGGAAATTAATTGTGGAGGTTACCTCTCTCTCTCACTCATTGATGATTGCGAAGGTATAAGAGTGATCACACCATAATAAGTGTGGACACTTATATACTATAGCCTAACCTTTTTGGTGGTTGGCTATTCCCTTGAAAATAGAGAAATCCAAATAACTGCTAATAACCGTTTGGTGGTTATTGGAAGTTAATAAATTATAAGAGTTGCAACTGTTGACAATTATATTATAAATAGAACTATTGATCATTATAATTTATTCTTAACGTTATTTCTCTCTCTCAAGTGATAAACATCCTTACGGGAATCCACCAGATTGTTTTGTTTTGTTTTTACTTTGTTTATTCCATCAGTGGTACCAGAGCCTTCATGGTGGAAGAAGAGAGAAAGAAGAATTCCTTAAACTTGTTGTCAGTGATCTCAATGACCATTGAGAGACAAGTTTTAGGATTAGCAACAACAATTGCGTGGTATAATCACCATCGCTTAATTGTTTTTCCTAAATATAATTTGTTTGAAGTTACTGTTAGAGGATTGCGTTATACCGGAGATTTGGAGCGACTTGAAGATCACTACAACAAGGAAGAAAAATATTGGAAGAGATTTTTTGAAAAATCTAGTGAAGAAAAATATATTCTTACTATGGAAAATCTTCTTAGTGACGTTCCTAGTGTTGTAAAAGAATTTGTGGAAAAAAACGACACAACAGGGGGCAGATCTTTTTTAGAAAATTCAAGCAGTGTTGGAAATCAAAATTCCAACGAAGAAGAAGACGAATGCAAAAGTGTGGAAGAAATTTCACATTCATCACTGCACAAGACCCAACCACTGCAACAAACTTCTCCAATTTACTCCAAACGTGTGTGTGCATTAAGTGAAGTTGTTTGGGGAAAAGAGGTTTCTGGAAAATTAAAAGGATCAGATTCAAGCCAATTCAAAGCCCAACCCGTGCAAAAATTTGGTGGCCCACGGATCAGGCTTACAGCTCGAAAAAGAGTCCCTCAAATTTTTGAAAAATTTACTTGGAACTCGGCCCAAGCCAAATCTGCAAGCCCAAGCCCAATCCGTGAATCCACCAATGAGTCCAGTCCAATTTGCACTCCAGACCCGTGTGGCGATCCAAGCAAGAAGCACGACCTGCGCCTCGACCCGGTTCGCAAGACACGCAACGTGCATGCCCAGGCCCAGGCGCTAGGAGTGCGCGACCCGACCTATGAAGAGGACCCGCATGTTCTTCATCTCCAGCACCCAATCCGAGGGTTTGACCCGCGCCTTTGCCAAGATCCAACCGTGGATTCACCCGCACACCTACTCAGATCTGTGGTTTGACCCGTGCCTCTATCAAATTTGTCCATATCCTAATTGGGTTTGGACTAGAAAACCTAATTTGGGATTTTCTAACTCATCTTAGGTCCGATTTGGGCCATTCAAGCGCCATTACAATCAGTATAGCGAGGAGAATTATTTTGGAGGGTATCCAAATTCTCATTTTTGCTACAAAAAGTTTCAAAAGGGGGAAAGTTCTCAATCAAGTCGTGGTGATCAAGCACATCCTTGTGGGAATCCCTACAAGTATCAGGGAAGGCACTATTATCCATAAACATAATTAGTGTGTTTATTTTTCAGTTTGGTGTGTTTTATTTATTTATAGTTTGGTGTGGTCTGCTATAATTAAAAGTGTGGTGTGTTGTATTAAAGGTGTTGTATTAAAGGAGTTGTATTAAAGTATTTATTGTATTGTGATATTGTCTTCAAAATTGTGTAAACAATAGTTACTAAAAATTTCATTGATTCTTCAAGAATCCCTGTACTTAATGGAATTAATTATAGAGCTTGGAGACGTCACATATCTTATCTTTTAACACATGATAAGACATTATATACTTTGTCTACAACAAAGCCTGATCAAAGTGATGACCAAGAAACTAAAAAATTAAGGAAGAAGTGAGACGAGAATGATGCACTTGCAAAAGCTTCAATGCTGCACCACATGAAAGACAACATCATCCCTTTATTCGAAAGAAAGGACAACGCAAAAGATATGATGGATGCTTTGGAAACCAAATATGGGTGTCGATCCGACACTCAAATACAATTGTTGTTGGATAAATTCAACAATATCAAGATGAATGAGGGTGACATTGTTGGAGATCATGTAAACCAATTGGAACTCATTGCAAAAGAACTTGCAGATGTTGGGCACACTCTTTCAGACAAAATGCAAGTCATTGTTGTTCTAAACAGTCTTCCTCCATCATGGGATCACGTAGTCACATCCTTGACGCATTCGGGCAAAGAACTTGCAATGACTACACTCCCTGTATTGTTGATGCTCGAGGAAGATAGGATGAAGAGAGGAAGAGAAACAATGCATCAAATAGTTTGATGATGGCACAATCTTCACATGCAAAGCAATTCAAGCCCAAATACAAATTCAAGCACAAGCGATTTAAGAAACAATGGACAAGGAAACCAAGACAAGAAAACAAGCCTCGAGATGCTTGTTATCAATGTGGTGAAAGAGAACATTACAAGATTAACTGTCCACTGAACAAAAGGCCCAAGAACAAAGGCAAGGAGATTTTCATGACCATCATTGAAGCATTGGTCATAGAGTCTCCTCCAACATCTTGGTGGATTGATTCTACTACCACAAGACACATTGTAAGGAATCGTGAACTGTTTGTTGATCTCAAGGAGAAGCAACTTGGTGAACACAGAGTGTACATGGGGAATAACACTTACAGTGATGTCCTTAGAGAAGGTAGGTGCAAATTCTCCATTGGTGATTCTGTCATTGTGTTGAATAATGTGTTATATGTGCCTAGCGTTCGTAGAAACTTAATTTCTATCCTTGTGTTGGACGAAAAAGGCTTTGAAGTTAAGATGAAGTCTAATCGTGTGTTTATTAGTAAGGGTCATATATCTGTATCTAGTGTGAAAGTAGATGGTATGTATTTACTCAAGTGTGATAATAATAAAGATTCCATTTCTGATTATTTGAATGTGTCAAATGTTTTAAATAATACTTATTTATGACATTTACGTTTGGGCCACATCAATAAACAGAAAATGATGAGAATGAGTAAAAGTGGATTAATACCTTAAATAAATCTCGATTATTTTCATACATGTGAACCATGTATAAAAGGAAAAATGACTACAAAACCGTTTTCAAAACGTTGGAAATCATCAGATTTACTTGAAATTGTCCACTCTAACATTTGTGGTCCATTAAAAACCAAAACTCATCGAGGAATGGAATACTTTGTTACTTTCATAGATAATTATTCGAGATACAAATATATTTACTTTCTAAAATACAAATCAGAAGCAGTTGAGAAATTTAAAGAGTTTAAATTAGAAGTCAAAAATCAATTGGGACACCTTTTGAAATTTGGACTGGACACCAACCAGACATGAATAATCTCAAAGTGTGGGGTTGCAAAGCACATGTACTCATACCAAAGCCTCTACGAAACAAGCTTATAGATAAAACTTGGGAGTGTAAGTTTATCGGATATGTGGAAAATGGGAGCGGATATAGGTTTTTCCACTCAGATAAAGGATTAATTGAAAGCAGAGATGCTGTATTCATAGAAGATACTAAATTAATCACACCACTAGAGCAGATCAAGAAGTTACTTTATGCAGAATCTGAGGAATCAGATCCTCATGTATCAGTTTTTTTTTATAAAGATCTTGAGAATAGCGGGAGAAAAAGAACAAGTCCTGAACCTGTAATGACAAGTATAGATGCTGATGACAGTGGGAGAAAAAGGCAAAGGAGACCATCTTCAATGTTAAAAGATTACTATCTAATGGAAAGCAAAGCTGTTGCTATTGAAGATGATCTCGCAAATTTTGCAAAAGAAATGGAAAGTCATGATGCTGAACAATGGCTTAAGGCAATGCATGAGGAATTGGATTCAATACCCAAAAATGAAGTTTGGGACTTAACAGAATTGCCTACAAGTAGAAAACCTGTTGAATGCAAGTGGGTACTGTGAAAGAAGTACAAAGCTGATGGATCTTTAGATAAATATAAGGCAAGGTTAGTGGCTAAAGGATTTACTCAACAACCAGGTGTGGATTTTGTGGATACATATTCACCAGTGGCCAAGTTTGCTTCAGTTCGGATAATCATGGTTGTTGCTGCAAAACTAGACCTTGAACTACATCAGTTGGATGTTAAGACTACTTTTCTTAACGAGGACTTAAAAGAGGAGATTTACATGGATCAGCCAGATGGATTTCAAATAAAGGGTCAAGAAGGAAAAGTTTGTAGACTAAAAAAATCATTGTATAGATTAAAACAATTTTCAAGACAATGGTATTTGAAGTTCCATTAGGCGATATTGGATATTAGCTATGAGATGAGTCCTCTGGATCATTGCGTTTATGTCTGGAGGGATAAAGAGAAATTGGCATTATTGTCACTTTATGTGGATGACATATTGTTAGCCAGTAATTCTCTTGACATGATGAAAGAAACTAAGTTCTGTCTAGGATCCAAGTTTGAAATGAAAGACATGGGCCCTACAAACTATGTCTTAGGAATTAGAATCTCTAGAGATAGAGATTCAAAGTTAATATACTTGGATTAAAAGAATTATTTTGAAAAGGTACTCAAGAGGTTTAAAATGGAAGATTGTAGACCAGTGAGCTCACCTGTTTCCAAAGGAATGATTCTCAACAAAAGTATGTGCCCAACCAACAAGATAGAGCTTGAAGAAATGATAGCTGTTCCTTATGCCCAAACTATGGGCAATCTAATATACGCAATGACGAGTACAAAACCAGATATATGTTATGCAGTAGGATTGGTAAGCAAATATCAATCCAATCCAGGCAAGGCACATTGGCAAGCAGTGAAGCGGATATTCAGGTATCTCCAAATGACTAAAAGTATGAATTTTTGCTTTGGATTAGATGAATTGGAGATAAAAGGATTCACTGATGCTGATTTTGCTAGAGACACAGATGATAAAAAATCTACCAGCGGATATGTGTTCTTGTTTGGTGGAACAATGGTTTCTTGGCTAAGTAAGAAACAAAATTGTGTTGCTAAGTATACAATGGAAGCTGAGTACATTGCATGCAGCATAGTGGTCGGCAATGTGGTCTGGACCAAACGTTTCGTGGATAGTCTGAAACTTGATATGCAAGATAGACCAGTAAATGTGTTTTGCGATAATAAGTCTGCTATTTCTTTGATTAAGAGTAGAGCAAATAGTTTGAAAGGCAAACACATTGACGTCAACTATCACTATATTCAAGATATAGTGGAAATGAGGGAAATAAAAGTCCATTTTGTTCCCTCAGCTAACAAGATGGCCGATCCCATGACCAAAGGATTGACTCTGAACCAATTCAGAATGCATGTAACAGGTATGAGACTGAGAGGTAATTCAGTCGAGTTACATGGTTCTGCAAGATTGGATGGACCTGAGGACGCCTAGGAGAACGATCAAATGCAGCTCTTGCAATGTAGAATATTGGTCAGGAATAATTGCAAGAGAATAACTAACGAGAATGGGAAGTCACAGATCACATGGTTGTAAAATCCATTATATGCATCATGTGAAATGGGTGATATCTATGCTTGGTTAGTGAAAGACGCTGATAAGGTCACTTGAGGAAAGTCTAGGAAGTACTTGTGAAAATTTCAGCGTAGGTCGATGTATTATTAAATACATGCGGCTGAAGCCGTCAATGATGGTATGGGTATGGATTGTTTTTTCCCATCCATAAAGATTGATGCTAGTCACCTGAAAGATAGTGATTTGAAAGTTACCTGGAGTACAATATCGGTATGATAATGTACAAAGATAGGTGTGGTCATAATGGATGACAAGGAAAGTGTGCACACAAGAGTATAGTCATCTTTTGACGCCGATCTGTATGGTTTATACAGATGAGAGTTGGTATGGGTTTTATTATTGGTACCAAGTTAATATACCAACTAGCTCATGTGATTTCACTTTATAGTGTGATCAAGTGGGAGATGAAGGTATAAGAGTGATCACACCATAATGAGTGTGGACACTCATATACTATAGCCTATCCTTTTTAGTGGTTGGCTATTCCCTTGAGAATAGAGAAATCCAAATAACTACTAATAACCGTTTGGCGGTTATTGACGATTATTGGAAGTTAATAAATTATAAGAGTTGCAACTGTTGACAGTTCTATTATAAATAGAACTGTTGATCATTATAATTTATTCTTAACGTTGTTTCTCTCTCTCAAGTGACAAACACCCTTACGGGAATCCACCAGATTGTTTTATTTTGTTTTTACTTTGTTTATTCCATCAGATTGAACTGTAAAATATCGGACCCGATAGTAAACAATTAAAATGGGTAGTTGCAGTTGGATTAGGAAATTAATTGTGGAGGTTACCTATCTTTCTCACTTATTAATGAATTAAACATTTGAACTCTTTCTCACTCATTGATGATTGAACATTTGAACTGCATAATATCTAATCAGATAATAAATAGTTAAAATGGGTAGTTGCAGTTGGATTAGGAAATTAATTTTGGAGGTTATCTATCTTTCTTACTTATTGATGATTGAACATTTGAACTCTTTCTCACTCATTGATGATTGAACATTTGAACTACAAAATATCTAGTCGGATAATAAATAGTTAAAATAGGTAGTTGCAGTTGGATTAGGAAATTAATTATGGAGGTTATCTATCTTTCTCACTCATTGATGATTGAACATTTGAACTACAAAATATCTAATCGGATAATAAATAGTTAAAATGGGTAGTTGCAGTTGGATTAGGAAATTAATTGTGGAGGTTACCTATCTTTCTCACGAGAGCATATCAACTGCAATCTTTGAATATACATTCCCAATAATATGTAAGATGTGGCCCAACAAAATTAATACATATCAATTAAAAATACCAACTAAACAATTGAAAGCCAATTTAGCAATTACATCTCACACTAAACAAAATGTGTTTTACCTTATACCTGTAAACAAGCAGTAACACATCTCTCACAAAATGTGTTTTACCTTATACCTGTAACTAAGCAATTGAAAGCCAACTCAACAATTACATCTCACACTAAACAAAATGTGTTTTACCTTATACCTGTGGCGGTGGATCTCTTCAAATAATTTTTTTTCTTTTCTTTTTCACAATGTCAATGAGATAAGTTTTAATTTTATTTGCTCATTCAAGTTAACTAAGTTATATAATATCACGTTTATAATAATAATCTTTTTTTTTTCTTAGATTTGTCTTTTCTTGACTTTGGTCTCCTCGGATTGTTTTTGTTTCTATTTGATGCAATTAGAATCAATATTAAAGTGTAATTTTCAAATTGAAATTAAAATATATAATGGCAGTGAAATTAAATTTATTTTTTTCTTTTTCGTTTTTTATCCGTCATCAAATTAACCTACAATTTGCCCAAAAAATAAAAAAGAGCCTTTGAACACGCACGGAGTGCTTGTGAGAGGGCTAGTTATTATTATCATTATAATTTACTTTTAGTAAATGAGATGTCAAATATTGTAAGCGTTTCATAATTGACCCAGAACTTTGATCGATCACTATTTTAATGAAGCAAACACACGATCAGTCACAATTTTCCCAACATCGATCGATCCAGATTTTCATTACCAAATATACGATCGACCATGTTAACATCTACTAAGAAACAATGATCGATCACTTTTTTAATGAAGCGAGAACATGATCGATCACAAACATCGATCGATCGATCGTAATTTTCATTACCAAATGTACGATCAATCACCTTAGTCTCTAAATCAAATGCACATTTATCCAAAAAAAAAGATTGATCACTATTTTAATGGAGCAAAAGTACGATCGGTCACAATTTTTCCAGAGGCAATAATGGTGATAAAACAAGTAATTGGTCTCATTTCTTGTAAAATGGAATCAATTTTTGGCAGGTTATGACGACTTGAGTGATTGTTAGTAACTTATTTATAGATTTTGGGACTTGGGTGATAAGAATTGTAATTATGTCTCAGTAATTGATATCACTCTCACGTCTTGTAACGCATGTGTTCAAAAGTGCATTATTAGTGATAAAAAAAAGGAATTTGTCTCATTTCTTGTAAAATGGAATCAATTTTTGACGGCTATGACAACTTGGGTAATGTTTAGTAACTTTTGTGTTAATATTAGTATTGATGGTGATAAAAACTATATATTTGTCTTAGTAATTGTAATTGGTCTATTGTTTTGTAAAATTTGTCTCCACAATGGCAATAATTGTGATAAAAAAAAAAAAGTAATTTATCTCATTTCCAGTAAAATGGAATCAAATTTTGGCAGCTATGACAGCTTGGGTTATATTTAATAATTATTGTGTAAATCCTAGTACTCTTGGTGATAAAAAAATATATATATCTCATAGTAAGAGTAATTTCGTAATTGTTTTGTTTATAATTGCAATAATAGTGATAAAAAAAAGAATTTGTCTCATTTTTTGTAAAATGGAATCAAATTTTGGCAGGTTATGACGGATGATGTGATATTCAGTATTTGTTGTGTAAATATTAGGAGTTTTTATGATAAAAAATGTATATTTATCTCAATAATTGTAATTACTCTATCATATTGTAATGTTTGTTTACTTTTGCAATAAGGGTGGTAAAAAAAATAATTTGTCTCATTTCTTGTAAAATGTAATCAAATTTGGCGGCTATAACGGCTTAAGTGATATAGTGTAACTATTGTGTAAATGCTAGTACTTTTATGATAAAAATTGAAAATATGTGTCATGATCTGTAATTACTCTTACTTTCAGTATTAAAAGTGTTTAATATTATGAATTTGATGTTAATTCGTGTAAATGGTGTCAATTTCAGTAAAAATTTGACGGCGATGTTTAGTAATTTATGTGTAAAATATTGTACGAAATTGATTAAATTTATATATTTGTATCAATTTCTTGTAATTTTGATGTCAGTATATGTAAAATGGATGACTTGAACAACCGGTTACAATTTTTTTCAAAATGCCAAAAAAACCTTGACTGGAGCCTCCAATCATGGGATATAAGTATTTCCTAGATTTTAAAAGTCATCACTCGATTTTGATCAACACACCTCTTCAAAACCACCCACGACCCTCTGTGGATGCTCAAAATTTCTACTTCGATGGGTCGCGTATCAATTCACGAGTGGGCTGGACACGGGCTAGGTTTGTGTGTCGGGATGTTGAGCCCAAAACTCTACATCAAGCTTGGTAGACCACTTGATGGCTGATGGTGCTTTCCCTCTTAGTGTCTCTTGATTTACCAAGCCGTAATACTCACATGGAAAGTTACGGTAGACAAGTAAAATCAGCACCATAGATCAAAATGAGTTAACAACCATAAATTTTACTTCCACCAAGACATTCAGTAATCACAACATACAATGACAGTAACATGTGAGAAATATATTACAAACTTGCCAAATGGCAGAAAGAGTCGATCCCGTAGATTAAAATTAAATATAACAACTTTAACTTTTCAAGGGTCTACAATCAGTAGCAGTAAATACAACTCATACAACAAATAATGAAGCCCAGGAGTCAACACCGTGGACTAGGGAACTGAGCACAATACACTTAGTCTTCTCTGTGACTTGCAGACATAGAAACAAATAAGAAAGTTATGATGAAGCATGGAACTTAAGAGATTTTGGGAGTAGAAAGAGAATCATCTACTGTGCAAACGTACATGAGTCAGTATAATTATTTGGGTAAGTGTTTAGTGAGTGTGAGTGGGTTTTTCGGTTGTGGCAGACTGACAGTGTTCAGTCTACCGTAGATCCATAGGAAGTGTCCTACAGACTTTTGGTTGTTTTACTTTTTCTTTTTTAAACTTTTGAAATCAGCTTTCATGGAAGAATTAGTTTCAGACTTCAAGCCAATCAACCAACCAACCTCTTCTTTCTCTTTCTCACCCCTTTTTATAGTGGTGTTATTGTCTTGTGGTTTCACCCATTACCTTCTTCATTATGTGCATCATTGTTTACCCGAGAAATAAAGGGGTGGGATTTGACAAAAAATTGGTTTAAGATCAAAATGATAGTTTTCATCTGCTGCAGACTTGATTTGGTCTGCGGCAGACGGCTAATCTTCAGCTCATTTATAGCGTTGGAGGTGATGAGCATTAAATGCTTGACAATGGGCTGAAGTAATTAACTGACTTGACTCATATACATTGTGCATTAATTAAAATTTGATCTTACCATTTTGGGCATTGTTTCCCAGTAGATCATTGCCTTTTATGTTGCGGCAAATCAAATAGAAATTCAGTAAATTGATTCCCCTACCTCCAAACCGTTCATCCTAAGTTCCATGATGAGGATGAGCAAGGACCACCGGAGTGCTGGGCCATGGTGGTCGTTGCCCTTGAGTGGTGTTGGCTTGGGCGGCCATGGCAGACCTCTTGAACCTTTCAGCTCTTGTCCCATCCTCTCCATCGCTTTTTGCTTCAACTGGGGCTGCCGCAGATGGTTTAGTGATGGAATCTACCAAGACCAGCGGACAATGGGGAAACCAGCTTTCTTCTTCATCTTTTCTTGTTCCAGTTGGTGCTGCCGCAGACATTCCTCTAGAGGCATCTACAATAGCTGTTGGGTAATGAAGAAAACCAACATTCTCCCATAATCATGAAGGTTGGAAATCTGATTTTTTATCTTGGGAATGTGCACTCTTTGAAGTCTAGAGCTCTACACCAAAAGAGGAGGGAAAAATGAGGCTTCATGTGGGCAGATTTCCCTCCCTTTTCTTTGAATTGTTCTAAATGCTCTGATGTCATTGCAGCAGACCTGAGTTTGAGGATTGAGTGGGCCGGGTTTCTTTTTTGGGCCCTGAGTTTGGCTGAAAGCCATTCTTTTTAATATTCTTGCTACCGTAGATCACTGGGCCTGATGGGTTTTGGGCCCTTAAAGAAAATCTTCTAGGCTTTTGGACTTGGTTTGCTATGGACCGAAAAAATGGGCCTCTACATTTAGCCCCCCGAGCCCAGACCTCACGTGATGTATGGTCTGGGTGAGTATTCAGGGAAGTATGTGCACCCATGCACATCATAGTATTTCTTTTCCATCTCTTTTTTCTTTTGTACGTGGGTTCCTTCTTTTATGGGAGTTATGGCAGATGGGAATGTCAGTTACTGAAATTGATACTCTCTTTAAGCTAACTCTTTCTCTTCCTAGTATCCCTTGACATTAAAAATCCTTAGCATTTCGTGAATTGAGTCCCAACCACTAGCCCCCAGGCATTTATTACAACCAATATAAAACTCTTTGGATCATCAAGAGGAAGGGAGAAAACCAAGAAAGCATGAGCAACCCCCCCCCCCCTGATTTCTCTCTTCTCTTCTTTTTTCTTCACTGTAAAATTTTTTTTTTATTCTCCACTGCACTCATGGCTTCTTCTTCCTCTACAACTCCAATCAGCCCCACTCTTCAACCCAGTACAGGTAAGAGGTCAGAAATCCTGGGGGCGGTACCAACGGCGTCCACCGAGGCAGTGGTGGATGCCCCCGTGGCCCTTCCATCCATTCCAGGCAAAGCCACACCCGTGGCCCCCTCCTCTATTTCCGGTGAGACCGACAACCCCAGGGAGGGTTTCGTCTTCCCCCTAGTGGACCCGTGGTACGAGAGCTCTCCATTATTCCCTCCTAGGTCTTTTGATTTCTCCTTTCTCGTGGAGGATTGAGATTGGACGGTGACGGGGTCAAAGGCTGCGGTGGACCGAGCTTGGGTCCCAAGCCTTGATGAAATTTCTGAATTGTTGATCTAGAAGGGAGACATCCAGCCAGTTCTCATTGATTTCGATTTTCCTTGCGCCGCATCTAAGGATTGGTCCCATTGGGTGGACCTGGAAATCCTTGATTTTGACTTCTGGAACAGTCTACGGGAGGCTGGTGTTCACTGGTCCATTTTAATTTCTAGAAGTTATAGTATGTTTAGGGAAACCGAGCCACTTCGTAAAGTGCTAAGGAGGTGGTGTCCCTCCACCCACACTTTCTTTTTCTCTTGGGGAGAACTTACAGTGACTCTGAAGGACATAGCCAATCATTGGATGCTTCCTGTCCTTGGTGAGCACTCCTTTTCCAATATAAAGTTATCTGCAGAAGAGGAAGAAGTCGATGCAGCTTTGCCGAGGCAATCGTCTACCAGACTAAGCAGTTGGCCCTTACTCTCCGTTCATCGAGAGCAAGTTCCAGTCCGCCGTGCTGCCTTCGTCTTATATTGGCTTTGTAAGTGTCTCTTCGGCAATTCTCCTTATTACGCGATAAACACCGCTTACATTCCTTTAGCTATTAAGATATCTACCGGTCATTACTTCCCCCTTGCCCCTTTGTTCTTGGGCCATTTATACTCACAATTGGATTTGCTTCATGATTGCGAAATTAAAGGGGATTCTTGCTATATTCTGCTTGCTACCTTTAACACTTCAGTGCTGCAGACTTTCTTTTGGGAGCATTCAGTTAACTACCTTTCTGTTGCAAAGGATAAAATAACTGCTTAGGGTAAATTCTCCGATCTGCCGCAGCGATTCCTAGACCGTTTTCTAGACTTCCGAAACAATTTATCGTTGGTCTATCGCTAGGTCGGTTTAAAAACCCGCGATTATGATCTTGTTGTTGCCTTGGATTTTGAAGAAAATGTATTGTTAAGGCCTTATGGGGATTATTATCCCGGCTTTGCTTGTGTTTCTGTTTTCAGTCGGTTCTATCAACCGATTTCTCTAATTCATGATTTGAGAGTTGCTGATTATCGAAACTTGACGTACCTATCTACCGTGAGTCTAGGATGGTTACCATTCTTATCTGCCACGGGTGTTTCCTTCATACCTTACTGTCCACAAAGAGTGAAAAAGCAGTTCGGACTTGATCAAGATGTGCCTGTTGATCCACAGGAGATTACAACTTCCACCCCTGATCTATCGCCTTTTATCAAGAGCAGTGCATTCGCTCATTGGAAAAGGGGAAATCAGCCGTATAATGGTCCCGAGTGGCCACAGATCCGGTTTTAATACTTCATCCATGAACGCCTACTGGCAGCGACTAACCCAGTCTATGGTAGAATATGTGAGTGCTGGTAGGGGCGACAAGGCTCCCATATCCGTCCACCGTAAGCCGCTTACCTCCAACCCTTGCCTTTCTTCCCCCTCTCAGTCTGCCATATCCTATGGCAACAGTCAGAAACTTGGGTTTGCGAATGGGATGAGGTCAGAAGCGGCTGGATTGCATACACCATTCATCTACCAAAAGGTTGGAGAAATTCTGTCAATATTGTGGAAGAGCGCCTCATTATACCTTCCAAGCATGGTAAAGGGAGCAAGAGAGACGCTCCCGTTGACCTGACTGTGGAGAAGGCATCTAAAAAGCCAGCCCCTTCCCCCAAGAAGACTTCTCCCAAGAAAACAAAGGCGGGGAAGAAGGATAAGTCCACCACTTCAGCGTCGACATCTGGAAAGAAGTCTACCATAGCCCCCATAGAAGCACCAATTGAGTCTACGACCACTCCTTTTAAAGTTAAGAGTGCGGGTGCAAGCCTTTCCAAAAAGAAGTCAAGCAAGAAGAGTGTTGCTTCTCATCCACCGAAGGGTCAAAGAAAAGCTAGTACATCTTCCTCTTCTCCAGATGAGGAACAGCCGTCTGCCGCTCCAACTCGCTCTCCCCCTAAAAAGAAAAAGTTGGTTGTTCCTCCTCCCCATTTTGGTGCTGCCTCCCGTACAAGGAGCAAGAGTGGTTCTAAGATAAGTTCATCCTCCTTTCTTTTCGTCTATCATTTTTTTACTTCCTTGTTCTTTGCTATGTTTCCTCATTCTTTTGTCTGCAGTAGGGAGTGCACAAGTTCGGCAAATCTGGTGATACAGTAGTTGTTGTTAAGGTTGCCTTCGTGCATTCTTCTTCTTCCCCCTTTTTTTTTGGATCAGATTTGTGTTATCTAACTTTTGTTGTTTTTATCCTTTCCTTAGGATTCTGACATGATCACAGATGATGTTCCCACAAGTCCCTCTGGTGGAAGTGACCCTCTGATAGCTGCCGTGGATCAAGGTGAAAACTTGGGAAAAGATGTTGCAGATAGCTTCGAGGCAGATATTGGGTCTGTGGAAGGAAGTCACTCCATTTCCAGCGATTCCTTTTTTGATGTTACCCCGGATCCTATTCCTGAAGAGCCAATGATGTCTGCGGGATCTGCCGCAGATGCTGACGACATGTTAGAGGCTGATGAGTTAAACATTGAATCTGCTGACTTAATGAGGCATGACTTAGCCATCGTTGCCCATGCTGGCCATTCCTTTGAGCATGGGAGTGATGGCGATGATGCCGTAGACCCTGACGTCGTACCACTATCTTTTTCTGTGCCGCAAACAATTTTGACGAGTGGAGTTAAAGGTATGCCTCATTCCATCCCTACTCCTTTTAAGTCGTGCAGATAGAGAATTTATTTATACACATTCTGTATGTTGTGTATTGATCTGCTGTAGGTCCTGGTGCTTCTATAGCTTACGTCATGGATGGAGTTTCCCTTTTTGATGTTACTCCTCGCCTTAGTGTCGTCCCGACTGGTGGCTTCATCATACCTGCTAGCCACATTACTAGTGATGCTCCTTCAGCCACCGGTGAGGTTTTTATGCCCGAGGAGGTTCGTGCACAAAGTTTTGTGAGAAGTGAGTCTGCGGCGGATTTGGGAGTTATTCCAAAGATTAGTAGCAATGTTCCCAGTGTTGTTGATCACGGCGTGCAAGCTGAGGGCACCAGTGCTTCCGCGGCAGACATACCCATCGATAGTGAATACCTGGATAATATAGGTGAGTTTGAATTTCTCGCCTTTTGCATCCTTTTAGTGATTGTATGCTGTATTCTTCAGACTTAGTCATACCACATCAAATGCTTTGTAGAATAGACCATGCTGTTGTGAGATGTCTTGGTATGCTTGATTGTGTCATAGCTCTGTTATTCCATAGACTGGGTTGTTGTCATATGAAGTGTTGCGCTCCATATATTTAGTTGTTATTTCATGGAGAATTCTGTTTCCATAGACTTGGTTGTTATCTCATGGAAAATTCTACTTCCGTGGACTTGGCTGTTGTCTCACGGAGAATTCTGTTTCCGTAGACTTGGTTGTCGTCTTACAGAAAATTTTGCTTCCACAGACTTGATCATCCTCTTATGAAAATTTTTATTCTATAGACTTGGTTGTCGTCACCTAAAATATTCTGATTTCACAGACTTGGTTGCTATCCTGTGAAACATTTTTTATTTCGTATACTTGTTTATTGTCATATGAGATATTCCGACTTCACAGACTTGGTTGTTGTCATGTGAAACATTTTGATTTCATAGACTTGTTTATTGTCATATGAAATATTCTGACTTCACAAACTTGGTTGTTGTCATATGAAACATTTTGATTTCATAAACTTGTTTATTGTCATATGAAATATTCTGTCGCCGTAGACTTGGCTATTATCTTACAGGAAATTTTGTTTCCGTAGACTTGGTTGTCATCTTACAGAAAACTTTATTTCCATAGACTTGATTCTTGTCTTATGGAGGATTCTGTTCCCATAGACTTGATTGTTATCTTATGGAAAATTTTGTTTCCATAGACTTGATTGTTGTCTTATGGAAAATTTTGTTTGAATTGACCAGGTTTTATGGGACATTCCTTAGACCTGATCATGACGTATCTCTGTTTGTTGTAATCCCCATAGATTGATTTTCTTCTTCTCTTTTTTTTTTTTGTAGGTACGGGTGAAGCCATGCATATACCAAAGGAATACGAGAATATGGGAGTCACTGGTGAGGTTACAATTGCCAGTCTACCGCCAGGGTCAACAGCTGGTGTAGGTTCAAATGTCGGAATTGGTAGCGTGTCCGAAGAAGTCGTTAACTTTTTCAAAGAATTTGATAGGAGGACACCCAACCCTCACTCCGAGCGGCATTTTTGGGAATTCAACGGGTCTTTAGTACCTTTTAGTGACTTTTAGGTTCCCGATGATTGCGTCCCCTATTTGTAGCGACTGACTATGGAGCATGGCAATTTCACCACCAACTTTAAGCTCAGTGCCGGATTAGGTGGACCTATGTTGTCCCTTCTTGGTAGTATTCTAGCTGCCATGAGCAAATCCAATCTTAGGACCGTGACGAAGGCCCAAATTCTTGCGTGGAAGGGGGTCATCCAAGATCTAATAGAAGTCAGGTTCGACTTGGGATTTTTGATTAGGTATCTGCGGCAGACAGCCCAGTGTCTTTTTGGCAAGAAGATTGCGGATGAAGTCCAAGCTCTTCAGCGTCAAATTGCCCTTTTGCAAGACTCTCTGGCCGTGTTGATAGCTTATCAAGGAGAAATGACATTTACGGGAAGGATGGCTCTTGGGTTTAAGCGCGACAGATCACTCTTTGACACCCTTTTCGGTTGACCATTCCAGTCATCATGTTTTATTATTTTGTAATGACTATATTCTAGCCTTGTCTTTTGAACATTTGTACTTATGTTTCGTAATGACCGGGTTTTGGTCTTTCTTTTGGACATTTACGCTCACTTTTGTGATGACCAAGTCTTGGTTTTCTTTTTGAGCACTCACGGTTATATTTTTTTTATGTCAAACTAAGTACGGAATTTGACTATGGTATGTCTAATCTATTGCTTGGGTAGTTTTATGTTCTTCCAAAAATTTTGTAAAGATCAAGTGGAAATTTTCCGTTCTTTTGCCAAAATATGGATATTGTGCACTCTTACTCATTAAACAGTACATATGAATTCACACTATTCTAAGACAAAAGATACAAAATATTTAATTGGTAAAGATGAATCTTACGAGTAGTAGCGCTTTAATCATTTCCCGTTAATGGGGTCTGCCAGAATGATACCATCCGCCGTGGATAATTTGCAGGAGCCACTATCATATGCTTCACGGATTAAGTATGGCCCCTCCCAATTTGGTGCAAACTTGGAGGGTGAAGGAAGACCTCTCCTCACGTGGTCTACTGTCTTCAAGACCATTTGACCTTTGGCAAAAATCCTGGTCTGCAGCATTTTCTCATAAGCGTTAGCAAGCTTTTGATGGTACCGTAGACTACGGACTTGGGCTAGCTCTCTTGCTTCCTCCAAACTTTCTAAGTCTACCACCCTTGCTTCCGCATAAATGTCAACATCAGCTTCTACATCCATCCCATGTAAAATCCTTGGGCTATGCACCAGTAATTCTGTGGGGGCAATAGCATCAGTATCGTAGACCAAGGAAAATGGGGTGAAGCCTATTGCCGTCTTAGTTGATCCACGGTAGGCCCATAATGTGTCTGCCAGATGAGAACTCCAGCCCTTCCCATAGTCAAAAACCATTTTACTCAAAATGCGCAATAACATGCGATTAGTTGCCTCTGCTTGTCCATTGCCTTGGGGGTAATAAGGCGTGGATCTTCGGTGCTTGATCCGATAATGCTCTAAGACTTTTCTAACACTCTTATTAACAAAAGGGGTACCATTATCACTAATAATTTTGTGAGGGATGTCAAACCTTGTGATAATGTGCTCACGGATGAAATTTGCCATGACTGCACCAATTGCCTTGCGAAGGAGAATGGCTTCAACCCACTTTGAAAAGTACTCGGTAGCTACCAAGATCCAATGTATCCACCGGAAGGTGAATTGATTGGGCCAATGAGATCTAGCCCCCAAGTGTGGAAAGGCCATGGTGTTGCCATGTTCTGTAAACTGGTTGGGTGTGTGTGAATCAAATTAGCTTGAAGTTGGCAAGTGTGACAAGACTTTACGAAGCCTGCCGTGTCTTTCTTCATAGTTGGCCAATAATAACCAAGAGTCAACAGCAGCTGGTAAAGTCTCTTTTTACCTTGATGCTCCCCGCACTCTCCGGAATGGGCTTCCTTCATTACCGTTTGGGATTCTGCCAAGCTGAGGCATCTTAAGGGGTCACCGTGGAACCCTTTCCGGAATAATATGCCTCCTTCCATAAAATATCTCGTGGCCAATTTCTTGAGTCTAATTACTGCCTTGCTAGTCTGCAGCAGAACATTTTCGATGAGGTACTCAAGGAAAGGAGTGCGCCAATCACTAGAGATAAATGTTACATAGACTTGATCAGACTCATTCTGGTGCTGACAAAATGAACATTGCTCCTGTAGATTAGCTGCCTCCTTACTCATATTAGGCCAGAAATAACCCAGACGTTGAAGTCTACGGTAAAGGCTCACCCCATCTCTGAATTCATAAGACCTCTCGTGGACTTCTGTTAGCTTCTTTGCCGCCTCTTGGAGGCTTACACATCTTGCTAAGACACCTCCAGGTAGTCTACGGTAAAGATCACCAGCAATCAGCACATAGTCCTTGAGTGTCTTCAAGTCTGTCACACCTTCAGGTGACATAAGCTTGGCTTTTATAGGTGTCCTCCAATCCTCCGCGTCAAGGCATTGTTCTTCAAATTCCTCTTTCAATAGATCAGTGATGGGCGTGTTTCTCTTGTTGATGGTGACATCGACTTTTGGCCCTTCAAATGAAATTTGGGAACCTAAGGTTGCAAGCGCATCCGCATAACAATTCCCGCACCTCATGGCATGAGAGACCTTGAAAGTATCAAACTTTTTTTCTAACTTCTGAGCTAAGGCACGGTATGGTGCCAATGATGGCTCTTTGAGTGAAAACTCACCTTTGGTCTAGCAGATCACAAGATTGGAGTCCCCAATCACTCTCAAATGTTTTATCCCCATCTCATGGGCAATGGCTAATCCGGTTATGTAAGCTTCATATTCTGAGGTGTTGTTGGAGCATAAGAAATCAAGTTTGAAAGACTTAGCTATAGTCTCTCCATCTTCCCTAATTAGCACAATACTAGCCCCACTTGAGTTGGATGTAGCAAAACCATCAACTTTCAGCGTCCATACGGAGTTTATCAGATCTGCCAGAAGTGCTTCTCCCACTCCTCCCGGTACTTCATGTGAGGTTGATGAACTATCCTCTCCAGGGAATTGTGCAAGGAGATCTGCTATGGCTTGTCACTTGATTGTTGTAGGAGTTTCCGTGATTATTTCATATTGAGATAATTGCAAAAGCCATTGAGCTAGTCTACCAGAGAGGACAGGTTTGTGCAGTAGACTTCTGATTGGGTGGGATTTGGTCATCAATTGAACTTTATGGGCCAGGAAGTAATGCCATAGACGCTGTGAAGCATATATTAAGGCTAAACATGCTCGTTCAGCCCCCGAGTACCTTGTTTCAGCATCTCTAAGTGCACAACTGACATAGTAGACTGGCTTTTCGGTCCCATCTTCATCTTCTTGTGCTATTAAGCCCCCAATTGCTTCGTTATTGGAAGCCAAGTACAAACGCAGAGGTCTACCAGCAACTGAAGCGCATACGGTGGGGAGCTTGGTCATGATTGCTTGGATCTTCTCAAATGCTTGCTGGCATGCCGTGGACCAAACAAAGGGAACTCCCTTCTTCATCAGAGGCGTGAACACAGCTGTTACTACTGCCAAACCAGGATTAAATCTCCTAATATAGGATAACCTCCCTAAAAAGCTCTTCAATTCCTTGTGAGAAGTTGGTGCCTTCATGGTAGCTATGGCAAACGCCTTTGCTAGATCAACATCAATTCCACGGTTGTGGACTAAGAAACCTAAGAATTTTCCGGCAGACACCCCAAAAGCACACTTAAGGGGGTTCATCTTGAGCTTATAAAGCCGGCATCTATCAAACACTTTTCATAAGGTTTCGAGATGATCTTCCCTTTTCTTGGACTTCACCACAATGTCATTCACATAATCTTCAATTTCTTTGTGCATCATATCATGGAACATAGCCGTCATGGTTCTTTGGTAGGTAGCACCGGCATTTTTGAGACCGAAAGGTATAACGGTGTAATAAAAATTGCCAATTGAAGTGCGGAAGGCAGTTTTTTCAGCATCTTTGATGGACATGCGGATTTGATTGTAACCACTAAATCCGTCCATGAAAGAAAACATGGCATGGCCAGCGGTTGAATCAATCAACAAATCCATGTTCGGAAGGGGAAATTCATCCTTAGGACATGCTTTATTAAGATTGCGAAAATCAACACAATATCTAATCTGCCCATTCTTGTTCTTGACCGGCAGCCACCGTGGATGCTGTATTGGTTTAATAAAACCAGCCGTAAGTAATTTTTTCACTTCCTGTGTGATTTGGGCTTCCACTTCTATGTGGAAAGTCCTCATGGGCTGCACTACAGGTCTAGTACCGGGTTCCACATTCAAGGAATGGGCTACCAACCCCGGGTCTATCCCCGGCATCTCATCATAATCCTAAGCAAACACATCTTTATATTCATGCAGCAGATCAATCATACATTTTCTCTCTTCGGCAGACAAAGACATACTAATTGATATAGGCTTATTGACATCAGGATCATCACTTAAATTAATTACCTCAAGTTCTTCTTTGGCAGTCATCTTTGGTTCAGCTATGGTGGACTTCTCTTCCTTCACTGCCATGGACTTTGTTTGATCTACCACAACTTCTTCAGAATTTCGAGTTTCTGCCGTAGACTCTGCTTGATCTACCACAACTTCTTCAGAATTCTCAGTCTACTGTGTTAAATGACATGAGGGTTGCATACCACCCCTTTCAGGTGTGGGACCCTCTTGCTATGGGCAATCAGGCCCCACGCACCTTCATAAACGATAGACAACACGTCCATTAGGGAGCTGGACACGCACACATTGCGGTGGACTCCCTGGCTCAACTTCGCATTCCTTCCTTTTCTTTTTTCGTTCAAGCAGCTCTCGTAGATCAACTTCAAGATCGTCTTTAATATCTTCCTAGGCAAGGAGTGGTGTTCCACATGGTTTCACAATTGATGGTTCTCCCATAGACGCGAGGTCATCATAAAGAGCCGCTTCAACAAAATGTGCTTTGGTTTGGTTAAAGGGGGAGGAATTTGCAGCTATGCAGATTTGCTTCCCATTGAGTCTTCCCTTAACACACTGATGGTAAGTAGATGACACCAACTTGTGTTTATGTAACCAAGGTCTACCGAGGAGCACATGATAAAGGGTTTCAGCATTTACAACATGAAATCGCGTGAGTGCCACTATCAGCCCCACTCTCAAGACAAGTTGTACATGTCCCATTGTATATTCAATCATTCCTCCAAATCCAGTTACTTCCATGGGAGACCCTTGGATCTTCTACTGTGACACATTGGCGGCTTGAAGAGTACTTAATAGAATGAGGTTTAGGCATGAACCAGTGTCCACCAAAGCACGCCTAACTTAAACATCTTTCACTACCGCAGACAAATAAAGTGGGCGTCTTTGGTCAAGGTACTGAACTTCCATATCTTCATCTGTGAAGGTTATGGTATTCATGGTTTCCAAGAAGACACGGTTGGCATGCGCTTCTGCGGTAAAAAAAGTAGCTCCAGATTCTGCCGCTATTGTGATGAGTGCTTCCATTGCAGCATTTCTAGCTTCAGGTCCAAATCCTAACTGATTGAATAATGACTTAAATTTTGGACTTTTCTAGAGGGTCCTAACAGCTGCTGGTACAAAAGAGGAACTTGTTGCGGCGGACTCCTCTACCTCCATATCGCTCACATTCCCGTGGATCACCACTGACACTACAGCCTTGTTCTTATCCTTCTTGTAATTAGGAAAAGGTATCTTGTGGACCTTTTGTTGCTCTTCTGAGAGTTGCAAAGTGCCATCTTGGATTTTATGGTTGACTTCCCATTTGAGGGTCCGGCGGTCTACCGTAGGATGATGCACGTATCTATGGTAACGGCAATATTTGGGGTCTTTCTGCTTTTCCGCTGTAGGTTGCTTGGTGATCTTTGGAAGCTTAATTACCTGATCTTGGACTCATTTATCAAAAATGGCTATCATTTCCTCAGACATGAAGGGCAATAGAGGTGGCTCTTCATAGACCTTCTCCGTTGAGTTCTTTCGTTTGGTGCCGCTAGCTGTAGCTGTGGTGGACACAGTAAGAGTCTGCAGCAGATTCTTTTTATCCCTTCCTTTTTCAACTTAGGGCTTAACAGAGATGGCGGTCTTTCTAGCTTTTTGGAGTAGAAGGGCAAACCGTGTGATGTTTAAATTCTCCAAATGGGCACAAAATTCAGGCAACATGTTGTTGATGCACACTTCAACTAACTCCCCCTCTTGATATTTCACATGACAATCTAAAGACACATCTCGAAAGCGGTGGATATACTTTACCAAATCTTCCTCAATCTGCTGCTTGGTGCCATGCAAGTTGACAAGGGTAATCTTTTCTTCAATATGGAAATATTTGCTGCAGAAGTTTTCTACCATATCCTCCTAGGTTCTGATAGACCCAGCGGGCAGCACCATATACCAAGTGTATGCTTTATCCACTAGGGATTTTGAGAACTCTCGTAGACAGAGATCACCATATGCAGCAAAAGGACCCATGGAATCTAAGAACTTGCTAATGTGTTCCGTGGTACTCCCCTTTCTACCATCAAATAAAGCAAAGGTAGGTGTGTCATATTTCTCTGGATATGGCTCTTTCAAGAGTTCCATGGGATAAAGGGGTCTTCTCACAAAATGTCTAGGCTCCTTGGGGGGCCTTTCTCTTTCTTGCTTGAGTAAATCTACCACGTCAGACATGGTCACAAATGGTGTATCCGTTTTGTTGTGTGACTCCCTTTCTTCATGGTTGCGGTTGTCATTTTTGTTTTGGTGGTCCTCCTTGTTGCCATTGACCTCTTTCAGCTGCCTCAAAGACTCAGTAAGTTCTGCTTGGGTCTACTGCATTCCTTTGATCATTTCAAACATTAGTGCCATCTGCTGTGGTCCACCAATGGGGTTTTCTCCACCACCAAGAACTTATCCGCCATCCAAAGGATTCTTTCCCCCGAGCATCTGTCCACCACCCTGGGCGTGTGTCTCTCCCATGGCATGGCTATGGCCTTAAGATTCTACTTCAACATGAGAATTAGCTATTGAATTTTGTCTGGTAGATTTTTTTAGGCGGCGGCATGGTTATAGCCCCCAAAAGATCGTAGATCAGCTTCAAAAGGATAAAACAAGGGAAAAAATTGCAACTCAACTCCCCAGTGGAGTCACCAAAGTGTGGATGCTCAAAATTTCTGCTTTGATAGGCTGCGTATCAATCCACGGGTGGGCTGGACACGGGCTAGATTTGTGTGTGGGGATGTTGAGCCCAAAACTCTACATCAAGCTTGGTAGACCACTTGATGACTGATGGTGCTTTCCCTCTTAGTGCCTCCTAATCTACCAGGCCGTGATACTCACGTGGAAAGTTACAGTAGACAAGTAAATCGGCACCGTAGATCAAAATGAGCTAACAACCATAAATTTTACTTCCACTAAAACATTCAGTAACCACAACATACAATGACAATAACATGTGAGAAATATATTACAAACTTGCCAAATTACAGAGAGAGTCGATCTCGTAGATTAAAATTAAATACAACAACTTTAACTTTTCAAGGGTCTACAATCAGTAATAGTAAATACAACTCATACAACAAATAATGAAGCCCATGAGTCAACACCGTGGACTAGGGAACTGAGCACAATACACTTAGTCTTCTCTGTGACTTGCAGACATAGAAACAAATAAGAAAGTTATGATGAAGCATGGAACTTAAGAGATTTGGGGAGTAGGAAGAGAATCATCAACTGTGCAAACGTACATGAGTCAGTATAATTATTTAGGTAAGTGTTTAATGAGTGTGAGTGGGTTTTTCGGTTGTGGCAGACTGAAAGTGTTCAGTCTACCGTAGATCCGTAGGAAGTGTCCTACAGACTTTTGGTTGTTTTACTCTTTCTTTTTTAAGCTTTTGAAATCAGCTTTCATGGAAGAATTAGTTTCAGACTTCAAGCCAATCAACCAACCAACCCCTTCTTTCTCTTTCTCACCCCTCTTTATAGTGGTGTTATTGTCTTGTGGTTTCACCCATTACCTTCTTCATCATGAGCATCACTGTTTACCCGAGAAATAAAGGGGTGGGATTTGACAAAAAATTGATTTAAGATCAAAATGATGGTTTTCATCTGCTGTAGACTTGATTTGGTCTGCGGCAAACGGCTGATCTTTAGCTCATTTATGGCGTTGGAGGTGATGAGCATTAAATGCTTAACAATGGGCTGAAGTAATTAACTGACTTGACTCATATACGTTGTGCATTAATTAAAATTTGATCTTACCATTTTTGGCATTGTTTCCCAGCAGATCAATGCCTTTTATGTTGCAGCAGATCAAATAGAAATTCAGTAAATTGATTCCCCTACCTCCAAACCGTTCTTCCTAAGCTTCATGATGAGGATGAGCAAGGACCACCGAAGTGCTAGGCCACTGTGGTCGTTGCCCTTGAGTGGTGTTGGCTTGGGCAGCCATGGCAGACCTTTTGAACCTTTCAACTCTTGTCCCATCCTCTCCATCGCTTCTTGCTTCAACTGGTGCTGCCGCAGATGGTTTAGTGATGGAATCTACCAAGACCAGCGGACAATGGGGAGGACCAGCTTTCTTCTTCATCTTTTCTTATTCCAGTTCGTGCTGCCACAGACATTTCTCTGAAGGCATCTACAATAGCTGTTGGGTAATGAAGAAACCCAACCTTCTCTTATAATCATGAAGCTTGGAAATCTGATTTTTTATCTTGGGAATGTACACTCTTTGAAGTCTCGAGCTCCGCACCAAAAGAGAAGGGAAAAATGAGGCTTCACGTGGGCAAATTTCCCTCCCTTTTCTTTGAATTGTTCTAAATGCTCTGATGTCATTGCAGCAGACCTGAGTTTGAGGATTGAGTGGGTCGGGTTTCTTTTTTGGGCCCTGGGGTTGGCTGAAAGCCATTCTTTTTAATATTCTTGCTACCTCAAATCACTAGGCCTGATGGGTTTTGGGCCCTTAAAGCAAATCTTCTAGGCTTTTAGACTTGGTCTGCTATGGATCGAAAAAATGGTCATCTACACCCTCCAAATAGGTAAGTACTATTCAAATATATTTCATTAGATTAATATTTTGTAATATATTGTTAGATTCATGGTTTTAAAAACTTAGATTACATGATCTCTACACAGTATGATTGCTAATTTTAAATATTAGAATATTATGATGATTTTGAGAATCTTTTTTTTAAAAATGTTCACAAATGTAGTTTTATTATATCTTTAAAAACTCAATAAACATATGAGTTTAAAATTAAATAGTAAATAATGACATCTAATTGTTACATTTTATGTCTCAACTTTTAGCCAAAAAAAATCAAATAAACTAGCTTTTTTTAGTTTTTTTTTTTTGTTTAAAAATAAGCTTTTTTTTTTTTTTTTTTTTTTTTCAATTTTCCGTATATAAGCTACTAAAAATAAGATGATACTAAATGAACACTTAATCTATTCAATTAAAAATAATTAAAAATGATTGAGTTGTATGTATAATAATAATATTAGAAAGAATTCACCATGTATTATTTGAACCCTCATCTCATATCAGATTTAATATTATTATTATTATTATTATTATTTTGAAGAACACATCAGATTTGGAATATCTTTCCCGGCCGAGAACTTTGACAATTACACCATGTATTTTTTGAACCCTCAGTTCACATCAGATTTGTAATACCTTTCCTGAGTCTAATGTGAAGTGAGGATTCTTAGCCACATGACCGGATTAATCCAAATGATAAAGACTATAAGATTTGGCTTCCTTTGAGACATCGGAACACAGCCGAAGATTATACATCAGGAAGACCGACTAATATTAACATTAAAAAAATTTACCAAAAAAAATATTAACATTAAAAAAGAATGTACAGGTAGTGTGCTGCATCATTGGTGTAGTCAAGTTAGACCTAAGAGTCAATAGTGTGAACAAAAAGAAAAATCTGAAGTTGATGGACTCCATCATGGACATCAAGCAAACGAAAAACATTAAAAACTGCAAGCTGCCATGAAAGCAATATTGTTTTGTCTTACTCACTTTTTTATACGAAAAACATTAAAAATTGCAAGCTGCCATGAAAGCAATATTGTTTTGTCTTACTCACTTTTTTATATGAAAAACATTAAAAATTGCAAGCTGCCATGAAAGCAATATTTTTTTGTCTTACTCACTTTTTTATAATTATTATTTTTTTTTTAGAAGTCTTGTCTACAGTAATAGATTCGATGAACTATCAAGTCCATTTCTTAATGTTTGTTTTTTTATCATTAAACGAAGACATCAATTATTTTTTTTATTTTTTTTATGTAAGTGAGATTTAAATTCAAATCCCTTATTCTACCACAAATGACTTTATCAATTGAGCTAACTTTTATATGTTTGGTCATGTAATAAGAGAATGAAAGTAGTAAATGAAAACCTTATATAAGTATAAAACTCAAGCCCGCCACTTGAGCTATTTGTAACCCACCAATATATTTATACTCTATACTTACTATAATGTAAAACTGAAACTTTTTTACTTTTGATTGACCTTATAATATTGCGTCATATAAGTTTTTAAGTTCTCACAATTTTACATCTCATTATTTTAATATATATTTTCTAATTAAATTTAAATTTTATTCTATAATTAAAAGTTTCATTAAAATCTTGACACATCATACTTTCTTTAATAGAAAGAATATATTATTCTATATATATAAACACAATCATAATAAATGTCTAATACTAGAATATATTATATATATAAACACAATAATAATAAATGTCTTTTAATAAATATCATGATCATCAATTTTTATATTTAGACAAAAAATAAAAGAGAGAAAAAAAATCATATTTGTTAAACTTTCTCGTACATTGCACAGATTACTGTTGAAGATACAAATCAAAGCTACACATAATGGGTATCGTTTAAGTTGTGTTCAAACATAAACGACTGTAGCTCTTAGACTACTCAGCATACCTGTCGTTCAAGCTTTGATCTTCCTCAACGACTGTAGCTTAGGCTCAAAGGAGTTCATAACTTAAAGGCCATGTGCTAAGCACGTGCCCTTAATTAGTGGAACTTGTTATACCCGATTCAGTTATATTGTTAAAGCTGTTAAAGCTGTTAAACCTGTATCTACTTCTATAAATATTAATCAAAGGCTTAAAGATGATTATCTAAGCCATTACAACAATTTTACTCCCTCTCCCTGCTTTCATTCTTTTTGTTCTTAAACAATACATTCTCTCTAAGAAAACCTTCAATTACTGACTAATTAGGTTGTAAAACATGGGTTTTGCTTAATGGTTACTATTTAGGGTCCGTTTGGATTAGCTGTTTGAAAAAGTGTGTTTTTACAAAATAATGATTTTAAAATGTGCATTTTGAAAACACGATTTTAAAATAACAGTTAAGCGTTTGGATAATTTTTGTCTAAAATTACTATTTTCAAGCCAAATGACCAAAAAAGACTTAACTATGCTATTAATATTATCTTTATAATTTTTAATGCACTCAATGTTACATAAAAAAATGTTTATAACCAATAAGATTCACATTAACTAATTTGTTAAAGCAAAAAAAAAAACACACACACACACCCCATCAATAAATAAAAAAAATAGTCCAAAAATATTACAATTGAAAAGTTACTCCCCCACTTTTAATTTTTTCTCCATCTTGAGCGACCCCACCAATCTTTTATGCACTAACTTGTGCTCCTGTGTGAATGTGAATGGTTGACAAGTGTCATTACAAAGAACCACCATGATATAAACATGATATAAAGTAGAATTCAATTTCATTTAATTATCTTTAAAAAAAAATGAGTTGAATTGCATGGATAAAAATTTAATTACATATTGCCCCTACTACATGTTGACTTAATATCACGTATTGGGAAAGAGGAGATTGGAATTAATTCAGGTTTTCCTCATTTGGAGAATCGGGCATTACTCTTAAATTACAAGACGATCTTGACATTGTTTTTCATGTGTTAGTATTTGATACATGGTGATGTAAAAGAATAAATAAGGATTTTTTTAAAAAAAATACTATAAGATTTAAAATCTATAACGTTTATTTCTTAATGATTGTTTTTTATCATCGGGCTAAAATACCAATGAGTTTACTTTTGGTGTAGAAAAAATTTAAACCTAGGTTTGAATCCAAGTTCCTTATTCGACGACAAGAGAAAGGTGTCACATTTCATGAACTGAATAGGAAATTAGATAAAATTTAATACAATTTGATACTATGTTGGTTAAGTCGTATAATTTTAACGCAAATTATTTTATGCAAGGAAGTTGGGATTTCAAACATATGAATTAAATTCTAATTCAAATTCATTTAGGTTCCAAACATATATATATATATAATATAATATATATATATATATATATATATATATATATAATTGAAAATTAATTCAATTCCTTTTGGTACCAAACACATGAATTGGGGTAAATGAATGTCAATTCCTGGGTTTCCAAATAAACACTCAATCTTATATATCTGTTTAATCTTTACACCATAAACTAATCATACTATAAGCCAAAATTAGTATGAGGCTTCCTATCAGATAAATTTCAGGAGTTAATAAGGGTAGACTGTAGACATTGATCGCGTGTAACATGACTTGGTAAGATCTGCTTGTACCTTTAACGGTGAAAGATGGAGTTTTCAGTTTTAAATTCTACCAATCGTCTCTGAACAAAGTGCTAGTAATGCAATCATACTAGATTATAACTAAAATTCTATTTTTTAAAATCTATTAATCCACTTTTAGGTTTAATTTGATATTTTAATGTGACTAGACTTTAAATAAAACTCTACTATCTATCAATCCACCTTTTGTTTGCTAAATGGAAAACGGAAAACTGATTTAAAAAAAAAAAAAAAATGTGTAGTAGTTTACATATCTTTAAATTTATAATCTTTAAAAGTCGTTAATGAATCAGAAGTGAAAGCAAATTTTTAAATATAATTAATTGATCAAAACTCTGGCTTAACCGAATTTTGCATGACCTGTGTCATTGACTGAGTTTAAACCAAATTCGAAAAAGCCCAAACCAAGGACCCGAAGTATTGCGTTTTGGACAAGACATTATAAAGTGAGATTTTATTTAAAATTGTACGTTAGGAATTTCTAATACTGATTTTTCTTAATTACTTGGGTTAACTGTAATTAACAAATTTCCAATACTGATTTTGTACGTTAGGAATTCAAATCCTTGGTTGCATCATGGCTCAATGGCTTGGATCGCGACTCAATGGCTCAGAGGCTCGAATCTTGAAATGGTCTCTTAGCTCGGGATCTCAGCTCATTGGCTCGATGGCTTGGGCTCGATCTCGGCTTGTCAAAATATATATATCCCACAAATGGTTCTCCCTTTTTTTTTTTCTTTTTTTTTTTTTAATTTTGAATTTTGAAATTCAATTTTTTTTTTCTTTCTTTACTGGTCAATGCAAGTTTTTTTTTTTTTTTTTTTTTTTTTTTAAATATTGCAAACAAAATTAAATAAAATGAAAATGCAAGCCAAACATAAAATAAAATGACTTTTTTCTTTTTCTTCTTCTCACTTGTCTTAGCCGGTTTCTTTTTTTAATTTACTAAAAAAAAAGATATCGGGTCGTGGATCAGATCAAGCGAACCATGGGTCGAACTACGAGTCAGAGATACGAGTAGGGCTGACATGGCAGGGGGCATGATACGGTGCGCATGCAACGCATGGATCTAACAATGCGGCGTGTGAACGGACGACCGAAAATTATACCGACCGTCCACCGTTGGATCGGGTCAATTTTTGTGGCGTTGGAACAAGCGGTGTCCGATCTACTGAATGGTGGTATTTCATTTGTGATGTTATGGTGTTGAGAGAGAAAAACACTATGGAACTCCAATCACAAAAATGAAACATAAATGAAAGGGCAAAACTTACCTACAGTACCATAGGTCCTGTTGGTCCGGTACCCAGACTAAAAATTAGCCACGTGTCTACCTTAACATTTACAACAAACGGCGTTAGTGTGGGAAAAAAACATCTCAGCTCTCTTTCACCTCAGCTCTCTCTCACCTCAGCCCCATTGTGGCCTCCATAGCCAAAAGCTCCAAACCTGCAAACCCACGAAGCAACCATCGGCGGCGGCATGGATCCAGACCGGGGCTCTCTTCGTGGCGGTCGTTGGGAAAGAAAGAGAAAGCTCCGAGAGAGAGACCGAGCTGGGAGTGAGAGTCACGGTGAGAGAGAAAGAGGGTCTCGGCCTGAGATCAGGCTGAAACCACGGCTGTCACCGACGAGATTTTGAGGTCGGCTCTGCTCCGATCCATCGTCGCCGGTATCTCTCCCTTTCTCTCTCCAGATATGGGGTTTTGGGTTTTTGATTTTTTTTTAGTTCGTGGATCCATCGCCGCCGGTCTCACTTTCTTTCTCTCTAGATACCGATTGCAATCGGTTCTTTTTTTCTTTTTTGGTTTTTGATTTTTTTTGAGTTCGTGGTGGCTCCGTGTGTGTGGTTGAAGGAGCTAAGCTCCGTGGGTCTCTGGATTTTTTGTGGTGGTGGTTGCTTCGTGGGTTTGCAGGTTTGGAGCTTTTGGCCATGGAGGCCTCAAGAACAATGGGGCTGAGGTGAGAGAGAGCTGAGGTGAAAGAGAGCTGAGATGTTTTTTTCCCACACTAACGCCGTTTGTTGTAAATGTTAAGGTAGACACGTGGCTAATTTTTAGCCTGGGTACCGGACCAACAGGACCTATGGTACTGTAGGTAAGTTTTGCCCTAAATGAAAAACCACGTCCATTTTACTTAAATTTTTCATTATCCGTTGCTTGTAATTTAGCATAGAGTTTCTTTCATTTAGCATGCCATCACTCTCTAAGAGCCATTTTCTTCTCTCTCACAATCCTTTCGTCATCTTTCTTATTTCACTTATTATCTCCAATGTATTTTTCTTCCTCTTGTACATCACTAATGTGACAAGGGACTAGTTGAACATTCAAAAGCGACCTAAGAAATACCGATAAAGTAAGAAAGTGGTGAGGATTCCTCTCCATTCTTCTATTTTATTGTTATGATTTTATTTTCTAGATCTAATAGTGTATAGACTGTCACATCATTTGAAATTTTAAATAACATCGTAGTCTACATATCTTTAAATTTATAATATTTAATTTCAATAATCAAATGAAACAATTTCGAATGTTGAGATTTCTTTTCTTGGGACCACGAGTGTGAGCATAAAAAATGAAAAATCTTATGTTGATGGGCATTAGATGACTCCACTATCAATATCAATTAGGCATTATTAGAGATGCAAGCTGTCATGACTAGAACTATTAAACTGTATCATTTAACTTGTACGATGATAACCAATCAACCCATCAATCTCTCTCTCTCTAGTTACCATGTCTCATTTCCAACTTTATTGCAACATCTGCTAGCAGATTATAGTAGTGTGGCCTACAAACATAAACGATTTTTTTTCTTTGTTAAAAACAAACATAAATGATTTCCAATCATAATGAGAGAGAGAGAGAGAGAGAGAGAGAGAGCGTTAATAGTCGTTAATGAATCAAAAGTGAAAGCAAATTTTGAAATATAATTATGTGATGAAAACTCAGTTAACCTCGATGGCTTAACCGAATTTTGCATGACCTGTGTCATTGACTGAGTTTAAACCAAATTCGAAAAAGCCCAAACCAAGGACCCGAAGTAGTGTGTTTTGGACAAGACATTATAAAGTGAGATTTTATTTAAAATTGTACGTTAGGAATTTCCCATATTGATTTTTCTTAATTATTTGGGTTAATTGTAATTAACAAATTTCCAATACTGATTTTGTACGTTAGGAATTCAAATCCTTGGTTGCATCATGGCACAATGACTCGGATCGCGACTCAATGGCTCAGAGGCTCGGATCTTGAAATGGTCTCCTAACTCGGGATCTCAGCTCAATGGCTCGATGGCTTGGGCTTGATCTCAGCTTATCAAAATATATATCCCACAAATGGTTCTCCCTTTTTTTTTTTTAATTTTGAAATTCGATTTTTTTTTTTTTTTCTTCTTTACTGGTCAATGCAAGTTTTTTTTTTTTAAATATTGCAAACAAAATTAAATAAAATGAAAATGCAAGCCAAACATAAAATAAAATGACTTTTTTCTTTTTCTTCTTCTCACTTGTCTTAGCCAGTTTCTTTTTTTAATTTACTAAAAAAAAAAAAAAAAAGATATCGGGTCGTGGATCAGATCAAGCGAACCGTGGATCGAACTACGAGTCAGAGATACGGGTAGGGTTGACATGGCAGGGGGCATGATACGGTGCGCGTGGAGCGTGTGGATCTAACGGTGCGGCATGTGAACAGACGACCAAAAATTATACCGACCATCCACCGTTGGATCGGGTCAATTTTTGTGGCATTGGAACAAGCGGCATCCGATCTACTGAATGGTGGTATTTCATTTGTGATGTTATGGTGTTGAGAGAGAAAAACACTATGGAACTCCAATCACAAAAATGAAACATAAACGAAAAACCAAGTCCATTTTACTTAAATTTTTCATTATCCGTTGCTTGTAATTTAGCATAGAGTTTCTTTCATTTAGCATGCCATCACTCTCTAAGAGCCATTTTCTTCTCTCTCACAATCCTTTCGTCGTCTTTCTTATTTCACTTATTATCTCCAATGTATTTTTCTTCCTCTTGTACATCACTAATGTGACAAGGGACTAGTTGAACATTCAAAAGCGACCTAAGAAATACCGATAAAGTAAGAAAGTGGTGAGGATTCCTCTCCATTCTTCTATTTTATTGTTATGATTTTATTTTCTAGATCTAATAGTGTATAGACTGTCACATCATTTGAAATTTTAAATAACGTTGTAGTCTACATATCTTTAAATTTATAATATTTAATTTCAATAATCAAATGAAACAATTTCGAATGTTGAGATTTCTTTTCTTGGGACCACGAGTGTGAGCATAAAAAATGAAAAATCTTATGTTGATGGGCATTAGATGACTCCACTATCAATATCAATTAGGCATTATTAGAGATGCAAGCTGTCATGACTGGAACTATTAAACTGTATCATTTAACTTGTATGGTGATAAACAATCAACCCATCTCTCTCTCTCTCTCTCTCTCTCTCTCTCTCTCTCTCTCTCTCTCTAGTAGTTACCATGTCTCATTTCCAAACTTTATTGCAACATCCGCTAGCAGATTCAGCTTAGTGTTTTAGACTTTTAAAGTCATCTTAACAATCTCTATATCATGTAGATGAAATTTAAATCAAGATAAAAGCAATGTACTGGTTCATTTCCGATTTGTCAAAATAATTAAGATACGAATGAGATGGTCAAACATGTCTTTGAAGTGAGGCGTATATTGCTGTTAGCCACCTTCTTCGATTAGAAGCAGTATGAGATGGTAGAACTTTCAAAGAGCATTTCCAGTTTCAGCAGTAGGGTTAGTTAAAGACTTATTAGTGTCTCTAATTTGTAGAGAGTCAAATGAAAAAAATATTGCTTGAGCAGATTATATTTTATGGAAAACCTAAATTCTAATTTGAGCAACGGAAAATAGAAAAGAGATCTGAAAGGGACCCCGGAAGAGAGTGGATAGTTAGGGTTTCACGTGGTTCAGGCAAATTAGTGCCTACACAATGGGCTTCAAATCTCTTATTAATTCACTATGTATATATAATATATTTTGGATGAATACAATATATTGTGAGGTGTCCTATTTATACATAGGACTGCTAACACAACTCTCATATCTAACCTATGTAAGATTCCTTAACATTCCCTCTCAAAATCCAAGTGTAATTTTAATGATAAATTTGAGTTTGGTAACAAAATAATAGCTAAAAAATGCAACTACAACTACAGCAAAATTTAACGTCGATTAATTTCGGCTCAAAGGCTCGGTATGCTTCGGATTGGAGCTTGAAGTCAGATCTTGACTTGCCTTGGTTGGATCCATGGCTCAATAGGCTTGAATTGCAACTCAATGGTTTAAAGGCTCGAATCTTGAAATGGTCTCTCGACTCGGGATCTCAGCTTAATGGCTCGATGGCTTGGCTCGATCTCACTTATCAAAATATATATCCCACAAACTTAGTTCTCCTTTTTCTTTTCTTTCAAATTTTTTTCTTTTAATTTTGACACACACCAATTTGATTTTTTTTTTCTTTCTTTACTGGTCAATGCCACAGTTTTCGTTTTTTTATAATAAAATTTTTTTTTTTTTTAATATTGCAAAATAAGGCAGAATGAAATTTTAATTAAAGATAAATCGGGAAGGCAAAACATAGCCCAAATCCCAAATGGCGTTTTTGCAATTTTGTCCGATTTTTGTTTCTTCGAGTTGATATGCGAAAGGATTTCCCAAGTTTTTTTTTTTTTTTAAGGCCTTTGAGATCCATGAGATCCTTTTTTTAAAACTTTAGCCTAATCAACATCTAAGAGGTTCCTCCCTATAATTACATGAATGAGAAGGGGGGGGAGCCACATATACTCGGGGAAAAGATACCAGGTTCGAACGGAACTCATACACACACACACACACACACAAGATATACAAAAGGGGGTTAAATTTTCAACATTTGACAATTGTTATTACTTTTTGGTCACTTGTTCAAAATCATTGAGGAATGAATATGAAATTGACTCCTAAAGTTCCCTTTTTTTGTTTTTGGTAATTTGATAATTGGGGAAGGAGGGATTTGAATCCTGAATGTCTTCCTTGGAAAGGCTAGGAAGTGTCAGTTGTGTTACAAAACTCTTGGCTATTTCTAAAGTGTCTACTTGAACCTGGTTTAAAGTAGTAAAATGCTTGGATCTCATATAGGAAAGGGAATAGTTATTCTATATATTTATATGTCTTGGTCATTGGGTGTGACTCGAAAGGTCACCCCACTTTTGTGGAGGGAGGGTCTACCCAAAATGGGCTTAGGCTTCTAACACACACATGCACGCCACCCTCCTAAGCCGAGTAAGGTTGAGCTTAGGTGGGTTGGACTTATCCACTTAGATATTTTTTTTATAGGGGGGAAATTAGTCTTAAAAACATAGTATCAAACACTAGCCTTAATCAGTTTTAAGTTTTCCATTCTCCATTCATACAGTCCGTGAGTAATTTAATTGTTTTTATTTATTTATATATGAGATAGTTTAGATTTTTTCTATTAATCTTGTTTACATATCATTAAATTAAATTACTTTTTGTTTTGTACCCAACAAAAATCTCGTGAGTATAAAGGACCTTAGGAAAATCAAGATTGCACCCAACAAAAATCTCGTGAGTATAAAGGACCTTAGGAAAATCAAGATTGCCAATATTACTCGTAGCAAATATAAATTGTCTGTATTACTTATAAAGGGCCTTAGGAAAATCAAGATTGTTAATATTACTCGTAGCAAAAATAATTGTCTGTATTACTTATAGTAGACAATAAGGCCTTGGTGAAGGTGGATTGGGAAATAAATAGTGAAAAATAATAATAATAATAATACTAATAATCATGTAGCCAAATTTAGGGAGTTGGCATATAGTTTCATCATATATCCATCTTCCTTCCCTCTCCTTACCAAAAAAAAAAAAAATCCATCTTCCTTGAGAGGACAAGAATAATCTTAATTGGGCTATGCGTATTTTAGGGGTTTGCAATTCTTGTATGTTAATTATGTCAAGCTGTATTATTAGGACTGCCACAAAAGTAGCATGAATTAAACATTATTGGGCTCAAGTAAATAAGCTTGTTAAAGTGGGTGACGTGTAAGAATTTATAATCTAGTGCATCTCCAATTACCTTATATTAAGGCCAACAAATAGACAATGAGAGCAACATAGTTGAGAGTTGAGAGAGAAGCTAAACAATGGCCACTCCCATTTCCTCATTCCTTGGGTTTCTCCTCTTTAGCACTCTTGTATTTCTTTGCTCACTGAAGAAGCTTGAAGGAAGAGAGAAGATAGAAAGCAACCAACTTTATCATTCTCATACCGTCAAAGTCATCTCTCTACTGCCATCAACCATTTGCAGCCCTTCTACCAAAGGTTATCATACAGCTTTGAAATCTCTCTCTCTCTCTCTCTCTTTAGATTTTCGTATATACTACTACTATTGTGATTTACTATTATAGTCATTACAACTTATGTCATTTATTTTTTAGTTACTGATAGAGTTTATGGTTAATTTTATTGATACAGTAACTCTGAAACTAAGGTTTTTTGCAATTGCCGGGGGTGTTTAATTGCCCCCGCTCAAGTTGGAGAATTCACCTACCAGACCAAAAGGAGTATGGGTAGGTTTAGAAACAAATGGTCAATAATGCGCAAACTAATAGTAAAACTTTTCTCTCAGTTAATAAAAGTTAAATAGTTTTATAATATTATTTGGTCTATTTTATTTTAGGAAGAGAATCAAATTGCAATCTTATCCTATTTTTTATTTATTATAATAACTGATTATAATTTTTTTTTTTTTTTAACACACGGATGAATTATGGCAAATAGGGTGGATATTTATTTCGATAAAGTTTAGGGAGGTCCCTCATTGAGTCATTGGGAAAGAGCATATATTCTTTCCACAGCTAAGCTAGGTGATTTATCACTTGGCGGCTATACTACTATGATTGGTCGTGTAAGTGGGTCCTAAAAAGAGGCCATCACCATTGCAATAAGAAAAAGTCTCTAGGACTATATAATTTTCTATCATTTTGGGCACAATTTGTGTTTTGTATTAATCGGTGAAAAATATATAATTAACTTTTGTAAGATTTTCTTTGGGATGTTTGCAATTCGAGTAATACTTGTAACATAATAATTTTCGTTGATAGTTATTTACAATTCTTGATATTATTTTATTATTTACCATTCACAAATTTATACATTATAATTGTTGTAATTCACAACTTTTGATATACATCGATATTTTTATTGATAAACCAGGTCAATTTATATCTCAATCAACACTAATATGATATAGAATTAACATACAGATACGAATAAAAGCACATCCTTGACAGTGGTACACAAACATGGTCCATGCTCTCAAATTAAACAAGACAAAGCTAAAGCTCCCACCCTCGATGAAATCCTCCAAGAAGACCAATCCAGGGTTAACTCAATCCACTCTAGGATGTCCAAGAAGTTGGGCTTTGATGATTTACGTGAGTCAGAGGCCTCCACACTCCCAGCCAAGTCTGGTAGCACTGTGGGCTCAGGCAATTACGTTGTGACTGTGGGCCTCGGCACTCCAAAAAAGGACTTGACGTTGATATTTGATACCGGTAGCGACATCACTTGGACTCAATGCAAACCTTGCGCCAAATCTTGTTACCAACAAAAGGAACCAATCTTCGACCCATCCCAATCCTCAACTTACACAAATATTTCGTGTAATTCAACCTCGTGCTCTCAACTCAGTTCTGCCACAGGTAATAACTAATAACCCTTTATATATATATATAAATGTATTATATCAAATTAATTTAAATTCTTAATGTTAAACTAAGATATTACCATATTTAATATAAATTTTATAATAATAGATAAATGATTAAGATTAAGTACATATAGTATATGTCAATTCTAAGATTTAAGTCATTGAAGAAAAAAAGAAAAAGAAAATTGAGGATGCAAGAAATCATGATTTGCGAATTATATTATTTGGAACAAAAAAACTTTTTTACCTTTTATTTTCATTTGGTATATATTCTGAATTTATAAGCCATATTGTGGTTCAAGAGAAGAATTCCAAAACAGTTTTACTATTAATTAACAATTTTTTAAGTACTATTAACAGGTTATGAAATGAGAAATATGTGTGCACATTTTTTACAACTTTTATTTCTATAATGTTCCACTTTTATTACTTGTCTTCAAAGAGAATTAGTCTAATAATTAGAAATTATTCTTAGAATGTTATTGTGAGGGAACTCTGGTGGAACTATTACAATGTTTTGTATAAAATTCTAATTACAATGCATGTAATAAAAATTTTAAATTTGGAAATAAATGTGGTATCAATTTAAAAAATAATTTACTTCATTTAAAAATATTAATGCCGATTGATGAGGAGAAGTTCCAAGACTGATTGTGGGTTTTAGTTAATTTAATTGATAAAATATTTTATTGTCAAATAATGAACTTAAGTTCGACACGATGTTAAAATAGTAATCATCCCATAGATTTTAAATCTTATTGTATCAATAAAAAAGAATTTCAAAGATTAGTTTGCTAATATAAATTATATAATGGATGTTAACAAAATTATATAATTATAGATATGTAGAAATTATGGAATTATCTAAGAATATTCATACAGTTGATCCTCTTCTAATGAACATTTTGTTATTTAATCTTTATATAATTAATAAATAAAAAAATAAAAAAATGTATGTTGTAGTATAATTAACAATTCAAAAATATTTCAAAATTGTCTTCTAAAATATTATTCTAAGAAATAAAGTATAACAATTTCATAAATCTAGAACAAGCTAATAATTTTCTATTTTACCGTTAAAGGTCTATCATTTCCTCCTTATAGGACTTTTGTTTACATGACACAAAACCTTTTCCCTTACTTTTTCTTTTCTTTTGTATTGAAAGTATTGTAGATTTGGAAAGTATTTTCGTTTAAGAAAATAGTAAAATGTTTTATAATGCAGGAACCCAGCAGGGCTGCACTTCTTCCTCAACATGCGTGTACGGCATACAGTATCGAGACGGTTCGTTTTCTATGGGATTTTTCGGCCAAGAGAAGCTAACCCTAACATCAAATGACGTGTTCAACAATTTCTTATTCGGCTGTGGCCAAAACAACCAAGTTCTCTTTAACGGTTCAGCCGGATTGATCGGCCTCGGCCGCAACCCACCTTCACTAGTCCAGCAAACAGCAGCAAAATACGGCCGCGTCTTCTCTTACTGCCTTCCCTTACCATCTAGCTCTACTGGAAGTCTTACCTTTGGGAAAAGTGCTGGACCTTCAAGTGCCATAAAATTTACGCCATTTTCGAAAGTAACTAAGGTTGCCTCATTTTATGGTCTCGACACTGTTGGCATCAGCGTTGCGGGACGTAACTTATCGATCGCGGCTTCGGTTTTTTCGAACTCCGGCACCATCATTGACTCCGGGACTGTCATAACGCGCTTGCCGCCCACGGCGTACAGCGCGTTGAAAACGGCTTTTCGACAAGCGATGAAGAATTATCCATTGACGACGCCGCTTTCGTTTCTGGATACATGTTATGATCTTACGAAATACCCAACTTTTACGGTTCCAAATATAAGCTTTTCGTTCAATGGTGGTGTCGATGTGGATTTGGACGCGTCGAGGGCACTTATTGCTTCAAATGTCTCGCAGGTTTGCTTAGCTTTTGCGGCAAACAGCGATGATAATTCCCTTGCGATCTTTGGGAATGTGCAGCAGCAAGGATTGGAGGTGGTGTATGATCTTGCTGGAGGGAAGGTTGGGTTTGGTCCTCCTAGTTGTAGTTGAAGTGCTTGCTGAAATAGCCATTGATAAAATCAATGGAAATTAGATGGGCAGGCAAGGTTAGTGACTTTGCAAGTGTATAAGATATAAAATAAAGTTTGCAAGTCTTTTATGACAATGTAATATTATTGTTTCCAAGGGTTACTCTGTTACGGATTTGGGTATAAAATAATCACGTTGTAAACCATTGATAAATTCAATGGAAATGTTAATTGTGATGAGATATAGAATAAAGTTTGCTTATGCGTTATTTATACTATAATGTAAAACCGAAACTTTTTGACTTTTGGTTAACCTCATAATATTGCGCCACATAAGCTTTTGAGTTCTTACAATTTTACACCTCATTATTTTAATATATATATATATATATATAATTGAATTTAAATTTTATTCTATAATTAAACATCTCATTAGAATCTTGACATATTATATTTTTTTTAATAGAAATAATATATTATTCCATATATATAAACACAATCATAATAAATGCCTAATACTATAATATATTTTTTTATATAAACACAATAATAATAAATGTCTTTTAATAATTATCAATTTTCATACTTAGATAAAATATAAAAGACAATTAAAATAATAGTTAGACCAAAAAAATTTTAAATTTAATTTTAATTCATTTTCTGTGCATCGCACAGGTTTGCTACTAGTTATTAATTGTAGGCAAGGATTATTTACTTATTTTGTCAACTAGGCTAGGTGCCCTTTTTTTTTCCATGAATAATTAGGTCTTGCGAAAAGGATAAAGGGCAGGGGCGGATGTAATGTATGACCAGGGTGGGCAAGTGCCCACCCTCAAATTTGAAAAAAAAAAAATTAGTAGGTATATATAAATTCAAAAAATATAGATTTGTTAAAATGCCCACCCTCATTTTTGTTTCAAATCCTTATCTACGTTTAAAAAAAAAAAAAATATAATATATTAAAGAAGATAAATCTATCAACAATTATATCAAATACCCTAAACAATCCAAAATTATAACATTTACCACAAATAACACAGAAAAAGGCCAATAATATCTTAAAAGCTCAAAAATAAAATTACAACAACAACAGATTAGCCCAATTAAAAACAAATCAGCCCAACAACACAGACTTGATTTTAATTTTAGTTCTATTATTATTATTATTATTATTATTATTTTTTAAACAAATCAGCCCAAAACACATACTCAGATTGAAAAATTGCCATGAGAGAGTGAGAGAGAGAGAGAGCGAACGGAAGTAGATCGGCTCCCTCCCGTCTCCACGACCACCGATCCACCATCCACGGCCACCGATCGGCTGATTAGGCTCCTGTTGAAGCAGATCGGCGCCTGTTGAAGCAGATTCAGCTCTCACGCCTCACGCCTGGACCCGAGCTCGAGCCTCAACGCCTCACGCCTGGACCGGAGCTCGACGCCTCACACCTGGAGCCCTGGACCGGAGCTCGACGCCTCACGCGGCCTGGACCCGAGCCGAGGAGGCGAGCTTGCGAGGACTGGACCGACTGCCACTGGTATGCTCTCTCTCTCTCTCTCTCTCTCTCTCTCTCTCTCTCTCTCTCTCTCTCTCTCTCTCTCTCCTTTGCTCTCTGTCCGTGACTCTCTTTTAAGTTTGAAGACTTGAAGTTATTGGCTTTTTGGCTTGGGTGAATATTTATTTTGTTTGCTGCCTGCTTTGATGTGCTTTCTGCTGAGTGCTGGCCATGTGGTGTCTTGGTGTTGGTGAGTGGTCCGAGTGGACCATGTGAAGTGGTCCCCGGACTCAAGTGGTCAGTGACTTTTTTTTTTTTTTTTTTTTTTTTTTTTTTTTTTTTTTTTTTTTTTTTTTTTTTTTTTTTTTTTTTTCTGAATCAGACTGGTCAGTGCTTTATGATGTGTTTGTGAATATTTTTTGTTAGTTGTTACTGTGTAATATAGTGGAAACTGGTGTAGCTTTTGTCGGCTAATGTAACTTTTGTCGTTTGTGATTTGTGAATTGTAATTGTTTGTGATTTGTGAATTATATTTGTGGTTGTGGCATGTAAAAAATTTAAAAAATGTTAAATTTATAATTTATGATGGGTTAGTTTTATTTTATGAACATTGTTTTTCTTTTAATATTTTTGAAACAGTAATGGAGAAATATTTTAAAAGAAAGTCAGAATTAGAATTACCACCTCCTACAAAAAGAGTTGATAACTCTTCTTCTTCTACAAAAAGAGTTGATAACTCTTCTTCAAAACAAGATCGAGTGGAAATTAATTTGGCAGATCTTCCATCTGATCCGGGCTTACGACCTCGAATTACGGATTATCATCCTAATGATCGAGATCAAGTCCGTAGAGCATATGCACAAAGGAAAGCTCGCCAACCTAAGGAACATAATTTTCCATACAAAACATATGGTGCTAATAACCGACGGTTCAACAAAGGTTGGTTTACTCGATTCGATTGGCTAGAGTATAGCATAGCAAAAGATGCTGCATTTTGTCTATATTGCTATCTCTTCAAACGTGATGTTGGAGAACAAGCTGGTGGTGATACATTTGTTACTGAAGGCTTCTCAAATTGGAAGTGTCCAGAAAAGCTCAGAATTCATGAAGGAGGAATCAATAGTTCTCACAACCAAGCTAGGAGAATGTTTGAAGATCTATTAAAGCCAAATCAAAGTATTCAGTCATTTCATTTTAAGCAGACAGACCAAGCTCGAATTGAGTACCGGACTCGCTTAAATGCATCAATTGACTGCATTCGATTTCTTTTGAGACAAGGGCTTGCATTCCGTGGTCATGATGAATCAGAGGATTCAAGTAATCAAGGAAACTTTCTTGAGCTTTTGAAATTTCTTGCAGACCACAATGAAGATATCAAAGCCGTTACATTAAGAAATGCTCCTGAAAATAATATGATGATTTCTCCTGCAATTCAGAAGGACATTGTAAGTGCAGCAGCAGTTGAGACTTCTAATGCTATTATTATGGAGCTTGGAGATGCATTTTTTTCTGTTCTTATTGATGAATCTCGTGACATATCAACAAAGGAGCAGATGGCAGTTGCATTGCGGTATGTTGATAAGAAAGGCCATGTCGTTGAGCGCTTTTTAGGCATTGAGCATGTTACTGATACTACTGCTCTCTCACTCAAGGCAGCAGTTGAAGATTTATTTTGTAGGCATGGATTAAGCTTGTCTAGATTGCGTGGGCAAGGTTATGATGGAGCTAGTAATATGCAAGGTCAGTTCAATGGTCTTAAAACTCTTATAATGAAGGAGAATGAAAGTGCATATTATGTGCATTGTTTTGCTCATCAATTGCAATTGGCTCTTGTAGCTGTGGCAAAAAATAATAATAAAATTGCCACATT
>OU015765.1:13738294-13786520 GCA_907173295.1 Fagus sylvatica
AAAAAAGGGTAGCAAAATGAGATGTCTATAAGGATAATCCTACAAATACATATCTATGGTAAGATCATTTATTGAACAATCAAAATTAAAATTTTATAAAATGATTAAAGCGTTGTTTTACATTGAAAAAAATAAATAATATAAGGGACCATGATTAATCCTTAATTATATAATGATCAGACATGGTGTGAATTATGAGGTCAATGTAATTTATGGAATTATCACCTATGTGAAATTACAAATTTTCACTTTTAGCGCGATAAGGTTGAGAAATTGTGAATTTTGATGGTTGCCTATATGGGGTGTTTACAGAAACTCTTATCCTTGGCTCAAGAAGGGTGTCATCAGTTAGAAGTGTGTTGTCACATGTTTTGAGGTTGACATTCTTTTCTCTGACTCAAGAAAGTCTCTTCCTTGTTGGTCATTCCCCTAGTAAACAACATAACACGTCGTATGCCATCTTACCCCCTTTGTGCACTGTCTGGATGATGTGTGTGTGTAGACTTAAGTTGTAGGCAGAACAAAATGGATTGTGTCTTCAGGCTTTTGACTCTACTTGTATTTATAAGAATCGTAAAAAAATAAATAAATGGCAATTGTAGATATCCTATTTTGTACTCCCTGCGATTTAAGCCTCCAAACCTCAATGAAGGAGCAACTCTTACCCAAACAGAGCATTAAGATTGTAAAAAATGACCAAATAAAAAAAACCTATTCTTGCATTCATAGGGTTTACTCTTGCATACGTAACCTCTAGACTATATATGTAGGGTCAACTCTTGTGTACCCATTGTCGACAGGAAGAGCCCAATATGGATAGTTTTTAATTTAAATTAATGCAAATTCCTAGTCCCACGCTATTGGGGCATGGATTCTGTATCCCATTTTTCAACTATAAAAAAATGAGGGCCTAAACCAAACCATCAAAAATGCGAAAATTGCTTAGGGTGATGTTTGGGGATTGGATCCCTGCAAACCAAAAAGTACCATGGATCATTCCTTTTTTCCTCTCACAAACTTTTTCACTTTTTGCTTTTTGAATTTTTTAACAATTTTTTATTAAATGGTTGAGATTGATAAAAGTTAAGAAGTTAACTTTCAATCTCAACCACACAATTGATATTGCATGCAATACCAATTGCATGGGATCTCAATCCGATGTTTGAAAATACTAGAAACATGCAATTAGGGAAGACCCCTAGAATTAGGAACACCCACCCTAATGTATGATCTTTGTGAGCCTTTGTGTGCTATACTCAATTATTTTATTTAACGATTGATGTTATGCATCCTTATTAGGGATCCCACTTAGGGAAACCCTTATTAGAACATGACTATAAGGTACAAGTGGAGGTTGATCCATCAATCATGTGGATTTTAGTGTCTAAAACCTTCCCAAGTATACACCCTAACTCCAAACTCATAGTCTGGTTGAGTTAGACCTTTGCGTAGAGGTCAAATAGTTTTTTTGGACCTATAATTAGGTAGCGACTCCAATCTCCGTCCTAACTTTTGAGTTATATAGTGGCGTATTATTGGACCCATGTGTAGGATGGGCCCAAATGGGAAAACACCTAAAAAAGTTGTTCACATGGAAAACATGGTGGCATACACGGGCCACGCCTTGGGACGCCTACTACCATCCTAAACAAGAACATGGAGATGTTGGTAACGTGAAACAATCGGAAAATTGTTCCTAGAGGTATATTTTTTGATTGTTTTCCCTATATATGAGTGATTTTTAGATATTCAATGTGATGCCCAAGATTGATATTGAATCAGATGTGTGAATGTGTGTTGAGCCCACATCGAGCATATACTGGGTGGAATTAAGTTTTATTAAAACTGTAAGAAGCCCCAATTGTGACTTGACTAATCCTTTTAAAGTATATGCTTAGATGTGGCTAGCGCTTTCCTTAAATTATTACAAATGATATCAGAGCCAACCCAGTAACCCCGTGTGGGCTTAGACACAATGTGGGTCTTGATGAAGATATCAAAGATTTAAGTGTGAGAGATTTTGATACCTCAAATTTAGATAAGTGTGTGTTGTGTGGGTGTGTGCAAGATCATCCAACAAGTACGTTTTCTCTTATATATATTTTTCTTATTTTGATTCTATGTATTTTTTTTGTTTGTGATTATTATGATGAAATCAATTGGCATTGACTTCCATGAGTTTAGAGTTTAGGCAAAATTTAGGTACAATTCCCTATGTGTTTGTAGTTTAGGTTCTTCAATTGAATTTAACCACATGATTGTATATGCATGTTATCTTTTCAAAAGACAATTAAAACCAGTCATATGGTTTATTAGTTAATTAGTTAATTCATAGTTGAATTTAATTGAGGGTCTTAAGGTAGAACATTTAAAAAACCGTACCTAAGTTTTTTCTTAGAGTTATATGTGTGAACCCATAATGTTGCAACCATACAAGTTGTGAATCTTGGACTACCTTGGATTTACCATCAAATATTTCGTATATTATTATGTATGCAGATTAGTTTTCTTTGAACATGCTAACTACATTATGATTTGCGTTCTTATGATTATAGGTTTAGTACACAACTATAACATGAATATCATATGTAACGAACATAATAACAAAATGGACAATTAAAGAATGACTTGAATGCAAAACACGCATGAATATTGATGCACATACATGATTTACATTCTTGGCCAATTTTAATATATAACACTGATTTTAATCGGGCAAACTAGGATGCCTAACACATTCCCGTTTTGTAACCAAGCCTTCAAACCTACATTTATAATTTGCATACAAAGTGCCTTACAAAAAAAAAAAAAAAGTTTTCTTTTTACATAGATTGTAACTAGGAATTTCATATAATGTAATTTCTTAGATTGTATTATAGAGAAATTTTCACATGTAAATTTTTCTTTAGAATTTCATTTGGAAATTGTATAAATTCAAAAATAGAATAAAAGAGGAAATACATTCTTTTGGACTTTCTTAGTTTGTCCATAAAATAAAATTAGTGGTGGCACATTGAACTTATATCTCGAGGATCGATTAAAATCACCAATGTAATCACCTTATTGAGACACGCTTCTTAAAAATGAGACTGAACCTCTAAAACAGGGAGTGGGTGCGAAGGAGCGAGGTTCTCATATATGTCCATGTCAGAATTTTACAAATAAATGGATAGGGACTACTACTACTCACCGTCGAACTCTCATTAACATCCTATTTACTAATAAATCAGAAAACTAAAACTAACAAAACTAAAAAGTCAAATTGTTCGTTCAACTTAGAGCCACCACACTGAGAAGTGCCGGAGTCTTTCAGAAAATATTAGTAAATATGTCGGAGACTCCATCGGTGACAGGATCACCTATTACGTGGTGGTTTAGGCTGAACTCGATCCAGCCTGAAGCCTCCAATACCGCCAGAGCTGTCTTGTTTACCATTTTTTTCATTTTTGAAAATTGATAATACAGTTGTTGTTTGCCGTGCGTTTTACTGCTGGTGCTGTCTTGTTTCCCATTTTTTCATTATCAATCCATTGTTTGTCTTGTTTCGTAAATATTGATATTAAGTCACAGTTTTTCTATGTTATTTGCTTGGTTTGGTTACAACCAAATGGAAGAGTAAAAAAAAATCAGCCATTTCAACCTGATTCGCAAACAATTTTTGGGAAAAAACTGTTGTTCAAGATTTTTGGTGATAACTCTAATTAAGTGTTGTCACAGTGATAGTGGGTTTGAAATTGGATCTCAAGTACTCTTTCTTCTTCTTCTTCTTGGTTCTTGATAACGGGTTTGAAATTGGATTGTTGATTTTTTTTTTTTTTTTGGGGTTCTTGGTTCCTAATGATGATCATACTACTTGCTGCACCTCACCTCTGTATTCCAGAGTCCATAAAATCTTACCAAATGATTGTATCCTTAGATTAAATCTTCTTCTTGGATTTAATTACCATTTACTATTCATTGCAATCACTTGCTTTGAAACATCTAATTGTTAACTCATTTTTGGTTAGCAAAGACCACATAACTGGCGGATCCGGCACCGGTGGAGTCTTCGGAATATTTTTCGGCAGTGTGTCCGGTGGCTTCTTGGCTTGTTGGTTCTTGAGTTGAACAATTAGTTTGGCTTTTTAGTGGATTTTACTTTTCTAAATCGATGGTTGGACCGTTAAACCGGTGAACCATACAAAATTTCAGTTTGATATAAAAGAAATACCATATTTGCAACAAAAAAAAAAACCCGATTAAACCCCGAAAACCGAAGGTTTTTTAGATAAATACTGAACCGCACGGTTTTATTCGAACCATCTAGGTTTTTAATGTTAAGTTATTTTGATCAAGGACAGAGTTTGACTACAAACCAGTTTGTAGCCAACTTGTTACAACCACTACGTAACAATTAATAAGATCATCCACATGTACTTTAGTCACATGACTTATTCCATAATGACTCATGTGAAACTTCTTGAAAATAAATAATACATGTGGATGGTCTTATAAACTGCCACATAATGAGTTATCAGCACAAAATTAGTCAAACTGAAAAAGAGAGCCACTACAAGTTTGTAGCCAAACTTTGCTTATATAAACAAAAACCCTAAGGGTGCAACAAAAATGCAATTCCCATCTCCTATCAAATAGTTAAAAAATAGAACAGTGCCTAGACATTGAAATGGAGGTCAGATCTCCTTGTCTTCGAACAGAATAGGGTGGGTGTATGTTTGTTGAGGCGGGGTTTGCCGCAGGAAATGGAGGATCTTTTTAGAATGTGTTGCACCGGTAAATTATCTTTAGTATTTTACGGTGAGATGTTAAGAATTTTGGGGTGGGTCAAGTATTGTTGAGTTTTCTGTAGATCCAGATTATTTGGTAGTCATTGTGTAATTAAAATATAAAAAGATCATCATCTTTCCGTTCAAGGAAAAAATAACGATTTGTACGATCATTTTAATGTTTCTATATAAACTTTAAAAAAATTAAATTATATATTTGAATAAATTTTTTAAACAATAATAATCTATTAATTTCAATCTTTGGTATAATACATATTTATGTTTAAATTGAATACCATCTTTTCTTTTTTATTTTTATCTTCATATTTATGTATTTTAATTTATATATTATTAGAAATAAATTAATTATTAATTCAACGGTTGAACCAGTGAATCACCATACCACTCCCGACAAGTCAATGTTCAGTACGGTTTTGATAACTATACTGTAAATAGAATATTAATGGAAGTGTGATTCTATGTAGTAGTCCATATTCATTAATTTTAAAAAGTTGACGTGACATACTAGTATTTGAGAGTGTGAAAATAGGTTTTACACCATATCTTTATTGAATTTATTCTCAACGGTTAAATATGTTAAACCATTTACAAAACCATAAAAATAAAATAAATAAATAGTTCAACATACATTGTTTAATTTTCTGCCCAAAAAAAAAAATGGAAAACTTAGTGTGTTCTATTAATCAGGCTACAAGTTTTTAGTTTACCAGACTTTTCTCACATCAAACACAAGAAAATTGTGGAAAAGTTATTTGTCAAAACAAAAAATGTTAATTTGGATTATTACAATGGTAAACATGATTATTACAATAGGCAAAGGCACCACCAGGTTTTTTTTTTATAAAAAAAAAAAAAAAAAACTCGCATGTTCATTCCCGACCCATTAAACCCATTTTGAATGGGTGGGGCACATCTGGCAAATGGGGCGTACCACTACCCGAACCCACAACTCCCGGACACCAGGATTAGTTGTGCACATCCTGTTGGTGCTCTCACATCACAAGATTCACATTCATCACCTGCTGTCAACTTTATAAGGGTGAAGAAATGAAATTGATCCATAGAGCTCATATTCACCAAATCCAATAATTCACTCTAAATAAAATTAACATGAAGTATTGGGTTGATCAGATTCATTGGATTTGTTGATTAGGGCCGCTTTGACTCATATAATTAAAAATTAATCTAGAGTCAGAATTTTTGGAAACCCTCTGGCTCACATGACACGCCCTTTCTTCTTTCGTGTGGTGGTGGCCCAAGATGTCATGTGAATTTTTCAGCCAAAACGTCTCAATCTCATGTAGCATAATTGACTAACTATGTATTAACCAAATCTAATAATGCACACTAAATAAATTAAAAGAAAAACCCATGGTTTAACAAGTGGTAAAAGTTTAACTGTACAGAGAAAGAAGAAGAAGAGTGGGCAATTGGAGGGGATGAAAATGATCGGCTCAAGATGAACATGATCCGGTCTGTACTCTATAGTAGTGCAGAAGGAAACATACAGGGCCCGACCCATTGAAAGAATCGAATTGGGCTATAGAAGGGCCTTGATAAATAAGAGTAGCGTGGGTCCTCTTTATGATAATGAGATAAATGTACAGTAGGATAAAAACAAGTGTATAAACCACACCGGAAAGATAGCACAGCGCACGAGGCATGACGTAATATAAAGTCAAAAGTAAACATTAATAAAAGAGAACTTCTTCTAGAAACTCTGACAAAAGTTTTTTTATCGAAATTAATTGTAGTATATAAATGACCCACTAGAGTACTGTTTCAACAACACCATCACTGAGTACAAATAATATATGATATATCACCTTTGTAATTGAGACGTGCGAAAAAATATTGAGATTTTTTGTATTCCTATAGAGTTCATATAAGCATGCTTCTTGTTATGAGTGATTATTTAGACTACAAATAAATGTATAGTCTCACTCTCACATAAATAGTGGATTTCACTAATTAATTTCATGGTAGGATCCACAACTCTGTGAGAAGAGAGACTACTCGAGCAATGCTACAGACACAACAATTGCACAACAATACTAAGTTAGTAAGTTTTTATTAGTTCTCATCTGAACCCACCACTTACTTTACTTTATTTTTACCATTCACAGTTTGACACTTTAATATTGTTGTAAAATTATAGTGAAAATATTGTGTACCTAACTTTATTATTCCCTCTTGTTATTCATTAAGCATCCAAAATTATGAAAGTGACTGTTACTAACATGTTTTGCTGCTCTCTGGAGTCTAGACTATCAGATATCCCATCGCCTTTTTTAATAAATCAAGACAAATACCAACGGCCAATCCTACCTACCAGAAAATGCTAAAGTTAATGCTATTTTTTTCTCTAAAATGTAAACAAACTAACTTGATAATAAATTAATATTATATCAATAATATAATAAATAAATATTTTTTAATATCAATATTATTTTTATTACGCACCAATTCCATGTCAATAAATGTATTTTATTTTATTTTTTTACCAAAATATTATTTCCAAAGATTTATGGATGTAATATAATAATCGGTAGCAATAGTAACATCTAACATAAACATTTTTTTGATAAGTAATAAGGTTTTATTAAGAGAAGCATCTTAGTGCACAAAGTGTGCACAAGATGGAAACAGCATTACAAAGGATTAAATAGAAAAAGAAGAAGCTGAGTGCCATGAAGCGGCAAACTCAGTAACAGTTACAGCAGTAGTAAAACCCCATATCCTGGACCAGTCGAATAAAGAAGTCACAAAGGTGCCAAGCAGCTGATCTGGAGAGCTCGACAAATCTTCAAAAGTTCTCAAATTCCTCTCTCGCCACACCGTCCACATTAGACACAAAGGAATTAGATTCCAAATGTGAGAATGATGCTTACCAAACCAATTATGCCACCCAAATAGCAAATCCGCCACCTGCCTTGGCAAAACCCAATGGACCCGGAAAGTAAGAAAGACATAATTCCAAAGCTTCTGAGCTGCATTGCAATGCAATAACAAATGGTCCACAGTTTCCCCATCACAACACCACCCCGCCATCGTATATCCTCGCCGCATAAGATTGTCACAAGTCAAAATGCGACCCCAAGTCGCTGTCCAAACAAAAAACGCCACCCTAGGAGGAGCTTTAACCCGCCATATGCTTTTCCAAGGGAACATCACCCCCCGCCTATCAATCAAAGCATAATAAAAAGAACGAGAAGCAAAAGCCCCATCCTTACACGGCTTCCATCGCAGCCCATCAGGAGCCATATTAGGAGCAGCAATAGGGACCTTATGAGAGTGAAGGAATTGGAAAAACTCCGCTACCACAGCCACCTCCCAATCATTAAAGTCTCGCACAAAAGTAACGTTCCACTCCCGAACTCCCGCTGAATCTGGACCACTCAAAACTTCAGCAATTGTAGCTTCTCTATTGGCAGAACAAGTGAATAAGGTAGGGAACAGAACCATCAAGGATGTATCCCCGCACCACTTGTCTTTCCAGAAACTAATACGAGTTCCTTGACCAACCACAAAATCCACATGCTGAAAATAATCATCCCAACCGGACATAATTCCTTTCCAAAGCCCACAACCATGCGGACCTCGAATAGGCTTAGTGCGCCAACCTCCCAAATCAGAACCAAACTTCGCCACTAGAACACGCCGCCACAAGTGATGACCCTCCAACCCAAACCTCCATAACCATTTCCCCAAAAGGGCTTTATTAGTCAAAACCAAACTCCGCACCCCGAGACCCCCCACTTCTTTAGGAGCACAAACCTTATCCCAACTCACCAAGTGATGCTTAACCTCATCTCCCAGGCCACCCCAAAGAAAGTCCCTTTGCAGTTTCTCAATTCTGCGCACAACACTAATAGGGATAGTGAATAAGGAAAGGAAATAGGTTGGAAGGCTAGATAACGTACTTTTCAGAAGGGTTAGACGACCCCCTTTAGATAAGTACAGCTTCTGCCATCCCGAAAGACGACGCTCCAGCTTCTCAAGAATAGGATTCCAAACCGCCACTGCTTTGTACGAGGCCCCCAATGGCATACCAAGGTAAGACAAAGGCAAACCGCCAATGTGACAACATAAGGAATCCGCTAGTTCTGAAATATTCTGAACCTCCCCTACCGGAACCATTTCACTCTTTGCCATGTTCACTCGGAGCCCAGTTACTGCCTCAAAACAAGTAAGCACCATCCGAACATATAGCAATTGATCCAGATCCGCATCACAAAAAAGAATGGTGTCATCAGCATAAAAAAGATGAGAAATACATAAGCCATCCACTGCATTACTACCCGCCCTAAAACCCTGAATAAGACCCTCCTCCTCCACTTTACTCAGCATCCTACTCAAAACCTCCATCACTAGAAGGAACAATAATGGGGAAAGAGGATCCCCCTGGCGAAGCCCACGGGAACAACTGAAAAAACCTTCAGGAGACCCATTAACCAGGACTGAAAATTGGACCGAAGAAATGCAAGCTTCAATCCAAAGCCTCCACCTCCTGCCAAAGCCCATCCTCTCCATAAGGTGCAAAAGGCAAGACCAATTCACATGATCATAAGCCTTTTCGATATCTAACTTGCAAATGACCCCCGGATTGCGACTCTTAAGACGACTATCCAAGCATTCATTCGCAATTAAGACTGAATCCAAAATCTTCCTCCCTCCCACAAAGGCATTTTGAGACTCAGAAATCAGCTTATCCAGGACACCTTTCAACCTATTAGCAAGCACCTTAGCTAACAGCTTATAAATGCTCCCAATAAGGCTAATCGGGCGAAAGTCTCGAATATTAGAAGCATTTTGCCTCTTGGGGATTAAGGCAATGAAGGAAGCATTGAGAGATCTCTCAAACTTACAATGATGATACATCTCGTCAAAAAAACCCATAACATCCTCCTCAATTACTGACCAACACTTCTGGAAGAAAGCCATAGTGAAGCCATCTGGACCAGGGGCCTTATCACCCTGCAAATCCTTAACCACCTGAAGAACCTCATCCTTTTCAAACTTACTCTCTAATAAAGCACTCTCAGTTGCAGTGATCCCATCAAACTCTAACCCATCCACCGTAGGTCTCCACGTCTCAGACTCCTGATAAAGGGATTCATAAAAGTGAACCACTTTCTCTCGGATCTCAGACTCCTCCTCATAAACAACACCATCAACTACCACCTTATCCATATAATTGTACCGCCGGTGCGAATTCGCCATCTTATGAAAGAATTTGGTGTTGTTATCCCCCTCCTTTAACCACAAAGTTCTAGACTTTTGCCTCATAAACATCTAACATAAACGTATTAACCAACTTTGATTGTCATTTTAATATTTTCTCCAAAACCTGAAGACGTGCCTTCAACTTCTAGTTGGTATCATATGGTCTACATACCATGAATATGTTGGTAAAAAAAAATAATAATAATAATATGAGTCATATGACATGGCATAAGTTGCTAGCAAGCGCCATGATTGGAAAGGAAGCACATGTAAGGGGTAGTTGTTTTGCAAAACAAAGGACATCAGACAATTAAATACCGCACGTTTAGATGTAGAAAGATATTGCAATTGCCACTGGCAATGATCCACGATCTGGAGCAGTTACCACTTACCAGCCAATGGCAAGGAGCCAAATGTCAACAAATAAGGCTGAAATACATTGTTGGTTTATAAAGTTTACTCACTGAACGCTATTAGTCTATGAAGTTTAAAATGAGCGCTATTGGTCCTTGAAGTTTCAAAACTGATCGTTATTGATCCTTCTATCCAATTCCGTTAGTTAGTATACTTACGTGGCTAATGGAAACATGATATGATAGTTTTAAAATTACGTAGCTATTTTAAAACAAAACATAAGAGATCCGGATGTCATTAGAGATTCTGAGAAACTTGTGAGCTTTTAGAGATAGGATTTGAGAACTTGTTCTTAGTTTATAGGGCTGCTAAGCTTGTATGCTAGTAAGTGATGTTTGTAGTCAATTTCTAGCCAGATCATGTGAATATTTGTGAATTTCTTTCAATTTAGTGAATGTTTACCATGATTTTTTTTATTTTTTTTATAAGTGAATGTTTACAATGATGTCTTTGGCTCGAAGTGAAATGATATATATTTGTTGTAATTGCTTAGTTTGAGTTCTCTAGCTAACTTCGATTTGCATGAATATTGAGATTCCTTTAACTTAGAATAAATAACATGTCTACTTGTGATCATTAATCATGGCTTACTTAGTTGCTCTTGAGATTAATCTGAAAACTGTTACTGAATTCCTAGAAATTCCTATGTAATCCCCCTCCTCTAGGTGCATATTTTATGCACTTAGCTGGAGTTTTTTCTTGATAAGATTGTCTCATTACCTATCAAAAAAAAAAAGAATTCCTAGAAATTTTAACTAATGCATACTGATGCACGTCTACTTATTTAGATGAATTTACAAGTTTGATCCTTCCCTACTTTGTACATATCCAATAAATTGTTGGCATTTTGTACCATATATAAGTGTAATAAAAGAGTTCCACTTGTGTTGGATATGCATTGGGAATATCTGAGAAGCATCCAACACCTATAAGATACAGATACTGACCAGCCTAAAGTTCCATGTGGCATATGCATCCATGATGACATAAGATGTAATTAACTAATTATGTTGTAGGAACTTTAGTTATATGATTACTCTTTATCATGTTGGACCATTTTTTATGCTTCTTGCATAATTTGGATGAAAAGAAATTTGTGCACTCTTTTGTCTTAAGCAAGTTTGCTTTTTACTTATTAAAAAAAGACTCTTTCTACTGTAGAATTTTGTAAGGTTAGAGTTCATGCACATCACTGTTCTACATATTTTAAAAGGTATAATTGTTAATGTTAGAACCAGCTAGAGTACTAATCAATGCCACAGCTTTACTCCAAAATGCATAGAATTTAAGTAGTAATTAACAGTGAACCGATTGATTGAAATGTTAGAACCAAACTAAAAGATTTATTACTTGTATGAAAAAATAAGGAATAAACCACATAAGGTTCAACATGTTAAAAACAGAAATAGGGACTAGCAAAGTCATCCTTCTAGTGTGTACTTGAAAGATACTGAAAGCTAGGGGAAGAGATATACCTGAAATGAAGGACAAGAGCAGAAGCAAAAGAGAGAGAGCCACTTTAGCCTTATCCCTTATGCTGTACTACAATGCTGCTACTACTGCTGTCGTTGTTGTTACTATTACTGACTGCAGTGCTAAGAAAGCGAGGTGATGATGAAAGAGTGAGTGATGAGGTTATATAAATAAAGCAAAGAAAGTTGGGCATGAGTGCATGAGTGGTGCATGTTAATCCATATCATCAAACAAACATTTACACAAACACCTTGCAGGCAAGCTTTCAACCAAGAAATCCTAGTTGCTTCAGCAGAGTGCATCACCCCTGTGCTCTCTGAGAGAGCTGGATAGGCAGCCATTAAATTAATACAACTTCCCTTCCCATATAAAGTTCAAAGATGTACCATAGTAGGCAGCCATTACCATCAACACAAGATAGTTAACATGAGAAAGTATGGTCATATATAGTATATCCAAAGGAGCTAAAACAAGTTGCTATTTTTAGATTGGCACCCACTTCCTAAATCAAATCTTTACTACTATAAATACCAAATACTTAATAACTCTAAAACTAGCATATCCTGATATGGATCACGTGTACCCAATTTGCCAAACAGATTTAATCCACACAAGCATAGAAACTAAATTAGCAAAGACAGATATATATATATATATATATATATATATATATATATATATATATATATAATAGAAAATTTGAGCCCCAATATGTAAGTTCAATTACTAAACTTGAACACATCCTTTAAACAACATCAGTTACTCGTTTGATCTACGACTTAAAATTGAACTTTGTCTATTTCTCACCCCAAACTACAAGTCAAACATCGCTTATAATATTCTCCAAGAGTTTGACTAGATCTATAATATATGTAAATCAAAGGTTTTAGATTCTCCAACTAAACAAAAACCATGAGTCTTAATTGAAATGTGGAAGTAATAAAGTGTATTCTAAGTAATTTAAAAAACATTCTCACATTCATTTCCAGGCCTCGTAAAAATCCACCACTGAAATAATAAAAAAAGGGGTTCAAACAAAAGTAATAACTGACCTTATCATCAACAGCAACCTTCAGCTGCAAGCTCTGGCTCTTCCTCTTCATCTTATACAAATTAAACAGAGTACAAATCAAAACAGTAACTCCAAGACACAATTGGGGAAAATTTTCAAATCCAATCAAATTGTAACCTAAACCCTAAAAAAGATATTCAATCCCAAAAATATGCAATTCAAATAATCATTACTGAGTTCTAGGTACTGTATATAAGAAAATTTCAATCAGATTAGCTCTCAAAAAATTCTAGGATTTCGGTTTAATCGAGAAGCATCAAGAGAATAGAGTTTTGGTGTGTACCTGGATCAAAAAGCAGAGATAGGAGCTTCGGTGGCGGCGGCTGGGCTTCAGTGCCGGAGGGATTTGCGCTGGAGGAAGAGTGGAAGAGAGGAAAGAGAGAAAGAAAAAAAGAGAAACGAGAAAGGAGAGAGAGAGAGAGAGAGAACGGTTTAATGAAAAGAAAATAGGAATTCTGAAACAAATGAGCAAATGAATCGTTTTACTAAACCTATTGAGGCGGTTTAATCAAAATCGCCTCAATACATTATTCCTACTGAGGTGGTTTAATAAAACCGCCTCTACGAATACAAATTTATAGAGGTAGTGGAATAAACCACCTCAATAGATATCTGTAGAGGCGGTTTAGCAAATCGTCTTTAAAAAAACCGCCCCTAATTGTCTAATTTTTTGTAGTGTTAGATCTTAGACTTTGATCTAGTACTGTTTGATTAAATTGATGTTCGATCTGACTCTCTAATGAGAATATATTTAGAAGGCGTTTGGTTCACGTGATATACCTGTGATCGTAATGACATTAGCGTAATATGGAACATCACGGTGTTTGGTTCGTTTAAATATCTGTAATGTAACATTACAAAAGTAATCACATCACCCAAAATTAGTGTGATGAGATTACCTTACTACATTAGAAGAATCTCACATTCCATTTCTTTAAAAACACACGTGATGTTCAAATTTGGGCAAAATTTACATTGTTGACAAAATTGTCCAGCCCAATCACTCTTATTTACAAAACTTGCCACTGTTATAATTTTTTTCAAACTCTCAAAACCTAGCCGTCTCAGCCTCTCTCTTTCTCTAGCATATGGCTCTCTGCCTCTCTATCTAGCAATGGCTCATCATGCGGTTTCAACGGTGCTTGATCGTCGGAATCTCGCCGGAATCATTGCCATCTAACTTCCAGACACCGAAGCTTTCATCGGTAAGTTCTCGATTCTCAATTTTTTTTTTGCTTTCCTTCGTTTTCTGTATATAACATTGTATTTTTGTGATTTTCTTTGTGAGATTTTCATTGTATCCTGATTGGATTCCAAGAAGTAAACTAGAAATTAATTACTACTATCACTCTCTCATTTCTAGGGTTCATAGCCTCTGTTTGTTTCCTGAGAAAATCTAGCCGGCTTTGTGTAAGGTACCAATCTGCTTCTCTCTTTATCATATTTCTTTTACTTTCTTGGATGCCAAACAAAACGAGTCCTGCAAGGAAAAAAAATTATGGGTTTCTTGTGATTTTTACCGTTATATGCATATTTCAAATTTCTTGGATTTGTGGGTTTTTTTTTTTTTTTTTTTTTTTGGGTTTCTTGTGATTTTTACCGTTATATGCATATTTCAAATTTCTTGGGTTTGTAGGTTTTTTTTTTACTGCTTATTTGCCCTGATTCTCAATTGGAATTATGGGTATTACAGTTGTAATAGCTTCCTTCCAAATTTAAGCAAAGCCTCTGCTATATCAGGTTGCATTGCCAAAATATTCTAAACCCAATATGACTTGGACAAAGACCACCAGCTTTCTCTTTTGAAAGTCATATAAGATGCTGAGATAATGAACAAATTCGTAATCCCTTTGTCACGCCATCGTCTTTCTTACATAATATACCCCACTTAAGTCTTGCTTCCTTATGATGGTTATTCAATTCTAAGCATCATTTCTAGGAATGAGTATGAGCCATATTAGCTTATTACTTATTAGTCTATTAAAATTTGGGTAATTGTGGTTTGGGGGGGATCGATCTTTCTTAGAAAGAGTAGACCCACATTCGAAGAAAGGAAATTTATTTTTGATTCAAACCTTTTTAATGGGTTGAAAATACACTAGCTCTGCAACACAAGTCAACTTTAATATTTTTTTGGTTGATTTTTATTTTTAATTTTATGGTTACCTCAAGTATAATCCAATGAGGTCTGGTCTACCATTGAAGTCAAAATATTATATTGAGTTTGGCATTGAATCAAACATATTTTCTTGTTAAAGACTTATTGAAACTGACATCTTAGGAGTTTTTTTTATAGATATTTTAAGAGAATTGAATTGTTTACTTTTGTGCATTTGAACTTAACAATTATTCTTTTTGAGATTAAGAGCATGAAAGGGCTAAGAAGGCTCAAAGCAAGTATACTAACATGATGAGTAGCAAAAATAAATAAATAAAGTATACTAACGTGATGACAGTTTGAATTTTTCTTATGAAATCATGTTGCATGTTCTTGTATTGCAATGCAGCTTGCATTAGTTAGATATTATATTTAAGATTCGATATGAAAATTGAAAACTAATAAAAGAGTTTCACAATAATGGCTTTAGGTTGAGAAAGGCCAAACATCTAGTTCCCTCTATGGCTGTATCCTCCTTGACTATCACGAAAGTCTTCATTAAGATTTTCATCTTAATTAAGTTAAAATTTAGAAGGGGATAAAACAAAACTATGTACATGGCATAAGACAAGTATAGGAAAAGGTAAAGTAATCAGTCAGCAAACTATGTACATTACCATCTCTTTTATTTATTTTTTATTTTTACTGCTGTTTGGAAGAGAGAGAGAGAGAGAGATGGAGAAGTAACCGTTAAAGAGTACAGCATGGTGCCACTCTAATCTTTCCTTGTATGAAAGGAAAAAATATATATATATATGTATATAAATATGTTTAGCTCTAAGAACTTAATTGGGTTCTTGAATGGAATCTGAGTATAGGGACAAAAGAGCTTGGTGTAATAAGAGAGCCTTAAATATTAATTTCCCAGATGGAGATCAAATTTCAAGAAGGAAGACAACTGCATTTGCCACCAACCCTTCAAAGTTCAAAGTCCTTCAGCCTTTACACTTTGCTCTGACCCACTTCACTTCCTGCTGCTAACTTGCTGACTCATCAACACCAAGACATCCTAAGACAGATTCAAACCCATATAGACTTCAGAACTAGAAAACCGTAGTATTTTTGCATTAAGTTTCCATTAATGTAAAGTTAAAACCATTAGAAATCTTTCTACTTGTTAAATACTGCTGTTAATAGATATCAAACATTGCATTCTTGAATTGCCTTACTGTAGAGGATGTACTCCTTGAAACAGCCTTGCTGCCTTTGTTGATCAAGGAACTCTTTCAGCTTGGTTTTTAATTTATTCATTGCGGTACATACATGTTTGGTACTTCTTGTTCTTTGATTCTTGCTTTAATTTTTTCAGCTTATGGTTCTCTACCTTACTGCTTAGGCACCACAAATCTACTTTTAAGCATGAGGCAGATGGGGCAGATAGAAGAATGAAAGTACATGAGGAGCTTATTTTTGCTGGAGGGGGCTTGACTGATGAAGAAATTGTGAAAGTTGGAGGGATTATTACTGCTGATTGCAACAAGACTGATTATTTTTTCACATTGGGAGGGCATTTCAAGAAGTTGTATGTGTACAGCTTGCTTCAAAAGAGGCTTTAGTTATGTAAAGCTTTGCTTGGTGTACTCATGAAAACCAACATTATTTCTTCTTTTGTCTCTTTCCCTCTCTTTTCTAATATTGTAGTTAAGTACATGAATAGATTGGAACTATTTGTAGACCAATTTATTTCTATTAATGACACTTTATGTGTATTCTAGCTATTAGTTATATTTTTAGAATAACTTAGTTGCTTACTTATAATTTAGAATATTTTTTTTAGGTAACTTTGAGAATTAGTTTAATGAATTTTATTCACCCTCCTTTTAATAGTTATAGGTATTATGGGTTATTTTAGTCATTTTAATAATTAAATGATTTTTTATTTTTATTATTATTATTTTTTTTACAGTTATATAATTTTTTTTTATAGCTATATGAATTATTTTTTAATAGTTATATGAAAGATATTAATGTTAGGGTATTATATGTTATACACAAGGGTACTTTTGGAATTCATTATAAAAAATTGTAATGAATCCTAGAAATGTGATACAACCAAACAAGCATTGGAATGTTACATTCTTGGAATGTGAAGGGGATGTAATTAATGAACCAAACATCATAATCCAACATTCCCTTGATGTGATTCCATGGTTCAAGGATTATAAGAATGTTACATTACAGTATAATCTAAGATCAAGAGAACCAAACGCCTCCTTAGTGTACCTTGCTGACATGCAATGGTAACTTAGAATTGAATCTGGTAACTTAAAAACATGCATGTTTACTTTTCTATCACTTTGCATTTCTACACTTTACTTTTCATTTGCTTACATATAAATTTAAAGTCATTTTAATTAAGGCAATTACGGAACCTTTCATCCCTTTTAGTTTGAAATCAGATCGTGGATCTTAAACTTGTAATAAAAGGCACTAGACCTTAACTACCATTTGTGCTGGTGAGGAAGAATGAGATAATTCAAGTCATGACCACTTGGGTATTCGGTCCAGTGGTAATCCCCCTTTCCAAAAAGCTCCACTCCTCTATGAGGGTGTGGGTTCAATCCCCGGGGTCTTCAAATATATGTGTGTATGAGTTTAGATTAGAATTTCTATCAAATATAAAAAATAAAAAAAATAAAATCAAAAAAAAAAAAGGACCTTAACTTGTAGAAGTAGTAAGAATCATGTATCAATTAAGAAGGTGACAGAGTATGATCTTGGATATCATGGAATGACAGAAAAAAATACATACAACTAATTCTAATTAGTTTGTTAAGCATCCATAGCTAACCCCAAAATTTTAGGACCAAGGCTTTTTTTTTCCTTACATATAGGATAGAATTTAAACCAATAGTCTATAGTTTGCTTCATAATGATTGCACTTTATCACCAGGCCATAACACAAATTGGTTTCTTTTTGCTATAGACACATACATTTTTTTCGACGATAAGAGATTTTAGTAGTTGAGTTAACTGGAATTCACAGACTAAGAATTGATTGTTGTAGTTATTGTTGTTGTTATTATAGTATTATGAAATCGATCTAATGTTTATAAAGTGTGCATAACTTCCAAAAGCCTTATAACTCATTGACATTGTCTGGTCTCATTTATGAGTTCAAAGGCAAGGCAATCACCCTTGAATAGACAAACAATATTTAAAAGCGTAGTGCATCTTCAACTTTGGCTTGGAAGCAACCTAGTCCTCCTCGTACCATTTATTTATTGCTGGACTAATATAGTTATATTGATTAGGATTCTCCAAATGTTCCTTAGTGATTTGTCAATATCTTTTTGTGATACCCCGCACCACTTAATGGTTTAATTAATTATATTGGTTCGAAACTAATAAAGGACTATAAGTTTAATAAATTTATGTGGTAAGTAAATTTAATTTGGATTGTCACTACACTACATTATTATGTACACATTAGTAATGAAACGGATATAGTTTAATTACAACCAAACTATAATAAGGCATCAAGGTAGTTAATAGATTACAAGAGGGGCAAAATGGTCATTTCATACCTAGTTTTGAAGTCCAATAGAAACTAACCATTTGGAAAAGCTTTACACTCACCCTCCTATTGCATAAGGACACATGGCAAGCACTAATAACACATCCCCTCTCTTATATTGACCGGCCATACATTTCTCCTCATTTGATTTCATTGTTTCAAGAAGAAAGAAAGGGAAAGAAAGAGAGAGAAACTCTCCTTCTGCTGGCCGAAAACTCCTTGGAGGAAGGCCTCCATAGTTGCTCTCCTTCAAGCTTCCCTCCATCAAGAAAAGGATAAGCTCTTGTTAGGGCTTATATTCCCAAACCTTAGAAGGTAAATTCCTCAAATTCTCTAGGGTTCCATGGAGTTTAATTGGGGGTTTCAACTGAAATTTCATGCATGTGATAGATTAGGTGAAATCTTAGCTTTTCATGTATGTTTTGAAATGGGTATAGTTGAAATTGTTGGTTGATCTTCATGATTTCTACACTTTGAGGTTATGGGTTTGTAGAAATATGATTTTGGGTTAGGGAAAATGAATTTTTATGGACATGCATGTGGGATTTGAAGTGGTAGTCGCTGGAAATTTTACTGCTTTGTCAGGTCTGCGTGAACAGTAAAATTTCGTGGAAATTCTGTTATTTACTGAAAATAGATATGAGGAAAACGGTTTTCTCTAGGGTAATCTATCATATGTCTAGGTTATGTATATGAAATTTCATAGAAAAATATTGAGTTTTGATAATTATTTGTTGATTTTACAAGAAAACTGTGCAAATCTGTCCATTTGACAGATTCTGTGTTTGTCAGTTTGAAATTGCATAATAAATCCAATATTTGGAATTTAAGTGATTGGAATATGTTTCTGGAACCCTAGGATGCATATGTTATTTATGGAATTAACCCCATACAATTTTAGTAAATAAGGAATTGTGGGTACTGATCTAAAGTTGCCTTCAAAACTGTGCTGGCAGATTTGAGTCTTCTGCCTTTGTTGAATTTTATAATTTTTTATAAAGCTCAAATAGAGCTGAAATTTTTAAGTAAAGTACTATACATATAATAGAACAAGTAAATGAAATATCAAGGAAATTGGATAGTGAATGGATAGTTAAATTTACTGTTCAAATGGTCTGCCCTGTAGTGGGACAGAACCTTAATTTCCTGAAAGAGTGAGACTTTGAAGAATTTATTCTTGCAATTGGACAAGTGAATTGAGCTGAAATTTGGTATACATGATAAATAATGTGTTTACTAAATGGGTGAATTTTTATATGTCCTAATTATACCATCTAGTATAGAAAAGAAATATTTTGAGTCCTGCAATACGGTTTCTGTTTTAGGCAGTAAATAGAACTAGTTTTGATGTTTTGCCACTATTGCTTCGTTTGCTTGTTTGGTTGCCTTTGGGTTGTGATATAGAGACTCCTAGGAACCTAAATAGGGTAAGGATGTGAGAAGGATTAGAAAACCTATAGAATTGATAGTTAAGGGAAGCCATGAGTGCTTTTGTGAGTTAGAATGTCTGCTAATCATTGGATTTTAATATCCTTTGGTCTAGGGACTGAACAAGGAAAGTAGAGAACTCCACTGCAAGCTTTGAGACTGTTGTGTTGCTGCTGGATCGAGGTAAGGGAATGTGCCATGAAAATTTAATAGTCCATGTTTTAAGAATATATTTATATATGTTTTATCGATGCTTTCAATAAACTCAGTTTGATATTTGTTTATAGAGAAAATGTGCATTGATTTAGAAACTGTTTTGAGTTAGTACAGTTAAGACAGATTTTAGAAACAAGTTGTGGATATGCTATGATTTTGGCTTAGTAAGGCAAGAGAGAGATTGAAAAATAAACAAGCATGATATGTTTTAAGAACACCAAAAACAGTTTTGAGTGTGATGCCCTGTAGACTGACAACCCAAGGCCACGAGGGGATCGTATGCCCTAAAGACATGGCAAGAAGGCCTCGAGGGGTTTTATTCCCTGTAGACCGGCAACAAGTAAGGCCACGAGGGGTTGTATTCCCTGAAGATATGGCAACCCAGGCCACGAGGGGATCTTCGGATCTTTGTAGACTGGCAAGAAGGCCACGAGGGGTTTCATACCCTGTAGACATGGCACCAGTAAGGTCACGAGGGGCATAGTCTTAAAGATAAAGTTCAGTTACATGTTCCATATAGTTTTGCTATTTTATGCAATAGTATGAGATAAGTTTTCTCTTCAGAACAGTTTAAGGGAACATGTTTAGTTTACATATAAAAGAATCATGCTATATGTTTAGATTTCAATAAATATATTATGCCTTACAAGTTATCAGATATTATGTTCATCAGTATGAAACATATATGTGCAAGAAACTCATGAAATCATTTTAGCATGAACTATTTATACGCAAGTCATATCCACAAAGATTATTCTGTTTATCATGCATTCATGCATACTGTTAAATCTTCATGTCACAATTCCCTTCCTGAGCAAAGTGGGTTGCTCAGATTGCAGGAACATCCTATGATGCAGCCAAGAGTCTCAGCATGGAGGAGCAAGTTTGTGGTATCTAGAACAAGTCTTAGATGTTTGAGTTTTTATATAAATAAAGCAGAAGTGATGTATAGGTTTAAATAGTCTTCCGCTGTATTAGAGTTATTATGTCCACATACTGATGTATTTTGCATAAAAAGTTATAAATGCTCTGACTATTATCACTTTCTTTAGGTGGACTAGTATATTCAAATATTTTGCAAAGGAGTACGTTATTATATTATGGGAGTTCCCAACCCAAGAAGAAGTTAAAGAATCAGGATGAGAGAAGAGAGAAAAGAAAGAAGAAAAATTGTGTACTCCTTTTAGTTGGTTCGTGTTAATATCAGGCACAGGCTTGGTATTAGTATGCCGGTCCGACTCCGAATCATATTCCGGATTTGGGTCATGACACTTTTAGTGGGGTATTGATATACATGATCAAAATTTAAATGATGTTTTCCGGTGGATAGCACATATTTGCAACTAGTTGTCTATAAATTAAGGACTTAAATCAAAATCAAATACACAGTTTCATAAGAAATTATCTTAAAAGAAATTTCAGAATTGATGTATGGAATTGATGACTTGGATACATCCGGGAGGCATAAAATATTGCTATTAACCCAACATTAAACCGTTTTTAATGAGGTAGTGTACTCATCACCTTAATTAAAGATAGTGAGACTTTTGATTCTTCTTTCCTACTCATGCATGGTTCAATTCTGTACATTTAAGTGCTCAAAGACTTGGTAAAACGTAGTTCCTGAAATACTCCAAAGGGCTAGCTTTAGAAGTTATCAGCTCGTTAAGATAAAACAAAACATCCATGCATGGTCTATGCAAGTTTTAAAAAAAGTTTGGTAAGACTTTTTCATTTAGTTATCTTTTTCAAAGTCGTTAAGAAATATTTCGTACAGTAATAAAGTCTCCCTTGACAAGAATGTATGGAATAGTGCGTGAAATAGATTGAGTGGTAATAAGCTTTTGACTCTAAACCTGTAATGGGTAAGTTTAGAGCTACAATTAATTTCTTAAAGTAGTAAGAAGTACTTTTGTCAGACTTTCCAGAAAAAAAGAGATCATTTTCATTAATGATTGATTCTGACTTTATATTACATTATGCATTGTATTCTGTTCCCCTCTTCTGATGTGGGACAATTCTTTACATTTATATAAAAAGTACAAGACTTTTACAAAGAAGTACAACGTTCTATTTTGTTCTTATTATTCTTTATGGATCATTCCAACTCCTAGTATGGGCTTGGGCCGAGCTTTATGTTTCGACCTCTAGTATGGGCTTGGGCCGAGCTTTATGTTCCGACCTCTGCTATGGGTCTGGGCTGAGCTTTATGTTTCGACCTCTGGTATGGGCTTGGGCCGAGCTTTATGTCTCAACTTCTGGTATGGGCTTGGACCGAGTTTAATCTACCCCTTTTACAAAAAGGGATGGGCCCTAGCTTATAATAGAAGTTTAGAATAATTTATATGGGAATACAGACAATTATAGTAAAGTCGCACCTATTTAATTAGATTTCTATTTAAGTTAGTACTTATCTACCTGATGATTTGTAGTTATAAAACTCGGATAATTGATTCATTGAATGTACAGATTCTTATAGAAGTCTGTAGTTACAACATTGCTGCATGAAAGGAAAATAAGGATAAACTCTTATGAACAAATAATCCTAGAAGTTTAAACTGCGGATGCAACAGCACAACCTGATTGTTTTGAAATACAAATACAATCAGTTGTTTACAAAGATAAGATAAGTACTAACTTAAATAGAAATCTAAACAGGTGCGGTCTTTATATAGAACTCTTGTTTTAAGATAATAAAATTGGTAACCTGCTAAGCCAATACACAACTATTTTTTTTTTAATAATTCGACAAGTGGAGGAATGAGATATTTGAACCTTGATTCATCTCATAAATAAATACTAGTTGAGCTATATCTACGGGATACCATGTAGAAATTTAGAGAACATATCAGCTACAATAGTTTAATATATCTAATGCTCCAATAATAATAATAAGCCACCTAATAAAAAATATATCTCAAAAATTTGTGATAATGTAGAAGGAATAAAGAGAAGGTATAAAACATAAGTTTACATGGGCTTGCAGTTTGGACTTGTGGACTACATCTACGGGGTAAGAGCTTAAAGGGCTACATTCCCTCGTCACCATTTTTTTATTATAAAACATTACAATATAGAAATCATATTTATAATAGGGATTAAATACAAAATTCAATGATAATTTGATTTCGGATTGCATATTGATTGTTTCAATCCCATGATTTTTTCTAGCAATCAATCCCTTAATTTATTAACCAATCTTATAATTTTGTACAATCAATATCTTGATTTAGTCTTCATGATACATTCCAACACCTCTTCTCCCTCTCCCTCACTATTTCCTCCATTCCAAATATATCCTTACAAATATTTACAAAGAAATCCGAAGAAACATTTTATTTCAGTTCTCACAATTCACCTCTCTCTCTATCTCTCTAGAGCCTATACCCTTTCAAGTTCCAACTGCATGTAATAGTCCTGATGAGATGGTGGTGATCATTGATTACAGTTATATGGATGCAGTACTCCTTTACAAAGGCAAGCGAAATTACCATTACGATCAAATGTGCAGATTCCCTTGCTTCTCCCACATGATGGACATAAATCATGGGATGGCCCAAAACCAGAATTCCCACATGCCCATTCCAACGTCTTCAACTCATTATCATTTCTCATTGTTGTAACTCCAGCTGCAATTACCGGGATACTCACAACAGACTTGCTCCCATCAAACTCTGAAAACTCTGATCAAGACATTTATAGATTGATTATATATGCTGCGTGCACTTATAACTATTAAATTAAAGAAGTAAAATAATCGGCTAGGTTAGTCATAGATTATTTTTCAACCCAACCTAACTTCTTCGGATTGCCTACTCAATTCTTGTTAAGTCTAATTAAAAAAATTGCAGTTTTATTTAACTAATTAAACTCATATATTATTCAATAAATGATTGAAATTTACACAATTGAGCTTAATATTTATAAAAAACTGAGTTTCAAAATATCAAAATGGATCAAATTAATAAGTTAAATTAAGTTTCAAAATTCTAAATAAATATGTGGATTATATTGGATTATTTGTGGAGAGTTCTAGGGTTTCCATATGAGATACTTGGCTCTTCAGTCCAATGCCGAAGATGGTGGTTTTGCTGCAAAGGAGGGCCGATAATGAAATTGTTGCCGCAGTTGGAAGTAGTACAAGTGGCGTTGCTTGGTGGAACAGAAGTGGCATAAATACAGATGAAGTGGAGGAAAGTGGCAAAGCAAAGAGAAGGAAGGAAGTGAGCCATAATCGCCATAGTTCTTGAGGCCACCGATCTACAGTTTGACACACCTTAGACTCCTATTTCACCAATCTGATCAATCAATCCAACTGTCAAAAAGGATGAGAAGAAATCAAACATATGCACTTGATAATTAAAAAAAAATAGCATACATACATGCACATATAATTAAGTGTGATAAAAATTGTATATAGTCTTTTTAATTATAAGTGCAATGGTTCCTTTCGGATTTAATCTCTCTAACCATGAATATTCTGTCTCTGTCATCCTCTCTCTCCCCATAAGAACATGAGATCGAAGATGGAAACGATAGAGATAGAAGAAGAAATTTAACTTTCTTTATATTATTATATAGAACATATTCTTACTACAGTAATAAATGTTGGAAAAATGGTTAGGAGTGAATGAGAAATTGCCTCCAAAAAGTGGGCCAAGCAAACCCATGTGGGTTAGGCCCGGTCCATCTAATTTATATATTTATTAATACATTATTTTTCCCCAAATGTTGTGTCTTTTCTGAAGAGGTATGACTCTATCTATAAATAGAGTGTCCCCTCATTCATTTAAATAATTACATACTGAGTTAGTTATTTCCTACAACTTTGAGAGTCCCATTTGCATAAAGAGAGAGAAAGAGACACTTGTTACGTTCGTTGTGCACGGAGATTGCTTGTGCTTCTTCTACGTGCGAAGATCATTTTATCCTGGGAGACAGACGTCCGCGAGTCTCAAAGCACCACTAAGTTAATAGTGTGAGGGGCGCAATCTGTCTTAAGGACATAGCGTCAAACGCTAGACTTGATCTATTCATACTGCATTCACTGTGAGTTTTTATTATTTATTAACTGTGACAGATTTGTTGTTGTAGTTGTTGTTTCTTTTTACAGAATCACATGATATATACCCAACAATCTTAAGACAGATTGATAAATTGTATTGTGTGATCTCTGTGGAAATTCACTGAAATTTATATATTTTTGTTGTTTGCGTAAACTGTGTGTTGATTAATTTACGTAAACTGTGTTGTCATCATTATTTGCGAATTCTATTGTGCGGCACTTCCCGCAAACCCAGATTTGGTTAAAGCCTTTTAATCGTTGAAATCATTGAAGTCAACGTTGGAAGGCTTAGTAATATATTTATTCGAATTGTTTGGTTGGTATGCACAAGTTGTAACTTACTGTTTCGGTTAAAGTTATTGTTTTGGTTTATCCGAAACAGTGAAAGTTTTGCTTTTGCAAGATAATATATGTGCTTGTTTGTTTTGGTTTTTCCGAAACAGTGAAAGTTTTGCTTTTGCAAGATTAATATATGTGCTTGTTTGTTTTGGTTTTTTCCGAAATATATTTATTTTGTTTAAATAACTTGTTCTTTGTCTATTTTGTCTTTATTAAATTTATTTAATAAATTCAAAATTTCTGTGAGATATTTTAATTTGAATTTTTGAGAATTTTGTTTGAACAAAAATTTTGCTTAAACAAAATGTCTATTGAACAAGTGTCTGAAATGAATTTGGTAAAAAATACCAATGAATGGTGGGTGGACACTGGGGCTACTCGTCATATATGTTCAGACAAGAAAATGTTTTCTACATATCAATCTGTGGGATATGTAGAACAACTTTTCATGGGAAACTCCTCGACTTCTAAAGTTGAAGGAAAGGGAAAGGTGGTCCTAAAGATGAGTTCTGGAAAAGAACTGACCCTCAATGATGTGCTGCATGTGCCAGACATTCGTAAGAACCTTGTTTCAGGTTCTTTGTTAAGCAAGAATGGTTTTCAGTTGGTCTTTGAGTCTGACAAATTCTTACTCACTAAGAGTGGAATGCTTGTGGGAAAAGGGTATTTAAGCGATGGGCTTTTCAAAATGAATGTGATGACCATTGTTCCTATAAATGAGAATAAGAACAAATCTTCTGCCTATTTGCTTGAGTCATCTAATGTTTGGCATGGAAGATTGGGTCATGTTAATTTTGGAACTTTGCATAGATTAGTCAATTTAAATTTATTGCCAAAATTTCAAATTGATACTAATCATAAATGCGAAACTTGTGTGGAGGCTAAATTAACGAGAACATCCTTTCATTCCATTGAAAGAAGTAGTGATCCTCTAGAATTAATACATAGTGATGTATGTGATTTGAAATTTGTTCAAACTAGAGGAGGTCGGAAATATTTTGTTACATTCATAGACGATTGCACAAGATACTGTTATGTGTACTTGCTAAGGAGCAAGGATGAGGCATTAGAGAGTTTCATTCATTATAAGAAAGAAGTTGAGAATCAACTCAATAAAAAGATAAAGGTTCTTAGGAGTGATAGAGGTGGGGAATATGAATCACCTTTTGGTGGAGTTCTGTTCACAACATGGTATTGTTCATCAAACCACTGCACCCTATTCACCTCAGCAAAATGGAGTTGCTGAACGGAAAAATAGAACCTTGAAGGAGATGATGAATGCTATGCTGATAAGTTCTGGATTACCACAGAACTTGTGGGGGGAAGCTATTCTTTCTGCTAATTATATTCTCAACAAGTTGCCTCAAAAGAAATTAGACAAGACACCTTATGAATTATGGAAAGGTCGAACGCCTTCCTATCAATTCTTAAAAGTGTGGGGGTGCTTGGCTAAAGTGGCGGTTCCTATTCCCAAAAAGGTAAAGATAGGACCAAAAACAGTTGATTGTGTTTTCATTGGTTATGCCCATAACAGTAGTGCATATCGATTTTTGATTCATAAATCTGATATTCCTGACATGCATGTGAATACAATAATTGAATCTAGGAATGCATCATTTTTTGAGGAAATATTTCCATGTAAACCTACACAAGAAACAAATTCTCTTAATTCCCTTAAAAGGAATTTGGAATCTACGTCTAGTACCTCTCATGATCAAGAGTTGATGGAAGAGAGGAATGAGGTTGAGCCTAGACGTAGTAAGAGGACAAAAACGTCAAAAACGTTTGGTCCAGATTTTCTAACTTTTATGTTAGAAGATGAACCTCAAAGTTTCAAGGAAGCAATGTCTATGCCAGAGGCTCCTCTATGGAAAGAGGCTGTCAATAGTGAAATTGAATCCATCCTACAAAATCATACTTGGGAACTGGTGGATCTGCCACCTGGTTGTAAACCTCTAGGATATAAATGGATATTCAAGAGGAAAATGAAAGCTGATGGATCTATTGACAAGTACAAGGCACGACTTGTTGTAAAGGGTTACAAACAAAAGGAAGGTGTGGATTACTTTGATACATATTCACCAGTTACAAGAATAACATCCATTAGAATGTTAATTGCTATTGCAACGTTGTATAATCTAGAGATACATCAAATGGATGTTAAGACTGCATTCTTGAATGGTGAATTGGATGAAGAGATTTATATGGAACAACCAGAAGGGTTTATTGTTCCTGGAAAAGAAAAGAAAGTGTGTAGACTTGTGAAATCCTTGTATGGATTAAAGCAAGCTCCAAAGCAATGGCATGAGAAATTTGACAATGCAATGATGTCAAATGGGTTTAGAATCAATGAATGCGACAAGTGTGTGTATGTCAAGAATACCACAAGTGGCTATGTCATTGTATGTCTCTATGTTGATGATATGCTCATTATGGGTAGCAATAATGATATCATTAAAGCTACCAAAAGGATGTTGAATAGTAAGTTCGACATGAAAGATTTAGGTGTTGCAGATGTGATACTAGGAATTAAGATTACTAGAACATCTGATGGACTTGTCTTATCTCAATCACACTACATTAAGAAGGTACTTGAGAAATTTGGGAGATATGATGACAGTCCAGTGAAAACACCTGTAGATGTAAATTTACATCTAACTAAAAATAAAGGGAATGGCATATCTCAATTAGAGTATTCTCAGATAATTGGCAGTCTTATGTATATAATGAACTGCACAAGACCAGACATAGCGTATTCTGTCAGCAAGCTGAGTAGATACACGAGTAACCCAGGGGAAGACCACTGGAAGGCAATAGTTAGGGTTTTAAGGTATTTGAAATACACCCTAAACTATGGTGTGCACTACACAAGATATCCAGCTGTACTAGAAGGGTACAGTGATGCAAACTGGATATCTGATACAAATGACACAAAATCCACGAGTGGATATGTCTTTACGCTTGGTGGTGCAGCTGTATCTTGGAAATCTTCTAAACAAACATGCATTGCAAGGTCCACAATGGAATCGGAATTTATCGCTCTTGATAAAGCAGGAGAAGAAGCAGAGTGGCTTCGTCATTTCCTGGAGGATATGCCGATGTGGACAAAACCTGTGCCACCTATCTGTATACATTGTGATAGCCAATCAGCAATTGGTAGGGCACAGAGTTATATGTATAACGGTAAGTCTCGACATATTCGTCGAAGACATAATACCGTAAGGCAGTTGCTCTCAAATGGCATTATCTCCATTGACTACATAAAGTCGAAAGATAATATAGCGGATCCGTTAACCAAAGGTTTGAGTGGAGAGCGTGTAAACTGCTCATCGAGGGGAATGGGTTTAAAGCCTATAATTTAAGTCCCATAATGGCAACCCTACCTAGCTGACTGGAGATCCCAAGATCTAGGTTCAAAGGGACAACCGAATTGTGTTGGACTTAGTAGTATCACTATGGAGATAACATCTCCTATCCATTCCTATGATGAAATAGTGATGCCTGTAAAAGTTTAGGATAAGCTATGCTTTTAATGATTCTTATACCTTGGAAATCCAAGTGGGGTAGCAGCAGGATACTCTTAATAAGAAATCACCTATGTGAGTGTGAAATGTGGCCGCTTCAATGAGAATTTTAAGGCTGAATTCTCTAAAACACTCATGAAACCAGGAAGGTGTTAAGGGCCAAAATGAGCACAATAATGAGAACTAACTGTGTTCGAAAAGGAGCTGTGTGAATTCTATTGTCTTGGTATACACAAACGGCTGAACAGTTCAAGACATCATGTTCACTGGTTAGCCAGTATATCCGATAGTCTTTCACAAAGGAAGGTTCAAAGCCAAAAGCTACCTCTCCCGATACAGTAACTTTTCTTCTACTCTCTCTGTGTCTGCATTGTCATTTGCATTGTGTTTGTCAATTTCTATTCATGTGGGGGATTGTTGGAAAAATGGTTAGGAGTGAATGAGAAATTGCCTCCTAAAAGTGGGCCAAGCAAACCCATGTGGGTTAGGCCCAGTCCATCTAATTTATATATTTATTAATACATTATTTTTCCCCAAATGTTGTGTCTTTTCTGAAGAGGTATGACTCTATCTATAAATAGAGTGTCCCCTCATTCATTTAAATAATTACATACTGAGTTAGTTATTTCCTACAACTTTGAGAGTCTCATTTGCATAAAGAGAGAGAAAGAGACACTTGTAACGTTCGTTGTGTACGGAGATTGCTTGTGCTTCTTCTACGTGCGAAGATCATTTTATCCTGGGAGACAGACATCCGCGAGTCTCAAAGCACCACTAAGTTAATAGTGTGAGGGACGCAATCTGTCTTAAAGACATAGCGTCAAACGCTAGACTTGATCTATTCATACTGCATTCACTGTGAGTTTTTATTATTTATTAACTGTGACAGATTTGTTGTTGTAGTTGTTGTTTCTTATAACAGAATCACATGATATATACCCAACAATAAAACATACTTTAAAGATAACTTCTGTCTCAAGAAATCAATAAAGTATTTCATAAACCCATATTTGTATTACAAAAAGTTTATCTATTTAATTTATAAAAGTTCACTGAGGATATCTATGTCCTTTTGTCAAAAAAGGAAAGCCCTTGTATTAAACTTTTGCTATCAAAGTACAGAGTTAATGGAAATTGGTTCAAACATCAACCAAGCCCCGTGGCCTCATGGATTTGGAAAAGCCTTGAATGTAAAAAAAGTATCTTATCCAAAGGAGCCTGGCTCATGGTAGGAGATGGTAACAATATATTAGTTTGGGATGACCCATGGATACCAAGTTGTGAAGGCTTCCTCCTAACTCCAAAAGAAGGGACCACCTCTACAAGCTCCTTAGTGGTTTCACAGTTGATCACACCAGACAAATCAGGTTGGGATATGGACTTATTAAAAAATTTCTTTGATGTAAATATAGTTAATGCCATTCAAAATATTCCTATAGCTACAAGTGCCCTGGCAAACAGGTGGACATGGACCAGGACCAACACAGGGGAATTTAGCTTGAAATCTACATATTGGTTAAATGGAGATTCTGAAGGTTGTGAAGACATTGATCAGCTCAAGAGCAGCATTCGTAAAAGACAACTTCACGAAAGACAGAAAATGTTCATATGAAGATTGGCATCAAATGTGTTGCCAACCAAGAATAGAATGAGAAGTTTCATCAGTGATTATGATGATTTATGCCCACTATGTGGGAAAGCAAGTGACTCTTCTCTTCATTTGTTTCTTTATTGTGAGCTGTCCAGAGCTTTATGGTTTGGTAGTTACTGGGGCGTTAAAGTCAATGAATTGAATTTTGATAACCAATCTCAGCTGATGGAGCTCATTATTAATCCCCCCCAAAGATATGGGGTCTGACCAAGATCAAAGGGATTGTTTTACACTCTTTGGAGTCTTGTTGTTGGAACTTATTTGGAAAATGAGAAACAAAGTAGTCCATGAGGGAAAAAAAATTCGATTGAAGAAATGCATAGAGGCCTAAACAGAATCTTCTTGGAACATTGGTCTGTAATTAAGGGCAAGCAACCAAAAGAAAAAGCCAAGCATGTGAGCCATTGGAGTAGACCTGCACATGGTACTACTAAAAGCAATTGCGATGCTACAGTGGGAAAAAACCATTCGGTGTTATCTATTTTAGCTAGAGATTAGAGAGGGAACTTGGTGTTTACTCATTCCAAGAAAGCTCACACCAATGTCCCTATCCAAGTAGAAGCAGAGGCTCTTCATTGGGCAATTGGGGTGGCTTCTCAATGCAATTTGCAGACGGTAGTTATCGAAGGGAATTCAAAGATTTGTTTGGAAGCAATCATAAAAAATGGTCCTGAGATCCCTTGGAAAATTGATGCAATCATCAAAGATATTTGGAACATAGCATCACATATCCCATCTGTCAAGTATAACTGGGTTCATAGGAGTTGTAATGCTGCTGCACACACCCTTACTGCATGGTCCCCGCACAATGCTTATTTTGGCTCTTTTGATTCAACCTTTGCCCCCCTAATTTTATTGAGATTATTTCAAAGGAGGCCAGTTTGTATGTATAAATATCTTTCTTTTTTAATAAAGTCTTCTATTAGTTATCAAAAAAAATAATAATATCTATGTCCTTCCGTCTCTTCCAATCACTCGCTGATCGCTCGCGCCTTGCGTGCTATCTAGGCCAACCTGATCCTCGTCTAAATGTTAGAGCATGTGTAAATCAGACAAAACAAAAAGTAGAAACAGAACCAAAAAGGAAAGCTCATGCTCCATCAATCAAATTCCACACGTCATATATGCACCCAAAAAATAAGGAACCGAGTTGCACTTGCACCACACTATATCACTTTCATAATGTTAAATTATGACAGAATAAATCTCTAACACATATGATAATGCCTAAAAATCAGTGGGCTCACGCACGAGTCAATCCGAATGGACGATACTCTCTCCGACGAGTGAATACGAGTCAATCCGAATGGACGATACTCTCTCCGACGAGTGAATACCTACAAAACAGAAAAACAATTAAAAGAGGGGGGCACCGGCGGTGGTCCGGTGGGGGGAGCCTCCGATGCTTAAGTTAGCAAAGAATGTGACAGAGAAACACGGATTCAGAGAGTCTAGAAGTGAGAAAAAGAGTGAATACCTTTGTCTGAGAATTCCCTGGGTTTATATAGGGAGGCCCTGGTCTTCTAGCCGTTTGTGGTCATTAAATGGCTTTAATATCCAGATTTGTAACCGTCTGGTCCTGATTTGTAACCGTGTTGATTGCCTTGATTCTTGTCCTTAAATTATGCTTTTGACTTTCATTGCTGGGGTTTAAAGATGGCACATTTGCAACGTGGGGTCAATGCTGTCTACAGCTGTGGTATTTAATTGCCTCGTCATTGTGCGGTGGATCGTCGTTAAGGTTTAATTCCGTCAGTATCAGATGCCCCCTACTCCGTACTATCGTCATATTTTTGACGTTGTGCGGGGTACTGAGGTGGAGTATGGGTTTTACTTTGCCTCGGGAAGTGGGGGTTTCATTCAATGACGAAATGATGTTCCAGGCGGCGAGTGACACGTGTCATCGTTTTATTGGTCGGCGTGCTAGGGATATTGCTTCGTCAGGCCCTTGCAATTAATGAAAAAGGCGTCGCTTCAGTCGGTGGGTGACACGTGTCGTCGCATGATTGGTCGTCATGCTCGAGGTATCGCTTCGTCAAGTTTTGTGACACGTGTCGTCATGCGATTGGTCGTTGTGCTCGAGGCGCCGCTTCGTCAGATTTTTGTCTTTAATGAAGTGGCGTCGCTTCGGGTGGCGAATGCCACGTGTCGTCATGCTACTGGTCGGTGCTTTCGATGCGTCGTTTCGTCGGATTTTTGGCGGTTTTTTGAATGTGGAAGGGTTTTGTGGGGTTTTTATACCGAGTTCGAGGGTTTTTGTCCTATTTACAAAACGGAAAAATTTTTCTTGAGCGTCTGGGTTCCCTCTTCACGTTTTTCCGGTGAGTCTTCTCTGTCCTTTTCTTCTTCCTTCTTTTTCCGGTTTTCTTCGTGGTTTTATTCCGGTCAATCTGGATTCGTTGAGTCTGTCGTTCAAGTCCTTCTTTGTCGGGGTTTCTAGGTTTGCCGAGAACGGCTTAGGTCCTCCTCCGATCGAGGGTTTTGTGTCCCCCGATAGTGTGCTTCACCGGTTATCGGCGGAGCTATATTCCGTGATTTGTCCGGCTATCCACACGTGGGAGGCCGTTAGGAATAGAATGGTGGCCAATGAGGCAGAATGGCCTCTTCCGCTCTCGGAGGAGTTGCCGGAGGGGCTCTCCGATGAGTCCAATGGAGGGATGACGAGAGAAGTCTCGTCTGGGGCGGTCCCGAGTACTTCGGGTTCCTGTCCACTTCCTAGGGTAGACAGGTCATGGAAGGCCATGTCCTATTTTAGTAAATTTAACGAGGATGACGTTGATAGGCTTAGACGTCGTTATCAGATCCTGATGACGTCGTCATTAGAATTCCAGATTCTGACGAGAGAGCATGTTGCCCTAAGTATGAGGGTGACGTGGCTTTCTACGAGGCTGACCTTAAGGCCGGTCTTCGTTTCCCTGTACAGCCTTTTGTTAGGGAATTGCTAGATTTTCTCTCTTTGGCCCCGGGGCAAGTGAACCCGAATGGCTGGCGCACGATCATCTCGTGCATGGTGATGTGGAGGGTTAGTAGCAACGGGGAGGAGGACCTCACCGTTGATGAGTTCCTCTTCTGCTACGAGCCCGTCCAAATTGCGCTCTCCCGGGGCTTCTGGACGTTTAAGAACCGGGACATAAACTCTAAGGTCGTCCAAGGGTTACCCTCGTCCGACAGAATTTGGAAGGACGGGTACTTCTTTGTGTGCGGCGACAATTGGGAGAGGCTGCCGCAAGAAGGCCCAAATGACTTCGTTGGAGTCCGTAGGTTTTGGGGGACGCCCTCGTCGTCTGGTGTGTGTCTTTCTTCTTATTTTCGTTTGTTTTTTTTTTATTTTATTTTATTTTATTTTATTTTTTTTTATGTGTTTCTTCTGGTGCTTATTGCAGCTTTGGACCGTCCACTTCTGAATTCTGTTTGGCAGGAGAGGATTTCCCGGATATTAGACATCGAGGACCGTCGGTACAACATCTTCATTGAGCCTGATCTGCTAGCTACCTTTTCGTTGGGACCCGTCCCTAGCTCGTCGGTAAAAGCGTTATTAAGAGCAAATAAGAAACGTGAGTCTTTTCTTCAACACATGGTACGGTATTTATCCTACTCGTCTATTGTCCCATTTTTCTTTTCTGATCTTTGCGTATCTTTGGTTCGCAGGCATCAATACAATGAAGCTGAACAAGAGTCGTCTGAAGCAAATGGCCCAATCGGGAGAGGTGGCGGCCGCTCCCATTAGCCTGAAACGCAAGAAGCCCGACGAGGGGTCTTCGAAGAGGGCTGAGGAAGCGCCCCCACGTCCATCTGCACAAGTTGCCACACCTCCCGTCATACCAACCGCCGTCCCTTCTGTTCAAAGAGATCCGCCTGTCATCCTGGTGGATTCTAACTTCACTCCTCCCACTGCGGCCTCCACCATTAACCAAAGTCCTCTCGTCGCCATGGACAGGGCGAAAGGAGCCATAACTACTCAAGATATGGAAGAGTATGCTGTGGCCCATACGGAAGACCTCTCATTGCTCATGGTTCATTCTTTGATGCGGGTATGGTCTTCTTTTATTACTTTTACGCATTTCGCTTTGTTTTGTTATTTTATTTTTGGCTTCTGACCTTGCCGTATATGTAGGGTCTGACGGAGGCCATGGTGATGGCCCGGAGGTGCGCTTCAGTTGAAGAGGATCTAGCCATGCTTAGGGCAAAGTCCATTGCAGACGAGGCGGAGATGAAGAGCACTAAGAGAGCCGTCATGGAGTTGACGAAAGAAAGGAAGGAAGCTCTGGCTGAGGCGGAGAAGTTAAGGACGGAACTCAAGGCCAGAGATGACGACGTCAAGGCGGCAGTTGATGCCAAGGATAAAGTTGTTGCCGACCTTAAACATCTCGTTGGCCAGATCGAGGGAGCCAAGGAGGCGGCGGTGTCGGAGTTCAGAGCGTCCGAGGCGTTCGAAGATATCAACACTCGTTACTTCCTGTCTGGTTTCGAGGCCTTTAGAAAACAAGCCGTCCAGCGCTTCCCCGGGTTAGATTTTGCGGCCCTTCAACCTTATGATGACGAGGACTTTGTGGCCGGCGTTTCTCAGGACCAGGCTGGCGATGACGATGTTTCTTCTAAGTAGGATTAGTGTAATTTACCTTTTGAAGCATTTCCAAACAATTTGTGGGCCCGTGTTTAGGGCGTTTTTTGAATGTGTTTAAACAATCTGTTGGGGGGCCCGTGTTTAGGGCGTTTAAATGCTATGATACTTGTTTTTTATACTTCTATTTGGTGCATGTTTCGTTGTCTTAAGGCGGTGCACAAAGTTTTTATTTTTGACGAGAATTCTCTATCTGTGCATGATCTTCTTGTTAGTTTTGAATGATGTTTTATTTATTTTTAGTTAGGAGATAAGAACTTTTCAGTCAGGGGGTTGAAACTTTGGACGATGCGATTGTCTGAGTTTGAGGACCATGCCTGGTTGCGGTGGATGATACGGTTTATTTTAAGTTTAAAAGATTGTGAAGAACGATACAGTTCAACTTTTGATATTCGTTTAAAATGTCATTTTTGACGATATAGTTCAACGCTTGTTTTAAAGATCGTGTTTGGACAGTATAGTTTAACATTGTTTAAGTTAAAAGATCGTGTTGGACGATGCAGTTTAACATTTGGTTAAGTTAAAAGATCGTGTTGGACGATGCAGTTTAACATTTGGTTAAGTTAAAAGATCGTGTTGGACGATGCAGTTTAACATTGGTTAAGTTAAAAGATCGTGTTGGACGATGCAGTTTAACATTGGTTAAGTTAAAAGATCGTGTTGGACGATGCAGTTTAACATTGGTTAAGTTAAAAGATCGTGTTGGACGATGCAGTTTAACTTGGATTGTTTTGCATGGTACGTGGGAACGGGGTTGACACGCATGATTTACCGTGGTTCGGCAATAGTGCCTACGTCCACCCTTATTTCTTTATTCAAAGTATTTTCACTTCTTTACAAAGTTTGTCTCTTTTTAGGGATAGTATCTCCTAAGATGTTCGGCGTTCCACGGGTGCGACAAGCGTCGTCCATTCATGTCTTCTAAGTGATACGTGCCTGGTCGTCGCACTTCAATGACCTTATAGGGTCCTTCCCAGTTTGGGCCAAGCTTGCCTTCGGAAGGATTCCTGGTGGCTAAGGTGACCTTTCGTAGGACGAGGTCACCAATTGACAACTGCCTGGGCTTGACTCTTGAGTTGTAGTGTCGTGCCATTTTTTCTTGGTATCTCTTCATTCTTGCTTCCGCTGTTTCTCTGACTTCATCAATTAGATCGAGGTTGAGCCGGAGTTGTTCTTCATTTTTCTGTCCGTCATATGCTGAAGTCCGAAATGACGTCAGTCCTATTTTGACGGGTACCACTGCTTCACTTCCGAACGTCATTCGAAAAGGTGTTTCGCCTGTTGGTATCCTGACTGTTGTTCTGTAGGCCCAAAGTATGCTCGGAAGTTCTTCTGGCCATAGCCCTTTTGCCCCCTCAAGTCGGGTTTTGATGAGTTTGAGTAGTGAACGATTCGTGACCTCGACTTGTCCGTTGGCTTGTGGATGGCCAGGAGATGAATAATGGTTGTGGATGCCCAGTTCTTGAGAGAATTGTCTGAATCTGGGGTTATCAAATTGCTTCCCGTTGTCTGATACGAGTACTCGTGGAATCCCAAACCTGCAGATCACTGTCTTCCATACGAAGTTCTGTATGTTTCTTTCTGTGATGGTTGCCAATGGTTCCGCTTCTACCCATTTGGTGAAATAATCTATCGCAACAACGAGAAATCTAAGTTGCCGTCTTCCTATTGGGAGTGGTCCCATGATATCTAAACCCCACTGTGCGAAGGGCCAGGGTGCCGTCATTGGTACCAGTTCCATCGGAGGTGAGTGTAGGAGGTTGGCGAACCGTTGGCACTTGTCGCAGTGTTGGACGAATTGGTAGGTGTCAGCTTTCATGGACGGCCAATAGTAGCCTGCTCTGACGATCTTTCTTTGTAAAGCTCGTGCGCCTGAGTGGTCGCCGCAAACACCTTCGTGTATTTCCCTCATGACGTAATTAGCCTCGTCTTGTGCCAGGCATCTGAGGTAAGGGAGGGAGAAGCCTCTTTTGTACAGTGTTCCCTGCAACATGAGAAAGCGTGAAGCGCGTACCTTTAATCGTCTGGCTTCGTGTCGGTTGTCTGGTAATGTTCCTTCTTGTAAGTATGAGATTATTGGCGTCATCCAAGAAATTTCAGTGTGGATGGGGTTCACCTCAGTCGTTTGTAGGCTTGATTGTTGGACAGTCTTGATTTTGTCGTCGACCGTTGATGACGAGGCAGATTTGGCCAGTTGGTCTGCTTCTGTATTTTGTTCTCGTGGTACGCGACAGAGCCTTACTTCACGGAACTGGCTTATTTGATGTCGGACCAGTTGTAGGTATTGCTGCATACGCCCTTCTTTTGCTTCATAGTCTCCGTTTACTTGTCCTACGACGAGCTGCGAATCACTACGTACGTCTAGCTCTGTGGCTCCCAGTATCTTGGCCGTTTTGAGTCCCACCAAAAGAGCTTCATATTCAGCTTCGTTGTTGGTGGTTGGGTACTGCAGTCGTATTGCTTGTTTGATGATGTCACCTTCTGGGGACCTCAAGACTATGCCCACTCCGCCTGAGTCCTTTGTCGACGACCCATCTATGTTCACCGTCCACTTCGATGCCTGTTCGACGTCTTCCGTTGGCTCGTCATCTTTCGAGGTGAACTCTGCTATAAAGTCTGCCAGGGCTTGAGCCTTGATCGATGTTCGTGGTCGGTAGTCGATGTCGAACTCGCTGAGCTCAATCGACCACTGGATAAGTCGTCCAGCTGCATCTGGTTTGCTCATTGCTTTCCGTAATGGGTGGTTGGTGAGTAACACAATCGTGTGAGCTTGGAAGTATGGGCGGAGTTTCCTTGCAGCTGTCACTAGGGCGAATGCTAACTTTTCCATAGGAGGGTATCTTTCTTCGGCTCCTCTCAGTGCTCTACTCGTGTAATAGACGGGCAACTATCGTCTTTCTTCTTCCCGGATTAGTGCGGAGCTGACGGCAGTTGGTGACACGGCCAGATATAGGTAGAGCTCCTCGCCTTGCTTAGACGGGCTAAGCAAGGGTGGTTCCGTCAGGTACTTCTTGAGCTCTTCAAATGCTCGTTGGCATTCGTCGGTCCATTCAAACGCCTTCTTTAACGTTTTGAAGAAGGGTAGGCACTTGTCTGTGGATCGAGACATGAATCGATTCAGTGCGGCTATTCTTCCCGTCAGTCTTTGTACTTCTTTGGTGTTCTTTGGTGGCTGCATTTCTAATATTGCTTTGATCTTGTCTGGGTTTGCTTCTATGCCTCTCTGCGAAACCATAAAGCCAAGAAATTTTCCTGAATAAACACCAAATGCACACTTACTTGGGTTCAGCTTCATCTGGTACTTGCGGAGCGTTTGGAAAGTCTCTCTGAGGTCGTCCAGGTGACCGTCTTCCTCTTTGGACTTTACCAACATGTCGTCGACGTAAACTTCGACGTTCCGGCCAATCTGGTCGTGGAACATTCTGTTCATCAGTCGTTGGTAGGTGGCTCCGGCGTTCTTCAGTCCGAAAGGCATCACCTTGTAGCAGAAGAGTCCTCTGCTGGTGATGAAGGATGTCTTTTCTTGATCGCCCTCGTCCATCACTATTTGGTTGTAACCTGAAAAGGCATCCATAAATGTTAATAGTTTATGACCAGCTGTCGAGTCGACTAGCTGGTCTATTCTTGGGAGAGGGAAGCTATCTTTAGGACATGCTTTATTTAGGTCGGTGAAGTCGACGCACATTCGCCATTTCCCGGTACTTTTCTTTACCATGACTACGTTGGCAAGCCAGTCGGGGTAGAATACTTCCCTGATGAAGTTTGCTGCCAGGAGTTTGTCCACCTCTTCCATGATGGCATTGTTCCGCTCTGGCGCGAAGACTCTTCGTTTCTGTTTTATTGGACGGAGAGAAGGGTCAACATTTAACTTATGTGAAATGATGGAAGGGTTGATACCTGGCATGTCTTCGTGACTCCATGCGAAGACATCCTTGTTATCTTTCAAGAACTGGACGAGTGATTCTTTTATTTTTGGGGGCAGGTCAGCCCCAATTTTGGTTGTCCTTTCTGGTCGTCCATCTTCTAGCTCGATGGTATCTAGTTCCCCAGAAGGCTTCACTAGAATCTTCTGCTCCTCGATGGTCATCGTCTGATTCTGTCCTCCTGACCCGAGGGAGGCAAGGTAACATTCTCTGGCTGCTACTTGATCTCCTCTGACTTCTCCTATTCCATGCTCAGTGGGGAATTTGAGGAGAAGGTGGTATGTGGAGGTCACGGCTCGGAGTCGGTTGAGGGTTGGTCGTCCGATTATTGCGTTGTATGCTGAGGGACAGTTGACGACGAGGAAGTCGACCGTCTTAGAGACCGTCTTTGGGTGAGTACCGACCGTTATCGGTAAGGTCACAATACCGACTGGGCAAATCTTGTCGCCTGTGAATCCCACGAGTGGTGCATCCATGGGGCGCAATTTGTCCTTGTCAAGCCGCATTTGTTGGTAAGCGGGGAGGTAGAGTATATCAGCCGAACTCCCGTTGTCTACCATTACTCGCCTTGTGGTGAAACCTGCAATGTTAATTGTTATCACTAGGGCATCGTCATGGGGCTGATGGGTGCCTCTGGCGTCCTCTTCGCTGAAAGAGATGATCTGGTCGTCGAGGCGGATGTTCTTTGGTGGGCGCTGGACGACCATGATGTTGTGTACTTGCCTCGCATATGCTTTCCTTGAGGCTCTTGAGGTTCCTCCTGATGCTGGTCCTCCAACGATGGTTCTGATTTCTCCTACGGGTCCTGGCCTGTTGGGTTCGGCCTGTTCCCTCTGTGCTGGAGGCTTTGCTGGACGGGTATTCGTTGGACGACTGACATACTTCTGCAGTTTGCCCTGCCGGATGAGTGTCTCTATTTGTTCCTTCAAGGCTACGCATTCTTCTGTGAGATGTCCATGATCTCTGTGGAACCTGCAATACAAGTTTTTAGGTCGGCTGTTAGGATCTGAACGTATCTTACCTGGCCACCGAAGTGACGGATCGTCTTGTATCTGCAAGAGTAGTTTGTCGATAGGTGTGTTCAGAGGTGTGAAACTGCTGAATTTCACGGGGGGTGCGGTCGTCCGTTTACGTTCCGGGGTTTCGGTGAATTTCGGGACCTTTTGCTTGGCGGGTTCAGGTTTACGATCTTCAGCTTCCTTGCGCCTTTTCGGTGGTGGGTCTTCCATAGCTTCTAGGGCGTCCTCTGCGTTCATGTGTTTCGTGGCTTCGTACATAAGCTCTGACATCGTTTCTAGGGGGTCTTTGCAGAGTTTGTAAAGGAAATCCCCTTTTCGTAAACCTGCCATGAAGGCCGTTACAGTGACGTCTTCTTTTAGACGATCGATCTTCATCGCTTCTTCGTTGAAGCGGTGTACGAATGTCCTTAGCGATTCCCCCTCCATTTGTTTGACGCTGAGCAAGTGAGTGGGCGGTCGTCCCCTTCGTTGGCTGCCAATGAAGTGATCGATGAATGCACGGCTGAGCTGGACGAATGAACCGATCGACTCTGACTCGAGCTTGTTGAACCAAACCCTTGCAGATCCCCTCAGTCCCAGGGGGAATGCTCGGCACATTACTTCTTCAGGGACGGCTTGCAGCTGCATGACTGTTTTGAAGGCCTCTAGGTAGTCAAATGGGTCTTTGGTTCCATCGAAGTTCTCTAGCAATGGTACCTTAAATCTGGACGGGAGCGGGAAGTCAGCAATGCTTGGGATAAACGGAGAATCGGCCCGGATGTACGAGGTTGTCAAGGTTGCGAGCAGCTTTTGCTCTTAGGCTGTTCTTCATGTCTCCCATTTGTTTCCTCATTTCTCGCAATTCTTTCTCCAAACGCGTCGTTTTGTCATCCGGGTCTCTTGTGGATCGGTCTGGATGATCAGGTTGTCTGGAGGAGTTTCCCCGTCTATCTTCTCAGGCGTTGGACGACCATCTGGTCGTTCTGGCTGTTTGGACGACCTCGTTGTTTTAGCTGTCTTATGTTGGCTAGGTGGAGCGGAACTTCCTGCGCTTTCCGCTCTGTGCCTGCTGCGGGGCGGAGTTCTCTCAACTTCGCCTCCCCTACGACGGGTGACTTGATGGCTGTCAGCTTCCTGGTCATTCGACCTGTTTCCACCCCGCGGAGGAGGTTGGTTGTTGTCATGGGGGGTTGGGGGCCCCTTCCTGATGGCCTGCCATAACTCTTGATTCTGACGAGATGTTTCTCGAGCGAGGTCCTGAATGCTGGTGGCGATGACCTGCATTTGCCTCTCAATTGGAGTCATGGTGGGGTCAGCACTGGTTCCGTCGTTGGGAGCTCCTTCCATGATCGCTATCGACCTGTGTGCGGCCCTTTTTGCTCTAAGAACGACAGTGGCTTATTAAGTCGTTCCCACAGACGGCGCCAACTGATAATGCCTAAAAATCAGTGGGCTCACGCACGAGTCAATCCGAATGGACGATACTCTCTCCGACGAGTGAATACGAGTCAATCCGAATGGACGATACTCTCTCCGACGAGTGAATACCTGCAAAACAGAAAAACAATTAAAAGAGGGGGGCACCGGCGGTGGTCCGGTGGGGGGAGCCTCCGATGCTTAAGTTAGCAAAGAATGTGACAGAGAAACACGGATTCAGAGAGTCTAGAAGTGAGAAAAAGAGTGAATACCTTTGTCTGAGAATTCCCTGGGTTTATATAGGGAGGCCCTGGTCTTCTAGCCGTTTGTGGTCATTAAATGGCTTTAATATCCAGATTTGTAACCGTCTGGTCCTGATTTGTAACTGTGTTGATTGCCTTGATTCTTGTCCTTAAATTATGCTTTTGACTTTCATTGCTGGGGTTTAAAGATGGCACATTTGCAACGTGGGGTCAATGCTGTCTACAGCTGTGGTATTTAATTGCCTCGTCATTGTGCGGTGGATCGTCGTTGGTTTAATTCCGTCAGTATCGTTAAGGTTTAATTCCGTCAGTATCAACATACTACATAAGAAACACAGAAATCAGTAAAAAAAAAACTTATGAGAATTGGGCAAACAAATTAAGATGACCCAACTACTCTGATTAACACCGCGGGCTTTATTTTAAAAAATTAAAAAATTAAAAAAAGGGAACAAAGAAGAGATGGGCTCACGGTCCTGAAACAATTTGTCTTCACTAGCATTTGTCGTGAAAACATAATTTTTTTTTCATAGTTTTTTTCTTTTTTTTTTTTTTTCTTCATTTATCTGAAAATTTTGGGGCAATAATTATTTAAAAATTGGGCCTAATTAAAAGAATTAAAAAGATTAGAGTTACTATTTGGGCCTAAATGAAACAAGTTATATTACTTTAAAATAGAAACCTAGATGGTAAAGCCTGATTATACTTCGAGGCCATATCCAAACTCATCTAAAACAATTACAAAGCAGTTCTATTTTAAGAAACTGCTAAGTAACAGTTTATTAACAATTTGGAAACATATATGACAAGTGTTATCATCTCCAAGAAGAGTGTTATTTTGTATTAGACAAGGTTTATTGAGGATTTGAAATTCAAAATGAGGAAAATAGATGTTCAATTAAAGAAACTGCTACTCAAGGAATGTATAAATAGAAGAAAAGAAGATAGTTATCGGCCACTGCGTATTTTCCAGAGTTCAGGAGTCCATTTGTGATTCAAAGTGTGTTCAAGTGTGTTTAAGTGTGTTCGAGTGTTCAAAAGTGTGTAATTCAGTGTGTTTAAGTGCTTTAAGTGTGCTTTTAGTTCGAGTGAGAGTTAGATATTGCAGTCCGAGTTCTTGAAGTGTGTGAGAGTAACAGGAAACTTCTCTTTTTGTAAGGTTCTGTTGTTCTTGTTCATATTCGAAGTGAATGTACTCGATTACTATTTAATATATATATTCTACAGTTTATTATTATTCACAGCATTGTTAAATTTTAAGTTGTTCACATTTGTAGAAGAATAAACTATAAACTGTTATCTCGATATCAAATCTGTGATCAAGTTTGTCTTAGAGATTGTTTAATATCAACTTCTATATTAAAATCATAAGTAAAACAGTTAGTGTTTACCATTTCTGGATTGAACCAAGTCTTTTATCATTAAGGCATAATTCAAACCAAACACACCATTTTGATTTACAGAAGTTGGATAATTAATTAAGTGATTAGTTTGGATAAAACTGATTAATGAACTTAATTAATTATAAATTTTAGTTTTGTTCAAACAAATTTTTTTTTTTTATTTTATTTTTATTGTTCGAATTTAGGAGGCCACCATGGTACTGAAACACATTTCTGCAGGAAACAGAGCTCTTCTTAGACTTCTCATCATGGAATTTCCCTTCACCCGTTCATAGGTATGGTGGGCCTTGGACTACTGCCCACGCCACTACCATCAACATATGTATTTTATGGTATAGTAGGTTTGTGTATATTTGTGTAAATTTGGTCAACTCCAATTTGTGAAATAGGAATGGATTCCTAATTAATCTAATCAATTCCCATTATGAAATTTCATTAGAGCTCCAACCGTGGCTTTGTTTGTTGTTGGTTAGTATGTTCTTTAAGGTGCACACCACTTGTATGATAAATTGACAAGAAGAGTTTTTCCCTTCAACGTGCAACAATGGTTCAGACTTTAGACATAGATTGCTAAAAGGTGAGATTTAGGTATATCATTAATATAAAGTATCCAAACGTTGAATAATATCTATATAAATAGTTATATTGCTATTTATCTAAACAACACAGCTTTGCGTAATTTAATTTAGTATGTGCCTTTCAGTTTGCAGCTTTGTGTAATTTCCTTCAACATGCATATTTTTTTTATGTTGGTTAGTATGGTTTTTAAATGTGCACACTACCTGTATGATAAATTGACAAGATGAATTTTCCCTCCCTTCAACATGCAACCGTGAATAATTTGAAATTTTTCTTTGATTGTTGAGAAAATAAGAGAATTAATTTTTTAATTTTTTTCTTAAGTTAAAAAATAAGAGAATAATGGGAATAATTTTGGTGTTTTCTTTTTGTTTTTGAATGAAATTGAATGTTTTATGTAAGCTTAGTAAATAGCTTTTTGAGGCTTAGTTAGATCATGCACTTCTGTTTCTGACTTCGAAATCATAATTTTTGTTGCTTTTTATATTGTAGGTAAAATACATCATTAGATTGTGGATCCTTGCAGTACCATGTACTATTTGTGGATCGAGGAAAATGAATCTATATTTTTTAATACATAAAAGAATGAATGACCAAAAATAATTAATTGAGTATTGTCCTATTAGCTTTTGTATTCTGTTATAGAGGATGCTTTCATTTATTACATTATTTTTTGCTCTTCTACCATTTTTGCAATCATTGATATGTATTTGTTTAATTTTCTTTTAAGGTTTTCATTTCAAACATAATTTCAATTTCATAGTATGCTTTGAACCATATTATGGGTAGGAGGTGAAGCCTTTTCGTTTTCAGATTCTTTCTTTGAGTGAAATATATAACTTTTGTTAAACAATCCCGTGTATCATTTGGGTTAGCGACTAGTGTTAAAGAATTATAAAAGTTGTAAGTTGTCAATGAAACTTCCATATACTTTTCATCTCTAAAAATGAAAGAAATATTATATTTCTCTCAACATAAATTACTCAAAAGCTACTAGTAATTAATTAAAGAAATTAAATTATATTCTATAAGTATTATTAAAAAAATATAATAAAATTAAATCTTGTATTCTATTATTAGCTCTTTTTTTCTTTTTCTTTTTATTTTATTTTTTTGGTTTTTTCGTGAGTAAAATTATATGATCATGCCTTTTTATGCTATCACAAATATAAAGTAATATCATATAAGATACAATCAATATAAATAATATAACAAACTAATATGTTTTCCTTGTATGGTATATTTTGCACTGTGGGAGACAGTGAGCCTAGAAAAGCAAATAAAAGTAATGTGCCCAGTTTTTAACTGAGTTACAAAAAAACCCAGAACACATAGAAAGAAGAAGAAGAAGAAGAAGAAGAAGAGGAAGAGGCGCACTGATAATGACGACCTTAACGTTCTCTTGGCATGTTTTACTGGCAAGATCTATTGCCTTTGAAGGATGTTTTATTTTTATTTTTTTCTTCTATATAATTTTTTTTTTTTTTTTTCTCCCTGTGGTTGCCCCATAAAGGGGGTTGCCCTAACCCAAAGTCTTGCTGGGTTTTCCTCAGGGCCGGCCCTGCCAGCATATGTGATGTTAGTACTATCCAATGTAATGTTGGTACTATAATTTTTTTTATATTTTTTTAATTTAAATAAATAAATAAAATTTAGGGTATCAAGCAATGTGATAGTAGGTACCATCACGTGTGACATTGGTATCATCAATGTGAGATTTTATCTATTAAAAATATACCAAAAAAAATGTGAGTATTATAGAATTACTCGTATATGGTATACAAATAGCATCTGATACAAACCAATACAATATTTTCAAAAACCAATAGGAAACGTTCGAAATCTGAGATGATCAATTTTTTTTTTCTCTCACTAGTAAGTGGGTCCCGCTTGCTGATTGACTTTGCGGTTCCCTGAGATTTTCACATTTTGGTGCGGCTCAATCCTCTAATTTCTGCTTCAGATCCCTCTAATTTTGGTTCCAGTTAGCTCAACTGGTAAAGTCTCTTGTCATCGAGTAAGGGATCTGGGTTCAAATCTCACCTACACCAAAAACCAATTAGTGTCTTGGCCTGATGGTAAGAGTAACTATCATGAGCGGACGACATAGGTTTAAATGCTTTCGTAACTAAAAAAAAAAAAGATCCTTCTAGCACTCGTTTCCTTCCACTGTTATTCTTTGGGCTTGCGAATTATGATTACATAGCAAAAGAAATTATGAGATTTTCTCCATCAAAATCAATCAAAGTCAATCAAAGTAGCCCAATTTCCTTGTGGGCATAGCCATTGACTCAGTCATGGGATTCTTGAGAGTTTTTTCTTTCCACCAATTTTATAAACATGGGTAATTGTTTTCTTTAAAATTTGACGGTGGGCATCTTGAGGGTTTTTTCTTTCCTAAAATTTTATATACCTATGTAATCTTTTTCTTTAAAATTTGAGGGAGGGCACATGCCCACCCTGGTTAGTAGCTAGCTACGCCAATGGATCTAGGGTTCCTTTTGTTGGGATTTAAGCCCTAAAATCCAATTGTATAACAACTTTAACAGTAAAATAGTTTTATTTTAAGAGAATAAATATATATATAAACATTTGACATTATGTAAAGTCCATGAGATGCATTGAATGTGATTAAGGTATGTAAATATGATTTGCATACAGAAGATATAAATCACAAATCCTTGTAAACTCATATTTACATACAGAAAATATAAATCACAAATTCTTGTAAACTCATAAATCTATGTTCGTAATCTTTGATGAAATTGGGTGTTTCATCTATTTAGGCTATACCATATTAGTTATGATGATTTAACTAGATCATGGAAATGGTGACTTCTAATTAATATGTTGATGTATTTGGAATATATTGAATTGGACCACCCTAAGTAATTATTCTGCAAACTACTGTCAATTAAATTAATTAACTCACAAGCTGTTTAAGACATTAACTCTAAATCCTAAAAGAATAGTGAACTCAAATGTAAATTGTAGATTGTTTTGATGTATTAAAGGGTGCGATCTTATATGATCAAATAGATCCTGATACATTGGGCGATCACATGTAGCATTGTGGGAACATTATTATTTAAGAAGGAATCCATAATTTCTTTTAGAGACATAAACATCCCCTTGAGATAAATTTAATGAGAATTGATTATTCATAAAAATGGTCATCTATTTTAGTAAGAAGTTGCTAAAATTATATTTTAAGAGATTTGATTCCATATGAATATAAGAATAATCAAAAGATTAAATTAGAGACTTAAGGAATAAGATGCAGTGACATTAAAGTGGCAGTTTTATTTAGTCTTATATCACTACGGATGATTTAATGGAGGGTTTTAAATGTAATTAAAATAAGTTAAGGATGCCTTGTATAATTAAATAAAATCCTAGAGTGCAATTATATTCTTTTAGTGGAATAAAATATAATTAATGGTAACTTATGGGCTAGTTATGAGATAACAAGAAGTCATAGGTCCATTAGAACTAGGGCTTTATTTTCCTTTTGATCCCACTCCAAGCTTTATAAGAAAAACTCCTAGGGGGCTAGTCATAACGTAATACGTTAGACGTACGTGAGATACAGAGAGATTGAAAATTTAGCCAATATAATAGAAAGAGAGAAATTTTAATAAGTTCATTAGCCACATCAACATTTTTTATCTATCACTTAACGACAATGACCATTTTGACACAAGGTTAAAAGGTTGAAAGATTGGACCAATTTGACACAGTTGAAAGGTTAAGGACCAATTTGACACAAATGAAAGGTTGAGGACCAAAATAGTATTTAAACTTTTTTTTTTATTAATAATATAAAGGCTTAAAGGGTAATAGTGTGTTTGGATGAAGAATTTGTTAAATACACAGAATTTTGCAAATGATGGGATTTACATCCCCATCATTTAAAATCTCATCATTTATAAATTTCTTTGTTTGGCTGTAATTTGAATAGAAATTTAAAATGACAGGAATTGTAAATTTTAAAGTTTGGATATAAAACAGAATTTGTAAAATCCTTCTCTATACAACATGTTGGCTGAATCAATTACAAAAAATTCTATTAAATAAGTAGTTTCCACGGAATATTCCAATTTCAAGTATATTATTTTGTCTTTCATTAATACTAATTCATTTTATTGAAGCT
>OU015765.1:13786620-13859334 GCA_907173295.1 Fagus sylvatica
TACTAAATTTACAGATTGAGTAAATTAAGTATAGAATATACAGCACAATCCAAATGACAGAATGATCTTCTATTGAGCCTCTAACCATGTAATGGTTATCTCATTGGTTGAAGATAATTATTGTTTGCTAGATGAGGAAGTTGCATCAAGTGAATCTTTCCATATAAGGAAGCAGGGTTCTTTAGGCTCAGGCAATAAACCCTCACTACCTAACATCATAACCACAGAAGACATGTTGGGCCTATCCTCAGGATGTTGTTGCACTTGCACACATAAGAGACTAACATGGATGTAGTAGAAGATCTAAGGTAGAGTGCAAGAGTCCTCTAAGTACATATCAATAAGTTCCAACCACCTTATTTGTGTTTCCTTCAATCTGATTTCTATCAAAGATTCTAGCAAAGCCAAAATCTGAAATTTTTGGGTTCATCACTATCAAGTAACACATTACTTGCTTTTAAATCTCTATGTATAATCCTCCACCTAGAATCTTCATGAAGATAAAGAAGCCCCGAACAATGCCACATATAATATGGGATCGCTTACACTAATCTAGAATTTTATCTCTTGCTTGATCTGGCAAATTTTTAATTTATGTTCAACCATAGTGTCCACCTTAAACTAAAAAAACAAAATAAGGGGAAAAAACTTTACATACTTTGGGAAAACCATAACAAAGTTGCATATCTAGCTAAAATTATTATGTTTTGAGGGAGTTGAACCAAAGATGAAGAAGAGGCTTAATTTTATCGGTGATATATTTATAGATTAGCATTTTCTCCTCTCCTTGAACACAACAACCAAGAAGCCTAACAAGATTTTGGTGCTGGAGTTTGGCATTCAATAATACTTCATTTATGAACTCATTCAATCCTTGTCTTGAACTTCGTGAAAGACTCTTTACAACTATTTCTTGTTCATTATTAGTGTATCTTGGAAATTCACATTAGTAGGAAGATTACCATATATGGACTACGATGAATGATATTTTATTTTTTTTATATTTCTTTTCTTCGTATGGGCCTTAAACTAGTATGTTGTAGGTAACCTTGTATACAAGTCCAAAACCACTATTCACTACAATAATTTCAATAAAAAACAATCAACAAAAAGCCAAATAAGTTGCATCCAAATGGACACTAAGAAAACCATTACCTGGTCGCCACATAATAAGTACATGTTTAATGTGCATCAGGTTGGTTTTTTATTAAATTGGCAGGCTTCATGCTTCCCCTTATACCACATGTCTGTTACCATATATGGAGTATGATGAACGATGTTTTTTATTTTTTAGTTTTATTTCTTTTCTTCGTATGGGCCTTAAACTAGTATGTTGCAGGTATCCCTGTATACAAGTCCAAAACCTAAATTCACTACAATAATTTCAATAAAAAAATCAACAAAAAGCCAAATAAGTTGAATCCAAATGGACACTAAGACAACCAATACATGGTCACCACATAATAATTACATGTTTAATGTGCATCAGGTTGGCTTTTGATTAAATAGACATGCATCATGCTTCCCCTTATACAACATGTCTGTTAATTTAGCGTAATTCTACAATACCTACATTTTTTTTCTTTTTGTGGATATGATACATCTGATAAATAAAACGTCATATTTGATATTACCAATGTCACAAATGATGATAATTATCTCACATATGATGATACCTACCATCATAATGGATAGTACCGACATCTTATCGTATAGTAAACATCACATACGATAGTAACTACACCACATTTGATAATAACATTGAGTGAGTATCATATCCACAAAAAGAGTATAGGTATTGTAGAATAACTCGTTATTTAATCAATTAATTTATACAAACAATATGGAGTTTCAACATGTTTAAAAAAATAATTTACAGGTTTTTTTATTAAATAAAAAAAATTACACCTTTATTTAAGTTATATTAAACCAAATTCTAGGATATTCTTTTTGCTAAGTGAAGTTACTGGGAGTCAAACCCCAAACATTGAGCCACCACAAGGATAGAGAATGAAAGGTCATTGTTACTGATACCACATTTTAATAATTGGTTTGGAATATTTAAAAGGAAATTGATTACATGTCGATTTAAAAAAGCATTTTAATGGATTTAAATATTTTAGAGGTGTGGGTGCTTCGAATCAACCGAATGTGACAACATATGAGATACCTGCTTCTCCTCCAAATGAAATATCTACTTGATACAACCACAACATATAGGGTGCAACTATTATTTTATAGTACATGATGTTTAACGTAAAAGGTATGGTATCATTGCTATAACCACTAACAGTCAATAAAAAAACCATTAACAGTCAATAATCCCAAGGGGTAGCCTAGTGGTAAGACGAGTCATAATATGTACTTAAAGAAGTGTAAGTTGTGAGTTCAAAACCTCATGACAGTGGATCCTTGTGGCGCCAACCCCCATAACCATCGGTTGAGCTTGGTAATTACTCAGTATGGATGGGATGGAAGGACTGCACCTATCTAGGGGATTAGTTGAGGCGAAGCTTTGAAAACCCTTGTTATCAAAAAATAAAAATAAAACCCACTAACTGTTGAGATTTGTTAGTTTTTGGTGAATACCGAGCAATAAGTCAAATCTCTTTAGTTTTTTGAATCTCAAATTATGGGGTTTTAATTAATTTTAGTTCCACATGACAAGAAAGATATTCTCGTTAAAGAAAAAAAAAAGTACACACTAAGATAATTACATCAGTCTGACAGTTACAAATTGAATAATAATACAATTATATCGTCATCACTTAGTAAAAACAAGTTTAGGGCATTGATTAACCAAAACTTTCAATTTTGTCCTTTACTCCTTTAATAACATTTCTGGTGATAAAGTAGATGTAAATTTATAGCATGCATTAAAAAAGGGAGTTGATTCTAAAATGACATAGTTATGCGTAAAGACTTATCACTAGATGAATATACAACAAGAGTACAGTATGAGCAACCATGTTCTAAAGCAAATCATTTTAACTTTCCTCTTTTAATCCCTCCTGACTTCTATCCTGAAATTTAATAGCTTGATACTTTTTGTGTTTAGCCAAACATATCGAATTCATTATTACATAAATTTCATAAACTTTACCCTTTTGCTCTCAAGTGATTGTTATTTTACCTTGCCTCAAACGATGTGAAGGTTATTTTATTTTCTGAACAAAGTGTGCTTAATGAAGAATTTGCTTCAGAAGGTGAATCTGTATAGAAGCCCGGCTGCCTTGGCTTAGGCAATAAACTCTCACTGCTTAACATCAGAACCACAGACAACATGTTTGGTCTATCTTCTTGTCTTTGTTGCACACATAATAGACCCACATGAATGCATCGTAACACTTCAAATATAGTGAAGTCACCTACCGAATCATCAATTAGCTCAATCGGCCTATCGTCAATCCATAGTCTCCATGCCTGAAATAAATCAAAACCATACTTTTGTGGGTCAAACTACAATCCAACTTGCCCATCACTATTAAAAGAGCATTACTATTAATCAAAAGTTTTGTTTTACAACACAAATTAGTACAATGCTATTTTTCATGCTTACATGTCCAAGAAGATTAAGGTGGTGCTCTGGGTGACGAAATCCCCTGTTTTTCTTCCCACTTATTATCTCTAATATTAAAACTCCAAAGCTAAAGACATCAGATTTTATTGAGTATTGCCCATGCACTGCATACTCCGGAGACATATAACCACTAAGAAATGTCATTGTAAGGAAGTAGTAAAAAAAAATCTCAATTGTAACCTATAAAAGGAGTTTAGGCTTACTTACTATGTACCAACAATCCTATTGGTATTGGCATCACATTGATCTCCCCCAAATGATTTAGCCAGGCCAAAGTCTGAAATTTTTGGATTCATATTATTATCTAGTAGGATATTGCTAGCTTTGAGATCTCTATGAATAATTCTCAGTCTAGAGTCTTGATGAAGATAGAGAAGGCCTCTAGCAATCCCTCCAATTATGTCGATGCGCTTACGCCAATCCAGCAAATTACTCTTTGTTTGATCTGTCCAATTTCATATTTATTTTAGTACAATTCTAGTCAAATATTCAACAAACAATTTCATTAATGAAAGATGATAAAACTGAACATGAATATCTTGGATTTAGTCAGGGTCAAAGTTCAAACCAAAAATAAAGGAATCCAAGCTTTTGTTGGGCATGTATTCATAGATCAACATTTTTTCATTTTCTTGAATGCAAGAACCGAGAAGTTTCACAAGATTGCGGTGTTGAAGTTTGGCAATTAAATTGACTTCATTTTTGAACTCATTGAGTCCTTGTCCAGAACTCTTTGATAACCTCTTTACTGCTATATCTTTCCCCTCCAGCAATGTACCCTGAAGAAAAAAAAAGTTACTACATTTTGGAAATAGAAAATAGTTAGGTTTATCTTCTACTACACCCTGAAGTTCACATTTGCAAATCAATCACATCAATTTCTTTGCTATTTAGTTCCAACATATTGCCAATTTACCTTGTATACAGGTCCAAAACCACCTTCTCCAAGCTTGTTGTTCAATGAAAAGTCATCAGTGGCTCTAGCAATTGTGGATAGGTCGAACAACGGAAGCTCCATGTCTTCTTCTGGACCCTTGCTGTTGCTGCTATGAACAATTGTTCTATTCTCTCATTATCCCTGATATAAGGAAAAAAAAAATTCACAATGAGGTTCACTCAAGTATTAGACATGTGAAGAGAAGCAGATATATATATTTATTTATTTAGAGTAATTAGTAGATATTACACTATAAATATAAGAAAGTTTACCTCTTAAGTTTTCTTTGCTGCAAACGTAATAGCTACCTAAGAGCATCCCAAAAACTACCACAATGGAACATGCAATTATTGCTGCTATGTTCTTCTTATGGCGATTTCCCGTCCCTTGATATTGGATTTAGAAATGGCAAAGCAAATTCAGTCAAAGTTCAAAACAGAACTAGAAAAAAAAGATTAATTTCTAGAAAAAGAAAACAAATTGAAAGACAATGGAAATAATAATTTAAACTTCCATGACAGATAAATATACTCATTGACGATCTTCTTCCACAAAAATAAAACATACATACCTAATTCTGAAGGGTGCATTCGAATATATAGATCCTGTCCACCATTTGCAAACTGTTTAATATCTAATAGATCACCAAACCAGATAGCACAGCCCATAACTTCTTTGATATCTAAGTTTGTATAAGCCGTACAAGAACAATTGCTCAAGCATTTTTCCCTGCATTCCTTGAGATTCATACTTTTGTTCACCCATGTGTATGTAGTCTCTGGGAGTTTCAAATTAGGAAATTTGACAAACCCATGTGTGATTATTTCCTGGCAATTCAATGGTTTATTGCGTACACATCCTTGAGACCAATCCGTTGAATCCCATTTTTGTTGTGATTTGGGTTTGAATCCCTTTAAACATTGGCAAACCGGAGACTCAGTAACGATACACATTCCATAGGCTCCACAAACGCGATAACTGTCACAACGGTCTATTGGCAGAGTTGAATAAAACTTCCAACTTTGTTCTGTTTCCTTTCGTGTGAAAATTTGAAGCGTAGAGGTGGTTTGGTTTGGAACTGCTCTTACGAGAAGTGACTTATCTTTGAGGGTATACATGAAGTAAACCTCATCTTGATTGTAAACAAATGTGAAGGCAAACACAGGATTTGGCTTTAGTGAAGCTACGCCACTGAACCCAAAGCCATTCCAAGGGCCATAGCGAAAGTATTTTACTCTGCCTTGGAACATATAGACTTCTGGGTAGTTATGAAGTGTCACCTCAAAGGTAAAGTCACCACTAGATGGGTCATCCCAGTTCTTCCATGCTATGAAGCGCCTATTGAGACCTCTCTTTAAGTCCCACCCATGTTTCATCCCTGGTAAAATTGTATCAGCTGGATAGTCAAAGCTTTGCCACAAATAGTCTTCTGAATTACCATTTTTCTCATCTATTAGGACAAGATTTCCTGTATCCAAGAGCTGTAACAATGGAGTTTGAGCTTGTTTCAATGAACTTGTTGACCAAACAACACTCTTATTCTGAGAGAGAAGGACAAGACTTGCAGTGCTGTTTATCATCAAAATGCCAGATGAGTCATTGATTGGGCTGTCTCTATTTGCAACCCAAACAACGGTTTTATCTTGGATGTTGTACCAAATTCCTAAGTAACGATTCTTGGAACTTCCAGGACTGAAGAAACCCAGTTCAAAGTTTCCATCTTTGGACATTAAGGTTTTGCCATCAGCTAAAGATTGGGTCGATTTAATGCTGTCTACACCATAGGTGGCCTCAAAGAAGAAAATTAGTAAATTTGGAATAACAAACATAAAGGAAAGAACCCCCATTGATTTCTAGTTCTAGACCTATTTGGTTCCAATTTACAAGTTGAAGACAAACCCCTATAAATTATAGAGCAGTAGAAACAATAAAGTCATAAACCCGGAACAACACAGCTATTGCCTTGGACCCATGTCTTCCACATGACAACAGCCAACTCTTTCAAATGAAAATTCAAATGATGTTGAAGTTTAGAGAGAGAGAGAGAGATATTTTGGAGATTTTGATTAATGGTCCAATAGATGTGAAGCTTCAAAGATGATCTTGCATAGTACTGCTTAACGCCTAAGCCATCTCCACCACCGCCGCCATCGCCGTCGCCATCACCATCACCATCTTCCATCTTTCTAACATTCACTATAGGCGAATAAAATATCTCTATGGCTTTCCTGTTGTAGTTTGCATTTAATTAAATGAAGCCTTTGTTCCTTTCAAACGAAAATTCAAATGATGTTGAAGTTTAGAGAGAGAGAGAGATATTTTGGAGATTTTGATTAATGGTCCCATAGACGTGAAGCTTCAAAGATGATGCTGCATAGGACTGCTTAACGCCTAAGCCATCTCCACCACCGCCGCCATCGCCATCGTCATCGCCATCACCATCACCATCTTCCATCTTTCTAACATTCACTACAGGCGAATAAAATATCTCTATGGCTTTCTTGTTGTAGTTTGCATTTAATTAAACGAAACCTTTGTTCCTTTCAAACGAAAATTCAAATGATGTTGAAGTTTAGAGAGAGAGAGAGAGAGAGAGAGAGAGATTCTTAATGGTCCAATCTCCAATAGACGTGAAGCTTCAAAGATGATGCTTCATAGGACTGCTTAACGCCTAAGCCATCTCCACCATCGCTGCCATCGCCATCGCCATCGCCATCACCATCACCATCACCATGACCATCTTCTATCTTTCTAACATTCACTACAGGCGAATAAAATATCTTTATGGCTTTCCTGTTGTAGTTTTCATTTAATTAAACAAAGCCTTTGTTCCTTTCAAACGAAAATTCAAATGATGTTGAAGTTTAGAGAGAGAGAGAGATATTTTGGAGATTTTGATTAATGGTCCAATAGATGTGAAGCTTCAAAAATGATGTTGCATAGGACTACTTAACGCCTAAGCCATCTCCACCACCGCCGCCATCACCATCACCATCACCATCTTCCATCTTTCTAACATTCACTACAGGCGAATAAAATATCTCTATGGCTTTCCTGTTGTAGTTTGCGTTTAATTAAACGAAGCCTTTGTTCCTTTCAAACGAAAATTCAAATGATGTTGAAGTTTAGAGAGAGAGATATTCTGGAGATTTTGATTAATGGTCCAATACACGTGAAGCTTCAAAGATGATGCTGCATAGGACTGCTTAATGCCTAAGCCATCTCCACCACCGCCGCCATCGCCATCGCCATCGCCATCACCGTCACCATCTTCCATCTTTCTAACATTCACTACGGGTGAATAAAATATCTCTATGGCTTTCCTGTTGTAGTTTGCATTTAATTAAACAAAGCTTTTGTTCCTTTCAAAAGAAAATTCAAATGATGTTGAAGTTTAGAGAGAGAGAGAGAGAGAGAGAGATATTCTTAATGGTCCAATTATCCAATAGACGTAAAGCTTCAAAGATGATGCTGCATAGGATTGCTTAACGCCTAAGCCATCTCCACCACCGCCACCATCGCCATTGCCATCACCATCACCATCTTCCATCTTTCTAACATTCACTATAGGCGAATAAAATATCTCTATGGCTTTTCTGTTGTAGTTTTCATTTAATTAAATGAAGCATTTGTTCCTTTCAAACGAAAATTCAAATGATGTTGAAGTTTAGAGAGAGAGAGAGATATTCTGGAGATTTTAATTAATGGTCTAATAAACATGAAGCTTCAAAGATGATGCTGCATAGGACTGCTTAATTAGACCTTACCAACAAGGGACTTAATTACATGTCAAGTACAAGATAAGAAACATTGAGAGTTTCAATCTTTGGTTTAGAGATTTTTGTGTTTTGGAAAATAGTAAACCGATTTAAGGATTTATGGGTTCAAGCAGGCTTTACTGAGGTGGGTCAGTTTTGTGGGTTATGAATTTATCTGAGTTAGCTCATGCTATTTTGATTATGTGTAATTTTTAAATAAAAAATATTGTGCCACATCATTAATAAAATGTGACATTATCATTCCGTTAACCAAGTAGGCAATTAAACTAATGGACTTGGATTGAAGGATCAATAACGCTCATTTTTGAAATTTTAGAGACTAATAGCGCTTATTTCAAACTTCAAGGACCAAAAGCGCCCAACGTGTAAACTTTAGGGACCAACAGTGTATTTTAGCCAAAAAAAAAAGGGAAGAGACAACAAATTAAATTCTCCTCTACTATTAAAATATACTAGTCGTGGACCCGCGCGATGTGCAGATTTTTTTTCATATAATAAAAGCAATAGTCTGCCTTAATAATTCTTACTCATTTTTAGATATCTACCAAATGTTATTTGTATCTTTAATATATTTGTTGAATCTAAAAAATATAAACTAAAACTTTTTTTTAGTATAAAACCAAGGGACAAAAGCTTCATACTCCTATCTATTGGCGTTTACATGAACCAATTCAATCCAAAAAAGAAAAAGAAAAACACAATCAATCATAAGAAGAAAAAAGTACATATTAAATCAACAATCCATTAGGAGTTAGAAAAAAAAGAAAAAAGTACTAAGAAAAAAAAAGACAAAAGTATGGACTCCTTATATAACTAAAACATTTTTTTTTTTAGTATTAATATAAAATAGTTCTCAATGTGTTTTGCATTTGGCTCTCTCTCAATTGCTTGTTCCAATCTGCCTTTTTCATAATATATATTATGTGGCTCATATACATATGGAAAATTCTAGAGGAGAAAAGTCATGTCTTATCCTCTCTAGTAAACCATCCAGCTTCACAAGGAGAATATATATTATGTGGCTCATATACACATGGAAAAGTCTAGAGGAGAAAAGTCATGTCTTATCCTCTCTAGCAAACCATCCAGCTTCACATGGAGAATATATATTATGTGGCTCATATACACATGGAAAAGTCTAGAGGAGAAAAGTCATGTCTTATCCTCTCTAGCAAACCATCCAGCTTCACAAGGAGAATATTATGTGGCTCATATACACATGGAAAAGTCTAGAGGGCAAAAGTCTTGTCTTATCCTCTCTTGCAAACCATTTAGCTTCACAAGGTTAATATCAAGTGGTTCATATACACATGGAAAAGTCTAGAGGGCAAAAGTCTTGTCTTATCCTCTCTAGCAATCCATATAGCTTCGCAAGGATAAATATTATGTGGTTCATATACACATGGAAAAGTCTAGAGGACAAAAGTCTTATATGGGAAACTTCTTGATCAATTTCCTAGTCATTCAATCCTTGTCTGTTTTATGATTTGTTACGTTCCACCATTTTATGTTAACCTCATTATGTTGATTGTCTCTATTTATGCAGCTTTGACATTACACTTCTTTGTTGCAATATTGTAGTAAACCCACAAATTACTCTTATTTTTCCTTTACTTACATTAGTGCAGTTAACAATTCCCTTAGTCATGATTTAACAATATAATATCACTGGCATGAGTTCTGAAAAGGTCGGATTTTCTTTACTTATTTTTCAGAAATAACCAGCAACATTTACAAATTATCCTTGGTTAAATGTACTATTAACTGCTCAACAGTATTACCATATGTTGCAATGGAACAAACTGTTATGTATCAGGAAAGATTTGCGTGGATGTATTCCAGGTGGGCTTGTCCACTTGCAATGGAACTAATTGAGCTGATTATAAACTTGATTCATAAGTCAACTCTAATTTTTATTTTATCAATCTTGAATTGAATTCCTAATATTTTGGAAGCATGATTGATCTAATGGAATATCAATATTAGTGCTTTTAACTCCACTAGTCGTAAACTCGCGCGATGCGTGAAAAATTCTCAATTAATTTTTTTTAGTGTGTACATATATAAAGAATTTTTTAGAATGTAGACATTAAAATATTTAATTATATCAATTTTATTAATTTTTTATGAATATAAAGGAAGGAATATGATAAATTATCATCTTTCAATATATATTATATATATTAATGTTAGTAAATAAGTTGGGCTAATGCCCTTTGCAATTGCTCACCATATCTCTATCATGAAAGGTATTTCTTGTGCATCTTCGGCTAGAATAGCATAAACAAAATAATTGCTAGAGTTTCACTATAATGTCTAATATAAATGCTTGCCATAGAACATTATCTTTTATGAATTTTGTGAAAAAACACTAACTGATATAATAATACAAAAATCACATGTTGCCCATGAGGAGTGGCAAAGTAGATGAACACAACAAATCCTTGCTTCAACTTTCATTGCACAACTAACTTACCTTTTTATATTATCATAGCAAGCTATAGAGATTCTCTTGTATAACCCCACATATATATATATATATATATATATATATATATATATACTAGTCGCAGACCCGCGCGATGCGCGGAGAATTTGATGTGGTTATTTTGTAGTCATATATCATGTATAAGAGGACAATATTTTGCATTTTTTGAGAAGTTTTTGTGGCTATGTTTTATTTTACAGCATCAGAACTATTAAAACAAAAAAAGTAAAAGTGTAAGCATCTTTGTTAAAAGAATTGCAATCTCAATTTTATATTTGACATAATTAATTTTAGGTAAGCTGGTTCCATTAGGAACCTCTTCTTTTTTTTTTTTTTAATTTTTTTATATCACATATCACATATATTTTTTACTTTTTTTTATCTCCAAAAATTTTAGTTGTATGGGGGGGGAAGTATAGAGACATTAATTCAAAATTTTTGTTAGTTGTTTCAAGGAGGGCTTTGCAAATGGGGGAACCACTAAACACTTCATCTAAAAAAACTAACAAATCCCACAATGTATATAATCCTTTCAAAATTCAACAAAGAAGAATAAATCAGGGGAATACTAATAAATCCAACAATGTGTACCGCTTAAATATGAAAATTTGACAAACTGATCGGATAATAGATTGTCTAGAATTGGTATATAAACACTACAATGATTATAGAATAGTTACTCGATGCTTAATTGTTCAAAACTTTATACAGATAAATTCATGCTCTTGCTCCATATGTTCTAAATAGTTACAGAATCTAAAAGTTCATTCTCTATTAATTTTTTTTTTTTAATCCAATATGGATTTGTGCACACCTAAGGCTGGCATCACAAAGACCAATCCACAACAACTCCACCTTCTCAGATCTCAGCCTCAAATACACTACGTTGTTTTAAGTTTATTTTAAGCAATAAAAGATTGCAAGTGTTTTATCATATAATGAAAATGCTATATTCAACCAAAAAAAATAAAAAAATTACAGCGGCATATAATTTACTTATCCCTCTGACTCTCTCTACCAAATCATTCAAATTTCAAAATCCACCCAACCGCTATGCAAAGCACTCAATGGTCAAAAAGGTGATTTCCAAATGGTTGGTCAAAACAAAACATTATCTCCTAACTGAGTAGGTAAAAATAATCTAAGCCTCTAGTTGAATGAATGAATTAGTTTAATAATATAAATCCAAGTACTAAAGTTCAACACAAAGAATATATTCCCAAGTCACATGCAACACATTGTCCAGAACCCCACAATCACATCCAAACACAAATCGTGAGCTTCAGTTTCCAGTTTCACACTTAAAAAAAGACATTTCCTTTTCTAGCTTGAATATTTGTGTACAATAGTTCCATCACTGGTGTAAGTTTTTTCTCATTGAAGTACTGACCATACACAATGTAGATAATGAAAGTATGTGGCAGCTAGGCCGTGTAAGTACTATAGGAAGAACTATATACATTTCATTTTGTTTGCTAAATTATATACATTTATTATACCTGCAAAATGAATATTGTAGCAACCCATATTCTAGAATGTCAACAAAACACTCAAGTATTTGATCAAACAAATGGTGTGCATGTAACTATGAAAATAAGAATCAAATCCCATAAAAAATAACTCAATTGCACTCAATTAAGGATGGAATTAAAAATAAAAAACATGAATAGAGGTTATTTTGGTCTCCATATGTGAGTTTCATTCAACATAAAATTTAACCATGGCATACCAAAACGTTATGAGAGTCACTGATATAACATATCAAAATCGGTAATATATACATAATAAATTTACACATTTGAATTCAGGTGATGTCTAATTATGACAAATCAATTTCCTAACAAATCAATTTACTAAAACAAGTGTGCTTTACCCAGTCTGTCACCAATGCACGGATTGTCGAACTGCTCTGCCACTTTAAGTCATGATTCTTTGAATCCAATGTAAAGAATAAGTGAAAGTGGTACTACAAGAACACTTTAAGTCATGATTCTTTGAATCCAATGTAAAGAATAAGTGAAAGTGGTACTGCAAGTTCACTCTGTTTTCCTTTATACTCCATTCTTTTTTCTTTTCTTTTTTTCTCTGTAAAGTGAACCTTGGTGATTAAGTTGGCCTATAACTAAAAAGAGCCCACCACTAAAAAGAGAAAACCATTTTGGTTTTGCGGGATGAACACTGGTTGTTGCTCTCGTTTGGTCAAAATTTGTTCTTTGTTGGGGAGTGTGGTGGTGGTGGTTGTCTCTTTGGCATTGTTGTTAACATTTGTGACTTTGCTGAAGAGACCTTGTACATGGTATAGTTCTCTAAAAAGAGCCCACCACTTTCAAATGTTATGCCTTTTTGTAACTTCAAAATTTTCTAACTATATTGAACCAAGACAACTCTGGATTTATAAATCTAATGCAAATTGCAGTCCATAGTCATTAGCTCATTGGGCTGATCTTTTCTCACACTTCAAAAGAGAAAGATTGACAACATAAGCATGTAAACACTTGCTGATTCACCTACACATATGATTTGGTAATACACAATTATGAAAAAAGAAAAGAAAAGTAAAACATGAATAAGAATAAATATGTATTGCATAAGTTAAGGCTTAAGTTTACGATAAAAATATTTTAAGCAAATTTTAAGAGTAAATTTTCTTTTCTATAGCAGATCCAATGGTCAAAACAATTTTGAGCAACCAAGAACATGTACATTACATATATAACATTTTTTTTATAAGATGTATATTACATATAAAACATAAGCAAATGTCTCTTCTATTGGCACAATTCAAACCCTAGTCTCACTAAAACTTACTTGAAAAACTGCCAATCAAATGAAAAACTACTGAACCGTAATGGTTTATGCATGGCTCATATCACTTTCTTTTGTCAAATGGACCACATAACATAGTCTTTTTTAGGCATTTTATCAAGCACACATCATGCATTATTGTTGCAACCACTTTCTGTATATACTGTGATTAAAGAATTACCCACAAACACATTCAACTCAAAACCCATCAACTAAATTCTTTCACATCTTTGTTTAGTGACTGAAATCTTCGCAGCAAAAAACATACAAAAAAAACACTCAATACCAATTGTGAAAAAAACATTCCAACCAAGCACAAAAATGAAAATAAACGTTCCAGCCATTCAGTAAAAAAAAGGGGGGGGGGGGGGGACATTTTTTAATTTTTATTTAGTGAGACGATAATTTTATTTGATGAATTGAAGTTACAAAATATATATGTAAAGAGCAAAGTTGAAACCCCATAGGGAAAATAATACAAACACGTATAAGGCAAACAACCAAAGGTCCTAAGCAAATAATCAATTATCGAACCCAAACATTCTATTCATTTAACAACAACAAAATAGCCTAACTCCAATACAATTAGAAAAAGAATCATAGAAAACAGACGCAAATAAATTGAATAGTGATTCGGAAAGTATCAGTCACAGTGAGAGAATAAGAGACAGTATGGTCTGGATACATACACATTGAGCCAAAAACTGTGTTAACAGGTAAACGTGAATAATACTTGAAATTTTTATGGCATTTTAAAATTGATTAAGAGATATATACTATTACTTACCCCAATAATGATTCAGAATTGGTGATCTTTGATGTCTTATGATTTGACCATTTTCTAAGAAGTGCAGTCAAGGCACTTTCTATCTTCCCCGACACGTCTAGCACAAAAATTTTACTTTATATATGTATATGTATAAAGTAAATAAATATTTTTTTTTTCAGTAATTTAATCAAAGTAAACCAAAATTCTTATTAATAGGATCAACTTATTGTCCTAAAATTCTCTAGGTATTGTTCTGAAAAGTGTCAGGTTTTGATACTGTTTTGGGCTAAGGTAGTTCATGCATTACTAATACCTGAATTTTTCTGGCACTGGCCTCCATAGGTAAAGCCAATAACATACATGAAGGTTCCTGCAAGAAAAATATGGATATTCAATCTTCCCATTGGCAGAGTCAACATGGAATACCATTGTCGAAAATCACAATAGAATGGAAAAATAACAATCGGTATTAGAGAAGCTGCTCTAAAAGAAGAAATACAATTCCTTACAGTGGTATTCAAAATCGCTGGCAGATAATCTACAATTCCTTAAGGTGATATTCAAAAATCGCTGGCAGATCCCAAACCGTGGTGATATTCAAGAAACCTACATAAAAAAAACTCAGAACAAACCCTAGTCAGAAACCCCAATTCCCAAAATAACATCCTATTATCAAAACCCCAAATCAAAATCTGAAAAGGGAAAAAAAAGAAACTGGAAACCCATAATCAAATTGAAATCTGAATTAAGCCTCACCGGTGCGACGACATTGATCGCAGAAAGATTGTAGAGAATTCTTGATGCTCTCTTCAATGAGTGATTTGAGATATATATGCGTGTGACCACCAGATCTTGAAACGGTTCAAGAAGGGGCTGTTACAAAGCCGAATCTTTAATGTCAAACAAAGATTGTGGGTTAGGCAGTTGGGTATAATGGGAAGATGAGGAGTCAAGATAGGGAAGAGAGAACTAAACCTTTCACCGGTAGGCAGAGGAGTCGTCTAAGGGAGGGAGCGTTAGAGAATAACGTGTGAGAGAGAAAGTTAAGAGAGTTATACGTGTGAGAGTGAGAAGATAGTAATAATAATAATAAAAGCCCAGCCAAAAAAAAGAAAGAAAGTGGGCCAGAATTGAAATGTTATGAGAGAATTGAGAGGCTTGAGATTTGGATTGATATGAGAAAGGGTAAATCTGACGTGGCAAGTTTGGAAGAAGACAAAAAAAAATCTCTCAGCTTCACCTATTAGTTTATATAATAGATTATATATATATATATATATATTATTTTTTAAATTCAGAAAGCAGTTATAAGGATAAGGGACAATGAGAGAGAAAAAAGGACAATCAAACCACCATTTAAAAAAAAAAAAAAACTGAAACGTGAACGTGGAGTTGTTTCAATCTCTATTGATCCTAAAATATAGTAAATTACTTTTTTAACCTTTACTTTTTATTTTAAAAGCAAATCAATAGATTTTACATATGGGGTATTTTAGTTCGTGCATTAAAGTAGACAATTTTCTATATAGGAATGTGACTATTATATTCTTTTTTCGTAGATACATTATTATTTGAAATCAAAGATTAAATTAGGAAAGTTGGAAGATATAAGGGGTACTTTTGATAGTACATTAAAGTGGACATGAGGGCATCAATTCTCTTAATAGTATTAGATTACTAGAATAATATGATTCATACTTCACACTACGGGATAAAAAAAAGTTCAAAACACAATTTAAAAACAACCTAAAAACTAAAAATCACAGTTCTTGTTTTTAATTGTTCGTGTAGACTCTACACAATAATGAGATTTGCAATTTTCAAAATTACACACACTTCGTATTGCAACATAGGTATATATATAGGCATAGGGACACCGCAATACTGAGTTCACTTTTTATTTTTTATTTTTAGGTTTCTAATTGGTTGAAAATTACCAAATTGTCCAATTTTAATAAGTTGAAATGTAATTTTATTAAGAATTACAGAACCTGACCTAGTGGAAACAACCCAGACGGTTGCACAAAATCCATTGGATTTTATTTGGTTTTTTCAGTTCAATAACATAAGTGGTCTAATCAAACTCCCGAACCATCTTGGGTACCGGTTCACGAGGTTATCGATCCGATTCGTGTTTAATAACTATGCTCACGAGTTGAAATTTCAATATTTCAAGCATTGAACAAATTTTTTTTTTTTAATGCATTTGTACCCTTTATCTTTTGAATGATAAAAAGAATATTACAAATTTTATTACATCTGCTTAACAAATTGATGTGTTAATTTTTAAATATAATATTAAAATATAATTGAGAAATATATTTATTATATGGCTAAATTACACTACCCCTCCCTCGAGGTATTGCCGAATGACAATAAATCCCAAACTTGAGCCGAAATGACAGTCCCCCCTTCAAGTTTGATATAAAACTATCATGGGTCTTTCCGTTACTAATCTTAACGGAATATTCAGGTTTTAAAATATTCTGCGTGAGAGGGAGTTTTTTAAACTGTCATGGGTCGGTGGTGTGATATTGGGATGAGTTTCTCTACTATTTTGATTTTTTTTTTATTGTTTGGAAATTGTAGAATTGTGGAAAATTGGAGAGAATTATAGAGAAAATTGTTGATTTTTGTAGAGAAATTGAGGAAATTGATACTAGGAATATATCTTTTTTGTACAAAAAATTATAAAAAAATAAAATATTTTTTTAGCTTATGCATATATCTCATTTTTTGTTCGTGTTTGGGTTATTAATTAACAAAAAATATTAATTGGTTAACCTTCTAATAGTAAAATTATTATTTAATAGAAAAAATACATTCTCAGTTTTTAGTAAAAATTTCAACATAACATCAAACACAATTTAAAAAAAAAAAAAATAAATAAAAAATTTGCCATGATATATATATATATATATTTTGATAATGCCATAATATATTCTACTAAAATTTATTCCGTCCAAATGTATTTTTGAGTGTGAATTACAAAAATAGTCAGACCACTCCTACCAATTGCACCATTTTTTCCAAGTTTGCAACCTTCCAATAGACTGGACCGAGTTTAAATGCTATGGTTTGAAGCTTTTTACATTTTAGTCAACAAGGTCACTTTATCCTCGCCCATGTTTGGACTAAACGACATAATTTCTATGGTTCTCCGGAAGCAAAATCTTATTAATTTTGTCAGATACAGAAATAGCGGAAAAGACTTTGACGTAAATAACGTTCGATATATTTCTAGAGTGACAGTTGGAAGAAACAACGAAAAAGACTTTGACGTAAATAACATCCAATATATTTCCAGCGTCACAGTTGGAAGAAACAGCGGAAAAGACTTTGACGTAAATAACGTTTGATATATTTCCAAAGTGACAGTTGGAAGAAATAGCGGAAAAGACTTTGACGTAAATAACGTCCGATATATGACGTAAATAACATCTGATATATTTCCAGCGTGACAGTTGGTTTTTGGTGTAGACTCATGATGATTGCTCTTTATCATTAGGCCAAGACACCAATTGGTTTTTGGTGTAGGCGAGATTTGAATTAAGGTCCCATTATCATGGGGCCATGACACTAATTGGTTTTTGGTTCAGTGTAGGCGAGATTTGAACTCAAGTCCTTTATGTGAGGGCAAGAGATTTTACTAGTTGAGCTAACTGGAACCCACTCAGAAGGGTTTTTAAAAAATATTAATTACATCTACATAGTTATAATTCTAAAAAAAAAAAAAAAACTCCGATAAATTAGTGTGTATCGATAGAGTGATTATTTAGTAGTCCTAGACTACAAATAAATGTGTAGTTTTTCTTTCACGTAAATGTGGGTCTCATTAATTAAAATCATGATGGGACCCACCATTTGTGAGAAGGGGGGACTACATATTTATTTATAGTTCAGGACTACTAAATAATTTTCCGTATCAACTAATTAGCCTTTGCAATGTTATTTTCAAATCAATGTCAAAATTACTTGCAAATCAATTTAAGAAAATTCTTCGTGATATTATATTTAAAAATCAAAGAGCGTTTGTCTAAGGAAGATTGATCACATTATACTTTACATCACATGAAAAATAGGTGTAAGGGTAAAAGAAGGCTTTTTACCTCGATAATGTCCTAGACACTAACAAGGTTTTTTTTGGCTAAAAACATTAGGTTTATGATAGGGTAGAATAGAGTTTACTTGAAATAATTATGAGACAAATGGGATATTACATGATAGATGGGCATCACTTTTAATGGAATCACAAACACTTACAAAACAAGTTAGAGTTGGTCAGAAGGTTTTTTGATGCCTAAGCCATAAAGGATGTCTCCATTTTCTTTTTGTAAATTCACTTTCAAATAATGGTTTTTGTAAAACATGAGTGTACTTTTTGCGTGCCAAAAAGAGTTGAATGTGACCTCTAGCCAAGCCCAAAGTTTGGATTGGGCTCAGGATCAGATCCAGATGAGCATTTGGGCCAAGGTCTAGTCCTAGCCCATGGGTTCACACGAGTTGGACCCAAGGACAATTAGCTTTTAGCGGCGTGGGGAATCGCTATTTGTTTCACAACATGCATTCTCATTAAAACTACTAATTTCTTCATTAACAATTGGTCTAATAGCTTATAACTAGCTTCAATTCATTTGTTGCTCAAGAAGCATTTACGACGCTTAACATGTGCAAATGAATCATAAATTCTAAGTTTCAAAGAAGATTGATATGACATACTTGAGTAAAGGAATGCTACTATCATAGTATCATAGGTACTAAATTTTCAGAGTGAGTATATTAAGTATAAGAATATACAGTACAATCAAAATGACAGAATGATCCTCTATTGAGCCTCTAACCGTGTAATAGTTATCTCATTGGTTGAAGATAATTGTTGTTTGCTCGATGAGGAAGTTGCATCAAGTGAATCTTTTCCTATAAGGAAGCCGGGTTCTTTAGGCTCAAGCAATAAACCTTCACTACCTAACATCAAAACCACAGAAGACATGTTGGGCCTATCCTGAAAATGTTGTTGCACACATAAGAGACTAACATGGATGCAACGGAAGATCTTTGGTAGAGTGCAAGATTCCTCTAAGCACGTATCAATAAGTTCCAAGAGTATGCCTTCTTTCCACAATTTCCATGCCTAAAACAAATTGAAACCTCTATGTCATTAATTCTGTTCATTATATGTAAAATAGAGATGTAACATTTTTGGATACTCACTTGTCCAATAAGGTTAAGACTTTGGTTCAGATGGTAAAACCCTCGATTCTTCTTTCCACTTACTATCTCCAGTAATAATATTCCGAAACTAAAGACATCAGATTTTACGGAGAAAAGCCCATCAATGGCATACTCGGGTGCCATGTAACCACTACAAAACATCATTAGGAATGAAACATGTCAATTAGAAATAATTGAAGACTATATATAGAGCATTTTAAATGATACTTACTAAGTTCCAACCACCCTATTTGTGTTTCCTTCAATCTGATTTCTTTCAAAGGTTCTAGCCAAGCCGAAATCTGAAATTTTTGGATTCATCTCACTATCAAGTAACACATTACTTGCTTTTAAATCTCTATGTATAATCCTCAGCCTAGAATCTTCATGAAGATAAAGAAGCCCCCGAGCAATGCCACAGATAATATGGAATCGCTTAGACCAATCTAGAATTTTACCTCTTGCTTGATCTGCCAAATTTCTAATTTATGTTAGTAGAGTCACCTTAAACTTAATAAATAAAAAAATAAAAAAAGGAAAAAAACTTCTACATTCTCTGGGAAAACCATAATTTTTTTTTTTTGCAAATGTAGCTAAAATTATTATGTTTTGAGGGATTCAAACCAAAGATGAAGAAGTCTAGGCTTTTGTTGGTCATATATTCATATATTAGCATTTTCTCCTCTCCTTCAACACAACAACCAAGAAGCTTAACGAGATTTCGGTGCTGAAGTTTGGCAATCAATAATACTTCATTTATGAACTCATTCAATCCTTGTCCTGAACTTCGTGAAAGCCTTTTCACAGCAATTTCTTGTCCATCCCATAGTGTACCCTGAAAAATCACAGTTGTAGGAAGATTACCATATACTAAGTATGATCAGTGATTTTTTTTATTATATTTATTTATTTATTTTAAATAAGCCCTAAACTAATATGTTGTTGGTTACCTTGTATACAGGTCCAAAACCACCTTCCCCAAGCTTGTTGTTGCTAGAAAAGTTGTTAGTGGCTTTGGCTATTGTAGCTAGGTCGAAGATGGGGAGCTCCATGTCTTCTTTATGGCCTCCAATGCTTTGATCTATGATCACATTGTTCTCCATATTTTCTGATAAAATCAAAATAGGCTTGACAACATAAGAAATGACAGTAGGATAACTACAACTCATGTTTGGACTGAATACATAATAGTTCGGCCAGAACCATAACCTGATCATGAGCCATTCAACCAAGGTTACATTTGACCAAGACTGAGTGATAGACGGCTTACTCTTTTTACCATGCCTACTGGAAATTAGTAATAAAAGAGTAGTGATATATGCACACTATTAAACCTTTAAGAGAACGGATCAACAAAATCCTTACAACATGATGGACCCCCAATTAGAACATGAAACTTCAGTTTCACACTATTCCTATGTTCCTTTAAAGAACAGAGCCCTCTAGTTATGTTCTTGGAGAATTTCAGATATGGGCTTAGTTTCACGATCCAACGCAGTCTTTGATCCGGTTTCAGCTTGGCCTTGGGCTACTTCATGATAGATTACCGAATGTTCCAAAAAGTTTAAGCTATTAGAAAATGATGAATTCAACCATTTAAGTATTTAACCAATATTATAACACTCCCCCTCACGTGTGGGCTTAGACTCTCCCCTAAGGAAAGTGGTCCAATACATGAGAATTTTAATTTTTTAAAATGGGAGGTAGAGTGGAGATATGAATTAAACTCAAGACCTACCTTCTACTTTAATACCATGATAAATTACCGATTGTCCCAAAAGTTTAACCTATTAAGAATGATGAATTTAATCATTTAACGAATATTCTAATAACTCATCATAGATTTTTCCTCATCATCATCTTTCCTTTCATAAACAGTATTACAAGGGAAATTAAAGATCCTCTTGGACTTTGGACTCAACTCCTTCTTGACCTGGATCTACCAAACTTACTTTCATAATCAGTCTCTTGGTCAAAATTAGGTTTTATAACCCAAAACTCAACCTATTAGTCAATCTTTAGGTCCTCAACTCAGTGAATCCAAAAAAGGATTTACATCAAGCGATAGCTCACCAACCCTATCAATCTCCACGTTTGACTATACATGGAGGGTTTTCCTCTAACCATGTCATGCTAGTTTCCTCTAACCTAGCTTGTATGGAAAGATTTCCCCAATTCAGTCCTGTTAGAGATTATCAAATCCCACGTTGGAAAGCATTAGAGGGTAGAATGAATATATAGATTTGTTGGACCTATCTACTAGAGTTGACATATTAGACTTGAAATTGTTAACCCACCTGAACTTGAATATATATATATATATATATATATATATAGGGTTTGGGTAATAGGAATAACAACCTGTTTTAATCCGATAAGTTTTTGACTCGACTCGATTCGTTCAACAAGCCGGCCTTCATCACAAGTAGGGGCTTTTTCTGTTACAAGGTAATGCCCTTTGGCCTAAAAAATGCTGGGGCCACCTACCAGAGATTGGTAAACAAGATGTTCCATGACCAAATAGGGAGAAACGTGGAAGTATACGTGGATGACATGCTGGTGAAGAGCAAGAAGGATGAAGATCATCTCGCTGATTTGAAAGAAACCTTCCAGGCACTAAGAAGGTACAACATGAAGCTGAACCCTGCAAAGTGTGTCTTCGGAGTCTCCTCTGGCAAGTTTCTCAGTTTCATGGTATCGCAGCACGGGATAGAAGCCAACCCAGATAAGATTAAGGCCATCCTAGAAATGAGTCCTCCGAAGACCGTCAAGGAGGTTCAAAGCTTGACAGGGAAGGCAGCTGCTCTGAATAGGTTCGTTTTAAGATCTACGGACAAATGCCTCCCCTTCTTTAGAACTCTCAGGAAGGCCTTCCAGTGGACAGAAGAATGCTAGAAGGCTTTTGAGGAATTGAAGGTCTACTTATCCTCCCCATCGTTACTCAGCCCCTCCAAGACGGGTGAGGAATTATATTTGTACTTGGCTTTATCGGCTTCCGTAGTCAGTTCTGCGCTAATCCGCGAGGAAGAGCGCATTCAAAAGCCTGTCTACTACACTAGTAGGGCCTTGAGGGGAGCCGAAGAAAGATATCCTAACATGGAAAAATTAGCTTTCGCTTTGCTAATTGCGTCAAGAAAGCTTAGACCATACTTCCAGTCCCATCCTATAATAGTTCTGACTGACTATCCTCTCAGGAAGGCCATGAATAAGCCCGATGCAGCCGGAAGACTAGTACAGTGGTCCATAGAAATGAGCGAATTTCATATCGACTACCGCCCACGCACTGCGATAAAGGCCCAAGCCTTAGCTGATTTCATTGCGGAATTCACTCATCCATGGAAAGATGAAGGGGAATCAGAAGAAGGTGAGGCCTGGACGGTGAATATAGATGGATCATCTACTAAGAAATGAGTGGAGCTGGAGTCGTCCTTGTCTCCCTTGAGAAGGATAAATTCGAATATGCACTTTAGCTACGTTTCCGTGCCACAAATAACGAAGCGGAGTATGAAGCCCTTCTAGCCGGACTAAAATTATCCGAGAGTATGGGAATCAAGAACCTGACAGTCAAAAGCGATTCTCAGTTAATCGTAGGGCAAGTCAAAGGTGAGTATGAAGCTAAGGAGGATAGAATGAAGAAATATTTGATGGTCGTTAAGAACCTACTGACGCATTTCAAGAAGGTAGAATTGCTCCAAATTCCAAGGGAAGAAAATGAAGCTGCCGACAATCTGGCCAGGTTGGCGTCATCAGGGGTAGAAATAGATGGCTTCATCGAAATCCAAGGAAGACCTTCCACAGAAGAAGAAATAGTAAACTCTATCACAGTTAACACGACGTTGATGTTACCCATAATCCACTACCTCAAAGAAGGGACACTTCCTGTAGATAGGACAGAAGCACACAAGCTCCGAATACGATATTCTCGCTTCCAGCTGCTGGGGGGCATCCTTTACAAGATGGGTTTTTCATGACCCCACCTTAGATGTTTGTCATCAGAAGAAGCAAATTACGTCATCAAAGAGGTCCATGAAGGGGTTTGTGGAAATCATTCAGGGGCAAGATCTTTGGCGCACAAGCTCACAAGAGCAGGCTATTACTGGCCGTCCCTTCTACATGATGCCACCCAATATGTGAAAACTTGCGACAAGTGCCAACGCTTCGCCAATGTCCCGAGGGTACCACCGGAGGAAATCACACTCATAACCTCACCTTGGCCCTTCGTGCAATGGGGACTAGACATTATGGGTCCATTTCCGGTTGGGACAAAACAAGCAAAATTTTTAGTGGTTGCGATTGACTACTTTACTAAATGGGTGGAGGCAGAACCCTTGGCAACAATTTTAGAGAAGAATGTCAAGGGTTTCGTCTGGAAGGTCGTCATTTGTCGATTTGGGATCCCACGAGTCCTGATTTTTGACAATGGGAAGCAATTTGATAATGGACCCTTCAGGGAATTATGTAGTCAATTGAACATAAAAAATCACTATTCCTCCCCCAGGCATCCACAAGCAAACGGTCAAGTCGAAATTACAAACTGGACCTTACTCAAACAGATTAAGACCCGGCTTGAAGGGGCAAAGAGTATGTGGGTGGAAGAGCTTCCAAGTGTGTTGTGGGCATACCGAACCACCGTCAGAACCCCAACAAAAGAAACTCCCTTCAAGCTCACCTTCGGCACAGAGGCTGTTATTCCCGTTGAAATTGGGCTAACCACCCTAAGGACGACCCTCCACAAAGAAGAAGAAAATGAAGGGCAGCTTCGTTTGAACCTTGATTTGTTGGATGAAACAAGGGAAAAAGCAGCACGAAGAATCACACTTTACCAAGGAAAAATGGCTAGATACTATAACACCAAGGTAAAGCTTCGACGCTTTGAAGTCAGTGACTGGGTCTTAAGGAAGGTCACCCAAGCAACTAAGGACCTGTCACAGGGAAAGCTAGGCCCCAATTGGGAAGGTCCCTACAAGATCATCCAGTATTACCGAAGGGGCACCTATCATTTAGAAGACCATCATGGAAAAAAGCTGCCTCATCCATGGAACGCTGAGCATCTCAAGAAATACTATTCTTGAGGTACGCATATCAGTTACCTTTTTTATGATAAAGAAGTTTGTGTACTCAAACAATATCTTTTATCCAAGAATAGAAGACCGTCTTCACTTAAATAATTGTCTGAATATGCTTGCTGTCGCCTAAATATTATCAATTATAATCTTGATAGGTGTAACTAAAAAATTAGACACCCACGAGGTGCACAAGTTAGACACCCACGAGGTGCAAATGTTAGACACCCACGAGGTGCATGTCAGACACCTACGAGGTGCAAATGTTAGACACCCACGAGGTGCAAAAGTCAGACACCCATGAGGTGCGCAAGTTAGACACCCACGAGGTGCACTCAGAGAAGAAGACCATCAAGAGTGTTCCTTCTCTATTAGTTATCAAGTTAGACACCCACGAGGTGCACTCAGAGAAGAAGACTGTCAACAGTGTTTCTTCTCTATCAGTTATCAAGTTAGACACCCAAGGGGTGCACTCAGAGAAAAAGACCGTCAAAAGTGTTCCTTCTCTATCAGTTATCAAGTTAGACACCCAAGGGGTGCACTCAGAGAAGAAGACCGTCAAGAGTGTTCCTTCTCTATCAGTTATCAAGTTAGACACCCACGAGGTGCACTCAGAGAAGAAGACCGTCAAGAGTGTTCCTTCTTTATCAGTTATCAAGTTAGACACCCAAGGGGTGCACTCAGAGAAGAAGACCGTCAAGAGTGTTCCTTCTTTATCAGTTATCAAGTTAGACACCCAACGGGTGCACTCAGAGAAGAAAACCGTCAAAAGTGTTCCTTTTCTATCAGTTATCAAGTTAGACACCCAAGGGGTGCACTCAGAGAAGAAGACCGTCAAGAGTGTTCCTTCTCTATCAGTTATCAAGTTAGACACCCAAGGGGTGCACTCAGAGAAGAAAACCGTCAAGAGTGTTCCTTCTCTATCAGTTATCAAGTTAGACACCCAAGGGGTGTACTCAGAGAAGAAGACCGTTAAGAGTGTTTCTTCTCTATCAGTTATAAAGTTAGACACCTATGGATTGCACTTATAAAAGACGACCATCAAGAACGTTCCTCTACATGTTATTATGGCTAATCGGCGGATTCACTGGCAGAAGGCCGTCAACAGCACAATAAACACCACAAGATGAGAAATCAACGTTTTGCTTAACATAGGTGGGAAGAAATAAAGTAGCAATTTTGGAAAGGATAGCAGAAAACAACTAGCACATGAACATCACATGATCCCAGTTAAGAAATTGTCTACAAAAGTACGGGTCACACCCTTTCCATAAGGAGTAAACATGACCCTAGTTACGAAATCGTCTAAGTATGGGTCACACCCCTTCCATAAGGAGTAAACATGACCCTAGCTACGAGATTGTTTAAGTATGGGTCACACCCCTTCCACCAAGAGTAAACATGACCTCGTTAAGGCTACATTGCCAACAAAAAAAAAAAAAAAAAAAAAAACAACAAACTTTCATCAAAATGTCTGAGTCAAGATACAAGGATTGAAACTATGGCATCTTGCCGCTAGCTGGAGGAAGGGTGGCCTGATCGTCCACAGGAATAACCTGGTCGTCCACATGAATAGCTTGGCCGTCCACAGATTATTACCTTCGTCACCATTGGGAGGAGTAGATGGGACATCAGTTGGGGTGACCATACGCTCTTTTGACTGAACATCATCCCCTTCCTCCTCTTCCCCATTGTCTTCCTCCATCGCGGTGGTTTCTTCATCCTCGAAGATTTTAACCATCTGCCAATCAACAACCTCCCCAAAGGCGTGGGCCGCCCTCTTCCTGAAGTGTTCGAAGCCCGCCACATAGTAGCGGCGAGTGGCATCATTAAAATCCTCAGAAGCCTTGAACTCGGTGACGGCCGTCTCCCTCACATTTGCAACCTCTTGTTGGAGAATTTTAGTCTTCTTCAACCAGTCATAAAGTTCCTTCCCCAGGCCAGACAGACGGGCGTCCTTCTTTTTCAGGTCGGCCTCCAGCTTCTTCACTAGGCTTTTCAAAGTCTCTCTCTCAGCATTAAGAACCTCTGTAGCCTCCTGATGAGCAAGAGTCTGAACTTTGGCCTCTTCGAGCTCCGCTTTAAGCTTTGCCAAGTCACGATCTGACGAACGAAGCCTGTTCCCCAAAATGAACATCTGACCTGCAGCCTGAGGAACAAAAGGAAAACGTCAAAAAAATATATATATATAAGAGACATCTTCAAGAGAGAGAGAAGTTGACCTTCAACGAGTCTTGAATTGATATGCGGAGAAGGTCCATATTCTCAATATGATCATTCACCTCCAGATCAACCTTCTCATACATTCTGTTCACCTTGTCCATCGCCCTAGACGTGCTGTTGTAAATAGTGGGTTGGATATCATCAGAAGCCACCCCCTTCCCTTTTAATGCACCTACAGGAGAATGAGGAATCTCATGATACACGTGGACCTTTTCGGGCATCTTCGCCTTGGTAGCAGGAAGGGGCTTGTCATGGTAGCCGCCCTTCTTAGAGCTGGCCCCCTTCTCCATAACCACTTTATTTCCTGATTTGGCCTTCTTAGGAAAAAGCGCACTCGCATCAGGCAGGTCTTCCAAATTCTAGGCCGCCTCTATTAGGCGCTTACGCTTCGCCCTAGTTGTCATCCCTGTAATAAGGAAGGGCGTCAAGGAAAGATCATGAAAAATATATCAAAATCCCAGGATCGAGAAGAAAGATTACTCACTTTGGTTATAAGACTTGATCGCCTTCTTCACTTCTTCACTGGGCTTGGAACCCAAGGACCATTGTGCCAATGTAAATGGAGATAGAAGGTCGGCTAATCGCACTACCCTTTCCTTCTGAAAATCAACAACCACTGAAAGGGTTTTCTTCAAATGATTGGACAATGAAGGCCGACGAAAAGCTGCAAAAGGAAAAGCTAAGGTAAATGCTTGAAAGGCCATCCACAAAAATATATATATACATCAAAAGGGAAATGCACCATCGGCATGAGGAATCCCCCAGGGTCGACGAAGGCCACAAGGATCCTCGCCTATTGCCTCTCCAGGGGAAAACTCCTAATTTTCCCCGCACAAGAAAAAGAACTTGGGCTTTCAACTCCGGTTTGAATTAGGAACACGAGGGATAAGCCTCGGAGATCCTTTATGACAGGTAAAGCCCCAAATTCCCGGTGTGGATGGCATATATGTTAGCTTGTAAAGAAAAAGAAATTCGTCGATGGTCAAATCGTGCTCCCCTTCATGAGCCATCCTCCAAAGAACTTGAAGGCCTACCACTAACTGCCAAGCATTTGGATTCAGTTGACTGGGAGCTACACCGAGACGGTGGAGGAGCCCCCTCTCAAAAGGCCTAAAAGGCAATCTTAGACCGGCAACCAAACTCTCTTCATACAAGGCAATGTCCTCCCCATTAGACATGCATGCCCATTCACCACTTTCAGGAAGCCTAATCACTATGTTCTCGGGGATTTGGAAACGACTCCTCAGTCTCCCAATGTCCTTCTCAACAAGTTTAGAAGGCACCTCCTCAGCTATGAAGGGCTTGTTTAAGTCCCGACCTGGAATGGGTAGGTTAACCTCCTAGGGCAAGGAGTCTGATGTGGACGACTCCGTGGTCCCAAAGGACCGTCCCCAGCTTCCGAAATCCTCAGATCCGGATAATGGCACGGGTGAATATCTCTCACCGGAAGATGGTGACTCCAAAGAGTCATCCACACTTGGAGCCATAAAGACTCGAGATGAAGTCCCTAGAGGCAATGCCGCACTCACCCTCGCCGCAAAAACCTATCGAAGTAAAGGAAAATAGGGTAAAGGCAAGACCTTTTTACTCCTCGACTACTCAAAGCACAACTAGGACGCCAGAAAGCAAAACAAGAAGAAGAAGAAGATGGCTTACCAAAAGAAAAGCGGTCGCCGGAAAAAGAGCCACTGAAGAACACGAAGGTCGCCGGAGCAAAGGTTCCTCTGAACGAACAAAACCCCAAGCAAGCAGAAAAGAAGCAAACACAAGAAGCCAAGGGAATTTTTTGGAAAAAGACAGAAAACTAGAGAAATAAATTAGACGTCTTGGGTATTAAGAGAGACGGTTGGGCATTAAAACTTGCGCCCATCCCCGAACCAACATGTGTCTCAGCAAAATTGAAATCGTCCCATCCCATTAAGGCCACGAAGCTCAATGAGGAAAATGGGTGAAATTTACTTCCAAGACCTGGACTTTTTATATTCCGAAGGTCGTCAAGACACACAACCTCGGAATAGGGGGGCAACTAAAGGGAATATTTATCAGATCCTCCCAAGTAAGGAAGGACGACCTTCAACATCAAAAGGAAGACCGTCTCATCCCTCAGAACGATTGATGCCCTTCTATCTACGGACAAACACTTAGTCATCAGTTGTGACTCACCTCTTATCCTTTACGAGAGCTGGACAAGGTAACTCACCAAGCCAATCGTGTGTCACATACAGGTGTTCTTCAACGCGAATATAGGGGGTTGAGGCCTCGTGATTTCACCCAGCACCACACTCCAGGACGAGTAACGACCTTCCAGACGAAGGGTCACCAGCTCACCACGTGTCCTCAGATCTAACGGAGCCTGGAAGGCCACGTGGTCTGATCAGAAGGTATAAGAAGCTATTCTCTCTCCTATTCTCAGGTATGAATAGTACACTACAACACTAAATTAGAGAGAGAGAGGTTTTTACGAGAATACTCCGACTAACAAAAGCATCGGAGCCTCCTAGGCCGGCCCCAAACCGGTGCCAGGTCCGATCATTTCTCCCTTTTTGTAGGTCTTCCAATTCGCGGCTTGACTGACTGCCGTCCACTGATTTTCCAGCAACATCATATATATATATAGGGTTTGGGTAATAGGAATAACAACCTGTTTTAATTAGCGAATAGTGATTCTGACCCTGTTTCTGCCGGTTCTGGTCCTTCTGAGGGGATCTTGGCTCGTCCAACACTTGACCCATGGTATGAAAGTGGGAAGTTGTTCCCATCTGTCTTAGTAGAAGTGCGACTCCCACCGGCAAGTTGGGAGTGGTTGGTAAAGAGGGGGGATGCCGTGGCAGATGCTGTTTGGGTCCCTCCTTTCCAGGAGATTTTAGACTTAAAAATTCAACGAAAGGACATCCTTGCTGTGCCCATCAAATTCGACTTTCAGTGTTTGAAAGCCAGTAATGGGAAGCTTGGGTGGACAAAGAGTTTGCTGATGAGGAATTTTGTGCGCTGTTGGAGCAGGTTGGAGTGCTTCAGGCTATTTTGATTCCAAGAAGTTCAAACATGTATCGGGACACGGAGTCTTTTCGGCAAATGGTTCGAAGATGGTGTCCTTTGACTCATACGTTCTTTTTTGCCCATAGTGAGCTCACCGTTACCCTTGAAGATGTCGAGAATCAATGGAGGCTTCCAATCTTGGGTGATTATGACCCATCAGAGATCGAGTTATCCCCTGCCGAACTCAAGGCAGAAACTATTCTATTGAACTACATTGGGAAGAAGAATATATCTTTGGGTACCAATGCGGCAAGATTGACCACTTGGCCGCAAAGGTTTTTTGAAGAAAAGGATGACGATCTTCGTAGAGCTGCTTTTGTTGCTTACTGGCTAAGCAAATGTATATTTGGTGAGTACCCTTCTTATGCTATAAAACCTCTTTACATTCTTCTTGCTATGAAGATTTATGCTGGTACAAGCTTTCCTTTGGCCGCCATGTTTCATGGCCATTTTTATACTCAATTAGACTTGTTGCACACCGATGAGATGACTGGTGAGTCATGTCACACTGTGGCTACCATTTTCAACTCGTCAGTGTTGCAAGCCTTCCTCTGGGAACATGCTGCGAGTTACAGTACTGATGACAAGAGGCCATCTGACTCTTGGTAGAAATTTGTCAATATGTCAGGGGCTATTGCTGCCCATTTCAAGTTCCTACGGACCAACGTACCCAGCATCTATCAATGGGTTGGTGCTAAGTTTTATGATTCAGAGTTGGTTCCCTCGTTGGATGAGGAAGATTTTGTACTTTGGCGACCATATGGCGCTTCCCATAGAGGCTATTCTTGCGATTCTATCATGTCTTGGTTCAGTAGGATCAAACCCCAAAATTATGCCCTTGTCCTGGAAGACATGAGGACCTTATCTTTATCTTTCAGTTACGAGTGCAGGTTGGTTACCCGTGTTGACTCATGATGGCCTTCGCTTCACCTCCTATTGTGTACATAGAGTATGAAGGCAATTTGGATATGATTAGGAAGTTCCTGCCACGATGGAGGTTGTGGCTAATATCCTTCCCACTATCAATCCTTTCATAAAATCTCGAGCTTTTTCTTATTGGAGCACCACCATTCCAGAAGTAGTGATTCCTAGTGGAGAAAGGGTTGGTATTTGTACCATGGGGATGAACCACTATTGGTGGGATTTGATGACCTCCATGTTTGAGTTTCGGAACAGCGGTCATGAGAGCATTGAGCATTTATTTCCGCTGTGTAAAGATCCTTTCCCTAACCTTCAGCTTTTTGTTGCTACCAAAATGGTGACCACATATGCTACCAATCAAGGATTAGGCTATGTGGTGTGGAGAAGCGATTTATCCAAGTGGATGACCTACAGCAAACGTCACCCATCCGCTTGGTTGGAAGAGAATCTGATTAATGTTCCTGCCCCAGAGAAGGTGGCATCTAAGAGGGGCAAAAGAATTACTGCTGCTGCCTCTAGTTCTAAGAGAAAGAAGTTGGTTGCCCAAGAGAATAGCATTTCAAAGGGTATCGTCATTAGGGAACTAATTACAGCAACCTCTCAGTCTAGGGAGCAAGCTGCCCCAAAGGATGTCTTGGGCAAGAAGACTGTGAGGAAGACAAGAGTTAAAAGGAAGAGATCTGTTGCACTGCCTCCCCAACTTTGCTTGAATCTCCTTCCAACAACATTCGTAGCAAGAAGCATGCTACTACTACTTACTCGAAATCAAGGGTAAGCTTTCCTTCATTTTATCCGTTACACATTTCTTTTATCTGTTTTTCCTTTCATGAGCTCACATGGTTTTTCTGTTTGTGTCAAACTAAGCAAAGGAACGAGGGTGCTGTCTGTTGTCCCCTTACGGTTTCGGTATGTATTCAGCACTTGCCTTCTTGTATGGTAATGAGACATTTCTCATGTTGTTGCTTTTTTTGTTTTGTATTGTAGGAGGATGAGGATTCCTCCACTTCTCTTGAGAATGATGATGCTGGGGCTTCTGTGGAAGAGGTTCCTATTGTTGTTGATGAAATTACTGTTTCTGAAGTGGCTGCTGTCGAAGCCACTACCGCGGTTGAACCAGCTGACAGTATTACTGCTGCAGCCGAGACTGTTGGTGACGCCACTGTTGTATCTGATGCATTTAAGGAGGAAGTTAATGCAGCTGAGGTGGTGGCTGAGGAAGCTGTTGAAGAACCTGAAGGGGCTGTTTCAGCCGGTGTTGTTGGCAATGAGGGGCTAACTCAAGGTAGCTCTTCAAGAAGTAGTGACCATATGGACTCCGCCTTACTTGATTCGAGCCCTCCATCTAAATTTTATGTCAGAAGATCCCGTCGTGCCAACGTTGTGTCTTCTAATTCAGAAAGGACACCCTCAGTTAGTGCTGCACTCTTGACACCTCGAGCAAGCCAAAGTGAATCTGCCGGTACATCTTCCATGCATGTGACCCCTGCTCCCCTTCCTATTGCGGTGGATGCTCCTCTGGGAGCACTAGGTGCTGAAGATATCCAAGGGGATGAAGAGGATGTCGCCATGCCAGATCACATCTCTGATATTGATGTGGATGCTGTCACTGAGGGGGTTACTGCTGCTGATATCATTCCTGTTGTTGAAGTGCCTAAAGTTGAGCATATAGAATCCGAAGTGGAGGTCATTCCTTCTATTGAGGTTGAGGACGATATCTTGGACATAGAAGGAACTTTTGCTCATGACCCAAATGACGATGTCTCATTGGAGGATATTGCTGACGTCCATGACAGCTATGACGCTGTTCTGGCAAATGTCCAAGATCAAGATGTCCAGGCTGCAATTCCTGAATTGGAGGTGACAAATCCTGCTACAAAAGATGCAAGTCCAACAAAAACAGGTAAATTGATTTCCTGTTACTTTTTGTTGCTTTCGTTGTATGTGTTTGGTATGGATTGGATTAATAATTCATTATCTTGGTTATAATACAACAAGTGTTTAAAAAATAAAACTCATATGTTATGCTTTTGGAAAAGTAATAAAATCAACTCATATGTCATGTTTTTGGAAAAGTAATGAGTTTTGCATAATATACTTTTCATGGAGAGTCAATAAGATGAATATAACAACTTATGTCAATACGCATAGGCTTAACTTTCGTTTGCTTGCCATAGTAGAATGATTTGTTGGAGCACTTGATCAGTGTGAGTCCAATAGGGGCAGGTGAGAATATACTAGGATTGCACACCCCTTTTTCTTTATTACTCCTTAGCTGGAACTGCGCACTTTAATGGACTCGGCGGGAAATAGAACCCGTCCGCCGAGTTATGGCACCAAGAATCGCGCACTTTAATGGACTCGACGGGAAACAGAACTCGTCCCCCGAGTTGTGGCACCAAGAATCGCGCACGGGAAATAGAATCCGTCCCCCGAGTTGTGGCACCAAGAATCAAGCACTTTAATGGACCTAGCGGGAAATAGAACCCGTCCGCCGAGTTGTGGCACCATGAAGCGTGAACTTTAATGGACTCGACGGGAAATATAACCCGTCCGCCGAGTTGTGGCACCAAGAATCGCGCACTTTAATGGACCCGGCAGGAAATAGAACCCGTCTGCTGAGTTATGGCACCAAGAATCGGGCACTTTAATGGACTCGATGGGAAATAGAACCTGTCGACACCGGCGGAAAAATTTACTAACCTAAGTGGTCTTTTCTTTTTCCTTGATCCCAACCCCCATTTGACGAGTTGTGTGTGTGTTCTCTATCTCTTTTCTGTTTCGAGATACGAGTTGTGTGTGTGTGTGTGGGAACATGTGTACGTGTGTGCGTGTGAGCACAAATTTGGAGTCGCCACCAATCATGGGAAATTTAAGGTGTGATTGGGCACCTATGTCTATAGATTTTATCTCGTTTAGACATCTAAAACTAAATGGTCTTGAACCAGAGATAGGTTCGGAGGTTTGCTTATGCGTGGGGAAGGTGTTAGGCACCCCACGACATCCGTTAAGAAACGGGTTACCTCCCTTCTAGTGTTCCCTTTATTTGCTAAGCCTAGGTTTGTTGGTTTATGTACGAATGTCCCAAATTTAGTTGTGCAATATACCAAGAATGACAAATGCAATTTGACTTCATTGGGTTTTGATTAGACTCTTTATTTCACCGTCTCTTATCTTTGTATCTTTTAAATTTCTGGGCAGTTTGGTGGTAGGATATACTTGAAATCCTAACACCTAGTGCCGGGACAAACAATTAATGTTTTTGATGCCATATTCGGGATCTCTTTACCCTTGATTTCCAAGAGTAAAGCGGTCCATCAAATGGCAGGGTTTTGGATGATTAATTCACACTTTGGGGAATTTTAGACCATGACCTTATGGGAGTTAGAACGTGTAGAATCCCTTACACGAAAGCACGTACCAGCCACGCCCCCGTGTAAAGGACTCATACCATGGTGTCCAAAAGCCAGGGCGAGCCGTAGCCCTTGGGTTGCACCAACTTCGTTTCTAACGCCCACATTACCATGTTTACTCTTTTTAAAGTTTTCATGGCAAAGTGTATTTTAATTGCATTTATATCAAAGCGAATAAACAAGCAAGCAAGTAATCATGGCATGTTTGCAGCGCATAAATTACCGAAAATAATTCTAACAAGTATGGAATGATCATGGCATGTTCGCAGCGCATTAATCATGAGTATGAGATGAATGCATCATGGGAATGACAAAAATGGGATGACATAAATGTAACACTTAATCGCAATGACAAAAATGTAATTTATGACAAATATTAATGAATTTAAGGAAAGGATCAAGACCTCGTGAGGCCGAGATTCAATGCTATTGAAAGTCTTACTCGAATCTCGATACCACCTTAGGATTTACATGAATAGAATAAAGCAATCTAGAAGGGAATTCAATGTCTTTCAGGCTTACACGAAGGATTTAATGCTATTGAAAGACTTACCTAAATCTTGGAGGCCAAATAGGACTTATATGATAAAAACTGTTTTGAAAAGGGGTTTCAATGCCTTTCGGGCTTACACAAAGGGTTAGTGCTATTGAAAGACTTACCTAAACCTTTGAGGCCGAATAGGACTCATATGAGAAAATCATTTTTTTAAAGGGGTTTCAATGCCTTTCGGGCTTACACGAAGGGTTAGTGCTATTGAAAGACTTACCTAAACCTTTGAGGCCGAATAGGACTTATATGAGTGAAAAATCATTTTTGAAAATACGTTGGTGATTTTGTGGGTCCAACGCCTCATGGATTTACATGGGGTTTAGTGCTATTGAAAGACTTACCTAAAACCACCAATACCGAATGGTATTTTCATGCCCAAATCAAAGTAGAAAAATGGACAATAATTACAACAACATTGAAGATAATGAAAATAACGGGATTTAAGACAAAGGATTTTCATGGGTTCAACGCCTTATGGAATTACGTGGTTGTTAATGCCTCTTCGAGGTCTTACATAATCCATCACGACCAACTAAGGATTATCATGCCCAAATCATAAGGGGAAAAAAGGGGGGATAAATAATAAGCATTTATAACGTAGTAAAACAATAGATGACAGAATTTGAACATGGGGGGTTGTGTTCTTGGATCCAATGCCTTGTGGGTTTACATGGTTGTTAATGCCTCTTTGAGGTCTTATATAATCCATTAAGACCAACTAAGGATTTTCACACCTAAATACACGAGGGGAAGGGATAATCATAATATAATATTCACAAGTACGTAGTGAAGGTAAATAAAGCGATAAATGCATTTAAAGCATTGCGGAAAGCAATAAATAAATTTAAAACAATAATGAATCTAAAGTTAGGGGGTTTTTATGGATCCAATGCCCTATGGAATTACGTGGTGGTTAATGCCTCGTTGAGGTCTCACATAATCCATCACGACCAATCGGGATTATCACCCCCATTTCACAAAGGGGAAAAAAAAGGATAAATAATAAGCATTTATAACGTAGTAAAGCAATAAATGATGGTATTTAAACAAAGGGGACATGTTCTTGGGTCAAATACCTTATGGGCTAACATGGTTGTTAAGGCCTCATAGAGGGCTTATATAATCTACCAAAACCACTCGGGATTATCATACCCAAATACACGGGGGGAAGGGATAATCACAATATAATATTCACAAGTACATAGTAAATGTAAATAAAGCGATAAATATATTCAAAGCTATAAATGAAAGCAATAAATAACTTAAAGCATATAAATAAAGCAATAAATAAGGCAATAAATGAACTAGAAGAACATAAATAAAGCATAAATGAACTAAAAAGTATAAACAAAAGTGGATCCTTGTGAATCCCTTCCCATTTTAGGGATTATCACTAGTCACCTCTACTAAAAAGGAAGAAAAAGAGGGGAGAGAGGAGAGAGAAAGAGCTTAGAGAGAGAGAGAGTACCTAGAGAAGAGTCTCTTACTCTAAAAACTACCCAAAAAACCCCTTAAGGTAAACCCCTAAACCCCTATTTCTGCCTAAACTACGCTCAAGAAGGCCTAGAGCCCGAGCAAATCGCACCTGAAGCTGGGGGGGGTGGGTTTCTTTTATAGGCAGAGTGGCACGCTTTGCGCGGCATCATGCCGCGTGACGCGTGATGATGCCACGCGAGCCGTACCATCCGCCATGTGGCGATCTTATCCACCACGCAGCCCCCTTCCGAATCCTCCTCGATTTTCATGCGCATGCCGTTTTCTGACCTGATTTTTTAGGGTGATTTTGGTAGTCTTCTGGTATTCAAAATAGGTCATGCAGCATATCTTCGGAAATATCTCGATGTCTTCTTTCCAACGATATAAAGTTTGCGCGAATCGGAGTTCGGACGAGAGAGTTATGGCTCCCGGAAGTTGGGGTGTCGGGGCTGTTTTTCGTGCTTTTCCAGCGAAGATTCCGACCAAACGGGGGAAGCCACCGGCGAACCGAGAGTTGCACGTTGTAGCTGTTGCCATCTTTCCAACGCACCTGGGCTCGCGGATCAACTTTCAGCGAGTCGGAAAGACTCTGCGCACGAAGGCGGTTTTCCGGGAGGAAAAGCACATTTGATCTTCGACGCATTTTTCCTTACTTTTTGTCTGTGTTCGTGCACATATTTGACATAGCTCCCGAAAGTCGGTTTTCGACGTTCTTGGTACCATCAGAAAGCTTGTGTTACCCTCTCCCTTAAATTTTTGGACTTGCGGGAAACTGACCTTGGGTTCGCGAGATACGGTTCTACGAATAGGGGCCATCGAAGTGTTTTGGTCCGTCGGAGGCCATTTTTCCGATAGAGATTCCAGCTAGATCGGGGAAAATCTTGACGATCCGGGAGTTCCACATTGTGTCTGAACATGTCCTCTTTCCAACGGACCCAGGCTCACGGATCAACTCGTTGTGAGTCAAGAAGACTCTGTGTGCAAGCGCGACATTGTCAGGGGAGAAACTATGAAATTTTCAGCACAACCTTATTTCATTAGCCTGTTTTCATGCACTTGGTAGACGTAGCTCCCGATGTCGGATTTCGACGATCTTGGTGTCGCTGGAAAGCTTGCGTTACCTACTTTCTAAAAGTATAGGCCTTGCTCAGAGGCAAACTTGGGTTCGCAAGATATGATCTTGCGAACAGAGGCCGTTGGAATGTTCCTTATGTCAAGGGGTCATTTTCTGATCGAGATTCCGGCTTGACCGGAGGAGCTCTTGACGATCCGGTCCCGATGTCGGATTTCGATGATCTTGGTGTCGCCGGAAAGCTTGCGTTACTTACTTTCTAAAAGTACAGGCCTTGCACAGAGGCGAACTTGGGTTCGCAAGATATGATCTTGCGAACAGAGGCCGTTGGAATGTTCCTTATGTCAAGGAGTCATTTTCTGATCGAGATTCCGGCTTGACCGGAGGAGCTCTTGACGATCCGGGAGTTGCGTGTTGTAGCTGGAGTAACCTTATTGCTTAAGGGTTTCAGCTCGTGGACCAAGTTGTTGCGGGGCGGAAAGAATCTGCGCGCAAATACTGCCTCTCAAATAGGCTGTTTTGTCAACAACACTTAGCAAAATTTGGCTAAGTGTTAGACCGATTTTCACAGTTTTGCCTATAACTCCCCCGTTTTTCGTCCGTTTTTTACCCGTAAAGTATCGAATCGAAACTCTCAACATGCTCTACACATTGGCTAGGGGGCGGTCAATCCGATCCAGCTTTCGATTTGGTCAACGATTCGGTCAAACCTCGATCAAACTTGGTCAACCCTGGTCAAAATTGGTCAAACCTCTCCAAATTCTGGGAAATGTATCCCGAACCACATTTTGAGGGTTTTTGGGTATGGTGGACCCCATTCGGGTCAGAACGGCTTGGTCAAATCTCGGTCAAACTTGGTTAACTCCGGTCAAACTTGGTCAACCCTGGTCAAACTTGGTCAAACTTTGGGAAATATGCCCCAGACCCCTTCTTGAGGTTATTCTGATTTGGTGAGCCCTCGTCGGATCAGGCCAGCTCGGCTTAGGCTGCCTCGTTTTGCATGCCGACACTCGAGAAAATCCCGGGGGTAAAAATAGGGTTATGATAGAACCTGTCTGCCGAGTTGTGACACCAAGAATCACGCACTTTAATGGACTCAGCGGGAAATAGAACCCGTTCGCCGAGTTGTGGCACCAAAATGAGCCCAAGTACTCCTTAGCCAAAAATAAGTCTAAGTACTCATTAGCTAGAATTTGCTCATGGCAATAGAGAGGAATTGTGTTGGCGTAGCGCCAAGGAATATGTTTTGATCTTCCTTTTATCTTTTGTTGTTTTCTTGCCTTCATACTTATTGTTTTATTTCTTTCTATTGCAGTTGGCAGCGGTAATGAGCTTGTTATTGAGGATGAAGGTGATTTTGATGTAGCTGGAGCTGCAGAATCTGCTGCTGCTGCGATTCTGCCTCCGTTTGCATCCCTTGAGAGACTTGGTGTGCAGATATCTGCTGTCCCTGCTGAGATCTTAGACTTCTTCCGTGAATTTGAATGAGTAACTGTTAGCCAATACCGCCCACAACACTTTTGGGTATTTGACAGGGCTGAAGTTGATTTTTATGGCTACTCGGTTCCTCGTGATGGAATTTAATTCTTAGAGGCCATGTGGAAGAAGTACGGAAACTTTATCTCACACTTCAAGCTTGGGATTTTTGTTGGAGGAGCCATGTTAACTCTTCTTTGTTGTGTGTTGGCACATATGAGGAACACCAACCTTGAAGATGTTATCGAGACCAAGATTCTCGAATGGAAGAGTGTTGTGCAGGAGCTCATACAAGAAGGCTTCCTTCTCGAATTCATGCTTGATCATTTAAGAGAGATAGCTTGAGATATGTTTGGGAGGAGGCTTGCTGTGGAATTGAAGGCCTTGGAAGCTCAGGTCGCTGTTGTGAGGAATGCTGTGACAGCCATTGTGCTGGCTCACTGGCACCTAATATCTGCCATGAGGGCTTCTGGCGAGCTGTGTAATGAGTCAGCTCTTTATGGACTGCTTGAGTGAATCTTGTCTTTACTTTTTCTATCTTTTTGCACTCTTGGGGATGTAATGGCCGTGTTTAGGCCTTGACTTCAAACTTGATCTTCCCTTTTGCTTACATTCACCAAATATGATAAACTTTTGATGAAATTGAATGTCCTTTTCATTTCCATATTTGTCTCTTTGAGAATTTTGTTTTACAAAAGGAAAGAAAATGTTTGGACACAAAAAGGATTATGCCTAAATGCTATTTAGACAGCACATGGTGCTTACAATTCACTTTTGACAAAAAGAGGACACTTAGGGCATAGTGGCAGAAATACTCATGAATAGTAATGTTTAAGCCATTTTCCGTTGATGGGATCTGCTAAAGTAATTCCATCAGACTTGGATAGCCTGTAGTAACCACTGCCATGAGCTTTTCGGACCAGGTATGGCCCTTCCCAATTCAGGGAGAATTTGGATGAGGAAGGAAGTCCCCTCCTTACAAAATCTGCTGCTTTTAAAACCAGTTGCCCTTCTGCAAAAATCCTGACTTTGAGGGTTTTGCTATAAGCATTGGCCATCTTTTGATGATTAGGTCGGCTTTTAAGTCTAGCCAACTCCCTTGATTCATCCAAGCCTTCCAAATCTGCCATTCTCGCTTCAGCACAAATGTTAGCATCCACTTCTAGGTCACTCCCTTGTAGTACCCGCGGGGTAGGCACAACCAACTTAGTAGGAGAGATAGTGTCAGTACCACAAACAAGTGAGAAAGGAGTGAAACCTGTTGCCATGTTTGGCGAACTCCAATAGGCCCACAAAACATCTGCGAGGTGAGAGTTCCAGTTATTGTCGTAGTCAAATACTATTTTACTCAAGATTCACAAGAGCATTCGGTTTGTTGCTTCAGCTTGCCCATTGCCTTGTGGGTAATAAGGCGTAGAATATCGATGTTTGACTCAATAATGCTCTAATACCTCTCACACATCCTTATTTATGAATGGAGTTCCATTGTCGCTAATGAGCTTATAAGGTATACCAAAGCGAGTGATGATATGCTCTCGTATAAAGTTTTCCAAAGCAGCACCAGTGGCCTTTCAGAGTGGGATTGCTTCCACCCACTTAGTAAAATACTCGGTGGCTATAAGAATCCAAATATGGCCACCGGAAGCCGGACCAGTAGGGCCAATTAGATCTAACCCCCAAGTGTGGAATGGCCACGGAGTTGTCATGTTTTAGAGATTGGTTGGGTGAGTGTGGATCAAATTGGCTTGAACTTGGCAAGTGTGACATGTCTTCACAAAAGCCGTCGTATCTTTTTTCATTGTCGGCCAATAATAGCCAAGTGTGAGTAAATGTTGGTAAAGCCTTTTCTTTTCTTGATGTTCCCCACATTCACCCGTATGAGCCTCCTTCATGACCATTTAGGATTCAGATAGGCTGAGACACCGCATCGGTTCTCCATGGTACCCTTTCCGGAATAAAGTCCCTCCTTCCACAAAGTATCTTGATGCTAACCTTTTGAGGCGGTATACTTCCTTATGGGTTTGTGGTAGAATACCTTCAAGAAAGTATTCTAGGAACGGAACACGCCAATCAGTGGAAGCAAAAGTTGCGTAGACTTCTTCATTATCATGTTGAAATTGACAAGTTGAACATTGACTTTGGAGGTCTGCTGCTTCCCTGCTCATGTTGGGCCAGTAATATCCCAGCCTCTGAAGTCTGAGGTAAAGGTTGATTCCTCCTCCTTCTTCACAAGTCTTTTCATGTACCTCTATCAACTTCCTTTTTGCTTCTTGGATGCTGATACAGTGTGCCAAAACACCTCCAGGCAGCCTATGATAAAGCTCTCCGGATATCAAGGTGTAATCCTTGATTTCCTTGAAATCTGCTGTAGCTACCGGAGACATGAGCTTGGTTTTAAGTGGCATCCTCCATTCTTCTTCATCAAGAGACAATTCTTCAAATTCTCTTTTCAGTAACTCAGTGATAGGCTTCACTTTTTTGTTGATAGTGATATCAATTTTCTGTCCTTCAAAGGCCATTTGAGACCTCAAAGTTGCAAGTGCGTCCGCGTAGCAGTTCTCATTTCTTTAGGCATGCTTGATCTCAAAGGTGACAAATTTTTCTTCCAACTTCTGTGCTAGAGCTCGGTATGGTGCTAAGGAGGGTTCCTTAAGCAAAAATTCTCCTCGAGCTTGGCAAACAATAAGATAGGAATCTCCAACAACTTTCAAGTGCTTGATTCCCATTTCCCATGCTACTGCCAGCCCAGTAAGATAAGCCTTGTACTCCGCGATGTTATTAGAGCATGGAAAATCAAGCTTAAAAGACTTTGGTACAGCTTCTCTATCATCTCTAAAGAGTACAATTCCGTCCCCACTTGACACAGTAGTAGAGGATCCATCGAACCTCAAAGTCCAAGTGGCATCTGCCAAATCTGCCATGAGCACTTCATCGACTTCTCCGGGTACTTCATAAAAAATAAATGAGTTATCTTCCCCTAGAAACTGAGCTAATAAGTTTGCTATGGCGTGGCTCTTAATGGCTATGGGAGTTTCAGCGATGATCTTGAATTGAGATAACTGCAGCAGCCACTGTGCAAGTCTGCCGGACAGCACAGGACGTTGTAACAGACTTCTGATGGGATGCGATTTTGTCATCAACTGGACTTTGTGCGCTAGAAAATAATGTCAAAGGCGCTGTGAAGTGTAGATCAGAGACAGGCAAGATCTCTCAGCCCCCGAGTAGCAGGTTTCGGCATCCTTGAGAGCGCGGTTGACATAATAGATAGGTTGTTCAACCCCATGGCTGTCCTCTTGTGCTATTAAAGCTCCAATTGCTTGATTGTTGGAAGCTAGATAAAGCCGTAAAGGCTTCCTAAATATGGACACACAAACAGTAGGTAGCTTGGCCATAATGTCTTACACTTTTTCAAATGCTTGTTGGCATTCAAGGGACCAACGAAATGGAATACCTTTCTTTAAGAGTGGTGCAAAGGTTGAAGTTACTGCAGCAAGACTGGGTATGAACCTCCTTATATAAGATAGATTCCCCAAGAAACTTTTCAGTTCCTTATGAGTAGTTGGTGGCTTCATAGTGGCTATGGCAGAAGCTCATGTTGGATCAACGTCTATGCCACGTTGGTGCATTAGGAAACCCAAAAATTTGCCGGCTGCAACCCCGAATGCACACTTGAGGGGGTTCATTTTGAGTTTGTAGAGGCGACATCTTTCAAAGACTTTTCTTAAGATAGCAAGGTGATCTTCCCTTTTCTTGGATTTGACCACAATATCATCGACGTAGTCTTCAATCTCGCAGTGCATCATGCCGTGGAACATGGCTATCATTGTTCTTTGATACATGGCCCCGACGTTCTTAAGGCCAAACGGCATGACGGTGTAGTAGAAATTCCCAATTGGTGTGCGGAAGGCGGTCTTTTCAGCATCTTTGAGAGACATGAGTATTTGATTATATCCGCTGAAGCCATCCATAAAAGAGAACATAGCATGGCTTGCTGTTGAATCGATCAAAAGATCCATGTTGGGCAGCGGAAATTCATCTTTGGGACACGCCTTATTGAGATCTCGAAAATCAACACAACACCGAATCTGGCCGTTCTTTTTCTTTACGAGTACTATGTTAGATAGCCACCGCGGATGCTGAATCGGCTTAATGAACCCAGCTGACAGTAATTTCTTGACCTCTTGTGAGATTTGTGCTTCAACCTCAAGGTGGAAGGTTCTCATTGGCTGCACCACGGGTTTAGCCCCTGGTTCAACATTCAAAGAATGAGCAACAAGCGTGGGGTCTATCCTGGGCATCTCATTGTATTGCCATGCAAAGACGTTTTGATACTCCTTCAATAACGCCACCAATTGTGTTTTTTCTGAGGCAGATAAGGATGCACTGATAGAAACTGGTCTTTGAACACTAGGTTCACTGCTTAAATCAATAACTTCAAGTTCTTCTTTGGCAAAAATTTTGGGATCTTCTTCAGTAGGTTCTTCTGCCACAGCAGACTTCCCTACTGAATCTGCCAACTTTGAACTATCTTCTTTATTTACTGCGTAACATGAGGGCTATGAAGAGCCCTCCCTTAACTCGGGGCCTTCTTGTTGGGGACAATCAGGCCCCCCGCACCTTCATAATCAATAAACAATGCGTCCATCAGGTAGCTTGACCCGTACACATTGTGGTTGATTTCTACTGGTGCCGGTTTCCTCCTCACGTTTCTTCTTTAGCTCAAGCAGTTCCCTTAGGTCTACTTCAAGGTCATCTCTAATGTCTTCCCACATAGGGAGTGAGGTTCCAACTGGTTTGGAGAGTGGCGCTTCTCCGGCAAGAGTTATTTCATCATAGAGAAACGCTTCCACAAAATGAGACTCAGATTGGTCAAAAGGAGTGGGGTTTGCTGCAATAAAAATAGGCTTTCCATTCAGCCTGCCCTTTACACATTGGTGATAGGTTGAAGATATGAGTTGGTGATTGTGCAACCAAGGTCTTCCAAGAAGCACGTGGTATGGAACCACAGAGTCTATGACATGGAACCTTGTTAAGGCAATAATTGGCCCGACTTTTAGAACCAGTTGAATATGGCCTTTTGTGTACTAAGCAGTACCCCCAAAACCTCTAACTTCCATGGGAGCCCCCTGAATTTTCTTCTAAGAGATTTCTGCTACTCGTAGTGTACTTAGAGGAACAAGATTGATGCAAGATCCCGTATCTACCAGGGCACGTCTGACTTGGACTTCATTGATTGTGGCAGCAAGATAGAGTGGACGTCGATGATCAAGGTATGGAACATCCATATCCTCGTCTGTGAAGATAATAGCATTGGTAGTTTCCAAGAATGCGCGACTGGCATGTGCTTCTCCTGTGAAGCAGTGTGTTCCAGATTCTGCTGCTATAGACATGATTGCTTCCGTGGCTGCTGTCCGAGCCTCGGGATTCAGCCTTAGTTGGTTGAAAAGAGATTGGAACTTTGGATTCCTTTGCAAGGCTTTAATAGCTGTTGGTGTCATGGCTGGATTCGTGGCGGCAGACTCATCCATGTCTATGTCGCTTGCATTGCCATAGATTATTACTGAGACAGTAGCTTTGCCTTTGTTTTTGAGGAACGGGTCAGTGTGAACTCTTTGCTGAGCTTGTGGGAGCTCCAAGGTTCCATCTTGAATTTTTGCATGGAATCTTTTTCGAAGTCTCCAACAATCTGTTATGGAGTGTTTAACACTTCTGTGATAGTGGCAGTAGTTTGGGCTCCTCTTTTCTTCTTCGGTTGCTTCCTCTCGAACTTCCGGGAGTCTGATTATGCCATCTGCCACCCACCTATTAAGGATGGCGATCATTTCTTCCCTCGTGCATGGTACCGGAGGCGGTGGCTCCACAAATTCTCTCCTTCACTTGCTGTCTCTAGCAAACACAATCAGGGCTTGTGGCGAATATTTATTTTCTCTGGTCTTCTCAATATGTGGCTTGACTGAAAGTGCTGTCTTTCTAGCCTTTTGTAGAAGTTGAGCGAACCTAAAGATGTCAAGGTTCTCAAGGTGAGCGCGAAACTCGGGTAACATGTTGTCAATGCAAATTCCTACAAGTTTGCTTTCCTCATAGTTGGCGTAGCAATCCAAGGACATGTCATGAAAATGATGAATGTACTTCAATAAATCTTCTCCATTTCCTTGTTTGGTACCATGAAGGTTGACGAGAGTGACCTTTTCTTCCGCTTGAAAATACTTTCCGCAAAACATTTCCACCATATCATCCCACGATCTCACGGATCCGGGAGGCAATGTGGTGTACCATGTATATGCTCTATCATCAAGGGACTTGGAAAACTCTCGCAAGTGTAAGTCTCCATTATGGGCGTAAGGACCCATGGAATCAATAAACTTGCTAACATACACAAGGGCACTTCCATTGTGTCTATCGACATGTGAGAACGTCGGCGTGTGTTAACACCCCATTTTGCTACCTACATTCTAACCCTTACACAAACTAGGGTTTTCACAAATTAAAATTCTAAAAACGGAAAGTGCACAACTTACCTAAATTAGAGTTTTAAACCAATAGTGTTTTTGACCGTTTGATCGACAACTAAAAGAAATCAAACAGATCTTTAAGTTGAGACAAATGAAATGACGTGTCATGTGTTCAAATCGGACCATAAGTGCAAATGTTATGATCAATTGAAGATTTAACGGATAGAGTGCATAATGATTTAATAATTCCGGGTGCATGAGATTAATCCAAACTAATTGTTATTGGTCCATTAATTGGGTTGATTTTAATTAGTGAGGTGTAAACATCTTATTGGCTTGTAATGATAAATAATTATGGACTCTACTACGTTAAATAAAATGAGCTTAAGTTGGATAAATAGTGTGATTAATTAATTAAAATATAAGGATTAATTGAAATAGATCAATTCAAATATTTTAAAGGGGTTAAGAAGATCACTATAATATCTGGTGTTTATCATAAAAAGTTGAACAACTTTGAACAAATGGATAAATACAAAAAAGAAGTTGAAAACGTTTTTTAAGAACTCAAAGTACCGGCCGGCACTTTGATTGGGGTTTGAAGTACCGGCCGGCACTTCAAGCACATTTTGAAGTACCGGCCGGCACATTGAAGTACCGGCCGGCACATTGAACCACCAATCCGGCACTTCGAACCTGGAGCACGTTTTTTTATCCCAAAATTATCTCTAAACTTGAATTTTGAATTCTCACACATCCAAGTCAGTTCACAGCTGGTAGAGGATAAAGAATAGGGATTAATTGAAAATAAAAATACAAAATTAAACAAAGATAGCTAATCATTGGTTTGGCTATAAAAAGGAAAGATAGGGTCAGTTACAAGGGTCCCAAGGTTTGAGCTTTAGAGAGAATTCCAGATCATTCTGCGTATGATTTCTAAAGTATAAAACACCTCTAAATAATCCCCCATTAAAAGACAGAGAAAAGCTCCCACAACAATCCCCTACGGCGAAGCTTTGCTCATAGGTACCTTGAAGACCATCAAGGAAGCATTTTCGGAGTTCTTTTTTGGCAGCTGGGCAGAATACAAACTGCCCACCATTGCAGCCATACAGCAACTCTTCTGATCCTTGCTCTTCCCCTTTTTCAAAGTTTTCCATTCCACAGTTGAACATAACTCTGGTGATTCTAAAGCAATCAACAGGATCTTCTTCCACATGCATGCAGGTAAGCATTCTTGACTGAATTTTTTATTTGTTTGCCTATTCACATGATGATGACGATAATATGCTTTTTTTTTCACATATAAATGATTTAATAAAGAACTTGAACCTTTAAAATAAATTTCATGATAAACCATGTTTTCTGTACATTGAAATATTTGTTTTTGGCCAAGCTTTATCCTAGAAGACCGATTTTAGTCGGGCAAAATGAGGTGCTTACACCTTCTCGTTTTGTAACCCAGCCCCCGAGCCTAGTTCTGAAGGTTCTAGATTAGTTTCTTTGTGAATGTAAATTTCTATTGTACTATACTGTATTTAGGAAGCATTCAAATGTAATTTTCTTAGATTGTACCTAGGAAACAAACTTTTGCTATGTAATTTTCTGCTTTGGACACTCAATTGTAATCATACAATCCAAGTTGAATAAAAGAAGTATTTTTAAGAATTTTCTTATTTTTCTTTCTTGCAAAAATAAGTGGCGACTCTACTGTAACATCACCTTCATTCTAGAGGGATGATCATTCGTCAGTTGGGTCACATTTTGAGGCCCATTTGACCCTCGGGTCGTGGTTCTCACAGTGGCGACTCCACTGGGGACATGTAGTGGGCTTAGCTTCGAAATTAGGATGGGCTTGGCCAAGTCTTATTATTTCTTTGTACTTGTTTGATTTTAAAGGCTTTCTTTATAACATGTTTCATGCATCATTTTGTGTGGGCCCAAAAATACATATACATGTGTGAAGCCCGGAAGCCCCGGTAGTTCTATCCATGGATCACAGTCTTCCTAGACCTGGGTACCCATGGTGAAGCTACTAGCCCAAAGCGCAGTATTGACTATGATCCTTCTTAGTCAATGCGTTAAAGGATAAACTGTATCGTTTGGACCAACGCGGCATTCCTATGTCACAAGTTGGGAGATACGACATCCTAGCTCTTGGGTTCCCTACAAGCCCACCTTTTACCCATGTAGAAGCCCATTAAAACTATCCTTAGGTGCGGTCCATTAAGTACATACATGCTTGTTTGAACCCACCGTCTGTTTTGATTGCCGTTGCTTGTACTTGGATGAACCTTGTTTGCTACGAATGAGCTCAAATCCAACATTTAGGCCCATTACAAGCCTTTATTTGAACTATGTTTTCCATTGATGAGCCCAAGCCCAACACTTGGGTCCATCATAAATAAAATGTAAAGCCCACAAGCTTCAAAGGCAAGTTCACATCCTTCAAAAGGATCAAACCCACAAGCCCACAAGCTTCAATGGTACAATCCCACAAACTTCAAAGACAAAGGATAAAGCTCACAAGCTTCAAAGGATCAAAGGATCAAACCCACAAGCGTCAAAGAGACAAACTTTACAAGTTCACATCCTTCAAAAGGATCAAACCTACAAGCCCACAAGCTTCAATGGTACAATCCCACAAACTTCAAAGCAAGTTCAAAGGATAAAGCTCACAAGCTTCAAAGGATCAAACCCACAAGCATCAAAGAGACAAACTTTACAAGTTCACATCCTTCAAAAGGATCAAACCTACAAGCCCACAAGCTTCAAAGCATAAAGCCCACAAGCTTTAAGAGTTCAAGCCCACCAAAAGGTAGCTCACAACATTGAGACTTCAAGGCCACACAAGCTCAATTTCCTAAATAGTCTCCCACTTAGCCACAAAATTTCACTATTCTCCATAAGGCCCAACAAGCCCAACTTCCCAAACACTTACCCACATCTACCAAAAGGCCCCACAAGCCCAATTTCTCAAACAATTACCAACTCCACAAAAATCGTAGGTCTTCCAAGCCAATTTCTTAAACAGTCACTCACTTACCAAAAAAAATCACAAAGACTTCACCATCCCTCATACTCTAGAAAAGGCCACGCAAAGCCCAAAACCCTAAATGGTCAATCATCAAGCTTCAAGATTCAAGTTTCCAGGCCGAACAAGACAACCATTCTACAAAGCTCACAAGCCTCCAAGATTCAAGATTCGAAATCAAGGTCATGAAGGTCATACAAGCCTCTTTCTCCAACACAAAGGATTCATGGGCTTCCCCTACATCAACAACCCACAAGGACATCGGCATTGCTACATCAAGTCATCATTTGATTTTACATTTCCAAATTTAGTTGTGTGATTTTCATTTGAATTGCTTTGTTTGTCTTATTGGTGTGTAGCATAGAATTTTGGATCAAGAAAAAAAAGAAACATCTTTTAAAGATCAAGAATTTCTCCAACTTTGCACCACAGATCACAAATCAAAAATTGAAAGACAAAAAAATAATCAACAATTCACAAAAAAAAACTCAATGGGCCGAACTTTGAATCACACTTTAAACAGGTTAAAATTCACTCAATTGAATTACACCTTAAAAGGTTAAAATTCACAAAATGAATCACACCTTAACAGTTAAAGTTCACACAAAATTGAATCACACCTTAAATGGTTAAAAATTCACACAATTACACCATACCTTCAAAGGTTAAAATTCACCCAATTGAATTACATCTTAAACAGATTAAAATTCACCCAATTGAATTACACCTTAAACAGGTTAAAATTAACTCAATTGAATCACACCTCACATGGTTAAAATTCACTCACAACTCACACAATTCAAATTAACCCATTATACTTTAAATGGTTAAACTTTCCCAAATGAATTACACCTCACATGGTTAAAATTTTCATTTCTAAATCACACCTCAATGGTTAAAATTCACAAAATGAATCACATCTCAATGGTCAAAATTCACATTTTTGAATCACACCTCAATGGTTAAAATTCACATTTTTGAATCATACCATAATGGTTAAAATTCACATTTTTTAAATCACACCTTAACGGTTAAAATTCTCTCACACATTTCACACAATTAAAAGTCACTCATTACACCTCAAAATAGTTAAAATCCACTCAATTGAATCACACCTCACATGGTTAAAATTCACTCACAACTCACACAATTCAAATTAACCCATTATACTTTAAATGGTTAAACTTTCCCAAATGAATTACACCTCACATGGTTAAAATTTTCATTTCTAAATCACACCTTAATGGTTAAAATTCACAAAATGAATCACATCTCAATGGTCAAAATTCACATTTTTAAATCACATCTCAATGGTCAAAATTCACATTTTTGAATCACATCTCAATGGTTAAAATTCACATTTTTGAATCATACCATAATAGTTAAAATTCACATTTTTTAAATCACACCTTAACGGTTAAAATTCTCTCACACATTTCACACAATTAAAAGTCACTCATTACACCTCAAAATAGTTAAAATCCACTCAATTGAATCACACCTCACATGGTTAAAATTCACTCACAACTCACACAATTTAAATTAACCCATTACACTTTAAATGGTTAAACTTTCCCAAATGAATTACACCTCACATGGTTAAAATTTTCATTTCTAAATCACACCTTAATGGTTAAAATTCACAAAATGAATCACATCTCAATGGTCAAAATTTACATTTTTGAATCACACATCAATGGTTAAAATTCACATTTTTGAATCATACCATAATGGTTAAAATTCATATTTTTTAAATGACACCTCAACGGTTAAAATTCTCTCACACATTTCACACAATTAAAAGTCACCCATTACACCTCAAAATAGTTAAAATCCACTCAATTGAATCACACCTCACATGGTTAAAATTCACTCACAACTCACACAATTCAAATTAACCCATTATACTTTAAATGGTTAAACTTTCCCAAATGAATTACACCTCACATGGTTAAAATTCACTCACACCTCAATGGTTAAAATTTTCATTTCTAAATCACACCTCAATGGTTAAAATTCACAAAATGAATCACATCTCAATGGTCAAAATTCACATTTTTGAATCACACCTCAATGGTTAAAATTCACATTTTTGAATCATACCATAATGGTTAAAATTCACATTTTTTAAATCACACCTCAACGGTTAAAATTCTCTCACATATTTCACACAATTAAAAGTCACCCATTACACCTCAAAATAGTTAAAATCTACTCAATTGAATCACATCTCACATGGTTAAAATTCATTCACAATTCACACAATTAAAATTAACCCATTGCACCACACCTTAAATGGTTAAAATTCACCAATTGAATCACACCTCACACTGTTAAAATTCTCTCACACCTTAAATAGTTTAAATTCACCAATTGAATCACACCTCACACGGTTAAAATTCTCTCACACCTTAAATGGTTTAAATTCACCAATTAAATCACACCCCACACCTTAAATGGTTAAAATTCACCAATTGAATCACACCTCACATGGTTAAAATTCTCTCACACCTTAAATGGTTTAAATTCACCAATTAAATCACACCTCAATGGTTAAAATTCTCATTTTCTGAATCACACCTCAATGGTTAAAATTCATAAAATGAATCACATCTCAAAGGTTAAAATTCACGAAATGAATTACACTTTAATGGTCAAAATTCATATTTTTGAATCACACTTTAATGGTTAAAATTCACGTTTCAAATTACAATTGCTCAAAATTTGATCACATCATCAAAAAGAAACTTTAAGCAACAATCTTCAAGTCTCCCATGTTTTCACATCTTTTTGGAGAAGGAAAATTTTCAAAATTGTTTTTGCAAAAGTACTTATGGAAAATCAAGTTTTTGAAATATTCTTTCTTGGGCAGCAAATGACAAATCATATGGTCACATCACTTGACCAATCAATTTGCACCGATAAGGGGATCATTTTCATTCAATTCATATAAAAATTGTTGCCAAATACTTGGAACAACAAAAGAATGAATCCTAGAAAGAAAATCAAGGAAATAAGGTCATTGAGAGATCTCGAGTCACTCCTTCCGAAATTCCTTCTAAATCTGGTCATGATTTGTCACATTCTTGCACATTCATTCAGAAAAGTATCCTAATAATTGGGCTTACAATGGATCATCCATGCAAAAAAGAAATGAAAGCCTGTTAGGTCGAAAACCCGAAAAGGCGACTTAAGCAAAAATTAGGGCTCCACAAAGAGAAAAAAAAAAAAAAAATTTACTTCCAAGAAAGAACTCATCAAAAGAGCTCAAACGCTGCATGCCAAAAGCAAGCTCTACCAAGGATAGGAGGCCATTTTTCATTAAACCCAAATATTCTTGCCAACACCCTACAAATGCAATCACTTGCTAGCCAATTTGGGCCTAAAAAAAAAAATGAGCCTTTTCTTTCTTGAAACCCATAAATCAAACCTGGGGTGGGAATCTTAGATATGAACAAAAAGGAGATCATGGATTTCTTTCTTAAGATCAAAGTGTCAAAGAAGGAAGAACAAAATAACAAGGACATGCTCGACAGAGGCATCAATCTTCAATAAGAATGAAGCAAATTGAGAACACTTGACACAAACGTCAACATACAAAAAGGAAAGGTGTCTCTGACAAAGGATGCTAACACAAAGATAAGAAAAGTCAAATGCGTCAACACAAATACAAAGAAGATGTGAAGGAAAAAAGCAAAGGAAAGAAGTCACGAAGCAAATCCAATCCTTGGAGTTCACACTTGGGGGTACATTGGGGAATTTGAGCCTTTATAACTTTCTTTTCACAACCCAAACCCGGCCTACATTATAACCGATAAACAAAGCCCTCCTTGAGGTTCTGCTTGCTCAAGACATGATGTTAAGCTCTTTAGTTATTCTCCATTGGAAGTATGAAAAGTGCTCGCTAAGTTGAAAACCTGAAAAGGCAGCCTAGGCAAAAGTTAGAGCAAAAGAAAAAGAAAAAGAAAAAATGATGGATGGTCCAAACACCAATCAAATCTCCCATGAAAAGGTGAATCATTACAAATGGTTCAAACTCAGAGTTCACTTTCTTTCTCATTGCAAACAGTCAAATCTCTCTCGAAGACTTCAATTTCAAGTCAAAACTTGGGGCATCCCCCTTTGTTTTCCAAGTGCTTCATCTACATCTCCAAACTAGGGACATTCTCCCTAATTTGTCAATTCTTCCCACAACATGATCCACACAAGATCACACATCTCCAAACCAGGGGAATCCTCCCTAATTTGTCAATTCTTCCCATAACATGATCCACACAAGATCACACATCTCCAAACTAGGGGCATTCTCCCTAGTTTGTCGACTAAAAAGTCTTTCCACAACATGATCTACACAAGATCACACATCTCCACTGTCTTTCCTTAACATGATCCACACAAGATCACACATCTCCAAACTATGGACATTCTCCCTAGTTTATCGACTAAACAGTCTTTCCTTAACATGATCCACACAAGATCACAAATCTCCAAACTAGAGGCATTCTCCCTAGTTTGTCAACAGAATTTCAAGTCAAGAGCATGTCTCTATCAGTACTCCAAACAATATTGACTTGCAAAGTCATCCAAACTTTTCAAAATATCATTGCTTTTTCATAATTTTGTTGATTCGGGAAAACTCTCAATCACTTCATCTCTTTAATTGCCTTCGAAGGATTCAGCATTACAAGCTCCAAGAGAAATGCAAATATATTTATAAAGGTTTAATGACTTTAATCCCCTCAAAGTGAAAAAGAACAATTTTGTTTTGCAACCTTAGGGTTTGTCAATATGTCTTCCCAAGAAAACAAAAGTTTTTCAAGATTTTCGTTTACATAACGGATTGCATCCATTTAAAAAATGAGTTTTCAAAGTGATTTACAAAATCCATCTTTTCATTTTTGAAAGACTTTCTCCAAAAAAGGTACACAGCCAAAGTATAAAATCAAGATGCACAACTGAGATCACAAGTCAAGTTACACAATTAAGACACAAGACATCCAAAAACAACAAAAAATTTGGATTATTTGTGAGAACATAAAATCTTTCCAATACAACTTTTTTGGGTTGTTGCAACCACTTAAAATCATCCCCAATGAAAAACATTTTTCACTTCCATACAAGAAGTCTATAGATATTTTGAACTACCGCACAAAAGGTTCACAACCATACAATTTTTTCACCTCCTAACAAGAAGTCTACACATACACGTATGTACAACTTTTCCTTTCCACACAAGAGGTTCACACATACACTTTGAATTTCCAAACAAGAATTCACAAACCCCACATTTCGAACTACGTTCGGACCTGATCCTCTGTGATAGAGGTACGTAGGCAGCCTTCCTTAAGGCTCGATCCCACACCTACATTCATTTACCCACACTTTCCACATTTCGAACTACGTTCGGACCTGATCTTCTATGATAGAAGTACGTAGGCAGCCTTCCTTAAGGCTCGGTCCCACACAGACATTCATTTACCCATATTTTCCATAATTTCGAATTACGTTCAGACCTGATCCTCTATGATAGAGGTACGTAGGCAGTCTTCGCTAAGGCTCGGTCTCACACCCACAAAACACTTTCCATATTTCAAACTACGTTCAAATCTGATCCTCTATGATAGAGGTACATAGGCAATCTTCACAAAGGCTCGGTCCCACACCCACGCTCACACTCACAGTACTAGATTCACATCCACATTCACACATTCCATGATCTCAAATTGCAAAAAATTAGCTTGTTCACATGACATCATTTTACATATAAACGTTCTAAAACTAGAACATTGACTCAGTTGTTTTCATTTGCAGGTTTGTTGATCTCAACAAGTTCTCATGACTTGTTTAAACTAGGGGCATTGGCTCAAGATCGTCTTTCGTAGACGATATCTAACATGTTTGAAAAAGAATAGTTCTTGTTTTTGCAGGAGAGTACGTGCCTACCCACCAGCTGAACAAGACATCGAATGCATCTTGGTTCTAGCAAGGAGATTAAAAAAAGGTTGAAAAATCCGGAGTTACGCCTTCAGACAGCTAAAAATTTTCGGCATCATCTTAACAAGATTCTGACAACACACATGCTCGGGTTGTCTTGGAACCACATAAAAAATATCCCAGCAAGATTTTTAGGTTGTTAAAACACTTAAAATAAAATCCTAAAAAGTTTTAAAAAAATATCGGGTTGTTTCTTACAACATAAAATCATTCCTGATATACCCACTTTTTCAGGTTGTTATTGACAATATAAAATCAAAATCCTAAAAAGTTTCAAAAATATTGGGTTGTTTTCTACAACATAAAATCATTCCTAGTATATTCACATTTTTAGGTTGTTATGGACAACATAAAATCAAATCCTAAAAAGTTCCAAAATATAGGGTTGTTTGAAACAACATAAAATCTATCACGATCCACTTTTTTAGGTTGTTAAAACACTTAAAATCAAATCCTAAAAAGTTTTGAAAAAATATCAGGTTGTTTCTTACAACATAAAATCATTCCTGATATTCCCAATTTTTTAGGTTGTTATGGACAACATAAAATCAAATCCTAAAAAAGTTTTCAAATTCGTTGGGTTGTTACAAACACTTAAAATTATCCCCAACATTCGGTCGCAAAACTCGGTGTCTTTCTCAAACATTGACATTCGCTTTACAAGCTCTGCCAATGAGGGGCATTCTGTTAACACCCCATTTTGCTACCTACATTCTAACCCTTACACAAACTAGGGTTTTCACAAATTAAAATTCTAAAAACGGAAAGTGCACAACTTACCTAAATTAGAGTTTTAAACCAATAGTGTTTTTGACCGTTTGATCGACAACTAAAAGAAATCAAACAGATCTTTAAGTTGAGACAAATGAAATGACGTGTCATGTGTTCAAATCGGACCATAAGTGCAAATGTTATGATCAATTGAAGATTTAACGGATAGAGTGCATAATGATTTAATAATTCCGGGTGCATGGGATTAATCCAAACTAATTATTATTGGTCCATTAATTGGGTTGATTTTAATTAGTGAGGTGTAAACATCTTATTGGCTTGTAATGATAAATAATTATGGACTCTACTACGTTAAATAAAATGAGCTTAAGTTGGATAAATAGTGTGATTAATTAATTAAAATATAAGGATTAATTGAAATAGATCAATTCAAATATTTTAAAGGGGTTAAGAAGATCACTATAATATCTGGTGTTTATCATAAAAAGTTGAACAACTTTGAACAAATGGATAAATACAAAAAAGAAGTTGAAAACGTTTTTTAAGAACTCAAAGTACCGGCCGGCACTTTGATTGGGGTTTGAAGTACCGGCCGGCACTTCAAGCTTGTATTTGGCACTTTGATTGGGATTTGAAGTACCGGCCGGCACATTGAACCACCAATCCGGCACTTCGAACCTGGAGCACGTTTTTTTATCCCAAAATTATCTCTAAACTTGAATTTTGAATTCTCACACGTCCAAGTCAGTTCACAGCTGGTAGAGGATAAAGAATAGGGATTAATTGAAAATAAAAATACAAAATTAAACAAAGATAGCTAATCATTGGTTTGGCTATAAAAAGGAAAGATAGGGTCAGTTACAAGGGTCCCAAGGTTTGAGCTTTAGAGAGAATTCCAGATCATTCTGCGTATGATTTCTAAAACATAAAACACCTCTAAATAATCCCCCATTAAAAGACAGAGAAAAGCTCCCACAACAATCCCCTACGGCGAAGCTTTGTTCATAGGTACCTTGAAGACCATCAAGGAAGCATTTTCGGAGTTCTTTTTTGGCAGCTGGGCAGAATACAAACTCCCCACCATTGCAGCCATACAGCAACTCTTCTGATCCTTGCTCTTCCCCTTTTTCAAAGTTTTCCATTCCACAGTTGAACATAACTCTGGTGATTCTAAAGCAATCAACAGGATCTTCTTCCACATGCATGCAGGTAAGCATTCTTGACTGAATTTTTTATTTGTTTGCCTATTCACATGATGATGACGATAATATGCTTTTTTTTTCACATATAAATGATTTAATAAAGAACTTGAACCTTTAAAATAAATTTCATGATAAACCATGTTTCTGTACATTGAAATATTTGTTTTTGGCCAAGCTTTATCCTAGAAGACCGATTTTAGTCGGGCAAAACGAGGTGCTTACACCTTCTCATTTTGTAACCAAGCCCCCGAGCCTAGTTCTGAAGGTTCTAGATTAGTTTCTTTGTGAATGTAAATTTCTATTTTACTATACTGTATTTAGGAAGCATTCAAATGTAATTTTCTTAGATTGTACCTAGGAAACAAACTTTTGCTATGTAATTTTCTGCTTTGGACACTCAATTGTAATCATACAATCCAAGTTGAATAAAAGAAGTATTTTTAAGAATTTTCTTATTTTTCTTTCTTGCAAAAATAAGTGGCGACTCTACTGTAACATCACCTTTATTCTAGAGGGATGATCATTCGTCAGTTGGGTCACATTTTGAGGCCCATTTGACCCTCGGGTCGTGGTTCTCACAGCGTGACATACTTATCGAGATAGGACTGTTTTAACAGCTCAGCGGGGTAGGGAGGCTTTCTTACAAAATGCCTAGGCTCCTTAAGGATTTTCTCCCTTTCCTGCTGCAACAAATCTGCCACCTCCGACAAGGTGATGAAAGGCTCCTCTTTGTTGTTGTGGGAGCTTGGTTCTTGATGAAGATTCTCGTGGTGATTTTCCCCATCTTGGTGGTCATTCTGCGCTTTAGAACTTTTTTCTTTAAGTTGCCGAACGGTTTCGGCCAACTCTCCTTGAGTCTGCTGCAAACCCTGTATCAGCTCCAACAACAAATTCGTTTGCCATGCTTCAACATCTGGAATGCTTTGCTCAGGCTGGTGTTGCTCTTGCTCATTGTTCTGAGACTCAGCTTGTGATTCCACAATATAAGCTGCTCCTTTTCTAGTCTTGGGAGGCATGATTCCATGCTGTAGATTTTTCTTTAGGAAGTGCTAAATTCAACTCCCCAGTGGAGTCGCCAAAATGTGACAGGTGGTTTTTGTTTCTACGCCACGTGTCGCAATGAGATCAGTTGGAACGTGGGCTGAACTTTCAAGGGTACGGGAGTTGAACCCAAGACTCAACCCAAGGCCCAAAAGTAGTCACAGGGGCTAATGGGGCACCTTCTTTAAAGAAATGAGAACCAAATCTGCCAAGGCCCAAGTCAAGTGGACAGCAGTCGTAACAATAACCAAACGGCCCAAAAAAGGGGTTTTTGTTAATGTAAACCCAAAATAACAATGGACTAATGCTTCCATTGCTCCATAAGAATCTGGACTTAAAGTATAACAACTTGAACCCAATATGGACTCAAAATCATTAAGACATGAATTTGTCACTAATATCTGCTGCGACAAATGGAACTCATAACAATGAAATTGTAGAGACAAAAAGAGTTTGACTAAGCGGGAGAGAGTTAATCCTATGAAGCATGCATGGGGTTAAAGTGTATGTGTTTAGGCCTTTGTGGTGTAAGTCTCAAGGTTGAGGAAGACCAAGAGCTTAATATGGTGTTTACTGCTGTAACCCAAATATCTGCCAAGAGGCACTTTTGGAAATGTGAGCTCAAATCATGGTGTCTTAGACTTGGGTTAATGTTTAGGGTTGAGAATCAGAGTCTTAAGGGTGAAAATGACCTTAGAACTCCATACTTGAGGACGTGTACTAGAGAATGCACTTAGAGGAGAATAGCCTGATTACTGTTGTAATGAGTTTCAGACTACCTTTTCAATCTCCATGGTATTTTTTATCTGGTCGTGGGTCAGTGTTTACGATAGTGAAAAATGGTTTTGTCTAGGCTTGGCTTAAGCTTGTTGAGTTGTGGTTGGGTTGTGTTAGGTTGTGATGATCTTAGGTGGTGTTCATGGGTCTCATTTATAGAAAAACTAGGTCTTCTTAGTTTGTTCAATCCAAAAGGGTCTGATCCCTTTTATCATGGTTTGGTTATGCATGCTCCTTGGCCTTGGTTTCCAGGAAAATAACAGCTCTGCCCCCCAGTAAGCCTTGAGCCATTATTTTGGTGGAAGCCTAGCCTATAGGATTAATTCCCTACCTCCAAACCAAACTCCCTAAGTCCTACAAAAATGGAGAAGTGAACCTAGCAGAGAGCTGGGCTGTAAGGGTCACTTCCTCAGCCTTCCTTGGCTGGTTATCTCATGATGGTGAAGATAAAATAAGATTTCCTGACGGATTACTGCCACGTCTGGTGGCCAATGGTGACCGAAATCCTTGTCATGATTACTGTTCAGGCGGCTAATCCATGGGTTCAGAGTTTCATTGCTCTGAGGAAGATATACCATCATGATAACTTGCTTGCTTCAGTGGTATTTTATACATATAGGCTGAGCTGACTCTAGTTTGTGTGCTGTCAGGTTACTGCTGCAGAGCATGCAACCAATAGCTGTGATTTCCCAACTGCATTTCTGGTCCAATCGATGGGCTTCTTTGTGCTTTTCATGTCTGAAGTGAGTTAAATGAGAGAGACAAGCTCACTCTCCATTTTCTGAAAAGGAGGAGAGAGAAACATGGGTCCCAAGAGGGAGTTATCACATGTTCAGCTTTTATTAAAGCTGTTCTAACTTTGTGGGGCCTTATGGACAGCTATCCCAGCTGGCCAAGGCTGGGTTGAGGTCTTGGGCTTGCTCTTGGGCCTTAGTTATTTAGCAAAGACCCCCTTTAGGCTTGAAAATGGTTTGTTAAAGCTGACCGTAGGAGCTTTTTGGGCCAGGCTTTTAATTGGACATAACCAAGTCTGAATAATCCATTTAATTTCCAATATTTAAGGCCCATTTAAGCTGGTTAGTGGGTAGCAATGGGAATGGGCCAAAACTCCAGGTTAGGCTTGCTGGGCTTCTGCAGTAACTTACATTATTTGGGCCCAATTTCTTATTGGAGAGTCATTCCATATTGGGGCCTTAAAAATTAGCCCTTTACAGAAAGGGTGAAAGATATGTGCCTTGTCTCACAGTGTTGATTCAATCGATTGTAGGTCCTGTGGAACTCTACAAGAAAAAAAACAAATTTGAGAGCCTAGGGACACTGATGTGGCCATGGTTTTGTGGCACAACAAGTTGTGCAACACACCAAATTTCATAAAAAAAATTATTTACTATTTATGGTAAATAATAAAATGATATCAATTACAGATTGATAAAAATTAATAAAAAAATTTACCTACTCAACTATTATGAAAACCTTACTGTATAGGAAATGCTTCCAAGGAATATCCTGACAAGGATTTCTCCGATTTTGCTATTGATGATTTCACTGGTTGGGTTTCTAATTTAGTGGTGGTTCCGTTTTTGCTCAAGATTGTAATATCATACTCGGTAATTGGTGAGCCCAATCTCTACTGGGGTTTCTACTTCACAACTATATGCCAAATATATTTTGATAGAATTACCAAACATAGTCGGACCACTCCTACCAAATTGTACATTTTTTGCAAGTTTGCAACCTTCCAAAAAGACTGGACCGAGTCTAAAAGCTTTAGTTTGAAAGCTTTTTACATTTTAGTCAACAAGGTCACGTTGTACCTGTGTTTGGACTAAACGGCAGAATTTCTATGGCGGATAGGCCACCAGTATGTGTTAAAAATATATATTATTCACCCCAACGAAGCAATGCCCAGCATTTTTTTTTTTTGGAGGGTAAACGGTACTACAAATATGTTCTAGATGGCAACATATTAAATAAAGTCAAGGAGTTGTACACTGTTAAATTTATAATTTTTAATAAAGTCAAGGAGTTGTATACTGTTAAATTTATAATTTTTAATAAAGTCAAGGAGTTGTACACTATTAAATTTATAATTTTTAATCTGAACCATAATGAATCAAAAGGAAGAAATGTGTCACACATGTTGTTATTAGTTGCTTAAATAATTGCACCTACATAATAATAATATAAACAACTTTCGGCTCATTAGCCTTTGCATTTCATATGACATTTGGCTATTGAGCCTCTAAATTTGTAATAGTCATTTCATTGGTTGTTGTTGCAAACATAAGAAACTAATGTGGAGGCAACGTACAATCTCTGATAGGATGCAAGTGTCTTCTAAGCAAGTATCAATCAATTCTAAATGCTTACCTTCTTTCCATAATTTCCATGCCTAAAACATTTCAAAATTTCCAATCAATCTTTGTCTTATCATATGTAAAATAGAAGGTAATCCATTTAAAGAACTCACATGTCCAACAAGGTTTAGATTATTGTCTAGATGAAAAGATGCTTGATTTTTCTTTCCACTTAATATCTCCAACAACAATATTCCAAAGCTAAAGATGTCAGATTTTACAGAAAATTGGCCATCAATTGCATATTCAGGTGCCATATAACCACTGCAGAACATCATTAAGAATGAAACTCTTTGATTAGAAAAAAAAAAAATGTTGATAATTGAACATGTTAAGAATACTTACTAAGTTCCAATCACTCTGTTTGTATTTCCTTCAGTCTAATCTCCACCAAAGATTCTAGCCATGCCGAAGTCAGAAATTTTTGGGCTCATCTTACTATCAAGTAAAACATTACTTGATTAAGGTTTTTATGTATAATCCTTAATCGCGTAGACCATCCTAAAGCTTTAGCTCTCATTTGATCTAGCAAGTTTTTATTTTTATTAATACTAAGTCCAACTTGAACAATGAAACAAGAATTTGGAATTTAGTTAAATAAATAAATAATTCATGAAGTTTTGACCAAAATTATTAGTTTTTGAGAAGTTCAAACCAAAAATGAAGGAGTCTAAGCTTCCGTTGGGCATGTATTCATAGATCAGCATGTTCTCCTCTCCTTCAATGCAACAGCCCAAAAGCCTAACAAGATTTCGGTGCTGCAATTTGGCGATCAACACAACCTCATTTTTGAACTCACTCACTCCTTGTCCTGAACTACGTGAAAGCCTTTTCACAGCAATTTCTTGTCCATCTATTAGTGTACCCTGGAAATTCACATTTGTAAATAGATTATATTGATATTGAATATGATGAGTATATTTTTTCCTCTTGATTGACTGATCATCATAAAAGTATGTTACAGATTTACCTTGTATACGGGTCCAAAGCCACCTTCACTGAGCTTGTTGTTGCTTGAAAAGTTGTTAGTGGCAGTAGCTATGGTTGCTAGGTTGAAGAATGGGAGCTCCTACAGGTCTTCTCTTTTGCCTTCAATATTCTGATCTATCATCACATTGCTCTCCATCATCACATTGTTCTCCATTTTCTCTAATAAGTGCAAGATGGGCTTCCCATTATACATAAGAAACTAGAATATGGCAACTAGTTTTATTATGTTAGTGGCAATAACTATGGTACCTCGAATTTAGTAACATGATTATGTTTAATTTTCATGTAATTAGTTTATTGTAGCATCAAATTTATTGCCTTTGCAGTCATGAATTACTTCGAAATAGTAACGCATAGTGACTTAGCCTCGAATATGCTTGTTTTAAGTTCTGCACTTAGTCACAGTTAACATAGCAAAAATAACTTAGCCTCAAATAGCTTAATTCATGTTCCACTTTTTATCATAACTAGTCGCGAACCCGTGCGATGCGCGGAATATGTTACATCATTGTTTTGTATTACCGATTGCAATCCACATTTAAACTTCTCAATAGGTGGATAAACCATTATAGAATTTACCGATTGCAAAAACCCTTTTTAAAAAAAAGAAAATAAAAAGTGATTAATAGGTGGTTGATTCCAAGCAATGTGTCTAAGTTTAGTTCATGCCATGACTTCCTCAAAGGTCATGACTTAGGAAGTCATTATAGGGCAATCTTAAACACAATCTTCTACATGCCACAATTTTGCAGATGCAATGCTTGTGAAGATCCTAAGTGAGTATATTCAACCATTCACATTCGAAGCAACTAAACTACAAATAATCTAATCCTAGCTGAGATAGTGTAAATTTTCAAACCACAATTTCTTCACATTTTTCTTATTCTAACTTTCAGCTATATCAACATGGCTATCAACAAAAGTGAGACAAAAATTCTACAGCTACACCAATAAATTTTTGAACCTTAACATTCATGCTCATGGATATTGAGAGTTTATTATAAAAAAATAAATAAATATTGAGAGTTTAAAAGTTATTATGTAAAATCTTATTCCTTTTGGAAATTTTTGTCCAACTTCAAATAAGAGCTCAAGTCCCCCAACGAAAATCAAGAAATATATAAGCAAACATCTCCAAAACAGCCAAAAATATATGAAATTGGCGGCACCTATCTGATTTCTGCCTACAAACCTTATATGTATTTGGATAAGTACCTACAAACCTTATATGTGAAAGTAATTGCCATCTAACAAAGCTATTAGTCCATCCATTGACGCATATCTAACCATCTACAATCAATTTCAAGGTTATTACTAAAAGGAAACCACTAATTGAAATTCAAAGACAAAAATTTAGAACCAAATGCACATCATAAGAAAGGGGCATGAACATATCTTATCATGCAAATATTATCACATCTCATCTTACCAGTTGGTCCTCTGCTGGTCATACACATCTTTTTAGTAAATAGTAAATTATGTTAGAAGAGCTTAACAGGTGATAAAAAGAAAGATGAGCCAAAGAAGGAAAATGATAAAAAGAAAGAGCCTCCTAAGGATTATATGGCTGAACCATATGAAGGCCTAACAGATAGGCTATAATCCTTACATGACACATCATTATGTTAGAAGCACAGAAGAGTATCCTAACAGAAAGGAAAATATAAGAATTAGGAAGAAGAAACTTAGCCAACTTGAACTCAAGGAGAAAGAAAAGAAAAGGAGTAGATTATAAACATAGCTGATGAAAAACACGATCATACTAAAATGAACATTCAAAGGGGCATTAAAATATCTCAATACACAAAATTCTATTATGCTCTATTCACAGTGGAAGTGCCTCATACTGGTAGCTGTAGTAATTACATAAGCAATATCAGTCCCATACAAGCTCAAATATTGAAGCAAAGCACAAAACCAGGTGTGTGTTCTTCCTGAACTTTCATAGAACCAAATTAGCCGGCATATAAAACATATCCTAAGTTGAAGATTATATAGAACCTTTAAAAAAAAATAAAAAATAAAAAAAGGAAGAAGGAAAAGGAGTTGGTGCTTTTACTACCAAGATTCACTCTAACAGCATCCATGTAAGAGTAGTTTCACGATCTGGTTATGGGGTTAGGACTCCTGTAACAATCGGAAAGGAGGTATGCAAAAACATAGGTGACAATTGCAAAACAAAGCAAGGAAATTGGCCCTGATATCCATCCTAATTGTGCAGTAGTCCATGCTAGAGACAGAACTCCAGACCCAATAACAGTAGTAATGATATGAGCTATGCAACTCCACAAGGTTCCTGATTGAGTTTCCCATAAAAGGCACTGAATTGGAAGTAAATTTAAAAAAACTATGGTATAGTCCTAGAAAAAAATCTTTACCAAATCTTCTCAGATGCACATCATCGTCACAAGAACCATTAGCTACTTCAGAGGAGTGTTGGGCAGCCATGTTTATTCAACTCAAAAAAAGGCCATGAATGCTCTTGGTAGACCATCCTACACATGGGTCCAAGAATACGCCACTAACTCAAAAGTTAGGGCGGAGATTGGAGTCGCTACCTAATTATAGGTCCAAAAAAACTATTTGACCCCTACGCAGAGGTCTAACTCAACCAGACTATGAGTTCGGACTTAGGGTGTATACTTGGGGAGGTTTTAGACACTAAAATCCACATGATTGATGGATCAACCTCCACTTGTACCTTATAGTCATGTTCTAATAAGGGTTTCCCTAAGTGGGATCCCTAATAAGGATGCATAACATCGATCGTTAAATGAAGTAATTGAGTATAGCCCACAAAGGCTCACAAAGATCATACATTAGGGTGGGTGTTCCTAATTCTAGGGTTCTTCCCTAATTGCATGTTTCTAGTATTTCCAAACATCTACCCTAAGCATTTTATCGCTTTTGTTGATGGTTTGGTTTAGGTCCTCATTTTTTTTTTATATTGAAAAATGGGATACAGAATCCATGCCCCAATAGCGTGGGACTAGGAATTTGCATTAATTTAAATTAAAAACTATCCATATTGGGCTCTTCCTGTCGACAATGGGTACACAAGAGTTGACCCTACATATATAGTCTAGAGGTCACGTATGCAAGAGTAAACCCTATGTATGCAAGAATAGGGTTTTTTTATTTTGGCATTTTTTACAATCTTAATGCTCTGTTTGGCTAAGAGTTGCTTCTTTTAATGTCTTCATTGAGGTTAGGAGGCTTAAATCTTAGGTGGTACAAAATAGGGTATCGACAATTGCCTTTTATTTATTTATTTTTTAATTTATTATTATTATTTTTTTACGATTTTTATAAATACAAGTAGAGTCAAAAGCCTGAATACACAATCCATTTTGTTCGGCCTACAACTTAAGTCTACACACACATCATCCAGACAATGCACAAATGGGGTAAGATGGCATACGACGTGTTATGTTGTTTACTAGGGGAATGACCAACAAGGAAGAGACTTTCTTGAGTCAGAGAAAAGAATGTCAACCTCAAAACATGTGACAACACACTTCTAACTGATGACAACTCACTTCTTGAGCCAAGGATAAGAGTTTCTGTAAACACCCCATATAGGCACCATCAAAATTCACAATTTCTCAACCTTACCGCGCTAAAAGTGAAAATTTGTAATTTTACATAGGTGATAATTCCATAAATTACATTGACCTCATAATTCACACTATGTCTGATCATTATGTAATTAAGGATTTAATCATTTTATATCTGATTTTTTTTTTTTCAATGTAAAACAACGCTTTAATCATTTTATAAAATTTTAATTTTGATTGTTCAATAAATGATCTTACCATAGATATGTATTTGTAGGATTATCCTTGTAGACATCTCATTTTGCTACCCTTTTTTAACCTCTAACTAAAGATAAAATTGACATTTCACATTTGAAGGGCAAGAACATAATTTTGACCGTTGGACCGTCCAAGATATTATTGCTATTGCAATTTTTAACAATGCATTAAAAAAATGACAAAATAACCTTAATAACATAGTTAAGTCCTTGTTGATAATTTGTACCTAAAATAGCAATTTTACATCAACATTATCTAAATACTCAATTAATAGAAACATCGGTTTTCACTGGTTTTACCAAACACTTAACTGTAATTATAAAAATCTCATTTCCAAAACACACATTTTAAAATCACAAGTTAAAAAAGAAAAAAGAAAAAAAAGGTCACCTTTTCCAAACCCTTAGTTTATGGATAACGTGGGGACCCAAAATCCATATGTAAGCGACATTATTCATTAATCATACTTCATTCTTATTGATGATGTCAAGTGGGAATAGAACTCTATGTAGTGGTCTTAATCGGGGCTCAACCCTTGTCTTCAAATAGAGTATATATATATATATTAAAATTGTTATGATTTTAGTGTTGGTCTATTTCATGACACTTTCTTGTATTGAAATTAAAATTTGATGATGTATTGTGTAATTTCGTTCATTGTAAATTTGGAAAATTTGTGTTTAAAGCTATTCAGAAGTGTTGTTGGCTGGAGAAGCTTATTCGAGCGAAGATGAAGACTCACGCAAGCGAGATGGTAGACATTTTCAAGTGAGATAGTAAGCGTCCTCAAACGAGATGGGTAACCTACTCAAGTGAAATAATAAAGTTCAGAGAGGTTCGCCTATCCCTCGCTTGAGCGAGAGGTCACGTAACACATGCAAAATCCTTTTTTCTGTTTACCCTAATTGAGCTGTCACTTAAACACAAGTTTGTACATCTATATAAAATTCGTTATGAACAATTTTTCCATAGAGCTAGGGGTTACAAAACTCAAAGTTATTGAGAGAAAAAATCCATCCCTCTTCTCCTTTGAGCTATATTAAAAAGAAAAAAAAAAAAGTTATTTACCCACTTACCTTGTGATCCCAAAGAGAGTGCTTACGAGTTTGTTCAAACTACATAGTTATTTTTCCAGTGAGGTTTAAGGCTAAAGAATCCTCTAGAAAGTTACTTAGAGTGCTAGAGGTTTTGGTTCTTGCCGACGAGGAGTTCGTGAAGGAAATTAGCTTAGGGAGATTCTATGGCTACAGTGGTAGGAAGGCAACCAGAGTGTTATAGAGGTTACAATAGATGGTCGAGCTGTACAAGAGTCTTGTAAGTAGATTATTGTAACTCTTTTTTCTTAGTGAATTTCTATGGGACTGGGTCCCCATAGTGATTTTACTTCATTGCCAAATCCTTTTTTTTAGATGAAACTTCATTACCAAATCTTGTGTCTTGTGCTTTTGCTGCCTTTAAATTTCCAATTTTTAGATTTGGTACATGAATATTGAGGTTAAATTATTTATCTGTATTGATCACTTAAACAAGGCAATTTTATAATAAAATTATTAATTATAAAAATCACATAAGGGTCTAAAAAGAGAACTTCCAAAAACATATTTTAAAAATATGTAAATTTAGCTACATCAATTAATACTCTCACAAATCACAATATTTGGTTTATGAATAACATGAGGACCCACAATATATCAGTAACCAAGATTCCCCCATCAATCCTTTTAATTAAAAGCATATTATAAAATCTTTTTGTTGACCTATATCCACTACTCTCATTAGTCCCTATATTTTGGGTATTTTCATTTTGAACATTTTTTTTTAAAATATTTCATTTTGATCCTTGAGTTTTTTAACAGTGTGTCATTTTGGTTCTTATCATTATCTCACTTACAAAATTTGATATTTGCTTACCCATTCAGCAGAAGAATTTGGAGATATGTAATGCAACTCAATCAAGTCTACCAGCAATGGTCACGTCATCTTGTAAGTTATGCGTGCTGAGTTAACAGTTCGCAAGCCACATTATAAATTCCATAAGTGAGATGACGACAGTGATCAAAATGCAACATTGTTAAAAACACTCATAGCATACATTAAAACATTTAAAAACACAAGGATCAAAATGAAAAAACCTCCCAAATATAAGGATCAAAAGTGAATACTTTTTCTTCTTTCTATTAACCAACCAACAAAAAATGTAGTAGTTAACTTAATGTGGAGCCTAAACGCTAGTTATTGGTAACTACATCCACAAGTTCATTCCATTGACAAATAAAAAAATGACATTAGCATATTTTGAGTTTAGATCATGTTGTCAAGACTCAAGCGTCTTATAACTTAATTGATTGGTGCCTTCTAATGTTTATTAAAAAAGACATTCAAGGTTCAAACCCCCCTCCCCAGCTATCGAATTATCAACAACGACCCAAATCTTGTCACTAATAAGCAAGCTTCAGCGTTGAGAATGAGTTGTCGTCGCTAATTTCCCAAAACAAATTAACATTAGCGACGACACAAAAGATCATCGCTATAGGCCGTCGCTAATATGATGGAGGGAAAAATTTCATATGCAAGGAAATCGCAGGAATCTATTTGCAACAAGAAGTTGCTTTTTAGCGGTGATATTGTCGTCGCAAATCAAATTTTATATTAGCAACTACAATAGTCGTCGCTAATGGTAACTTTTCAGCGACAACACCAAATGTCGTTGCTGATATGTGGCCAAAATAATAATAATATATATTATTTAATATTAGCGACGACAATAGTCGTTGCTGATAGCAATTTAACAGCGACGACATTGTGGGTCATCGCTGATAAGAACTTCTTAGCGACGAAATTATGTGTCGTCGCTGATATGTGATAAAAAAAGTAATAATATATAATACCTCTAAACCTCTAAAATGACGAAAATACCTTCAACCCCTAAAAATGAACCATATATGTACTTCCCAAAATGAAAGAAAACTCTTCTAGACCTCTTAAATGACTAAAATACCCCTAAAACCTTCAAAATTACTAATATATCCTCGGACATCCAAAATGAAAAGTTAATGCATATGGTTATTCCAAAATGAAAAATCGATTAAATTATTAGTTTCTATATATATATATATATATATTTTTTTTATAGTGGCTATATTAGTTCATAGGCACAAAGACACTTTTCATCCTTCTATTTAACCGTGTTTCATTTGGTCTTTGTGTTTTCAGTTTTGCTAACAAAATACTAACACGTCCTTGTATTTTTAAAATTTTCATTTTAGTCCTTTAGCCTATCTTTTTGAAAACCAAACTTTGCCCCCCCTAAGGTTGGTTGTGTTTCATCAGGGGCGGCGCCACTTGGTCTTTGTACCTGTCATCTTACTAAAGGAAGTTGAAGATGTACCTTCTTCTTCTCTGCCCTATCTTTCTTCTTTCCTTTATTGCCCAGACCCATCCGTTTCTATTTCTTTTTCTTTGTTTTATATGCCTTTTTTGTTTGTGGCTAAATACTAACACGTCATTTTTCACTTGAAAATGATGTGGTTAAAAATAATAACATGTAAGTTCATTTTATCCACCTGTGGTTTGGCCTGTTTACACATTGCCTATCTGTAGTTTGAAAACCAACACTTTGCCCCCCCTAAGGTTGGTTGTGTTATGCATCGTTACCCACCTCATTGTTTTTCGTTTAAAATAAATAAAAAAAAAACATAAAAAGACATAAAACATAATATAACACAAATCAAACTTCTCTAACTATTTTGAACACAAACAAAATCTCAAATTGATGTGATAGAGATAGAATATCCCAAAGTTTACTACCCTGGGGAAGAGTGCTTGAATTTCTAATATCAATATTTTTTACCAGTTGAGGTGGTCTGATTATCAAATTTGCCAAAAAAAATATTGGGTGGGGATAGCGAAGGAATGAGATTGTATGCTTTGATAACGTACAATATATTTTAAATCTCTAAAATTTTAAATGCATTTTATACATGGTAATATTTTTTAGATTGAGACAATGGTTGTTATTGTAGATAACGTAAATCTACCTAAATCTAATGACAATGGAAAATATAAGAGAGTGATAGAGAGAGGAAGAGAATGGAGGCTAGGGTTTTCAAGTGGTTCGGCTATGTGAGCCTACGTCCACATGATGTAGCCAATGGGCTACATCTTTATTATATTCTCTGTATGATATTATTTGGACGATTACAATGTGTTGTGAAGTGTCCTATTTATACATAGGACTACTAACACAACTCTCTTATCTAACCTATGTGGGATTCCTTAACAGTTATTACTCACATCCCCATTTTATACATGATGATGTATTTTAGCATTTTAAGTTTTCAATTTATCTGTATAGCAAAGTTCGTTATCTCCTTGTTGCCTACTATAACTAGGGGTGTACAGCAAAAACGAATTGTAATCGAACCGAATCTATTAATGTGTTATTTTGATGAACCTTGAATGATTTTATTTGTTGTGATTAACCAATTGGTACGTTTGTATAGAATTTACAAGGAATGGTCGCCAATTTGTTTGAAGGAAACAAATAACTATGCTTTGATCGAGGGTCTAGTGCTTTTAAAGCAAACTTAGAACCACAATCTGACTTCGATCTAAAAGGTTGACAGGCTCGGTGATTGCCTTTGCCCAAAGGACTTAAAATAAAATGCAAGTAAGGAAAGAGAATGAAGGTAATTAAGCTAATGAAAGTGAACAGACAAGTAGCAATTAATTAAGTTAACTAAGCTAATTAATTAAGCTAAGGGATTATCTAATTAGATTAACTAGTTCTAAGTTGTCTAAAGTAACTAATTAATTAATTACACTAACTAATTAAGCTAATCGAGGTGTCTAAAGTAACTAATTGATTAAACTAAACTAATTTAAGCTAGGTCTAAAGTAACTATTGCTAATCGAGGTAACTTCACCTAAGTTAAAGTAAAATATACTGCAATCGAGGTAACTAGAATGTCAAATAAAGTAACAATACCATAAACAAGACATTCTTAATTAACTGAAAGAGTACTTACAAGCATGTAAAGGAAATACTGGAAGCTACAATCGAAAGCTCTCTTAACTAATCTAACAAATGCTATTTGGGTTTGCTTGGGGGTGTGTGTGTTTGAATGTGTGTCCTTTGAAATACAATTGGGTTTACTATTTATAAGCCAACTCCAACAGTTACATTTCTATGCCTTGATTTTCTCTTCAAATCCCATGAAAATAGCTCCTGTTACTTGTTTAACTGCTTCGATCGTGATCTTTTTGTTAGATAATCTTGGAACGTACATCATGCGTGCCTTTTACTTGTCAGATGTCACCTGTGTGGCTATGTAAAAATCAAACACGTGTTATTCCTTGATTAGCCTGCGTGCCTCTTTATAATTGGCCCTTGGTCCTAGCCAGTTACTCTGTCTTCGTGCCACTATTTGATTGGTTTATGATCCACTTACTACTCAAATCCACGTGTCATACTTTCATTGGCTCACGTGTTCCCTTCTACTTGGCTTACATATTGGCCATTGCTTAGCCTATGTGTCATCATTCTATTGGTACTTTTGCCAACTCATACGCCAACTCATTATTTTTGAATTTCGTACTAACAACTATATGATGATGTAAATTGAATTCAAGTGTGGTTTGTTTGAAATCGTGAACTATAGATTAGTGGATCTTAGAGATTAACTTTGGTCAGGTTGCATTGATAGGTGCCTAATACCTTCATATCCAGTCCCCTAGCCCCCAAACCCCAATGCTAATAAATTTTATAAATATGAGTTAAATGTTATGCAATATAATATAGTATATATGCACGTTAATTAGTTATTAATTAGAACTAACTTTACACACACTTTAATAATTAATTAAAATACAAATTAGTGAAACCAAAAAGTGAAAAAATATAGCAATTTTGATGATAAAAAATAAAAATAAAAATGAAATTATAATTACTCCTTCAAGTATAAAACATAATCAAAATGAATATATTAGTGATAAGAAACAATATGAAGGTTTATTTATTTTATTTTATTGGTATGTGTCATATTAAATATATTTAATCTTTCAAATGAACTTCAAAATTTATTTAACAAAAAGAACTTCAAATATTTTATTTTCCGAAATAAGACTATTAGGAAGTACGTAGTCTAGTGGTTTGTATGAAGACCAATCCAATGTTTTTTACACAGGTTTCAAATATCAATAAAGCTATGGATACAATAATTTCATTGACAATGCTGAGGTGTCAAGCTGGTAAATAATAAAGTGATGTAATGAGAACTAATAAAAAGTTGCAAACACAGTATTGTTATGAAAATTTTCACAATAATGCTGAAGTGTCAAGTTGTGAATGGTAAATAATAAAGTGATGTAAGTTAGTGAGTCCTAGATGAGAACTAATAAAAACTTACCAAATTCAGTATTGTTGTAAAAAACTTTCACAACAATAATGAGGTGTCAAGCTGTGAATGGTAATATAATAAAATGATTTGAGTGGTATAGGTTCAGATGAGAATTAATAAAAACCAGCCAAATAAGTATTATTGTGAAAATATTGTATCTATAGCTAGCATTGCTCAACAAATATATATGAGCATCAGGAACATTTTTTTTTTCCACGTATATCTTTTTTCTTTTTAAAAAAGAAAAGTTAGAAACATGCGACATAATGGCTTTTGTAACATGGTTAGAATACAAATTTTAATAAAAAAAAAAAAAGTTGTTGAATTAGCAAAAAATAAATGGTTATAAAAACAACTTAAATAAATAAATAAAATATTTAAACCGTCCGAACCGTTCGTCCGTCTGTCCGTCCGTGAGCATATATATGGACGGATATGGATATGGATATTTTAAATATTCGGATAACGGATTTCAAGTTTTTGGTCGGGTGGATACCCGACCCGCCTGACCATTTACCATTTCCTCACTCGGTTGCTCACCCAGCCACGCACGATTCACCCCTTTAGCCTTTAGGTCAAAATTGAAAAAAATCAAACCGGTCTCTCTCTCTTCTCAACTCCTAAGCTCTCACTCTCTCTCTCTCACCGCAGTGGCATAGCCTCACGGCTCACTTCTCAAAGGCGTGGCCTCACCTCACGGCTCACTCCCTCACTTCTCGGCCTCCCCTCCCTCACTCTTAAACTCACCACACACTGCCTCACTCTCTCTCTCTGTGACCATGTCTCTACCAAGAAGAAAAACAAACGAAGCAAAAGTGGTGGAGTCAGCCTAAGCCTAGGCCAAGGAAGTCGCTTGGGTTGGGAGACGAACTGGACGAAGGCGACGCGACGCCATGGTTGAGGATAGGCAACGCCATAGGCAACGCCATGGCTTGAGGCAAGCATACCCAACCCAATCTGCTTGTTTTCTACTTTCCTTATACTGTGGTTGCCGAATCTGGTGATTTCTTGTACTGTGGTTGCTGGATCTGGTGAGATCTCGTCAGATCTAGAAAGAAAATGGGTTTGTGTTTGTGCTTGGGTTTGCTGTGTTTGTGATTTGAGTTTTGGTATCAAATTTTTGACA
>OU015765.1:13859434-13928795 GCA_907173295.1 Fagus sylvatica
ACAAGGACTCAATGAGTTCAAAAATGAAGTCAATTTAATTGCCAAACTTCAACACCGCAATCTTGTGAAACTTCTCGGTTCTTGCATTCAAGAAAATGAAAAAATGTTGATCTATGAATACATGCCCAACAAAAGCTTGGATTCCTTTATTTTTGGTTTGAACTTTGACCCTAACTAAATTCAAAGATGTTCATGTTCAGTTTATCATCTTTCATTAGTGAAATTGTTTGTTGAATATTTGACTAGAATTGTACTAAAATAAATATGAAATTGGACAGATCAAACAAAGAGTAATTTGCTGGATTGGCGTAAGCGCATCGACATAATTGGAGGGATTGCTAGAGGCCTTCTCTATCTTCATCAAGACTCTAGACTGAGAATTATTCATAGAGATCTCAAAGCTAGCAATATCCTACTAGATAATAATTTGAATCCAAAAATTTCAGACTTTGGCCTGGCTAAATTATGTGAGGGAGATCAATGTGAGGCCAATACCAATAGGATTGTTGGTACATAGTAAGTACGCATAAACTCCTTTTATAAGTTACAATTGAGCTTTTTTTGAACTTCTTTCTTGCAATGACATTTCTTAGTGGTTATATGTCTCCGGAGTATGCGGTGCATGGGCAATACTCAATAAAATCTGATGTCTTTAGCTTTGGAGTTTTAATATTAGAGATAATAAGTGGGAAGAAGAACAGGGGATTTCATCACCCAGAGCAACAGCTTAATCTTCTTGGACATGTAAGCATGAAAAATGGCAATGTACTAATTTATGTTGTAAAACAGAAATTTTAATTAATAGTAATGCTCTTTTAACAGTGATGGGCAAGTTGGATTGTAGTTTGACCCACAAAAGTATGATTTTAATTTATTTCAGGCATGGAGACTATGGATTGAGGATAGGCCGATTGAACTAATTGATGACTCGGTAGGCGACTTCAATATATTTGAAGTGTTACGATGCATTCATGTGGGTCTGTTATGTGTGCAAAATAGACAAGAAGATAGGCCAAACATGTCGTATGTGGTTCTGATGTTAAGCAGTGAGAGTTTATTGCCTAAGCCAAGGCAGCCAGGCTTCTATACAGATTCATCTCGTGAAGCAGAGTCTTCATTATGCACAACTTGTTCAGAAAATAAAATAACCTTCACATCGTTTGAGGCAAGGTAAAATAACAATCACTTGAGAGCAAAAGGGTAGAGTTTATGAAATTTATGTAATAATGAATTCAATATGTTTGGCTAAACACAAAGTATCAAGCTATTAAATTTTAGGATAGAAGTCAGAAGGGATTAAATGAGGAAAGTTAAAATGATTTGGTTTAGAACAAGGTTGCTCATACTGTACTCATGTTGTATATTCATCTAGTGCTAAGTCTTTATGCATAACTATGTCATTTTAGAATCAACTCCCTTTTTAATGCATGTTATAAATTTACCTCTACTTTATCACCAAAAATGTTTTTAAAGGAGTAAAGGACAAAATTGAAAGTTTTGGTTAATCAATGCCCTAAACTGTTTTTACTAAGTGATGGTTTGGATGCGATATAATTGTATTATTATTCAATTTGTAACTGACAAACTGATATAATTATCTTATTGTGTACTTTTTTTTTCTTTAACGAGAATATCTTTACTGTCATGTGGAACTAAAATTAATTAAAACCCTATAATCTGAAATTCAAAAAACTAAAGAGTCGCTCCGTGTTCACAAAAAAAACTAACAAATCTCTGCCGTTAGTGGGTTTTATTTTTATTTTTTGATAACTTGGGTTTTCAAAGCTTCGCCTCAACTGATCCCCTAGACAGGTTTAGTCCTTCCGTCCCATCCACATCGAGTAATTACCAAGCCCGATGGTTTTGGGGGTTGGCACCAAAAGGATCCGCTGTCATGAGGTTTTGAACTCACAACTTACATTTCTTTAAGTGTATATCACGAGTCATCTTACCACTAGGCTACCCCATGGGATTATTGACTGTTAGTGGTTATAGCAATGATACCTTACCTTTTACATTAAACATCATGTACTATAAAATAATAGTTGCACCCTATATGTTGAGGTTGCATCAAGTAGATATTTCATTTGGAGGAGAAGCAGGTATCTCATATGTTGTCACATTCGATCGATTCGGAGCACCCACCCCTCTAAAATATCTAAATTAATTACAATGCTTTGAAAATCAACTTGTAATCAATTTCCTTTTAAATATTCCAAACCAATTATTAAAATGTGGTATCGGTAACAATGACCTTTCGTGCTCTATCCTTGTGGTGGCTCAATGTTTGGGGTTTTACTCCTAGTAACTTCACTTAGCAAAAAGAATATCCTTGAATTTGGTTTAATATAATTTAAATAAAAGTGTAATTTTTTTTATTTAATAAAAAAGACCTGTAATTTTTTTTTTTTAAACATGCTGAAACTTCAAATTGTTTGTATAAAATAACGGATTAAATAACGGGTTATTCTACAATACCCATACTCTTTTTGTGGGTATAATACTCACTCAATTGTTATTATCAAATGTGGTGTAGTTACTATCAAATATGATGTTTACAATACGATAAGATGTTTACTATATAATTCAGGGTACCAAACAGTGTGATGGTAGGTACCATCATATGTGAGATAATTATCATCAATTGTGACATTGGTAATATCAAATATGACATTTTATTTATCAGATGTATCATATCCACAAAAAGAGAAAAAAAAAAAAGTATGAGTATTGTAGAATTACCCTAAATTAATAGATATGTATAGATATGTTGTATAAGGCGAAGCATGATGCATGTCTATTTAATCAAAAGCCAACTTGATGCACATTAAACATGTACTTATGATGTGGCAACCAGGTGTCTTAGTATCCATTTGGATTCACTTATTTGGCTTTTTGCCATTTTGTTGATTTTTTTTTTTTAGTGAAATTATTGTAAGGAATATAGGTTTTGGACTTGTATACTGTGATACCTGCAACATACTAGTTTAAGGCCCATACGAAGAAAGGAAATAAAAATGAAATAAAATAAAAAGACATGATTCATCATACTCCATATATGGTAACAGACAGGTGTGGTATAAGGGGAAGCATGATGCGTGTCTATTTAATCAAAAACCAACCTGATGCATATTAAACATGTACTTATTATGTGGTGACCAGGTACTGGTTGTCTTAGTGTCCATTTGGATGCAACTTATTTGGCTTTTTGTTGATTGTTTTTTATTGAAATTATTGTAGTGAATAGTGGTTTTGGACTTGTATACAAGGTTACCTACAACATACTAGTTTAAGGCCCATACGAAGAAAAGAAATAATATAGAACAAAATAAAATAAACATCATTCATCATACTCCATATATGGTAATCTTCCTACTAATGTGAATTTCCAGGGTACACTAATAATGAAAAAGAAATTGCTGTAAAGAGTATTTCACAAAGTTCAAGACAAGGATTGAATGAGTTTATAAAAGAAGTATTATTGAATGCCAAACTCCAGCACCAAAATCTTGTTAGGCTTCTTGGTTGTTGTGTTCAAGGAGAGGAGAAAATGCTAATCGATGAATATATCACCAATAAAATTAAGCCTGGACTTCTTCATCTTTAGTTCAACTCCCTCAAAACATAATAATTTTAACTAGATATGCAACGTTGTTACTGATTTCCCAAAGAATGTAGAAGTTTTTTCCCCTTATTTTTTTTTTTAGTTTAAGGTGGACACTATGGTTGACCATAAATTATAAATTTGCAAGATCAAGCAAGAGGTAAAATTCTAGATTAGTCTAAGCGATCCCATATTATATGTGGCATTGTTCAGGGGCTTCTTTATCTTCATGAAGATTCTAGGTTGAGGATTGTACATAGAGATTTAAAAGCAAGTAATGTGTTACTTGATAGTGATGAACCCAAAAATTTCAGATTTTGGCTTGGCTAGAATCCTTGATAGAAATCAGACTGAAGGAAACAGAAATAAGGTGGTTGGAACTTATTGATACGTACTTAGAGGACTCTTGCACTCTATCGAAGATCTTCTGTTGCTTCCATGTTAGTCTCTTATGTGTGCGACAACATCTTGAGGATATGCCCAACATGTCTTCTGTGGTTATGATGTTAGGCAATGAGTGTTTATTGCCTAAGCTTAAAGAACCTAGCTTCCTTATAGGAAAAGATTCACTTGATGCAACTTCCTCATCAAGCAAACAACAATTATCTTATACCAATGAGATATCTATTACACAGTTAGAAGCTCGATAGATGATTATTCTATCATTTGTATTCTACTTCATATTCTATATTTAACATGCTCATATGTAAATTTAGTACCCATGATATAGTAGTACTCCTTTACTCAAGTATGTCATATCAATTTTCTTTGAAACTTAGAATTTTTTATTCATTTGCACATGTTAAGCGTCTTAAATGCTTCTTGAGCAACAAATGAATTGAAGCTAGTTGTTGTGAATCAAATAGGGCTTCCCTCATTACTAAAAGCTAATACTTGGGTCCAATTGGCAGGAGGAGCCCATGGGCAGGGACCAGCCCTTGGCCCAAACGCTCTTCGGGATCTGATCCTCAACCCAATCCAAACTTTGGGCCTGGCTGGGGTCTCATTCAACTCTTTTCGGCTCTACATCACACAAAAAGTAATATATATATATATATATATGTCTGAAAAACTTTGACTTAAGCATTAGAGAGCCTTTCGATCACTCTACCTTATTTTGCAAGTGTTCGTGATTCAGATTAATTGTGCAAAAACTAGGAATCACATTCCTTATAAGTGATAGTGTGATACCCATCTATCATGTAATCTCATTGGTCTCATAATTATTTCAATCCATTCTACCCTATCATAAACCTTGTTAATGTTTTCTACCCTTACACCTATTTTTCATATGGTATAAAATACTCAAAGCACCTAACACATTATCAATGATCCAATTTTCCAGAGACAAACGCACTTTAATATTTAGATATGATATTAGGAAGAAGTTTCTTATATTGATTTGCAAGCACTTTCGTGATTAAAACTATGTAGGCTGTAATTAATGTTTTTTAAACAACCCTCTTGAATAAGCATGAAAGAACCTCAACCACCTGGTCCACCTCTATGACACTGGAAATAAATCGGAAGTACTGTCCGAAACCAGAACACATCGTTGGATTCTTTTGTACCAAAGCTTTAGTGGAAGGGTTAGTTGAAAAGTTTAATTGCCATCAATTAATTATTAGAAATTTAGTAATATGTTGTCTCTAGTACATATTTATAGCCTGGCCCATTCATTGCTTTGTTGTGGTGGATATTATATATTTTTAACACATATATACTAGTGGTCTTGTCCAAAAAATAAAATAATTACAACCTTTAAGATGTTTCCATTTTGGCCTCTTTAGGCTTGAACGTCAAAGCCTTTTCCTGCTATTTCTCTATCTGACAAAATTGATAAGGCTTTGCTTATGGAGAACCACAGAAATGCCGTTTATCCAACACGGGCGAGGCCGTTTCCAACACGGGCGAGGACAAGTCCAACACGGGCGAGGACAACGTGACGTGACCTGTAAAAAGCTCGTGTTTGACTAAACTGTAAAAAGCTTCAAACCATAGCTTTTAGAGTCGATCCAGTCTTTAATTTGAAAGGTTGCAAACTTCCAATACGTCTTTAAAAGGTGCAATTTGGTGGGACTAATCTGATTTTGATGAAATATTAGTGACTTTTTGGAACCAAGTTATTTGATTTTTTGCTAATTGTTTCATATTAAAAGTGACATCATATACATTCAAAAACCTTTCAATTCAAACCATAAATTATTGTGTAATTCTTCTCAATGAAAAATGCTTCAACAAAATGACATCATTTAAAATAATATCCATATAAAATAGGACTTATGTGTTGAGATAACTACGCAACGTTATTTTGTTTAAGCGTTTTACACTACAGAAAAAATTACATTTTGAAACAACCACACAACGTTATTAATTAATAGGGTCACATTAAAAGTAATTATAGGGTTTAAAAGGTAATTAGCCAAACATTTTCAACATTATGCAATCATAGGAAATGACTAATATAATAATATTATCGAATTGCCCCAAAAAATTGAAAATTACTAAAGTTACTATCAATAATTTTTTTTTTTAGGCTAACGAAGTAAGGAGGAGCATATTAGTATATTATATACCAACAGCAAAACTAAATAAATTTCTTAATTATATTTTGTATTGCATTTAAAAGCTGGACATGTTCATTTGTCAGTCTAAAGATTTGTAACATCATCACTCAAAAGAGATAGGTATTACTAGGAGTCTTCTAACTCGACTACTTGGCAAATTTTAGTTTTTTCAATTTAGACCTCCAAGATTTAAATCCTATTCCCTCAAAGTATCGAATATAAAAAATAAAAAATAAAAAATTAGTGCTTAAATAAAATCCTTGTTCTTTGCTTGAAATATGGAAATAGAAGCTCGTGAGTCACTTCCAATGTAGGCTCCATCAGTTTGTAACACAAGGAAAGATTTAGCTTTTGTCATGGGGAAGACATGCATCCAAGTCAAACAGCCGTGTTGTTCCGGGTTTATGACTTTAACGTTTCTACTGCTCCATAATTAATAGAGATCTATCTTCAACTTTGTACTCAATAGTAACCCAAAGAGGTCTAGAACAAGAAATCAATGGGTGTTCTTTCTTCTATGTTTGTTATTCCAAATTTACTCTTTTTCTTCTTTGAGACCACCTATGGTATAAGACAGCATTACTTCAACCCAATCTTTAGCTGATGGCAACACCTTAGTGTCCAAAGATGGAAACTTTGAACTTGGTTTCTTCAGTCCTGGAAGTTCCAAGAATCATTACTTAGGAATTTGGTACAAGATCCAAGATAAAACCGTTGTTTGGGTTGCAAATAGAGACAGCCCAATCAATGACTCATCTGGCATTTTAATGATAAACAGCACTGCAAGTCTTGTCCTTCTCTCTCAGAATAAGAGTGTTGTTTGGTCAACAAGTTCATTGAAACAAGCTCAAACTCCATTGTTACAGCTCTTAGATACAGGAAATCTTGTCCTAACAGATGAGAAAAGTGGTAATTCAGAAGACTATTTGTGGCAAAGCTTTGACTATCCAGCTGATACAATTTTACCAGGGGTGAAACTTGGGTGGGACTTAAAGAGAGGTCTCAATAGGCGCTTCATAGCATGGAAGAACTGGGATGACCCATCTAGTGGTGACTTTATCCTTGAGATGACACATCATAACTACCCAGAAGCCTATTTGTTCCAAGGCACAGTAAAATACTATCGCACTGGCCCTTGGAATGGCATTGGGTTCAATGTCGCACCTGAAATAAAGCCAAATCCTGTGTATGCCTTCACATTTGTTTACAATCAAGATGAGGTTTACTTCATGTTTACCCGCAAAGATAAGTCACTTCTACAAAGAATAGTTCTAAACCAAACCACCTCTATGCTGCAAGGTTTCACACGGAAGGAAACAGCACAAAGTTGGAAGATTTATGCAACTCAGCCTATAGACCGCTGTGACAGTTATGGTGTTTGTGGAGCTTATGGAAGGTGTATCATTACTGCGTCTCCAGTTTGCCAATGTTTAAATGGATTCAAACCCAAGTCACAACAAAAATGGGATTCAATGGATTGGTCTCAAGGATGTGTACGCAATAAACCATTGAATTGCCAGGAAATAATCACACATGGGTTTGTCAAGTTTCCTAATTTGAAAGTCCCAGATACTACATACACATGGGTGAACACAAGTATGAATCTCAAGGAATGCAGGGAAAAATGCTTGAGCAATTGTTCTTGTACGGCTTATACAAACTCAGATATCAAAGAAGGTATTGGCTGTGCTATCTGGTTTGGTGATCTATTAGATATTAAACAGTTTCCAGATGGTGGACAGGATCTATATATTCGAATGCACCCTTCAGAATTAGGTATGTATGTTTTATTTTTGTGAAAGAAAATCCTCAATGAGTATTTTGATCTGTCATGGAAGTTAATTTAAATTATTATTTCCATTGTCTTTCAAATTGTTTCCTTTTTTCAAGAAATTAATCTTTTTTATTTTCTAGTTTTGTTTTGAACTTTGACTGAATTTGCTTTGCCACTTCTAAATCTAATATCAAGGGACGGGAAAATGGCCATAAGAAGAATATAGCAGCGATAGTTGCATGTTCCATTGTGGTAGTTTCTGGGATGCTCTTAGGTAGCTATTACGTTTGCAGCAAAGAAAACTTAAGAGGTAAACTTTCTTATATTTATAGTGTAATATCTACTAATTACTCTAAATAAATATATATAACTATATTTATATATTAACTGTGCTTCTCTTCACATGTCTAATACTTGAGTGAACCTCATTGTGAATTTTTTATTTTTTCCTTATATCAGGGATAATGGAGAGAATGAGAACAATTGTTCATAGCAGCAACAGCAAGGGTCCAGAAGAAGACATGGAGCTTCCGTTGTTCGACCTATCCACAATTGCTAGAGCCACTGATGACTTTTCGTTGAACAACAAGCTTGGAGAAGGTGGTTTTGGACCTGTATACAAGGTAAATTGGCAATATATATGTTGGAACTGTAAATAGCAAAGAAATTGCTGTGATTGATTTGCAAATGTGAACTTCAGGGTGTAGTTGAAGATAAACCTAACTATTTTCTATTTCCAAAATGTAGTAACTTTTTTTTTTCTTCAGGGTACATTGCTGGAGGGGAAAGATATAGCAGTAAAGAGGTTATCAAAGAGTTCTGGACAAGGACTCAATGAGTTCAAAAATGAAGTCAATTTAATTGCCAAACTTCAACACCGCAATCTTGTGAAACTTCTCGGTTCTTGCATTCAAGAAAATGAAAAAATGTTGATCTATGAATACATGCCCAACAAAAGCTTGGATTCCTTTATTTTTGGTTTGAACTTTGACCCTGACTAAATCCAAGATATTCATGTTCAGTTTTATCATCTTTCATTAATGAAATTGTTTGTTGAATATTTGACTAGAATTGTACTAAAATAAATATGAAATTGGACAGATCAAACAAAGAGTAATTTGCTGGATTGGCGTAAGCGCATCGACATAATTGGAGGGATTGCTAGAGGCCTTCTCTATCTTCATCAAGACTCTAGACTGAGAATTATTCATAGAGATCTCAAAGCTAGCAATATCCTACTAGATAATAATATGAATCCAAAAATTTCAGACTTTGGCCTAGCTAAATTATTTGGGGGAGATCAATGTGAGGCCAATACCAATAGGATTGTTGGTACATAGTAAGTACGCATAAACTCCTTTTATAAGTTACAATTGAGCTTTTTTTGAACTTCTTTCTTGCAATGACATTTCTTAGTGGTTATATGTCTCCGGAGTATGCGGTGCATGGGCAATACTCAATAAAATCTGATGTCTTTAGCTTTGGAGTTTTAATATTAGAGATAATAAGTGGGAAGAAGAACAGGGGATTTCGTCACCCAGAGGACACCTTAATCTTCTTGGACATGTAAGCATGAAAAATGGCAATGTACTAATTTATGTTGTAAAACAGAAATTTTAATTAATAGTAATGCTCTTTTAATAGTGATGGGCAAGTTGGATTGTAGTTTGACCACAAAAGTATGGTTTTAATTTATTTCAAGCATGGAGACTATGGATTGAGGATAGGCCGATTGAACTAATTGATGACTCGGTAGGCGACTTCAATATATTTGAAGTGTTACGATGCATTCATGTGGGTCTGTTATGTGTGCAAAATAGACAAGAAGATAGGCCAAACATGTCGTATGTGGTTCTGATGTTAAGCAGTGAGAGTTTATTGCCTAAGCCAAGGCAGCCAGGCTTCTATACAGATTCATCTCGTGAAGCAGAGTCTTCATTATGCACAACTTGTTCAGAAAATAAAATAACCTTCACATCGTTTGAGGCAAGGTAAAATAACAATCACTTGAGAGCAAAAGGGTAGAGTTTATGAAATTTATGTAATAATGAATTCAATATGTTTGGCTAAACACAAAGTATCAAGCTATTAAATTTTAGGATAGAAGTCAGAAGGGATTAAATGAGGAAAGTTAAAATGATTTGGTTTAGAACAAGGTTGCTCATACTGTACTCATGTTGTATATTCATCTAGTGCTAAGTCTTTATGCATAACTATGTCATTTTAGAATCAACTCCCTTTTTAATGCATGTGATAAATTTACATCTACTTTATCACCAAAAATGTTATTAAAGGAGTAAAGGACAAAATTGAAAGTTTTGGTTAATCAATGCCCTAAACTGGTTTTTACTAAGTGATGCTTTGGATGCGATATAATTGTATTATTATTCAATTTGTAACTGACAAACTGATATAATTATCTTATTGTGTACTTTTTTTTTCTTTAACGAGAATATCTTTACTGTCATGTGGAACTAAAATTAATTAAAACCCCATAATCTGAAATTCAAAAAACTAAAGAGTTGCTCCGTGTTCACAAAAAAACTAACAAATCTCTGCCGTTAGTGGGTTTTATTTTTATTTTTTGATAACTTGGGTTTTCAAAGCTTCGCCTCAACTAATCCCCTAGACAGGTGTAGTCCTTCCGTCCCATCCACACCGAGTAATTACCAAGCCCGATGGTTATGGGGGTTGGCACCAAAAGGATCCGCTGTCATGAGGTTTTGAACTCACAACTTACATTTCTTTAAGTGCATATCACGAGTCATCTTACCACTAGGCTACCCCATGGGATTATTGACTGTTAGTGGTTATAGCAATGATACCTTAACTTTTACATTAAACATCATGTACTATAAAATAATAGTTGCACCCTATATGTTGTGGTTGCATCAAGTAGATATTTCATTTGGAGGAGAAGTAGGTATCTCATATGTTGTCAGATTCGGTCGATTCGGAGCACCCACACCTCTAAAATATCTAAATCCATTACAATGCTTTGAAAATCGACTTGTAATCAATTTCCTTTTAAATATTCCAAACCAATTATTAAAATGTGGTATCGGTAACAATGACCTTTCATTCTCTATCCTTGTGGTGGCTCAATGTTTGGGGTTTTACTCCTAGTAACTTCACTTAGCAAAAAGAATATCCTAGAATTTGGTTTAATATAACTTAAATAAAGGTGTAATTTTTTTTTATTTAATAAAAAAAAACCTGTATTTTTTTTTTTTAAACATGCTGAAACTTCATATTGTTTGTATAAAATAACGGATTAAATAACGGGTTATTCTACAATACCCATACTCTTTTTGTGGGTATGATACTCACTCAATTGTTATTATCAAATGTGGTGTAGTTACTATCATATATGATATTTACTATACGATAAGATGTTACTATATAATTCAGGGTACTAAGCAGTGTGATGGTAGGTACCATCATATGTGAGATAATTATCATCAATTGTGACATTGGTAATATCAAATATGACATTTTATTTATCAGATGTATCATATCCACAAAAAGAGAAAAAAAAGTATGAATATTGTAGAATCACCCTAAATTAATAGACATGTTGTATAAGGGGAAGCATGATGCATGTCTATTTAATCAAAAGCCAACCTAATGCACATTAAACATGTACTTATAATGTGGCAACTAGGTGTCTTAGTGTCCATTTGGATTCACTTATTTGGCTTTTTGCCTTTTTGTTGATTTTTTTTTTATTGAAATTATTGTAGTGAATATAGGTTTTGGACTTGTATACCGTGATACCTGCAACATACTAGTTTAAGGCCCATACGAAGAAAGGAAATAAAAATAAAATAAAATAAAAAGACATGATTCATCATACTCCATATATGGTAACAGACAGGTGTGTTGACACCTGACACCCCATTTTGCAACCATTAATTTTACTTTTTTACACTTTAGTGCATAAAGGGTAAAATGGTAATTTCACAAGCTTGAAAATTCAAAGTTGGTCCATAAATTTAAAATCATATTTTAAGTGATCAAAATTGAATTAAGAATGAGAGTGCATTTTTCGGAATTGGAAATCGGATCAAAAACCAAGATTTTATTAAGGAAATAAATTTGATTGGTTGAAATAATATTTACCATAAGCTCACATGCATAGGATTACTTGTTAATTAATTTGATTGGTCCTCTCAAGGATTAAATTAAAATCAATTAATAAATAATTCCTATTGGTTTAGAACACCTTAAAATGGTAAGTATTCATGCACAAGATATTCATCAAAGGATAATTCTTAAATTGATTTATTTTTAACTAATGAGATAATTATTTTGACCAATAATTATCATATTAATTATTAATAAATTGATTAGAATTAAGAAATCTCGAAGTCATCCAAATAAGGACTTCTAAATCCCTAGAAGTTGACCAAAGGTGAAAAAACCCGGAATTATCCAAAACCCAATTCGGATTTGGATTCCAGCCCGTAGACTAATATGTATTTCGACCATAACTTTTGACCCAATTATCCGATTGAGTTTATTCAAATTTTTCTGGAAAGCTGACATGATGGGCTACAACTATGTGTCTAATGACTATCTCCAAATTCAAATGTTTAAAGGGTCAAAACGGGCCTGCAATCAGAGCCTAAAAATCAGTCAGAATTTTGGGATTTTCATGAAGTATATCCAATTTCCAAAACCCTAATGCACTCCCATTAGGTCCAAAACGTGGGTAGGTTCATTTTAGGGCTGCCATATAAATAAAAAATATTCTCATTTTAACAGGGAGGTTGGAAAAATTAGTCAAAGCAATTCTAAGAAAAATTCAAGAGAATTTTTGCAAAGGGTTAGACTTTAGAATAAGAACACAAGTGTGTTCTTATATTCAAGTCTAGAGATTACAAAAGCCATTTTTTGTAATCTCTATTTCCAATCTTTCAATTCCATTTTTAATCCATTTTAATCATATTTAACGGTTTTTTTTTTCTCAAGAAACAATTTTCAGGACCGGTGGTATTCTCGATCAATAGGCCGCATCCCACCACAATCAAATTCAATTCGGGACACTCATTCAAGAGGTTCATCCCAAAAGGTACAATCCTTTCTTTTTTAATTTAATGCAGCAACTTTAATTGTGTAGAATGCATGATTAGGTTTTAATTTTAATTGCTTGATTAATTTTTAATGCACAATTGCTAGATTGCACTGTTTTTCAGTTTCTATTTTGTGAATGATGCAAATCTGATTTTTCTAACATGTTGTACTAAAATTACAACAACTTTAAATTATCTTTTTCATGTGAGATGCATGCTTAAATGATTTTAAATGCTTGATGATTAATCACTGTTTAATTTTGTATTGCATGTACTGTTATGATGCTATGAATCAAATGCGAGTATGGTTTGCTTGAGGTTGTGAACTTAGACTAATGAATCCTTAGAGACTGACCTAGGTCAGGTTGGATGGGTGCCTAACACCTTTCTATCCAATCCCCTAGCCCCCGAATCCTAATCTTAGGGAAAGATTAGATTAGTTTATGTATCCTATTTACTTTCTGTTTTAGATTGTATTTAGGACCAAAGCCTTGTATTTTGTTTTTTTAGATTGTATCTAGGACAAAATATTGTAATTTATTTCTTTTCCAAACCATTGTATTATTTATTCAATCAATAAAAGATTATTTTTTTTCTTAACTTCTTTTTATAAAAGTTAGGTGGCGACTCTATTGTAATTTTTCCTAGTGATTAGGATGGAAAACAGAGTAAGTAACCATTTTTGAGAATCATGTTTAGACCTTTATTGGTTAAGGGTCGTGGTTCTCACAGTGTGGTATAAGGGGAAGCATGATGCGTGTCTATTTAATCAAAAACCAACCTGATGCACATTAAACATGTACTTATTATGTGGCGACCAGGTATTGGTTGTCTTAGTGTCCATTTGGATGCAACTTATTTGGATTTTTGTTGATTGTTTTTTATTGAAATTATTGTAGTGAATAGTGGTTTTGGACTTGTATACAAGGTTACCTACAACATACTAGTTTAAGGCCCATACGAAGAAAAGAAATAATATAGAATAAAATAAAATAAAAAAACATCATTCATTATACTCCATATATGGTAATCTTCCTACTAATGTGAATTTCCAGGGTACACTAATAATGAAAAAAAAATTGTTGTAAAGAGTCTTTCACAAAGTTCAAGACAAGGATTGAATGAGTTTATAAATGAAGTATTATTGAATGCCAAACTCCAGCACCAAAATCTTGTTAGGCTTCTTAGTTGTTGTGTTCAAGGAGAGGAGAAAATGCTAATCTATGAATATATCACCAATAAAATTAAGCTTGGACTTCTTCATCTTTAGTTCAACTCCCTCAAGACATAATAATTTTAGCTAGATATGCAACATTGTTATTGATTTCCCAAAGAAAGTAGAAGTTTTTTCCCCCTATTTTTTTTAGTTTAAGGTGGACACTATGGTTGAACATAAATTAGAAATTTGCAAGATCAAGCAAGAGGTAAAATTCTAGATTAGTCTAAGCGATCCCATATTATATGTGGCATTGTTCGGGGGCTTCTTTATCTTCATGAAGATTCTAGGCTGAGGATTGTACATAGTGATTTAAAAGCAAGTAATTTGTTACTTGATAGTGATGAACCCAAAAATTTCAGATTTTGGCTTGGCTAGAATCTTTGATAGAAATCAGACTAAAGGAAACACAAATAAGGTGGTTGGAACTTATTGATACGTACTTAGAGGACTCTTGCACTCTACCGGAGATCTTCTGTTGCTTCCATGTTAGTCTCTTATGTGTGCGACAACATCATGAGGATATGCCCAACATGTCTTCTGTGGTTATGATGTTAGGCAGTGACTCAGTGAGGGTTTATTGCCTAAGCCTAAAGAACCCAGCTTCCTTATAGGAAAAGATTCACTTGATGTAACTTCCTCATCGAGCAAACAACAATTATCTTTAACCAATGAGATAACTGTTACACAGTTAAAGGCTCGATAGATGATCATTCTATCCTTTGTATTCTACTTCATATTCTATAATTAACATGCTCATATGTAAATTTAGTACAATGATATAGTAGTACTCCTTTACTCAAGTATGTCATATCAATCTTCTTTGAAACTTAGAATTTTTTATTCATTTGCACATGCTAAGCGTCTTAAATGCTTCTTGAGCAACAAATGAATTGAAGCTAGTTGTTGTGAATCAAATAGGGCTTCCCCTCATTACTGAAAGCTAATTGTACTTGGGTCCAATTGCCAGGAGCCCATGGGCAAGGACCAGCCTTTGGCCTAAACGCTCTTCGGGATCTGATCCTGAGCCCAATCCAAACTTTGGGCCTGGCTGGGGTCTCATCAACTCTTTTTGGCTCTACATCACACAAAAAGTACACTATATATCTCTCAAAAACTTTGACTTAGGCATTAGAGAACCTTCCCATCACTCTACCTTATTTTGCAAGTGTTCGTGATTCAGATTAATTATGCAAAAGCAAGGAATCACATTCCTTATAAGTGATAGTGTGATACCCATCTATCACTGAGTCACTGCCTAACATCATATGTAAATACATTTTCATATCCTTGGCCTTATGCATTTAGCTTTATATTGTACTAAATAATTACTCTAGTGACCTGGCAGTAAACTTAGCTTCTAAGCTGTTGAATTCTTAAACGGTTGCCAATAGCTGAATATGAAAATGTATATACATTTAGCCTAAAAAAAAGTATATACTATATGAGTTCACTACACTAGGCTCCATCACTACAAGAAATTTGGCCTTTAGCGACGACTCAAAGTCGTTGCTAATGCCTTAAAAATCGCCGCTAATGTTATCTGCAGCGACAATGTCACTGCTAACAATGGTTGCGTCTGCTTCGTGGCTATTCGATTTCTGCGGTGATATTTAGTGGCCGTTAATACGTTACCATCAACGACAACTCTCGTCGTCGCTAATGATAACTCTCGTCGTCACAAATTACTTAAGAACATTGGTCAATAAGTCACCGCTGATACGTCATATCTACGACAACACCGATGTCGTCACTAATAGGAACTTGTTAGCGACAACACCAATGTCGTCGCTAATAGGAATTTGTTAGCGACAGCATTTTGTCGTCGCTAACAGGTACTAATCAGCTAATAGGTTTTTATTAGCAACAACACAATATCGTCACTAATAAGTTTTTACATTTCTTTTTGGATTTTTTTTTTAATTTCAATTTTATTTTTACATGAGCACCTAATAAAAAATACAAAATCCTAAATTATCATACAAATATTATTCAATAAACATTTAAAATGAAAAAAACAATACTCAATTACAATCCATTATATACATAATTTAAATATTATCAATCATATGCATAGTTTAAATTCCGTAATCTATTAAAACATAGATATTCTCTCATTAACCAACAAAAGAAACATCCTAATGAGTACATATAGTCTCTAATAAAACTCAAACTTGTTGCATTGAGATAGATCTTCACTTGATATGTAGGCACGAATCATATCTTCTCCCTAAAGTCAAAAACAAACCCAATGTAAAAAATTACTAAACAGATGATAAAACTTACTAAATAACTTCCATAAAACAAAACACATTCATAGAGATTGTAAACCAATAGACAAAAGCAAACTATAAGACATTAACATGACTATAAAACTTAGGTTGAGTTTTAGTTACCATTAATATAGCATTCTTCAATAGGCCCATCTAAATTAAATTTCATTCTCTACGTACATTTCAATAGACTAGCCTAAATTATTTTTCATGCTCAAAAGACAAAAATTAATCGAACTAAAATAATAGCAATCAATACCCAATTCACATAACAAGTCTCAAGATATCAAACACATGATAAGAAAAAAATGCAAAACAAGCTTTTTCAAATTTTGATCAAATAGACAATCAAAGTCCAGTTCATTAAAATAATTCATCAAACACTTCATGACCATTTTACTTAGTGATTCAAGTGTTGAGATTACCAAATTGCCAAACAAACTTCAAATGTTCATGACAAACAAACCCAAAACACCAAATGAACATATAAAAACCCACTTCAAAATACATTTATCATCTCACCCATCATCAAAGGAAAATGCAAAATACTAAAAAACCCAAAATTTCCAAGAGGGTCAAAACCCCATTGGCTTGATACATTAATTTTTCTTTTTTTTCTTTTTTTCAAAATAATTCATTCCTTGAACATTTAACATGAATGACCAAATGAAACACAACTTAACAACGAACTCAACTAATTTTTTCATAGGGCCAAATCCCATATTAAAAAAAAAAAATCAACTTTAACTTCAAATAACAAAAAGCAAATTAATTTTTTTTCCATAGCCTTTCATCTCAATCAATACCCAATTCACATAACAAGTCTCAAGATGTCAAACACATGATAAAAAAATAATGCAAAACAAACTTGTTCACATTTGCTCAAAGAGACAATCAAAGTCAAACTCATTAAAACAATTCATCAAACACTTGAGAGAGACTCAAAATCATGGAGTGATTCAAGTATTGAGATTACCAAATTACCAAACAAACTTCAAATATTCATGACAAACAAACCTAAAACACCAAATGAACAAATAAAAACACAATTCATAATGAATTTATCATGGCACCCATCATCAAAGCAAAGGGAAAAAAAAAAAAAAAACCAAATTTCCCAAGAGGGTCAAAACCCCATTGGCTTTATACATTTTTATTTTTTTTTTTTTTCCCAAAACAATTCATTCCTTGAACATTTAACATTAAGGATCAAATGAAACACAACTTAACAATGAACTTAAATAATTTTTTCGTAGGGCCAAACCTCATATGAATAAAGCAACCATAACTTCAAACAACGAAAAACGAATTAATTTTTTTTTCCATAGCCCTTTCATCTCAATCAATACCAAATTCACATAACAAGTCTCAAGATGTCAAATACATGATAAGAAAATAATGCAAAACAAGCTTGTTCACATTCACTCAAATAGACAATCAAAGTCAAACTCATTAAAACAATTCATCAAACACTTGGGAGGGACTTAAAATCATGGTGTCAAATAACTAGTAACAATGAACTCAAATATTTTTTTCCATAGCTCTTTCATCTCAATCAACACTCAATTTACATAACAAGCCTCATGATGTCATATACATAAAAAATAAAAAATAAAAGAATGCAAAACAAGCATTATCACATTTACTCAAATAACCCACCCACACACCAAAAAAAGAAAAACCATTGTATTAGGCATAGTTAATAGGTATTTATTATAACTGAAAACACCGAACACACCAACATCAAAAAATCATGTATATAATTTCTATTTCATTTACTCAATTTTCTAAGCAACCAAACACTATATCAACAAACAAAACATCAAATATGTTAAAAACCACAAAATTAATTACAAATTCAAGAAAACGTACAAAAGATTTTACCTTTAGTAGCTCTTCAAAGTCTTGTAAAAGACTACATAGCAACAACCTCTTTCATCTTCATTAAATCAACTTAAAAAGAAAGAACCAACAATCAAATTAAAGAGAGAGAGAAGAAAGTAAAAGAGATAGAGAGAGTGTGTGTGACATGGTCGGCGGTGGCATTGGAGGTCAGCGGTGGTGGTGGTGGTGGAGGTGGTGAATGGTGGTAATAGAGTGAAAGTGAGAGTGAGAAAGAAAATGATAGTGGAAAAGAAAAAGTGAGAGAGAGTAGTGAATTAGAGAGAGATTTTGTAATAGTAAGATTAAATTGAAATTTTGAGGATGAAAATAAGGAGGGAGGGGGGCTGAAAATTTAGAACAGGGAAAAGGAGGGAGGGGGGCTAAAATATCTAAAGGGAAAAAACATGTGGGTATCAGATGCCTTTTTTTTTTTTTTTTTTTTTTTAAGATATATTGTAACATGGTGGTTGGCTAGTAATTAGGGGTGGGCACGGGTCGGGCGAGTCGGGTTTGGGGGTAATTTTCTATCCTACCCGACTTAGTCGGGTTTGCAAAGCTTCAACTCGTTGACCATCCGTTAAGGTGGTCGGATCGGGCGGGTCGGTTGATCGGTTTTGGCGGGTGGGTACGGTCGGGTTTATTGAGTTTACAAGACAACAAAATTATATCAAACAAACTCAATCACAAACACAAACAAAATTGTCAAAAATTTGATACCAAAACTCAAATCACAAACACAGCAAACCCAAGCACAAACACAAACCCATTTTCTTTCTAGATCTGACGAGATCTCACCAGATCCAGCAACCACAGTACAAGAAATCACCAGATTCGGCAACCACAGTATAAGGAAAGTAGAAAACAAGCAGATTGGGTTGGGTATGCTTGCCTCAAGCCATGGCGTTGCCTATCCTCAACCATGGCGTCGCGTCGCCTTCGTCCAGTTCGTCTCCCAACCCAAGCGACTTCCTTGGCCTAGGCTTAGGCTGACTCCACCACTTTTGCTTCGTTTGTTTTTCTTCTTGGTAGAGACATGGTCACAGAGAGAGAGAGTGAGGCAGTGTGTGGTGAGTTTAAGAGTGAGGGAGGGGAGGCCGAGAAGTGAGGGAGTGAGCCGTGAGGTGAGGCCACGCCTTTGAGAAGTGAGCCGTGAGGCTATGCCACTGCGGTGAGAGAGAGAGAGTGAGAGCTTAGGAGTTGAGAAGAGAGAGAGACCGGTTTGATTTTTTTCAATTTTGACCTAAAGGCTAAAGGGGTGAATCGTGCGTGGCTGGGTGAGCGACCGGGTGAGGAAATGGTAAATGGTCAGGCGGGTCGGGTATCCACCCGACCAAAAACTTGAAATCCGTTATCCGAATATTTAAAATATCCATATCCATATCCGTCCATATATATGCTCACGGACGGACAGACGGACGAACGGTTTGGACGGTTTGATCGGGCAGGTCGAGTTTGGCGGTTTTTTGCCCACCCCTGCTGTTAATCATCTTTTTTTTTTTTTTCTTTTTTTTTTAATATTTTATTTATTTAAGTTGTTTTTATAACCATTTATTTTTTGCTAATTCAGCAACTTTTTTTTTATTATTAAAATTTGTATTCTAACCATGTTACAAAAGCCATTATGTCGCATGTTTCTAACTTTTCTTTTTTAAAAAGAAAAAAGATATACGTGGAAAAAAAAAATGTTCCTGATGCTCATATATATTTATTGAGCAATGCTAGCTATAGATACAATATTTTCACAATAATACTTATTTGGCTGGTTTTTATTAATTCTCATCTGAATATACCACTCAAATCATTTTATTATATACCATTCACAGCTTGACACCTCATTATTGTTGTGAAAGTTTTTACAACAATACTGAATTTGTAAGTTTTTATTAGTTCTCATCTAGACTCACTACTTACATCACTTTATTATTTACCATTCACAACTTGACACTTCAGCATTATTGTGAAAATTTTCATAACAATACTGTGTTTGCAACTTTTTATTAGTTCTCATTACATCACTTTATTATTTACCAGCTTGACACCTCAGCATTGTCAATGAAATTATTGTATCCATAACTTTATTGATATTTGAAACTTGTGTAAAAAACATTGGATTGGTCTTCATACAAACCACTAGACTACGTACTTCCTAATAGTCTTATTTCGAAAATAAAATATTTGAAGTTCATTTGAAAGGATTAAATATATTTAATATGACACATACCAATAAAATAAAATAAATAAACCTTCATATTGTTTCTTATAACTAATATATTCATTTTGATTATGTTTTATACTTGAAGGAGTAATTATAATTTCATTTTTATTTTTAATTTTTATCATCAAAACTGCTATATTTTTTCATTCTTTTTTTTCACTTATTTGTATTTTAATTAATTATTAAAGTTTGTGTAAAGCTAGTTTTAATTAATAACTAATTAACATGCATATATACTATATTATATTGCATAACATTTAACTCATATTTATAAAATTTATTAGCATTGGGGTTTGGGGGCTAGGGGACTGGATATGAAGGTATTAGGCACCTATCAATGCAACCTGACCAAAGTTAATCTCTAAGATCCACTAATCTATAGTTCACGATTTCAAACAAACCACACTTGAATTCAATTTACATCATCATATAGTTGTTAGTACGAAATTCAAAAATAATGAGTTGGCGTATGAGTTGGCAAAAGTACCAATAGAATGATGACACATAGGCTAAGCAATGGCCAATATGTAAGCCAAGTAGAAGGGAACACGTGAGCCAATGAAAGTATGACACGTGGATTTGAGTAGTAAGTGGATCATAAACCAATCAAATAGTGGCACGAAGACAGAGTAACTGGCTAGGACCAAGGGCCAATTATAAAGAGGCACGCAGGCTAATCAAGGAATAACACGTGTTTGATTTTTACATAGCCACACAGGTGACATCTGACAAGTAAAAGGCACGCATGATGTACGTTCCAAGATTATCTAACAAAAAGATCACGATCGAAGCAGTTAAACAAGTAACAGGAGCTATTTTCATGGGATTTGAAGAGAAAGTCAAGGCAAAGAAATGTAACTGTTGGAGTTGGCTTATAAATAATAAACCCAATTGTATTTCAAAGGACACACATTCAAACACACACACCCTCAAGCAAACCCAAATAGCATTTGTTAGATTAGTTAAGAGAGCTTTCGATTGTAGCTTCCAGTATTTCCTTTACATGCTTGTAAGTACTCTTTCAGTTAATTAAGAATGTCTTGTTTATGGTATTGTTACTTTATTTGACATTCTAGTTACCTCGATTGCAGTATATTTTACTTTAACTTAGGTGAAGTTACCTCGATTAGCAATAGTTACTTTAGACCTAGCTTAAATTAGTTTAGTTTAATCAATTAGTTACTTTAGACACCTCGATTAGCTTAATTAGTTAGTGTAATTAATTAATTAGTTACTTTAGACAACTTAGAACTAGTTAATCTAATTAGATAATCCCTTAGCTTAATTAATTAGCTTAGTTAACTTAATTAATTGCTACTTGTTTGTTCACTTTCATTAGCTTAATTACCTTCATTCTCTTTCCTTACTTGCATTTTATTTTAAGTCCTTTGGGCAAAGGCAATCACCGAGCCTGTCAACCTTTTAGATCGAAGTCAGATTGTGGTTCTAAGTTTGCTTTAAAAGCACTAGACCCTCGATCAAAGCATAGTTATTTGTTTCCTTCAAACAAATTGGCGACCATTCCTTGTAAATTCTATACCGTACCAATTGGTTGGTTCGATTCGGTTCGATTACAATTCGTTTTTGCTGTACACCCCTAGTTATAGTAGGCAACAAGGAGATAACGAACTTTGCTATACAGATAAATTGAAAACTTAAAATGCTAAAATACATCATCATGTATAAAATGGGGATGTGAGTAATAACTGTTAAGGAATCCCACATAGGTTAGATAAGAGAGTTGTGTTAGTAGTCCTATGTATAAATAGGACACTTCACAACACATTGTAATCGTCCAAATAATATCATACAGAGAATATAATAAAGATGTAGCCCATTGGCTACATCATGTGGACGTAGGCTCACATAGCCGAACCACTTGAAAACCCTAGCCTCCATTCTCTTCCTCTCTCTATCACTCTCTTATATTTTCCATTGTCATTAGATTTAGGTAGATTTACGTTATCTACAATAACAACCATTGTCTCAATCTAAAAAATATTACCATGTATAAAATGCATTTAAAATTTTAGAGATTTAAAATATATTGTACGTTATCAAAGCATACAATCTCATTCCTTCGCTATCCCAACCCGATATTTTTTTCGGCAAATTTGATAATCAGACCACCTCAACTGGTAAAAAATATTGATATTAGAAATTCAAGCACTCTTCCCCAGGGTAGTAAATTTTGGGATATTCTATCTCTATCACATCAATTTGAGATTTTGTTTGTGTTCAAAATAGTTAGAGAAGTTTGATTTGTGTTATATTATGTTTTATGTCTTTTATGTGTTTTTTTTTAAAATGAAAAACAATAAGGTTGGTAACGATGCACAGTGGCGCTCCAGAAAATTTTTTCAGGGTGGTCATTGAAATACTTAATTTTTCATTAAAATTTTTTTAAATAATTAAAAACTTAAATTATACAAGATTTAATAAATTGAGAACTTAAATATACTGATATCATAAATAAATAAAAATACAAATACATGAAATTTTACAATTTCTTTCTAATTATAAACAATAAAACGAAGTTTGAATTACTTGAACTACTTTATTTGAATCAAATGAAAACTGATGAGAAATAGACTGTGAAATGTTTTGGTTCCAAAGACAGAGAATAAAATAACAATGAAGTGAAATATTAAATAGGACTAGGTCTTTGGAATCTTAAGTAAAAATGATTTAATATTTTATTTAAAGGGTGGAGTCAGTGACAATGTTGTCAATATCATATCAGGAGCCATTTTGGTTTAACAAGGAAAATAAAATATATCGGTATCAATTAATATTGAGATTTTTTAAATTATAAGCTCATATTTCATGTCATATTTAATTTTAAATGTTAGTCCCAGTAATAATAATCAACACTTGTATTGTGTAATGAAAAAAATAGAACTCCAAAATTCACTTTAATATTCGAGTAAATACTTCCCAGAACATTTAGAAAAGAAAAAAAAAAAAAAAAAAAAAAAAAAAAAAAAAAAAAAAAAGCAAAAAACGGCACATTAAACAAAGAAAAATAACAAGAATGCACATTAAAAATAAATAAAAGGTAATTCTCAAAACATTCAAGCTCCACGTGACCACCTCCACATTTACTTTCAACTTTTTTCAAATATCAAGTTCCTCACACGTGGAGGGACATTAGCCACAAACAAAAAAGGCATATAAAACAAAGAAAAAGAAATAGAAATGGATGGGTCTGGGCAATAAAGGAAAGAAGAAAGATAGGGCAGAGAAGAAGAAGGTGCGGATTAGTGGAGAAGAAGAAGATGAAGAAGAAAAAAAAGAGGCAGGGTGTTCAGGATCTCAACCTAGGGTGTTCAATATATACATATAATTTTTTTTTTTTTTGCACTTTTTTAAGAACTCAAGCATGTTTTTTAAGAATTCAGGGTGTTCATCTGAACACCCTGAGCAACAAGTGGCGCCGCCCCTGACGATGCATAACACAACCAACCTTAGGGGGGGCAAAGTGTTGGTTTTCAAACTACAGATAGGCAATGTGTAAACAGGCCAAACCACAGGTGGATAAAATGAACTTACATGTTATTATTTTTAACCACATCATTTTCAAGTGTGACGTGTTAGTATTTTGTTAGCTACATCTTCAACTTCCTTTAGTAAGATGACTACAAAGACCAAATGAAACACGGTTTAAAAACTAAAGGACTAAAACAAAATTTTAAAAACACAAGGACCAAAATGAAAACACACCCTAAATAGAAGGATGAAAAGTGTCTTTTTGCCTATGAACTAATATAGCCACTATAAAAAAAATATATATATATATTATATAGAAAACTAATAATTTAATCGATTTTTCATTTTGGAATAACCATGTGCATTAACTTTTCATTTTGGATGTCCGAGGATATATTTGTAATTTTAAAGGTTTTAGGGGTATTTTAGTCATTTAAGAGGTCTAGAAGAGTTTTCTTTCATTTTGGGAAGTACATATATGGTTCATTTTTAGGGGTTGAGGGCATTTTCATCATTTTAGAGGTTTAGAGGTATTATATATTATTACTTTTTTTATCACATATCAGCGACGACACATAATTTCGTCGCTAAGAAGTTCTTATCAGCGACCCACAATGACCCACAATGTCGTCGCTAATATTAAATAATATATATTGTTATTATTTTGTTCAGCAACGAAATTGCTATCAGCTAATATAAAATTTGAACGACTAAAAAGCAACTTCTTGTTTGTCGATTTCCTTCGAAATTTTTCCCTAATATTAACGGCCTATAATATCTTTTGTGTCGTCGCTATATTGAAATAGCGACGACAACTATCAACGCTAGCTTGCTTTTGGCAAGATTTGGGTCGTTGTTGATAACATATCAGCTTTTTTAAACGACATTTGGATTTGTCTTGTCGCTGAAAAGTTACCATTAGCGACGACTATTGTAGTTGCTAATATAAAATTTGATTTGCGACGACACATATCGATCACCGCTAAAAAGCAACTTCTTGTTGCAAATAGATTCCTGCGATTCCTGCGTTTCCTCACCGCGTGATATGAAATTTTTCCCTCCATCATATTAGCGACGGCCTATAGCGATGATCTTTTGTGTCGTCGCTAATAGAAGAACGGAAAAGTTAGAAGGGAAAGAAAAGAGAGGAGGAAATTTGTTTTGCTTCTCACCGGAAATTAGCTTCTCACCGACGACAACTCATTCGATTCGAACGCTGTTTCTCTCACTAAGCTTGCTTATTATTAGCGACAACGTGTGGGTGTTGATTTGGGTCGTTGTTGATAATTCGATAGCTGGGGAGGGGGGTTTGAACCTTGAATGTCTGCCTTTTTAATAAACATTAGAAGGCACCAATCAATTAAGTTACAAGACACTTGAGTCTTGACAACATGATCTAAACTCAAAATATGCTAATGTCATTTTTTTATTTGTCAATGGAATGAACTTGTGGATGTAGTTACCAATAACTAGCGTTTAGGCTCCACATTAAGTTAACTACTACATTTTTTGTTGGTTGGTTAATAGAAAGAAGAAAAAGTATTCACTTTTGATCCTTATATTTGGGAGGTTTTTTCATTTTGATCCTTGTGTTTTTAAATGTTTTAATGTATGCTATGAGTGTTTTTAACAATGTTGCATTTTGATCACTGTCGTCATCTCACTTATGGAATTTATAATGTGGCTTGCGAACTGTTAACTCAGCACGCATAACTTACAAGATGACGTGACCATTGCTGGTAGACTTGATTGAGTTGCATTACATATCTCCAAATTCTTCTGCTGAATGGGTAAGCAAATATCAAATTTTGTAAGTGAGATAATGATAAGAACCAAAATGACACACTGTTAAAAAACTCAAGGATCAAAATGAAATATTTTAAAAAAAAATGTTCAAAATGAAAATACCCAAAATATAGGGACTAATGAGAGTAGTGGATATAGGTCAACAAAAAGATTTTATAATATGCTTTTAATTAAAAGGATTGATAGGGGAATCTTGGTTACTGAGATATTGTGGGTCCTCATGTTATTCATAAACCAAATATTGTGATTTGTGAGAGTATTAATTGATGTAGCTAAATTTACATATTTTTAAAATATGTTTTTGGAAGTTCTCTTTTTAGACCCTTATGCGATTTTTATAATTAATAATTTTATTATAAAATTGCCTTGTTTAAGTGATCAATACAGATAAATAATTTAACCTCAATATTCATGTACCAAATCTAAAAATTGGAAATTTAAAGGCAGCAAAAGCACAAGACACAAGATTTGGTAATGAAGTTTCATCTAAAAAAAAGGATTTGGCAATGAAGTAAAATCACTATGGGGACCCAGTCCCATAGAAATTCACTAAGAAAAAAGAGTTACAATAATCTACTTACAAGACTCTTGTACAGCTCGACCATCTATTGTAACCTCTATAACACTTTGGTTGCCTTCCTACCACTGTAGCCATAGAATCTCCCTAAGCTAATTTCCTTCACGAACTCCTCGTCGGCAAGAACCAAAACCTCTAGCACTCTAAGTAACTTTCTAGAGGATTCTTTAGCCTTAAACCTCACTGGAAAAATAACTATGTAGTTTGAACAAACTCGTAAGCACTCTCTTTGGGATCACAAGGTAAGTGGGTAAATAACTTTTTTTTTTTTTTTTTTTCTTTTTAATATAGCTCAAAGGAGAAGAGGGATGGATTTTTTCTCTCAATAACTTTGAGTTTTGTAACCCCTAGCTCTATGGAAAAATTGTTCATAACGAATTTTATATAGATGTACAAACTTGTGTTTAAGTGACAGCTCAATTAGGGTAAACAGAAAAAAGGATTTTGCATGTGTTACGTGACCTCTCGCTCAAGCGAGGGATAGGCGAACCTCTCTGAACTTTATTATTTCACTTGAGTAGGTTACCCATCTCGTTTGAGGACGCTTACTATCTCACTTGAAAATGTCTACCATCTCGCTTGCGTGAGTCTTCATCTTCGCTCGAATAAGCTTCTCCAGCCAACAACACTTCTGAATAGCTTTAAACACAAATTTTCCAAATTTACAATGAACGAAATTACACAATACATCATCAAATTTTAATTTCAATACAAGAAAATGTCATGAAATAGACCAACACTAAAATCATAACAATTTTATATATATATATATATACTCTATTTGAAGACAAGGGTTGAGCCCCGATTAAGACCACTACATAGGGTTCTATTCCCACTTGACATCATCAATAAGAATGAAGCATGATTAATGAATAATGTCGCTTACATATGGATTTTGGGTCCCCACGTTATTCATAAACTAAGGGTTTGTTTGAATTACCTGTTTGGAAAAGGTGATTTTTTTTTATTTTTTATTTTTTAACGTGTGATTTTAAAATGTGTGTTTTAGAAATGAGATTTTTATAATTACAGTTAAGTGTTTGGTAAAACCAGTGAAAACCGATGTTTCTATTAATTGAGCATTTAGATAATGTTGATGTAAAATTGCTATTTTAGGTACAAATTATCAACAAGGACTTAAATATGTTATTAAGGTTATTTTGTCATTTTTTTTAATGCAATTATTGTTAAAAATTGCAATAGCAATAATATCTTGGACGGTCCAACGGTCAAAATTATGTTCTTGCCCTTCAAATGTTAAATGTCAATTTTATCTTCAGTTGGAGGTTAAAAAAGGGTAGCAAAATGAGATGTCTATAAGGATAATCCTACAAATACATATCTATGGTAAGATCATTTATTGAACAATCAAAATTAAAATTTTATAAAATGATTAAAGCGTTGTTTTACATTGAAAAAAATAAATAAAAAGGGACCAATTAATCCTTAATTATATAATGATCAGACATGGTGTGAATTATGAGGTCAATGTAATTTATGGAATTATCACCTATGTGAAATTACAAATTTTCACTTTTAGCGCGGATAAGGTTGAGAAATTGTGAATTTTGATGGTGCCTATATGGGGTGTTTACAGAAACTCTTATCCTTGGCTCAAGAAGTGAGTTGTCATCAGTTAGAAGTGTGTTGTCACATGTTTTGAGGTTGACATTCTTTTCTCTGACTCAAGAAAGTCTCTTCCTTGTTGGTCATTCCCCTAGTAAACAACATAACACGTCGTATGCCATTTTACCCCATTTGTGCATTGTCTGGATGATGTGTGTGTAGACTTAAGTTGTAGGCGGAACAAAATGGATTGTGTCTTCAGGCTTTTGACTCGTATTTATAAGAATCGTAAAAAAATAAATAAAAGACAATTGTAGATACCCTATTTTGTACCCCTACGATTTAAGCCTCCAAACCTCAATGAAGACATTAAAAGGAACAACTCTTAGCCAAACAGAGCATTAAGATTGTAAAAAATGCCAAAATAAAAAAACCCTATTCTTGCATACATAGGGTTTACTCTTCCATACGTGACCTCTAGACTATATATGTAGGGTCAACTCTTGTGAACCCATTGTCGACAGGAAGAGCCCAATATGGATAGTTTTTAATTTAAATTAATGCAAATTCCTAGTCCCACGCTATTGGGGCATGGATTCTGTATCCCATTTTTCAACTATAAAAAAAAGGGCCTAAACCAAACCATCAAAAAAAAATTGCTTATGATGTTTGGGGGGCCTAAACCAAACCATCATTCCTTTTTTCCTCTCACAAACTTTTTCAGCGATAAAAGTTAAGAAGCTTAGATATTGCATGCAATACCAAGATGTTTGGAAATACTAGAAACATGCAATTAGGGAAGAACCCTAGAATTAGGAACACCCACCCTAATGTATGATCTTTGTGAGCCTTTGTGTGCTATACTCAATTATTTTATTTAACGATCGATGTTATGCATCCTTATTAGGGATCCCACTTAGGGAAACCCTTATTAGAACATGACTATAAGGTACAAGTGGAGGTTGATCCATCAATCATGTGGATTTTAGTGTCTAAAACCTTCCCAATTATACACCCTAACTCCAAACTCATAGTCTGGTTGAGTTAGACCTTTGCGTAGAGGTCAAATAGTTTTTTTGGACCTATAATTAGGTAGCGACTCCAATCTCCGTCCTAACTTTTGAGTTATATAGTGGCGTATTATTGGACCCATGTGTAGGATGGGCCCAAATGGGAAAACACCTAAAAAAGTTGTTCACATGGAAAACATGGTGGCATACACGGGCCACGCCTTGGGACGCCTACTACCATCCTAAACAAGAACATGGAGATGTTGGTAACGTGAAACAATCGGAAAATTGTTCCTAGAGGTATATTTTTTATTGTTTTCCCTATATATGAGTGATTTTTAGATATTCAATGTGATGCCCAAGATTGATATTGAATCAGATGTGTGAATGTGTGTTGAGCCCACATCGAGCATATACTGGGTGGAATTAAGTTTTATTAAAACTGTAAGAAGCCCCAATTGTGACTTGACTAATCCTTTTAAAGTATATGCTTAGATGTGGCTAGCGCTTTCCTTAAATTATTACAAATGATATCAGAGCCAACCCAGTAACCCCGTGTGGGCTTAGACACAATGTGGGTCTTGATGAAGATATCAAAGATTTAAGTGTGAGAGATTTTGATACCTCAAATTTAGATAAGTGTGTGTTGTGTGGGTGTGTGCAAGATCATCCAACAAGTACGTTTTCTCTTATATATATTTTTCTTATTTTGATTCTATGTATTTTTTTTGTTTGTGATTATTATGATGAAATCAATTGGCATTGACTTCCATGAGTTTAGAGTTTAGGCAAAATTTAGGTACAATTCCCTATGTGTTTGTAGTTTAGGTTCTTCAATTGAATTTAACCACATGATTGTATATGCATGTTATCTTTTCAAAAGACAATTAAAACCAGTCATATGGTTTATTAGTTAATTAGTTAATTCATAGTTGAATTTAATTGAGGGTCTTAAGGTAGAACATTTAAAAAACCGTACCTAAGTTTTTTCTTAGAGTTATATGTGTGAACCCATAATGTTGCAACCATACAAGTTGTGAATCTTGGACTACCTTGGATTTACCATCAAATATTTCGTATATTATTATGTATGCAGATTAGTTTTCTTTGAACATGCTAACTACATTATGATTTGCGTTCTTATGATTATAGGTTTAGTACACAACTATAACATGAATATCATATGTAACGAACATAATAACAAAATGGACAATTAAAGAATGACTTGAATGCAAAACACGCATGAATATTGATGCACATACATGATTTACATTCTTGGCCAATTTTAATATATAACACTGATTTTAATCGGGCAAACTAGGATGCCTAACACATTCCCGTTTTGTAACCAAGCCTTCAAACCTACATTTATAATTTGCATACAAAGTGCCTTACAAAAAAAAAAAAAAGTTTTCTTTTTACATAGATTGTAACTAGGAATTTCATATAATGTAATTTCTTAGATTGTATTATAGAGAAATTTTCACATGTAAATTTTTCTTTAGAATTTCATTTGGAAATTGTATAAATTCAAAAATAGAATAAAAGAGGAAATACATTCTTTTGGACTTTCTTAGTTTGTCCATAAAATAAAATTAGTGGTGGCACATTGAACTTATATCTCGAGGATCGATTAAAATCACCAATGTAATCACCTTATTGAGACACGCTTCTTAAAAATGAGACTGAACCTCTAAAACAGGGAGTGGGTGCGAAGGAGCGAGGTTCTCATATATGTCCTGTCAGAATTTTACAAATAAATGGATAGGGACTACTACTACTCACCGTCGAACTCTCATTAACATCCTATTTACTAATAAATCAGAAAACTAAAACCAAAACTAAAAAGTCAAATTGTTCGTTCAACTTAGAGCCACCACACTGAGAAGTGCTGGACACTGTCAGAAAATATTTTGGAGACTCCATCGGTGCCAGGATCACCTATTACGTGGTGGTTTAGGCTGAACTCGATCCAGCCTCCAATACCACCAGAGCTGTCTTGTTTACCATTTTTTTCATTTTTGAAAATTGATAATACAGTTGTTGTTTGCCGTGCGTTTTACTGCTGGTGCTGTCTTGTTTCCCATTTTTTCATTATCAATCCATTGTTTGTCTTGTTTCGTAAATATTGATATTAAGTCATAGTTTTTCTATGTTATTTGCTTGGTTTGGTGACAACCAAATGGAAGAGTAAAAAAAAATCAGCCATTTCAACCTGATTCGCAAACAATTTTTGGGAAAAAACTGTTGTTCAAGATTTTTGGTGATAACTCTAATTAAGTGTTGTCACAGTGATAGTGGGTTTGAAATTGGATCTCAAGTACTCTTTCTTCTTCTTCTTCTTGGTTCTTGATAACGGGTTTGAAATTGGATTGTTGATTTTTTTTTTTTTTTTGGGGTTCTTGGTTCCTAATGATGATCATACTACTTGCTGCACCTCTGTATTCCAGAGTCCATAAAATCTTACCAAATGATTGTATCCTTAGATTAAATCTTCTTCTTGGATTTAATTACCATTTACTATTCATTGCAATCACTTGCTTTGAAACATCTAATTGTTAACTCATTTTTGGTTAGCAAAGACCACATAACTGGCGGATCCGACGCCGGTGGAGTCTTCGGAATATTTTTCGACAGTGTGTCCGGTGGCTTCTTGGCTTGTTGGTTCTTGAGTTGAACAATTAGTTTGGCTTTTTAGTGGATTTTACTTTTCTAAATCGATGGTTGGACCGTTAAACCGGTGAACCATACAAAATTTCAGTTTGATATAAAAGAAATACCATATTTGCAACAAAAAAAAAAACCCGATTAAACCCCGAAAACCGAAGGTTTTTTAGATAAATACTGAACCGCACGGTTTTATTCGAACCATCTAGGTTTTTAATGTTAAGATATTTTGATCAAGGACAGAGTTTGGCTACAAACCAGTTTGTAACTAGCTTGCTACAACCCACTACGTGGCAATTAATAAGATCATCCACATATACTTTAGTCACATGACTTATTTAATAAATCATGTGACTTCTTTAAATAATACATGTGGATGGTCTTATAAACTGCCACATAATGAGTTATAGTAGTTTGTAGCCAAACTTTGTCCTTTGATCAAATAGTTATATTTTACTTCATTTTAGTATTTTTTTTTTATGTGTTTTTAAGTATTTTACTGTAAAACTTGAAATAAGTAGTCAAAAGATCAATTCAAGAATTGTATTTGCAGTCATTTTGTATCTATATAAAAAAAAGGCTTAAATACAATGCTAGTCCCTAAAGTTTACTCACTGAGCGCTATTGGTCCCTGAAGTTTGAAATGAGTGTTATTGGTTCCCTAAAGTTTAAAAAATGATCACAATTGATCCTTCCATCCAACTTCGTTAGTTTTTTTTCCTACGTGGCTAACGGAAAAATGATGTGATATTTTTTTAAATTACGTGGCATATTATTTTTTAATTACAAAATGGCACAAAAGCCAAATAATCTAGATCCATAGAAAACCCAATACTTGATCCGCCCCAAAATGCATCTGACCTACAATCCAAATCATCTTACCATGAAACCCCCTACCTCCTGAAAAATGAAAATACTCAATTGCCAGAGCAATACACTTCTACCGGCAACGCCAAGCTCCTCCATTTCCAGCGACACCCACACCCAACTTCAACAGACATTTCCAGTATCATAAAGTTCTAACGTTTTTTATGATGTTTTCAACAAGAAGCAAAGAATTCTAATTCCAATTCTGATTGCTATATTTGGTGTGATATTCAGCACAACCAAGTGCTCAAACAATAGCTCAACTCATATCAAAAGAATAGTCAGCGTGAAAAAGAGAGCCACTACAAGACCCATCTTACCCTTTATCAAGGCCTTGCAGATCATGGATTTAATCTCATACAAATCCTCTAACACCGATACAACGCTTGGCAAATGCCAAAGTAGGCTTATATAAACAAAAACCACTAAGGGTGCAACAAAAATCGCAATTCCCATCTCCTATGGTCCAAAATAATGTGCTAAAAAATAGAACAGTGCCTAGACATAACTGAAATGGAGGTCAGATCTCCTTGTCTTCGAACAGAATAGGGTGGGTGTCTCCAGAAATGTTTGTTGAGGCGGGGTGTGGGTGCCGCAGGAAATGGAGGATCTTGGCGTCACTAGTAGAAGTGTTGTTGCACCGGTAAATGAGTATCTTTAGGTGGCAGGGGAGTTTCACGGTGAGATGATTTAGATTGTGGGTCAGATGCATTTTGGGGTGGGTCAAGTATTGTTGAGTTTTCTGTAGATCCAGATTATTTGGCTTATGTGTCATTGTGTAATTAAAATATAATATACCATGTAATTTAAAAAAATACCACATCATCTTTCCGTTAGACACGTAGGAAAAAACTAACGAAGTTGGATGGAGGGACCAATAACGATCATTTTTTAAACTTTAAGGACTAATAACGCTCATTTCAAACTTTAGGGACCAATAACACTCAGTGAGCAAACTTTAAGGACCAACACTGCATTTTAGCCTAAAAAAAATTAAATTATATATTTGAATAAATTTTTTAAACAATAATAATCTATTAATTTCAATCTTTGGTATAATACATATTTATGTTTAAATTGAATACCATCTTCTTCTCTTTTTTTTTTGTGTATTTATTATTTATGTATTCTATAATTTATATATATTAGAAATAAATTAATTATTAATTCAACGGTTGAACCAGTGAATCACCATACCACTCCCGACAAGTCAATGTTCAGTACGGTTTTGATAACTATACTGTAAATAGAATATTAATGGAAGTGTGATTCTATGTAGTAGTCCATATTCATTAATTTTAAAAAGTTGACGTGACATACTAGTATTTGAGAGTGTGAAAATAGGTTTTACACCATATCTTTATTGAATTTATTCTCAACGGTTAAATATGTTAAACCATTTACAAAACCATAAAAATAAAATAAATAAATAGTTCAACATACATTGTTTAATTTTCTGCCCAAAAAAAAAAATGGAAAACTTAGTGTGTTCTATTAATCAGGCTACAAGTTTTTAGTTTACCAGACTTTTCTCACATCAAACACAAGAAAATTGTGGAAAAGTTATTTGTCAAAACAAAAAATGTTAATTTGGATTATTACAATGGTAAACATGATTCCATTACAAAGGTAGGCAAAGGCACCACTAGGATTAGTTGTGCACATCCCGTTGGCGCTCTCACATCACAAGATTCACATTCATCACCTGCTGTCAACTTTATAAGGGTGAAGAAATGAAATTGATCCATAGAGCTCATATTCACCAAATCCAATAATTCACTCTAAATAAAATTAACATGAAGTATTGGGTTGATCAGATTCATTGGATTTGTTGATTAGGGCCGCTTTGACTCATATAATTAAAAATTAATCTAGAGTCAGAATTTTTGGAAACCCTCTGGCTCACACGACACGCCCTTTCTTCTTTCGTGTGGTGGTGGCCCAAGATGTCATGTGAATTTTTCAGCCAAAACGTCTCAATCTCATGTAGCATACGTATTAACCAAATCTAATAATGCACACTAAATAATATATGATATATCACCTTTGTAATTGAGACGTGAGAAAAAACATTGAGATTTTTTGTATTCCTATAGAGTTCATATAAGCATGCTTCTTGTTATGAGTGATTATTTAGACTACAAATAAATGTATAGTCTCACTCTCATATAAATAGTGGATTCCACTAATTAATTTCATAGTAGGATCCACTACTCTGTAAGAAGGAGACTACTCGAGTAATGCTACAGACACAACAATTGCACAATAATACTGAGTTAGTAGGTTTTTATTAGTTCTCATCTAAACTCACCACTTACTTTACTTTATTTTTACCATTTACAGCTTAACACTTCAGTATTATTGTAAAATTATTGAGAAAATATTGTGTGCCTAACTTTATTATTCCCTCTTGTTATTCGTTAAGCATCCAAAATTATGAAAGTGACTGTTACTAACATTTTTTTCTGCTCTCTGGAGTCTGGACTATCAGGTATCCCATCGCCTTTTTTTAATAAACCAAGACAAATACCAACGGCCAATCCTACCTACCAGAAAATGCTAAAGTTAATGCTATTTTTTTTTCTCTAAAATGTAAACAAACTACTTGATAATAAATTAATATTATATCAATAATATAATAAATAAATATTTTTTCAATATCAATATTATTTTTATTACGCACCAATTCCATGTCAATAAATGTATTTTTTTTTTTTTTTTTACCAAAATATTATTTCCAAAGATTTATGAATGTAATATAATAATCGGTAGCAATGGTAACATCTAACATAAACATATTAACCAACTTTGATTGTCATTTTAATATTTTCTCCAAAACCTGAAGACGTGCCTTCAACTTCTAGTTGGTATCATATGGTCTACATACCATGAATATGTTGGTAAAAAAATAATAATAATAATAATATGAGTCATATGACATGGCATAAGTTGCTAGCAAGCGCCGTGATTGGAAAGGAAGCACATGTAAGGGGTAGTTGTTTTGCCGAACAAAGGACATCAGACAATTAAATACCGCACGTTTAGATGTAGAAAGATATTGCAATTGCCACTGGCAATGATCCACGATCTGGAGCAGTTACCACTTACCAGCCAATGGCAAGGAGCCAAATGTCAACAAATAAGGCCGAAATACACTGTTAGTTCATAAAGTTTACTCACTGAACACTATTAGTTCTTGAAATTTAAAATGTGCGCTATTAGTCCCTAAAGTTTCAGAACTGATCGTTATTAATTCTTCTATCCAATTCCGTTAGTTAGTATGCCTACATGGCTAACAGAAACATGATGTGATAGTTTTTAAATTACGTAGCTATTTTAAAACAAAACATAAGAGATCCGGATGTCATTAGAGATTCTGAGAAACTTGTGAGCTTTTAGAGATAGGATTTGAGAACTTGTTCTTAGTTTATAGGGCTGCTAAGCTTGTATGCTAGTAAGTGACGTTCGTAGTCAATTTCTAGCCCGATCATGTGAATATTTGTGAATTTCTTTCAATTTAGTGAATGTTTACCATGATTTTTTTTTTTTTATAAGTGAATGTTTACAATGATGTCTTTGGCTCGAAGTGAAATGATATATATTTGTTGTAATTGCTTAGTTTGAGTTCTCTAGCTACCTTCGATTTGCATGAATATTGAAATTCCTTTAACTTAGAATATATAACATGTCTACTAGTCGTGTGATCATTAATCATGGCTTATTTAGTTGCTCTTGAGATTAATCTGAAAACTGTAACTGAATTCCTAGAAAATTTAACTAATGCAGACTGATGCACGTCTACTTAGATCTTAGACTTTGATCTGGTACTGTTTGATGAAATTGAGGTTCGATCTGACTCCCTAATGAGAATATATTTAGTGTACCTTGCTCGCATGCAATTAATGGTAACTTAGAATTGAATCTGGTAACTTAAAAACATGCATGTTTACTTTTCTATCACTTTGCATTTCTACACTTTACTTTTCATTTGCATACATATAAATTTAAAGTCATTTTAATTAAGGCAATTACGGAACCTTTCATCCCTTTTAGTTTGAAATCAGATCATGGATCTTAAACTTGTAATAAAGGCACTAGACCTTAACTACCATTTGTGCCGATGAGGAAGAATGAGATAATTCAAGTCAAGAGGAAGAAAGAAAAAAATAATAATAAAAAAAGAAAAAAGAAAAAGGACCTTAACTTTTAGAAGTCGTAAAAATGATGTGTCAATTAATAAGGTGACAAAAAGTATGATATTGGATATTATAGAATGACAGAAAAGAATACATGTAACTAATTCTTATTAGTTTGTTAAGCATCCATAGCTAACCCCAAAATTTTAGGACCAAGGCTTTTTTTTTCCTTACATATAGGATAGAATTTAAACCAATAGTCTATAGTTTGCTCTATGATGATTGTACTTTATCACCAGGCCATAACACAAATTGGTTTCTTTTTGCTATAGACACATACATTTTATTCAACGATAAGAGATTTTAGTAGTTGAGTTAATTGGAACTCACAGACTAAGAATTGATTGTTGTAGTTATTGTTGTTGTTATTATAGTATTATGAAATCGATCTAATGTTTATAAAGTGTGCATAACTTCCAAAAGCCTTATAACTCATTGACATTGTCTGGTCTCATTTATGAGTCGAAGCGGGGTTCAATTCTCTCCTTTCCTACCTATTGAATTATTACAAAAAAAAAAGAAAAAGTGCATAACCTTTTTGGCAATTGGTTGGCTTGCTAGCAAACTTGATGGATCTATGTTTGGGCCTGTTTTAGAGTTGGAACAAAGTAAGAAATACATAAAGAAGCATTCATATTATATGAAGAAAAAAAAAAAAGTATCAAGAGTTTTGTAACTCAACTGATTGGCATCCTGATATTAAATTAATGAAATATAATGAGAAAAATATTTATACTAACCCATACAAGGACAGTCAATAGAACTTGAAGATAAATCCGCAGTGTTCTCTGACTCAGAAAAAAATAAAAATAAAAACATGGATTTTATCACTAGCTACATTTGTTCATTAGTGAGGTTGGTCATATGTTGAGCTGACTAGGTGTTCCTTTTCCGCTTGACCTTAATTTGGCTGAATACTTTTGACTTGGCGATATGGAATGAGTCTGTCATTAATTTCTTTCAATTTTCAAACAGATGGATCAAATCAAGTGAGTGGTCCTATATGTTGACCTTGCCCCGTTCAGTTACTCGAAGACGTACAGTATTACTTTTTTCTTTTCAAGAAGAAGAAGAAAAAAAAAAAAAAAAGATTAGTGCTTTTCTTACTTAATTTTATTTCTTTTGGAACTTTATTTTTTCGTGTTTTCTTCTTTACATTTTTTTTTTTTTTTTTTTTCTACATATCTTTACAATTTAAGGTTCAAATCATCATGACAAAATATCACTCAAGCATGACTTTATATATATATATATATATATATATATATATATATATATATATATATATATATATATATATATATATAATATATATATATATTAACTCATCCTGCATGATTCTTCTTGCCAAAGTCAAAGGCAAGGCGATCACCCTTGAATAGACAGACAACATTTAAAAGCGTAGTACATCTTTTGGCTCAAACAATGAATTGTTACGTCATTTAAAATTCTGAATGACTAACATTTTTTTTAAAAAAAAATGCATTAATTGTTTTTGGCTTTGCCCATTTTTCAAGAATTAACCTGAAAAGAATTTTAAAAAAATAACATCTTAATTAGCAATTTTCACATCACTAATTTAATGTAATTTTTTTAAATTCTCGAATAGACGACTATACTAACTTGGTAGAGAGATATAATCTTTATCATGCAACAAGGAGAAAAAAAAAAATGATCAACAAAATCTTCATAAACAAAATTACAAAACATATTCATAAACTCATTAAAAATCCAAAAACTCATATCCATATGGCCAGATAATTCATATCAATATATCATGATGAAAAAAAAAAATCCATATTGCCATTGTCATATCAATATTATATATATATATATAAAATAAGGCATAAATCTAAGCACACATATGGTAGAAATTTAGAAGAAACAAACCTGAAATGTTAAGTTAATTTGTGATACCACTCTCCAGTCTCGTCATCCTCAAAATGGACAATAAGAAATCAACACAACCGTTTGAAGTCTATAACCAAAATTTTTACAAATAGCTAAAAAAAAAATGATAATGATTGATGAGGAAAAAAAAGTCACCATAATATCACTCTCAAAAACACCTAACCACGAGAGGTCCTCACTCTCATATCATTGCAAATTCTGAAATTCACACTAACTCACTAAGCAGGGGCGGCACTTAGGAAGAGAAGAGAGATTTTGATGAGTTGATGTGTTGTGTTGACAAAATGAGAAGAGAAAGAAAGATAGAGAAAAGAAAAAGAAGTTAGAAAAAGTAAGTTTGTACTTTGTACAATCTTGGGAAAATGAGAAAGAAGAAGAGAGAAAGCCAAATGGGCAAAAATGCTACGGAATGAAATTAATGGGTAAGGGGCAGCCGAAATAATTAATGTGTATGTATGGGGCGGCCGAAATGTGCAATGTGGCAGTCAAAAAATAACACTACAATAGTTTAAAATTTACAATATTTGGAAAGGAAATAAAAGAAAAAGTTAAATCTTATTTTAAAGATTGTTCTCTTTATACTATTTGGAAAGAAACGTTATTGTCTATTGATAAAAATCATTGAATAAAAATCAGAAAGGACAAAACTCAAAAAGGGAGACTGATTATTATTTTTTGGAGAGGCTTAACTTTAATTACCATATACTCTATTAATAAAAATTAAAATCGCCCCTGATAGACTATTCACGGTGCGTGCCAGCTACTACGCTGTAACGAAGCTTCAACGGTTACCAGCTGTACAAACCAGTGTTGTATAATCCGTTCCGTTCCGGCCGGAACGGACGGAAAATCTCGTACCAGTATGCAAACCGGTACGAGTCACCCCCCTGTTCCACCTCGGCCAATATTCCGGCCCGTTTCGCCCGTTTCGGCCCATTTCGGCCTGTTCCGGCCTGTTCCGGCCGGTATGAGTAATCCGGCCGGAACACTTTTTGGCTTTTAATTTTTGGGTTTTCGAATCACCTAACCTGATCTCTTCTTTGCGTTTGCAGTTCTGAAGTTCAGTCCACCTCTCTCGGTCTCTCCTCTGTTTTGATCTCCTCCACGGCTCCGCCAGTCCGCCTCCACGGTTCTCCCACAAAGCCGCCTCCAGCTCCAGCTGTTCCGCCTCTCTCGGTCTCCTCTGTTTTGATCTCCTCCACGGCTCCGCCAGTCCGCCTCCACGGTTCTCCCACAAAGCCGCCTCCAGCTCCAGCTGTTCAGATCTTCAGATTTGGTTGTTCCGCCTCCAGCTCCAGCTCCAGCTGCTTTGATTTGGGGTTTTTTTCTGCTGCCCACTGTTTCTGAGGTATTTGATTTGGGTTTTTTTTTTTTTTTTTTTTTTTTTCTTTTTTTTTTGCTGCTTTGCTGCCCACAGATTATGAGTTATTTATATTTATAAATTTGGTTTCTTTTTTTTTGCTGCTTTGCTGCCCACAGATTATGAGTTATTTATATTTATAAATTTGGTTTCATTTTTTTTGCTGCTTTGTTGCCCACAGATTATGAGTTATTTATATTTATAAATTTGGTTTAGTATTTTTTTTATTTGTTTGTTAATTTACTGTGATTGTGATTGAATTTGTGAAATTGTGATTGTGATTGAATTTTATTTCATAAATTTTAGGTATTAATATGGCTGAAAATAGTTTTGGGTCTTCTACTGCCTCTGCTCCTGCAAGATCAGATGATCCTGCATGGGCTCATGCCCGTGTAGTGCCAGAGGCTAGGAATAACACAATTTGTTTGTATTGTAATAAGTTGATTAAAGGGGGTGGTATTACTAGACTTAAGTATCATCTTGCTGGGATTAGGGGTCAAGTTGAATCATGTAAAAGTGCACCTGATGATGTTAAATGGCAAATGAAACAACTGGTTGAAGATTTAAATAAATCTAAACAAACAAAAAGGAAAATTAATGCAGAAATTGCAAGGCCATATGGTGATCCAATTGATATTGATGAGGAAGAGGAGGAGGAGGGTGGGGATGTTGTTGCAAGGAGTGTTTCTCAATCAGTAGGTAAACGTGATAAGGGAAAAGGTATTCAGTCTACAAGTGGAAAGAAAGGTTCAGGGATTCAAAACTATTTTGCTCCAAGAACAACTCCTGGGGCTCAACCCTCTATAAAAAGTGCTTTGGCTTCAAAAGCAATGGTTGATAAGGCAAAAATGGCTTGGTCGAAATGGTGGTTTGATTCTAATATATCATTTAATGCAGCTAATTCTGTGTATTATCAACCTGCTATAGATGCCATAGCTAGCATTGGCCCAGGTTTTAAGGGACCTACTTATCAAGAATTGAGAGGACCTTTATTGAGAAACAATGTGCGTGAAGTAAATGACTTTATGGTAGATATTAAAAATGATTGGAAAGAATATGGTTGTTCAGTGATGTCTGATGGATGGACAAATCAAAAGCAACAACCAATAATGAATTTTTTGGTGTATTGTCCAAGAGGTACTATGTTTTTGAAATCTCTTGATACTTCAGGTCTTAGAAAGGATGCTGAAACATTGTTTGGTATATTTGATACTGTTGTCCAAGAAATTGGTGTGGAACATATTGTGCAATTTATTACTGACAATGATTCCAGCTACAAAGCTGCTGGAAAAAAGTTGATGTTGAAGTATCCTGCTTTATTTTGGTCTCCTTGTGCAGCTCATTGCTTAGACTTGATGTTGGAGAATATTGCTGATAGGAGATATTTCCCCATTATTGATGATACTGTTAGAAAGGCAAAACATGTAACAAAATATATTTACAACCATGGATGGGTTTTGGACTTGATGAGGAGTAAGTATACAAATGGTAGGGAGTTATGTCGACCTGCAATTACAAGATTTGCTACCAACTTTTTAAGTCTTCAGTGCTTTATAAAATTCAAAAAAGAGCTTAGGCAAATGTTTACTTCTGATGAATGGGTTGAATCTGCTTATGCTAAGAGTGTTGTGGGGAAGGAAGTAGCTAAAATTGTTTTGGAAGATCATGAATTTTGGAGTCAGTGTCATCACATAGTGAAAGTTACTGAGCCTTTAGTCAGAGTACTTCGTCTTGTAGATGGGGATGAGAAACCTGCTATGGGATACTTGTATGAAGCAATGGACAGAGCAAAGGAGGAAATAAAAGTGAGGATGAAGCACAAAGTTTCTTTGTATGGGCCATATGTTCAAGTTATTAATGCTAGATGGGATAAACAGCTTTATAGTCACTTACATGCAGCAGGTTGTTTTCTAAACCCATCAATTTATTTTAGGCCTACATTTACCAAGAAAAATGAAGTTCACAGAGGGTTAATATCCACTATTACGAGATTGGTTCGTGATCCTGAAATTCAAGACAAGATTAGTTCACAACTTGATGAATACAAAAAGTCAATTGGTGACTTTGGTATGTCACTAGCAATCCGTCAACGTGAGAAGCTAAATCCAGGTATAATATTAAAGGTTTTATCTAACCTTTGTCTATTTATCCTTTATATTTGTTATTTAATTTATCTATGGGTAATACTTGTTTGATTTTGTTATTGTAGTTTCATGGTGGGAGCAATTTGGGCTTGGAACTCCAGAGTTACGTACATTTGCTATCCGTGTATTAAGTCAATGTTGTAGTGCAACTGGTTGTGAGAGAAATTGGAGCATATTTGAGGATGTTCACTCAAAAAGGAGAAATAGATTGGAGCATAAGCGAATAAATGATGTGGTTTTTGTTCGTTATAATTTGAAGCTTCGAGAAAGGTAAAATTATTATTATTACTCTTATGCAAATGCAAATATACTTGTCAATAATCATGAAAATGTTGCTAATGTATGATATTCACATTTCACATTGGTAGAAACATTAGAAGAACCAAAAATACATTTGATCCTATAAGCTTGGATAACATTGATTTGATGGCGGAGTGGGTGGCTGAAGAACCTGGGCTTCTTGATGAAGATGACTTGAATTTGGATAATCTTGATGCACCAATAGCTCCTATGAATGTGGAAGATGATGATGAAGTTATTGTTCTGAATGAAGACATTACAGAGGATGATCGGGTGGTTAAGGAAAATCATAGGAGGGTTCTTGGTAGAAGTTTTGACACTCCTTGTGATACCCCAGCTGATAGCGTTAATCCTTTTGCTGTTGATGCTGATGATGCTTTTGCTGTTGATGCTGATGATGCTGATGATGCTGTTGATGATAATGATGTTTTTGATTTTGGGGAATTTGATAAGTAGTAATGTTAAGACTTAATGACATTGAGACTTCTTGTTATGTTATATTATGTTATGTAATGTGATTTTAATTAGACTTCTTGAAAAAATATTAGTTAAAACTTTGTATTATTTGATATTATTTGTCTTACCAATGTGATATTAAGACTTAAGAATTTGTATTATTTGATGTTATTTATCTATAGTTGCTAATTTTATATATATATATATATATATATATATATATATATATATATATATATATAAATATTTGCGGTAAACCCGAAACGGAACGCCGAAACGGACCGGTACCGAAATATTCCGTTCCAATGGCCAAACCGAAACGGGTGCCGAAACGGAATATACAACATTGGTACAAACAAGGACCTGATCAAATGCAACGTGCTATATAAAAAAATTCTGGGGACATGCGAAGTGTATAGTTCCGTTCCAATGACCCATTTCAGATATCCACCTGAGTGTGAAGCTTACTATTTTGTATACAAGCCAATGCAAAACCGGTGTAGGTCAAGTGGCAATAATGCTGTGCAATAATACCATATTGTTTATTAATAAACAATATATCTTGTTATATATAGTTCAATAAAGTCGGCTAGACTGACACATTTCTTCTCGAATAAACAAATATCTTGTTGAATTATTTTTCTTTGTACATTATTATATCCAAAATTGTTAAGCTAGAACCGATTTATATTACTTTTCAAAAACAAAAACATAAAAACATTAAACTATTGAACGGAAGACACTTAAATATTAATATCTAGTCGATTATTATTATTATTATTATTATTTTTTTTTATAGTAAATATCTATTCGATAATGATACAAGCTAACTACTAATTGTTCATGGGCTCTATACAACATCTGTTACAATATTTTTCTCCATCTATACAACACTTCAGATTTTTTGCAGAATGCACTTTATGCATAAAAATCCGTAAAATCACTTTTAAGTAAAATCTCCAAACACATGCTTAACCACATCAATATATATGTTTAGGCCAAGAAAATTAATAGTCAAAGAAGGAGAAGAAGTTTGGTTACATTTACATTATTGAGAGATAGAAGCCTCTTGTTTGCACATTTTCAAGAATTTCAGGATTCAAGATCTTGGGGGAAGAAGCCTGTAAGGCTGTAACAATCTTTTATTAAATCTAAGAGGATATTCTGAATCGTGACCGGCCAATTGTACAATCTAAGTCTTCCATAGGTATCACAATAATTATATTATATTTTTAGGTTGCGTTTGGATCCTTTATTTTAAGAATGTATTCTTGTTATTTTATCCAAAAAAAAAAAAAAAACAAAGCTTCGTACTATTGAGTAATTAAAGAACATTTTTTACGAGGGTATTTGTGATAAATCACCTTTTATAAAATGCGAAAGTTTTCTCAAATGTGCATTCTGTAAACCTCAATTTTTTTAATAAAAGTGTCTATTTGAAATCACAGCCTTCAGTTTCAAACATGCATTCTCAAAAGTGTTTGTTTAAATAAGGTAGGGTCAAATAGTTACATTTTTCACATTTTGAACTAAAAAGGCACGTTATTCAGTAGAAAACCTGGGCCAAACCCACTCGAAGTGAACACGTTTATAAGTCATAAACAGTACAAAATAAAGAGACCCATCATGAATCTCATTATAGAAAGGACGCTACCTATCATGCACGTTTCATGATTTACAACAGGGTTTTTTTTTTTTTATAAGTTTTATTTTTTATTTTTTATTTTTGATAAAAAATTGGGTAGGAGGGGGCGACCAGAGTGGCTTTCCTACCTGGACGTGACCATAGTAGCACCCTACCCGCTAGGTCCAGAGGGAACTGGTGAGCCATAGCTGTTATCCCAGCCCCACGAGAGCACTAGCAGGTCCAGAGTGGAGATTGTGGGGTTTAATCTCAGGCGCTTCCCATTGCGGGATTCGAACCTGGGACCTTCACATCCCAAACCACTTGGGACTACACTCTTTACCGCTAGACCAGCACCCTCGGTGGTTTCCGCTGGCTCCGGTGACCACCAGAAATCAGGTAAAAAATTTCTCTCTCATCTCCCCCTTTTAAATAAAAATTTCCCTATAACATATCTTGCAAATGTATATTTAGAAATTTTTTCTTTTAGAGTATTTAAGTTTTGTAATTTAGTTTTAAGACTAATTAATACTGTTGTGTGTTTTAAGGTTGTCTTAAGAAAAAAAAATTAAAAAAAAAAGTTACACATAAATGCCTAAACTATGTTGAAGATTGATTCTAAATTTTTGGTTTTTTACCTAGATAAGCTTTTTCTACTAGAAATTTTTGAATGTTTGACAAATTTCAGGGACCTTTTCATTTGAGCCTATGTATACTAATTTTTGGTTTTATATTGGATGGTAAAATTATGAAAAACTAAAAGAACTTGAAAATCGCAAAAAACAGAGATACTATAATAGCACCAACCCAAAGATTCATTCTAATTTTGTTGTGAGTAGCATAAAAAAAATTGTATTCAAATCAATATTAAATTGGTGCAATTCTTGAATCGAATATATTTCAAGGAGATTAAATGGAGAAACATTGGCAGGTATGGGAGTCAGTGTACTTTATTTTGAATAGGTAAGAGTTTATGATCAATGTACATATTAAGGAGAAAGTTGGATAATAACTTGGTTGACCTAAGTTCTCTTGAGTGTTAAAATACTTATATATGTTGGAGTTAAAACTTATGCCTAATAGTCATTAATCAATCAATTATTAAGAATAAAAATAAAAGGAAATTGGAGTGAGAAAGAATAAGAGAAAAAGAATGATGTAATATGATCAATTTGCTCTCAATTGGCAACTCCTTAATTAAGATATGTAACCATATTATATAATTCAAGATTTAATATATTTCTTTAGCTCTCAACTTGATGGTTGATTGGGTATATCATTGCTTTGATTTGATGGTTGCAGTAGTTTTCACTTATGGAGCCTCGCCGTTTTGTGATGGATCCGGGTCCTAGTGACCCCTCTGTGTTGACTAGACAGGATAAACACATCTCCAACAAAATTTGGGAAGAGGGATTGGTATGTATTTAATATATTTATTATTTGATTTTCGCTTACATTAGTGATAAAATAAATTGACATATTTTTTTCATTTTGTAGTATACTTTATTACATTGTCGTCGTCGTGAGGCAGTAAGAGAATGATCTGGACGACTTCATGCCCGTTTTATCCCATACCTTCAGCGAGCTAGCTTTTAAGGCATAGCCAAGCTTGGTTTTATAAAAATGGATTGGGCGTTGATCACAGCATTAGTTGAGAGATGGCGCCAAGAGACCCATACCTTCCACCTTCCCCACGGTGAGATGACCATCACCTTGCAAGATGTTGAGGTCATTTTGGGTTTACCCGTTGATGGAGAAGTATTGGTAGGGAGTACCGAGTTAAATTGGTCCGAATTATGTCTTCAGTTACTTGGTGTCTCTCCTCCTCCAAATAAGTTAGATGGGTCACGTTTAAATATGAAGTGGCTCCAGGACACGTTTGGTGTCCTACCTGATGATGCTAATGAGGTGACCGTGCAGCAGTATATACGAGCTTACATATTAGAGCTCCTTGGGGGCAGTTATTTTGCTGACAAGTCTGGAGAGAAGGTACACCTTATGTTCTTGCCAATGTTGGAGGATTTTGATGCTGCTGAACGGTATAGTTGGGGTAGTGCAGTTCTAGGATGGTTATATAGAGAGTTATGTAGAGCAACTGACCCGGACTCATGTGACATTGCTGGTGCACTAATCTTGGTGCAGTTGTGGGCATGGTCTAGATTTCCACACATATCACCTGCAATAAAGTCTATTCAACCGATTGTTAATGCTGTGGATGATGCTAATGCTAATGCTAATGCTGATGTTGAAGTGTCTGCTGATGTTGCCCAACCATTGCCAGGGGGTCCTTATGGCACTAGGCAAGTAACTATTTTGTTTTTTGTATAGACATTGAACATGTTATATGCCTTACAAAATAAGGTTATGGCAAAATTTTCCATTGATGAATACTTTCCATTGTAGGTGGCGCAATGCGAAGGACATAAAGGATGTGTCCACTCATGTGCTTGAGCAGTATCGATCAGACTTCTCTAGGCAACGTCCTGATCAGGTAACGTGCTTGTTTTAATTACATTGTTATTGTTATTATATTGTTATTCAATACATGGTAAATTTGAATTATATTATATTGTTATTGGGCATATATCATTTATTAATGCATTTTATTTTTAAGCTTTTGTAGGTAATTTGGGAACCATACACAGATGATGTGTTGAGTTCGTTGCCTGAGTATTGTCGGATAGGGCAGGAGGTATGGCGTTCAGTGACGCCTCTAATATGTTTCCAGATCGTAGAGTGGCACTTACCTAATCGTGCTCTATGTCAATTTGGTATGCAGCAAGACATACCCCAGCCTGCTAATACCGATGAGAAACTACATGATTGTGATCTTAGGGGTAAGGTACATGAGAATTGGAGGGAACGTTGGAGGCATTACATAAGTATATGGGATCATCGACGTGAGCATGTTGTCACTCGTGACAAAATGGTTGGTCTTATGGCATATCATGATCCATATATGGATTGGTACCGTCGGATTACTCAACGCTTTATCAGTTGCAGGAGCGGCTGTTATGAGATTATGGTAAATTTTTTAACTTAATAATTCCGTGCATCTTTTGGATATTTTTGAGACACAATTTTTTACTGACATACTATACATTTTGACAGACGTTGTGCAACATGCGAATATGCGAAATGTTTCATCCTGAACAAGAGTTGGATCCGACGAAATTTATGGAGCTAGCAGCGGAGGCATATCAATTGGCATTTAATGCACTAGAAGCTTCGAATGAGCTGCATCGGCTTGATTCTGTGAAAAGAGTTAACACAGACTCAGACACCAATACTCATACAACTGTTCCACCAACCGCTCCTCGGAGGCGACGTCCACGTGCGCAGCGCCCGCCACATCCACGTGCGCAGCGCCCGTCACGTCCATCCGATCCTGAGTAGTAGTATGAGTGTGCCTCCCATCCAGTTGAGAGATGCTACCACCGTTACTGAGACCACCCCTATGTCATCTGCCCACACTATCACCCCCATATCAGTTGCCCAGACTACCACCCCCATCTCAGCTGCCCACACTACCACCCCCATCTCAGTTGCCCACACTACCAACCCCATCTCAGTTGCCCACACTACTACTCCCATCTCAGCTGCCCACCATGAGCATACGGTCAGTTTTCTGACCCAGACATTCAGCCCTACTTGCATCATTTGCAGATGTTACCCCATCCTCACCCACACAGTCAGTTGGCCCATCCTCACCCACACAGTCAGTTGGTCCATCCTCAGTGACCCAGTCAGTTGTCCCAACCTCAATCACCCAGTCAGGTGGTCCAGCATCAGCCACCCAGTTAAGTGGTCTAGCACCAGCCCTTCCTCAGCCACGCAGTTAGAGGACTTGGTTCGGGATATTGAAGTGGGTGATCATGGTAGGGGTAGGGATAGAGGTACAAAACGGCCACAACCAGATATGCCTGTTGTACTGAAGAGGAACCCACCTCGCAATAAGGGGAAACCTTGTTGTGGGACTGAGTGATAACTTCACTCGAATGGTTGAGATGTGAGTTTCAGAAGACAAGTCCATTAACAAGCACTAAAATGCGGAAGTTGAATGACCTTGAAGTCAATGTATAGCTTTTAACTTGCTACTGGTTGTTTGATATGTATTTATATTTGTATTTTTTATTGAGCTCATGCTCTTACACTAGAAAGACCGGGATGGGGATTGTCATGTGCAATTATAAATGGAAATCAGCTTAGCTCCAAATGATTAGTATGGCTTGTGATTTTACAAATGATTTTTTTTTTTTAAGGTATTGTTAATTTTACTATAGAGAAGGTGACTTATGGGAATGGTGTCACATTAATATGTAAGTTGTTATGGTCAAAATGGAGTGAATTAGATTTTATTACGTTATTAATAATTTTAACAAAGATTACAATGATAATAGTTAACATTTGAAGATGTCAATATGTCCATATGCCCAATTGCTGTGGTGGAAGTTGGAAAGCCATTCCTGCTCCTGTTGAACCTAGATTTACATAGTATTCCTTGATAAGCATCAACAACCAACATCTAGAACACGCATCTAGAACACGCACAAGGGCCTAAACCCATTTTTCCAATATTAAAAACTGGATTATGCTTTAAAAACTGGAAGAAATTTTTTTCAACCTTCATCCAGGCGCCTGCATCAGGGAGTCCAGGCGATTGGATTAGGCCCTGAAGAATTTTTTAAAAATATTGGAGACTGATCCAGGCGACTGTATAGTGTGTCCAGTCGATTGGATCAGGCAGAAAGTTTTTGAAGCTTAATCCAGTCGACTGGATAGTGTATCCAGGCGACTGGATTAGGCCCTAAAAAATTTTTTAAAAAAATATTGGAGCTTGATCCAGGCGACTGTATAGTGTGCCCAGTCGACTGGATCAGGCAGAAAGTTTTTGAAGCTTAATCCAGTCGACTGGATAGTGTATCCAGGTGACTGGATTAAGCTTTAAAAGCTTTTAAAAAAATTTGACCTACATCCAGGCGACTGGATCTGAGTGTCCAGGCGACTGGATCTGCATTTTCTGGGTTTTTAATAAATTTCGCAGACTTCATTTTTTCTATTTTCTCTCATTCTCTCTCGATTTTTCTCACTCTCTCTCTTAGGGTTTTAGTCGAAAATCACTCTCAACCATACTCCAAGCCCTCAATCACTCCCAGTCACTCCCAATTACTCTCAAAATTATCACATTCCCAAAACCCCCAATTGAAAACCCTAACTCTTTGAATCCGAATGGCTCCAAAGAAATCCGTGAGTGAAGATCCAAGAAAGAAAAAGCTCAAATCAAAGGCTCAAAGGGATGAAGCTCCATCATTAGACAACACCTTCACTTCTTCCGAGCATGCGGTAAGATTCCTTGACGACATTAGCCGTAGAACGGTAGTTTTTGGAAAAATTGTTGATTTCCCTTTCTTTGCTAATCACCACATTCATATTAGAGAGCTTTTTGAAGCTCAAGGATGGGAAAATTTTCTTTCAAAGCGTCAAATTCAATACACCACTCTTATTAAACACTTTTACACACACTTTGAATTTAAGCATTCCAAAATCACCTCCTATGTGAAGGGTAAATCCATTTCACTCTCCCATTCCACATTAGCCTCTATCTTAGGAGTTCCTCGCACCGGTGTTGAACGTTATACTACAAATAGTTGGGTGCAATTCGAAGGGTATGACCCTTTAGAGTCAATTAGGCAAATGTGTGGAAATCCTAGCATTGAAGTACCCTATAGACCCAAAATTGCCGAGCTCACATTAGAAAGCCGACTCATTTATCACATCATAGCCCACAACATCCTTCCTAGGAGTGGTTCATACGAATACACTTCCTATCTAGACCTTTTCATACTGTGGTGCATTCTCAACAAGGTCAAACTTGATCTTGCATTCTATATTGGTTGGCACATGGACACTTGTGTCAAAAAGAAGAATGGCGCCCTCCCATATGGTCTCCAGATCACTACTATTCTACATCATTTTGGAGTAGATTTAAGTGGTGAAAAAGAGACTCGAGACGTAAGTCATAAGGATGTTTATGGAGAAACTACCATGAGACAAATGAGGTATGAATTTAAGGATGACACTTGGGTTAAGAAAAATGCACCTGTGATGGAACAAGTGGATGAAGAAGCACAAATGGATGAAGCTGAAGCTGAAGGGAATGAAGAAGCAATGCAAGAGGATCAAGAGCCTCCAAGCGCACCTTCTAGCTCCTCTCGTGTCAATGAGGACAACTTTCAACTCGTGTTGGGACGTTTGGACTCTATGGCCACTAGTATAGAAAACCTCACGACAAGCTTCGACAACTTCTCATCTATGGTTACTAAAAGATTCTTGACTTATGATGAGCACTTTGCTACTTTGGAAACATCCATGGAGGAAATCAATAAGCGTTTGATTAATCAGGGCATATAGTTATTTCTCTTTATTTTTGTTTTTGATGATGCCGAGGGGAGAAAATATGACATTTTATGGTGTACTTATTATTGATATTATGTCATTAGTACATTTTCGTTGCAGCTCTTGTAATTTTTTCTTCTTGTTTATTTTGCCATTTGGTTTGCTCAAATTTGATGCATTTTGTTATGTTTTATGAATTGATAAATGGGTATGATGCCCCAAATTTGAGATGGTTTCCCCAGTGTTTTCATAGGCCAAATGTTGGAAAGAATCTGTTGAAATGAGGTTGAAATCAGTTTCATCACTGCAAATATGTCCGTTGGCTATTTTGTTTATTTGTTTTCTTTCTTTCAAGTTGAATGTTGTAGTCTCACAAAGAGATTTGTCTGAATACGTGGGGTATGTAACCCTCTCAAAATGCATGTATTTTAAGAATGCGATGGAACATTCATTAGATTTCAAGTAGAACAGTCCCTTATCTGGCTTGTTGGTTCCACTTTCTGTACTGAAATCACATGGAATTGTTATTTCTTTGTAACCTAATTCAAGCACTTCTAGCAAAAGGTCATTTCTCTTTTGATTAAGCATGATGTGATCCAGGCTTGTGAATCCCTTTCTTGTAGAAAGTTTGGATGAAAATGTTGTGAGTTGGAAGCAATGGGAATGTATGGAAGTGCAATACTGATATGCTTGATTATCCAAAGAAACAACCACTATGTGATTCAATAAGTGTTAGGTCCCTTGGCCAATTCGGAAGCTCTCTAGGAAGACATCAAGGACAGAGCCTAGACTTGCCCATGTTTCATTAAGAATGGTCAGTATGACTGTTCTGTCTTGCATGGTTGCACTCCTCAGCACATGAAACAACTCTCTGGATTTTGAATACTAGTAACAAAAGCAGAAAATATCAGATATGATTACATTTAGTTGGTTTTGTTTAGTAACATTTTTAGTTTTATTCTGCGAATTGTCTAAATTTATTTTTTTTGGTGTGTGTGTGGTTTTGGGTGAACTTTGTGAGATGCAGCTTTAATCTAAATACTCAACACTTTCCAAGAAAAAAAATAAGAAAAATGTAAATGGCTGCTTTCAATAAGACATTCGAATCTTCTTTTAGACCTTACAAGCCATGGCAATAGATCTACACAACATATTTCTTTAGCCCATAAGGAAAAAAAAAGAAAAAGAAAAGAAAAGAAAGGATTTGATTCAAGAAGTCATTAATTTTTATAAAAGTTGGCTGTTTGTTGTCTAGTACTATTTTTTTTTTCATGGTCTGAATTGCCTAGAATGTTGCTAGTCTATGAAAAAGGATTTCTTGGATAATTGTCTTCAAATGATCACGGTTTTTGTGTACAGACGGACTTTACAGACGAAATTAGTTAAAGGTTGAAAAAAGATGGATGCAGTCGACTGCATCAGGGATCCAGGCAACTGCATCCTTGATCCAGGTGGCTAAAAAATGGCCCAGTCGACTGAAACCACACCCCAGGACTTTCTGTCTGATCCAGTCGACTGGTACACCAATATAGTCGACTGGATCATTAAGGTCTGGTATAATCCAGTCGCCTGGACTTCCAAATCCAGTCGACTGGAATGTCCCTGGTTTTGAATTCTGCAGTTCCCTGCCATTCCAAAATTTAAAATTCAAAAAATCTAATAGCACCCCCATCAAATACTAGCATTTCACATGATTACAAGCATATGTACAATTACAAAAGCCTAATGGATACAAAAAATCATCTTGTAGTGTATACGTTCCTTCCTAGAGACGAGAGAATAATATAAACAACTTTCACAATAATACCATAAGATGCTCATTGAGCTCAAATTAACCATTAATACTAAATGACTCAGTTTAATGGTTCACCAACATAAACGGGTTAAGGAAGCACCATGTACAGCTTTTTTACTAAATGAATTCTTGTCATTAAACAAAGCAAGAATACAACTCAGATCTAAAACTAAACACATAACATTATTACAAAGAGCAGAAATATTCCATTTGCAAGAAAAGACTCTTGCAACAAGGTGTCCACACAAAATTTGGAATCACTCTCTACCATTATCCAACGTCAATTCTCAGATTTTGCAAGTTGAAGTGCCAAAGAACAGTCTTGTTTGGGCTCCACATGTGATTATCCATCCAAAATATCTACAATATAGAAATAGAAAAGCATAAGCCAAAATAACACAAACAAAGTTGAGAGAACATAATTTTAAAAGACATGTTAAGTGATAACAAACAAAGTTGATCAATACAAGTATAATATTCATAGTAACCACTTACCAACTTTGAGGCAACACCGCTTCTTGATGTGAAATTGCATTAGGACATTTTCTACGATTATGCCCCTCTTCATTACACAATCCACAACTTTGCTTATGTTGATTCTCCCTCCAATCCATCTCATTACGAATTCTTGTTGACTTTGGACGACCACGTTGTCGAAGCAATCTTGGGTCAGGTCGCAACATAGGGAAGTTAGGGTCCTCCTCCCAATACGGGGCATCTTTCATCGGTTCAAAGTGTGGTTAATAGCAAGCTAGCATTTCCGTAAGACTATAAAATGGATCAATATATTGGTACACATTGATGTGCTGACTAGCACAAGCTACAATTACATGTGAACAAGGGATATGATACGCTTGCCATTTCCCACAACTGCATGTTCTATTACCCAATTTCACCACATTTCTATGGTTCCCCTTATTCATACTGGTTAGACTAGGTTGTGTTTGGATTTGAAAAGTACCTTCCTCCCGATTAAATTCTATTACGTGATGCAAACTTGCCTTCTCACTCCACTTCTGAAAGATTTCCATGGCATGTGTACTGAACGTTTGACCAGAAGTCAATTGAGCTTGAGTTTTAACGCGGCGATCATTAAAATAATGCACAAGCTTGAAATAAATGAATTCTACCATTGCAGTAATGCGTAAGTTGTGTGCACCTTTCAGAACACCATTGAAGCACTCAGACAAATTCGTGGTCATTGCCCCATAGCGCCGTCCACCATCTTTTGCTAATGTCCACTTTTCAACGTCTGCCTCGTTGTCCAGTATGTCAGCAGCATCTTTATTATAATGTCTAATAGAGTCCATTGTTGCATTGAATTTTCTTAGCTGGTTGTGTTCACCTGCTCTCTGTATCATGTTCTTCAACCGTTTGTCATGAAATCGTGTGTTGAAGTTGCTGACTAAATGTCGGATGCAAAATCGATGATATGCATTTAGGGGCTGTAATTTTTTCCACTTCATTGCATTCAGGATACCCCCATGTCTGTCTGATATGATGCAAAGCTCTTTTTTTTTTGTGACATGTTTCTTAAGGCAACGCAAAAACTAACGCCATGTATCCTTCGACTCTTTTTCCATAACCGCAAAGGCAAGTGGATAAATCCCATTGTTCGCATCAGTTGCCATGGCAATCATCAACTTCCCTTCATATTTTCCATACAAATGTGTTGCATCAATACAGACAACTGGTCTGCAATGCATGAACCCTTGAATTGAAAGACCAAAAGCCCAAAATACACTCTCAAATATAGCACTACCTGCATCTTCACTCCAATATGTCTTCCATTCCACTTGTGTACCCGGATTCGAGTCGATTAGTGCTTTCATAAACTTCGGTAACAACTGATAAGACTCCCCCCAATCCCCATATATGTTAGCAATTGCCTTCTGCTTGGCATCCCACACCTTGTAGTAAGAAATTTTATGGCCAAATTGTGTACACATGTGATGCCGCAACGATTTCACTGAAATAGTTTGGTCATTGGCTACATAGCTCCTCACTTCTCTTTCAATAAAATTTGAATCAAATACCTTACCATCTTTACGGATGTTGGGGTGTCTACAAGTATGGGGACCATTGTATTTTGTAATCTCCCAAAATCCATGTGTACTACGCATGCATGCCCGCATTCTCCATGAACACCCATTACTACAACATACATGTAATTTTCTTTTGTTTGACTCCTTCACTTTATATTCTTGATTGACACGTGAAGAGTAAACCTTCAATGCATACTGAACCTCAATTTTACTCTTGAAAAACAACCCTTTTCTCAACTCTTGCTTTTTATCCCAACTATCGAATGGTGTCACCTCATCATTGAAGGAAGTGTCATTTATATTATCCCATGTGTTTGTAGTAAACGATGAGGATTTGGGTTTGAGGCTAGGGACCACATCATCAACTTCGTCATTATGAACATCAGTTGTCTCATCATCATCATCATCATCATCAAAATACGCATCATTATCATCATCATCAAAATACGAATCATTATCATAATCAGCGTTTTCTTCTTCATCATCAGCAGTAAATTCCAACATCATCACATCATGCACTCCATGTAAAGGGTTTACCTCTAATGGAACATACTCATGTCGAGTGTTGGGACCACAATCCTCCACCGATGTTGGTATCTCATGTAATTGTGGTGTACACCTTCCAACTATAGAGGGTTGTGTAAAAGGAGCAGTATCATCCACAGTCATTTGTTGTACATCTTCACCAACACAATCTTCCGCTTCTAATCCATCCCCATCATCTTGTGTAAGAGGCTCAACACCTTCACCAACACAATCCTCCACACTTATATATAACTCAATACTTTTTAATTCAGGCGTTGCATCTAACATGTCAAACATGAGATTAACACCGTCGTCGTCTGTTATCAATAGAGTCATGTAATTAATGTGAGGTGAAATCACCTCTTGAGGACAATGGTATGTAACTGTTATACGATGAGATTGATTGTCCAATTGTAGTGCATTGAATATCTTCGTTTCCAATTCGACAAAACTAATCTCACGATGAACCCGGATGAACTTCATTTGCGACCCTTGATACTCAGCTCCATTTTGACCATAAATAATCACTCCATTGAAGCGAAGATAGACAATATACATAGTTGGCGCCATATGCAAACCTATTTAATTTAAATGTAGTTTACAATTAGTTAGTGACATAAAAAAAACAAGTAATAAAATGATAATGGTAATATTTCATATCCAAATGTTACATAACATATTATATAAAAATGGTTGTAATATCCAGTAGACATCTCCAAGAAGATTTGGGAAGTCTGGAGTAGTCGTTCAATCCAGTCTACTGGAAGACCAATCCAGTAGACTGGATGACATGTATTTGGCTGATCCAGTCGCCTGGATTGATGGTCCAGTAGACTGGATGTCGTGCCTGGGAATTTTCTGCCTGACTCAGTCGCCTGGACCACTAATTCAGGCGACTGGATCATTCAAACATATACTTCACAGCTTCACGTTACAGCTTGTTACTTCATGTTCAAACATACTTCACGTTATGCAAGAAATACAGAGATGCTTCATGTTTACCAAAGGAATAATGTTCAACACCCACACAAAAAACGTTTATAAGCTAATAATGATACTAACTTTAAACAACATATAAATAAAAAAAATGATACTAAAACTTCTTCCAAAATTAAATCAAACAAACAAATCTAAGAAATGACAAAATTTATATTGTTTTACCTTTTAATTGATCAATGATGTTGGTTGGAAAAGTGAACTGATGTTGGAAAAGTGAAGAACGATGAAGAAAGATAAGAATATGTTTTAAGTGTAAAGAAGAGAGAGAGAGAGAGAAGAAACAAAATAAATTGAAGGTGGGCTGAAAAAATTGAAATATTTCAGTGGAACTCGTCTCTAGAAGAGACGAGTTCCACTTTTTTCATTTATGGCCACCGGTTCTCTCACCTGTATTGGTGTATATTTCAATGGAACTCGTCTCTCCTAGAGATGAGTTTCAGCAAAATTATTTTTTATAAACACAGTTTCAGCCAAATTATATATATTTTTTTAAATAATAAGTTTCAGCCAATTTTTTTTTTAATAATAAGCTTCAACGGAACTCGTCTTTAGCAGAGACGAGTTCCAGCCAAATTTTTTTTTTAATAATATCCATTTCAATGGAACTCGTCTCTAGCAGAGACGAGTTCCAGCCAACCTTCCATTTTCAATGCAACTCGTCTCTACCAGAGACGAGTTCAAGCCAAATTTTCTTTTTTTTAAATAATATCTCACCAATAGTTATAATTTCAATGGAACTCGTCTTTAGCATAGACGAGTTCCAGCCAGATTACGAGGAATAATAGTGTTCGCGCCAGAATGAGGGGAATTAAAAAATAAGCTTGCAACTCGTCTCTACAAGAGACGAGTTCCAGCAGGCAATTTACTGCCACGTCAAAATGCCATGAAACACTAAAGAAAATGCCACGGAAATGTTTTTGATTGGAACTCGTCTCTACCAGAGACGAGGCTGTATAACTCATTAGTTTCAAAACAATGTGTTTTTGCGAAATTGTTTTTAAAATCAGCCTATCGTGCGTTTTCCCCCTGCAAATTTGTGGCTACTTCTCACGCAATTCTCTCAAAAGTCTCAATTGCAGATTGCTCTCTCTCAATATATTGTGGCTGTCTTTTTCTCCCAGGCTTGTGGCACACCACCACTTTAATTCACACGCACACTGCTTTATATATTGCAATGTTACTGTGGCCAAAGGAGAACTCCTATTTCTAATAGAAGTTTGTTTTAATTCACGCGTCCAGCAAGCTCATTACATGAGCCTTGCTTTGGCGTGGGCTGGACCATGGGTTATAATATAACCCCATCATTCAACCATATGGTTGTATGCGTTATCTTTTCCCTTTGTTTTTAGCTACTTGTATGATGGTATTTCCATTTTATTGTTAGCAACTAAATTTCGCGACTAAGAGCATTCCCATCCGGAAATGCAAAAAATTTGTAGTTTACCTCTTCGAAAAGCAAATTTTCTATTTTACATGTCCACTTTTACAAACACCTCACACCTCACTCTTTATTTTACAAGACATTCTATTAAAATAATCTCTTAATTTTATATTTAAAAAAAAAAATCTCTCATATCTCTCTCTCTCTCACCTCTCACATCCCACTTCGGTGAACAAACAACTTCATATGCGGATGGGAATAGAAAAAATTCCCAAGTGCAGCACATACCCATATGAAGTAAATTCATGGTCCTGGTAAATCATAAATCACTTTCTGATTTGTGATTTGATAAATAAGAAAGTCCTTAAAAAAAACCACTAATTGTCTTGATAAATTTTTTCTTTTTTCCTGCAACTTCATAAATCGATTTGCAGAAAGTCCTTTTATTTTCTCCAAGTAAATCCATGGTCCTTATAAATCCAAAGATTGAAAAGAAATCCACAAAATTCCATCAACCAAGTGCTGCAACAATTACTCAAAAAGTGAAACATATTTCATGTCTGCTGTTGCTGCTAGCATGTAGCATACCCGAAATAAAAAACAACATTTCAATGGATGAGGACAAGCAGCCAACGGCTCTTAGGATGCAATCAACAACTAAAATACCAAAATTCTTTTAAAACACAGCCACTAATTGTTCTAGAACCATAGAACCTTATAAACCAAGCACTAAGCTACTTGTATGATTGTATTTCTCTTCTATTATGACAAGCTCATTTTATAGGATTTTTATTTTTGCACAAAAACATACCTATCAGATGAAGATCCAATTTTGATTTTCTTATAATGCTCAGCCCTTGTCTTCTCTGTTAGATTAATATGTTGTGACTTGTGATGTAAGGATTGTTCCTGATTTATGAATGACAGATATCACAATGTTTTTTAATTAAAAAAAGAAAAAGAAAAAAGAAACAAAACTACCATTTGGAACCCGCCAACAAAATTAAAGAAATCAAAGGATTTTGGCCATAATTTTCAATGGGATAGTTACAAATATTTAAATATCTATTAAATCTTATTAACTTTTTCTATATAATATTTTTTTTCATTTAAATATTTTTATTATTTTTGAGATGTAAAATTACTTATTAAATTTTTGTATTCAAGTTTTACCAACTATCTTTTTTTTTTTTTTTTTTTCTCAATTGATTGTTCTTTTTAGAGAGAGGGTGTTTGTTCTATTTTTGTTGTTGTAAAATTTAAGTACATTTCCTAAGGTATAATAAATTAGGTTCCTCAATTAAATTCAAACATATGATTGCATTGACCAATGAAACACAAACAATGTTTTCTTTTATAATGAAAATTAAATGTAATGCAATTGTTTGTATAAATTTAATTGAGAACAACTAAGAGTCTTATAACTCAATTGACACTTCCAAGTCTTGGGAAACCTAAAGTATTGAACTTCCAAGTTTTTTTTTTTATTTTTTTTTATTTTTTAAGATTTTATTGACTAATATTTGGGGGCCTTAGGCCATGGCCTCACCTGCCTAGCTATATGGTTATATGGTTGAGTCGACAGTGCTTGTAAAGTGAGGAAGTTATACACCAACAAATGAACGAAATAGAAGTTTTTATTATTTTATTTAATGCATTGGCATATTGAATTCATACATAAAAACAATTAATTGAAGTCAATTCAAAATAAAAAGAAAAATCCATAATTCAACGCAACGCAATGACTTAAACATAAAAGTTGTAGGGTAAAACTTAGGTATAGTTCCTTAGGTCAAATACATTAGGTTCCTAGTTGAATTCAAATACATTGAATTTAAATATTTTTGGAAAAGATAACATTGTTTGTATTTCATTGGTTAATGCAACTATGTGTTTGAATTCAATTGGAGAATCTAATGTATTTGACCTAAGGAACTATACTTAAGTTTTACCCAAAGTTGTATCTATCTTTGATCAAGATAAAGACATGCTCATTTTATAAGATTTTTATTCCATGGACAAAAACATAACAACCAGGATTTTAATTCCTTCCAGCATTCTAGTGCCCTAGAAGGAACCATGAGCTGACACGTGTTATGTCCATGGCTCCCTCCAATGCACTCGACACTAGAGGTAAGACAAATCCTAACTACCATTACTTGGCCAGATGAAAATCTAATTTTGATTTTCTTATCCTTTCAACTCCAGCAAGATAGACCGCAGGCTGCCAATGCTCAACCCTTGTCTTCTCTGTAAGATTAATATGTTGTGAACTTGTGATGTAAGGATTGTTCCTGATTGATGAATGAAAAATATCACCATATTTTTTATAAATGAAAAAACAAAACTACCCTTTGAAACCCACCAACAAAATTAAAGAATACACTTATTTGTCCGTACTCCCTAATCACTCTCTCATGTCTTGTTAACGGCTTTGGAGAACTGAGTGAAGTCATGATGGAATAAAGCCAAATCCTGTGTTTAGCTTCACATTTGTTTACAATCAAGATGAGGTTTACTTCACGTTTACCCTCAAAGATAAGTCACTTCTCATACGAGGAGTTCCAAACCAAACCACCTCTACGTTTCAAAGTTTCACACGGACGGAAACAGCACAAAGTTGGAAGTTATATTTAGCTCATCCTACAGACCGCTGTGATAGTTATGGCGTTTGTGGAGCCTATGGAATATGTATCATTGCTGAGCTTCCGGTTTGCCAATGTTTAAAGGGATTCAAACCCAAATCACAACAAAAATGGGATTCAATGGATTGGTCTCAAGGATGTGTACGCAATAAACCATTGAATTGCCAGGATAAAATCACACATGGGTTTGTAAAATTTTCTAGCTTGAAACTCCCAGACACTACACACACATGGGTGAATAAAAGTATGAATCTCAAGGAATGCAGGGAAAGATGCTTGAACAATTGTACTTGTATGGCTTATACAAACTCAAATATCAAAAAAGGTAGTGGCTGTGCCATCTGGCTTGGTGATCTACTAGATATTAGACAATTTCCAGCTGATGGACAAGATCTATATATTCGAATGCACGCTACAGTATTTGGTATGTATGTTTTATTTTGTGGAAGAAGATCGTCAATGAGTATATTTATCTGTCATGGAAGTTTAAATTATTATTTCCATTGTCTTTCAATTTGTTTCCTTTTTTCTAGAAATTAATCTTCTTCTTTTTTCTAGTTCTATTTTGAACTTTGACTGAATTTGCTTTGCCACTTCTAAATCCAATATCAAGGGACGGGAAATGGCCATAAGAAGAATATAGCAGCGATAGTTGCATGTTCCATTGTGGTAGTTTCTGGGATGCTCTTAGGTAGCTATTACGTTTGCAGCAAAGAAAACTTAAGAGGTAAACTTTCCTATATTTATATTTAACTGTGCTTCTCTTCACATGTCTAATACTTAAGTGAACCTCATTGTGAATTTTTTTTTTCCTTATATCAGGGATAATGGAGAGAATAAGAACAATTGTTCATAGCAGCAACAGCAAGGGTCCAGAAGAAGACATGGAGCTTCCGTTGTTCGACCTATCCACAATTGCTAGAGCCACTGATGACTTTTCATTGAACAACAAGCTTGGAGAAGGTGGTTTGTGGACCGGTATACAAGGTAAATTGGCAATATGTTGGAACTGTAAATAGCAAGGAAATTGTTGTGATTGATTTGCAAAAGTGAAATACAGGGTGTACTAGAAGATAAACCTAACTATTTTCTATCTCCAAAATATAGTGACTATTATTTTTTTTTTTTTTAGGGTACATTGCTGCAGGGGAAAGATATAGCAGTAAAGAGGTTATCAAAAACTTCAGGACAAGGACTCAATGAGTTCAAAAATAAAGTTAATTTAATTGCCAAACTTCAACACCGCAATCTTGTGAAACTTCTCGGTTCTTGCATTCAAGGAAATGAAAAAATGTTGATCTATGAATACATGCCCAACAAAAGCTTGGATTCCTTTATTTTTGGTTTGAACTTTGACCTTGACTAAATCCAAGATATTCATGTTCAAATTTATCATCTTTCATTAATGAAACTGTTTGTTGAATATTTTACTGGAATGTTGCATTGAAATAAATATGAAATTGGACAGATCAAACAAAGAGTAAATTGCTAGATTGGCGTAAGAGCATCGACATAATTGGAGGGATTGCTAGAGGCCTTCTCTATCTTCATCAAGACTCTAGACTGAGAATTATTCATAGAGATCTCAAAGCTAGCAATATCCTACTAGATAATAATATGAATCCAAAAATTTCAGACTTTGGCCTAGCTAAATTATTTGGGGGAGATCAATGTGAGGCCAATACCAATAGGATTGTTGGTACATAGTAAGTACGCATAAACTCCTTTTATAAGTTACAATTGAGCTTTTTTTGAACTTCTTTCTTGCAATGACATTTCTTAGTGGTTATATGTCTCTGGAGTATGCGGTGCATGGGCAATACTCAATAAAATCTGATATCTTTAGCTTTGGAGTTTTAATATTAGAGATAATAAGTGGGAAGAAGAACAGGAGATTTCGTCACCCAGAGCAGCACCTTAATCTTCTTGGACATGTAAGCATGAAAAATGGCAATGTACTAATTTATGTTGTAAAACAGAAATTTTAATTAATAGTAATGCTCTTTTAATAGTGATGGGCAAGTTGGATTGTACTTTGACCCACAAAAGTATGGTTTTAATTTATTTCAGGCATGGAGACTATGGATTGAGGATAGGCCGATTGAACTAATTGATGATTCGGTAGGCGACTTCAATATATTTGAAGTGTTACGATGCATTCATGTGGGTCTGTTATGTGTGCAAAATAGACAAGAAGATAGGCCAAACATGTCGTATGTGGTTCTGATGTTAAGCAGTGAGAGTTTATTGCCTAAGCCAAGGCAGCCAGGCTTCTATACAGATTCATCTCGTGAAGCAGATTCTTCATTAAGCACAACTTGTTCAGAAAATAAAATAACCTTCACATCATTTTGAGGCAAGGTAAAATAACAATCACTTGAGAGCAAAATGGTAGAGTTTATGAAATTTATGTAATAATGAATTCAATATGTTTGGCTAAACACAAAGTATCAAGCTATTAAATTTTAGGATAGAAGTCAGAAGGGATTAACTGAGGAAAGTTAAAATGATTTGGTTTAGAACAAGGTTGCTCATACTGTACTCATGTTGTATATTCATCTAGTGCTAAGTCTTTATGCATAACTATGTCATTTTAGAATCAACTCCCTTTTTAATGCATGTGATAAATTTACATCTACTTTATCACCAAAAATGTTATTAAAGGAGTAAAGGACAAAATTGAAAGTTTTGGTTAATCAATGCCCTAAACTGGTTTTTACTAAGTGATGCTTTGGATGCGATATAATTGTATTATTATTCAATTTGTAACTGACAAACTGATATAATTATCTTATTGTGTATTTTTTTTTTCTTTAACGAGAATATCTTTACTGTCATGTGGAACTAAAATTAATTAAAACCCCATAATCTGAAATTCAAAAAACTAAAGAGTTGCTCCGTGTTCACAAAAAAACTAACAAATCTCTGCCGTTAGTGGGTTTTATTTTTATTTTTTGATAACTTGGGTTTTCAAAGCTTCGCCTCAACTAATCCCCTAGACAGAGGTAGTCCTTCTGTCCCATATTATATGTTGTATTGTTCAGGGGCTACTTTATCTTCATGAAGATTCTAAGCTGAGGATTGTACATAGAGATTTAAAAGCAAGTAATGTGTTACTTGATGGTGATAAACCCAAAAATTTCAGATTTTGGCTTGGCTAGAATCTTTGATAGAAATCAAACTGAAGGAAACATAAATAAGGTGGTTGGAACTTATTGATACGTACTTAGAGGACTCTTGCACTCTACCGGAGATCTTCTGTTGCTTCCATGTTAGTCTCTTATGTGTGCGACAACATCTTGAGGATATGCCCAACATGTCTTTTGTGGTTAGGATGTTAGGCAGTGAGGATTTATTGCCTAAGCCTATAGAACCTAGCTTCCTTATAGGAAAAGATTCACTTGAAGCAACTTCCTCATCGAGCAAACAACAATTATCTTAAACCAATGAGATAACTATTACACAGTTAGAAGCTCGATAGATGATTATTCTATCGTTTGTATTGTACTTCATATTCTATATTTAACATGCTCATATGTAAATTTAGTACCCATGATATAGTAGTACTCCTTTACTCAAGTATGTCATATCAATCTTCTTTGAAACTTAGAATTTTTTATTCATTTGCACATGTTAAGCGTCTTAAATGCTTCTTGAGCAACAAATGAATTGAAGCTAGTTGTTGTGAATCAAATAGGGCTTCCCCTCGTTACTGAAAGCTAATTGTACTTGGGTCCAACTAGCAGGAGCCCATGGGCAAGGACCAGCCTTTGGCCCAAGACGCTCATCTGGATCTGATCCTCTGCCCAATCCAAACTTTGGGCCTGGCTGGGGTCTCATTCAACTCTTTTCGACTCTACATCACACAAAAAGTAATATATATATATATATATATAAATATATATATATATATATATATATATATATATATATATATATATATATGTATGAAAAACTTTGACTTAAGCATTAGAGAGCCTTTCGATCACTCTACCTTATTTTGCAAGTGTTCGTGATTCAGATTAATTGTGCAAAAACTAGGAATCACATTCCTTATAAGTGATAGTGTGATACCCATCTATCATGTAAACTCATTGGTCTCATAATTATTTCAATCCATTCTACCCTATCACAAACCTTGTTAATGTTTTCTACCCTTACACCTATTTTTCATATGGTATAAAATACTCAAAGCACCTAACACATTATCAATGTCCAATTTTCAGAGACAAACGCACTTTAATATTTAGATATGATATTAGGAAGAAGTTTCTTATATTGATTTGCAAGCACTTTCGTGATTAAAACTATGTGGCTATTATCAATGTGTTTTAAACAACCCTCTTGAATAAGCATGAAAGAACCTCAACCACCTCTATGACACTGGAAATAAATCGGAAGTACTGTCCGAAACCAGAACACATCGTTGGATTCTTTTGTACCAAAGCTTTAGTGGATGGGTTAGTTGAAAAGTTTAATTGCCATCAATTATTATTTAGACTCTAGAAATTTCAGGTAATATGTTGTCATCTAGTACATATTTATAGCCTGGCCCATTCATTGCTTTGTTGTGGTGGATATTATATATTTTTACACATACTAGTGGCCTTTCCAAAAAATAAAATAATTCAACCTTTAAGATGTTTCCATTTTAGCCTCTTTAGGCTTGAACGTCAAATCCTTTTCCGCTATTTCTCTATCTGACAAAATTGATAAGGCTTTGCTTATGGAGAACCACAGAAATTATGCCGTTTAGTCCAACACGGGCGAGGACAACGTGAGTCCAACACGGGCGAGGACAACGTGACCAACACGGGCGAGGACAACGTGACCGTGTTGACTAAACTGTAAAAAGCTTCAAACCATAGCTTTTAGAGTCGATCCAGTCTTTAATTTGAAAGGTTGCAAACTTCCAATACGTCTTTAAAAGGTGCAATTTGGTGGGACTAATCTGATTTTGATGAAATATTAGTGACTTTTTGGAACCAAGTTATTTGATTTTTTGCAAATTGTTTCATATTAAAAGTGACATCATATACATTCAAAAACCTTTCAATTCAAACCATAAATTATTGTGTAATTCTTTCAATGAAAAATGCTTCAACAAAATGACATCATTTAAAACAATATCCATATATTATAGACTTATGTGTTGAGATAACTGCCCAACGATATTTTGTTTAAGCGTTTTACACTACAAAAAAAATTACATTTGAAATAAACCACACAACGTTATTAATTAATAGGGTCACATTGAAAGTAATTATAGGGTTTAAAAGGTATAGCCAAACATTTTCAACATTATGCAATCATAGGAAATGACTAATATAATAATATTATCGAATTGCCCCAAAAAATTGAAAATTACTATAGTTACTATCAATAATTTTTTTTTTTTAGGCTAACGAAGTAAGGAGGAGCATATTAGTATATTTTATACCAACAGCAAAATAAATAAATTTCTTAATTATATTTTGTATTGCATTTAAAAGCTGGCATGTTCATTTGTCAGTCTAAAATTTGTAACATCATCACTCAAAAGAGATAGGTATTACTAGGAGTCTTCTAACTCAACTACTTGGCAAATTTTAGTTTTTTCAATTTAGACATCCAAGATTTAAATCCATTCCCCAAATATCGAGTTATAAAAAAAAATAATAATAAAAAAATTAGTGCTTAAATAAAATCCTTGTTCTTTGCTTGAAATATGGAAATAGAAGCTCGTGAGTCACTTCCAATGTAGGCTCCATCAGTTTGTAACACAAGGAAAGATTTAGCTTTTGTCATGGGGAAGACATGCATCCAAGTCAAAAGCCGTGTTGTTCCGGGTTTATGACTTTAATGTTTCTACTGCTCCGTGATTAATAGAGATCTATCTTCAACTTTGTACTCAATAGTAACCCAAAGAGGTCTAGAACAAGAAATCAATGGGTGTTCTTTCTTCTATGTTTGTTATTCCAAATTTACTCTTTTTCTTCTTTGAGACCACCTATGGTATAAACAGCATTACTTCAACCCAATCTCTAGCTGATGGCAACACCTTAGTTTCCAAAGATGGAAACTTTGAACTTGGTTTCTTCAGTCCTGGAAGTTCCAAGAATCGTTACTTAGGAATTTGGTACAAGATCCAAGATAAAACCGTTGTTTGGGTTGCAAATAGAGACAGTCCTATCAATGACTCATCTAGCATTTTGATGATAAACAGCACTGCAAGTCTTGTAATTCTCAGTAATAACAGTGTTGTTTGGTCAACAAGCTCATTGAAACAAGCTCAAACTCCATTGTTGCAACTCTTAGATACAGGAAATCTTGTCCTAACAGATGAGAAAAGTGGAAATTCAGATGAGTATTTGTGGCAAAGCTTTGATTATCCAACTGATACAATTTTACCAGGGATAAAACATGGGTGGGATTTGAAGAGAGGTCTTAATAGGCGCTTAATAGCATGGAAGAACTGGGATGACCCATCTAGTGGTGACTTTACCTTTGAGATGACACTTCATAACTATCCAGAAGCCTATTTGTTCCAAGGCAAAGAAAAATACTTTCGCACTGGCCCTTGGAATGGCTTTGGGTTTAGTGGTTCACCTGGACTAAAGCCAAATTATGTGTTTAACTTCACATTTGTTTACAATCAAGACGAGGTTTACTTCATGTATACCCTCAAAGATAAGTCACTTATCTCAAGAGCACTTCCAAACCAAACCAACTCTTTGTTTCAGCGTTTCACATGGATAGAAGTAGCTAAAAGTTGGAATCTTTATTCATCTCTACCTGCAGACCGCTGTGACAGTTATGGTGTTTGTGGAGCTAATGGAAGGTGTATCATTACTGAGTCTCCAGTTTGCCAATGTTTAAATGGATTCAAACCCAAGTCACAACAAAAATGGGATTCAATGGATTGGTCTCAAGGATGTGTACGCAATAAACCATTGAATTGCCAGAAACTAATCACACATGGGTTTGTCAAATTTTCTAATTTGAAACTCCCAGAGACTACATACACATGGGTGAACAAAAGTATGAATCTCAAGGAATGCTGGGAAATATGCTTGAGCAATTGTTCTTGTACGGCTTACACAAACTCAGATATCAAAGAAGGTATGGGTTGTGCTATCTGGTTTGGTGATCTATTAGATATTAAACAGTTTCCAGATGGTGGACAGGATCTATATATTCGAATGCACCCTTCAGAATTAGGTATGCATGTTTTATTTGTGTGAAAGAAAATCCTCAATGAGTATTTTGATTTGTCATGGAAGTTTAAATTGTTATTTCCATTGTCTTTCAATTTGTTTTCTTTTTCTAGAAATTAATCTTTTTTTTTTTTTTTTTTTTTTTTTTTTTTTTTTTTTTTTTTTTTTCTGTTTTGAACTTTGACTGAATTTGCTTTGCCACTTCTAAATCTAATATCAAGGGACGGGAAATCGCCATAAGAAGAACATAGCAGCGATAGTTGCATGTTCCATTGTGGTAGTTTTTGGGATGCTCTTAGGTAGCTATTACGTTTGCAGCAAAGAAAACTTAAGAGGTAAACTTTCTTATATTTATAGTGTAATATCTACTAATTACTCTAAATAAATATATATAACTCTGCTTCTCTTCACATGTCTAATACTTGAGTGAACCTCATTGTGAATTTTTTATTTTTTCCTTATATCAGGGATAATAGAGAGAATGAGAACAATTGTTCATAGCAGCAACAGCAAGGGTCCAGAAGAAGACATGGAGCTTCCGTTGTTCGACCTATCCACAATTGCTAGAGCCACTGATGACTTTTCATTGAACAACAAGCTTGGAGAAGGTGGTTTTGGACCTGTATACAAGGTAAATTGGCAATATGTTGGAACTCTAAATAGCAAAGAAATTGCTGTGATTGATTTGCTAGTGTGAACTTTAGGGTGTAGTAGAAGATAAACCTAACTATTTTCTATTTCCAAAATGTAGTAACTTTTTTTCCTTCAGGGTACATTGCTGGAGGGGAAAGATATAGCAGTAAAGAGGTTATCAAAGAGTTCTGGACAAGGACTCAATGAGTTCAAAAATGAAGTCAATTTAATTGCCAAACTTCAACACCGCAATCTTGTGAAACTTCTCGGTTCTTGCATTCAAGAAAATGAAAAAATGTTGATCTATGAATACATGCCCAACAAAAGCTTGGATTCCTTTATTTTTGGTTTGAACTTTGACCCTAACTAAATTCAAAGATGTTCATGTTCAGTTTATCATCTTTCATTAGTGAAATTGTTTGTTGAATATTTGACTAGAATTGTACTAAAATAAATATGAAATTGGACAGATCAAACAAAGAGTAATTTGCTGGATTGGCGTAAGCGCATCGACATAATTGGAGGGATTGCTAGAGGCCTTCTCTATCTTCATCAAGACTCTAGACTGAGAATTATTCATAGAGATCTCAAAGCTAGCAATATCCTACTAGATAATAATTTGAATCCAAAAATTTCAGACTTTGGCCTGGCTAAATTATGTGAGGGAGATCAATGTGAGGCCAATACCAATAGGATTGTTGGTACATAGTAAGTACGCATAAACTCCTTTTATAAGTTACAATTGAGCTTTTTTTGAACTTCTTTCTTGCAATGACATTTCTTAGTGGTTATATGTCTCCGGAGTATGCGGTGCATGGGCAATACTCAATAAAATCTGATGTCTTTAGCTTTGGAGTTTTAATATTAGAGATAATAAGTGGGAAGAAGAACAGGGGATTTCATCACCCAGAGCAACAGCTTAATCTTCTTGGACATGTAAGCATGAAAAATGGCAATGTACTAATTTATGTTGTAAAACAGAAATTTTAATTAATAGTAATGCTCTTTTAACAGTGATGGGCAAGTTGGATTGTAGTTTGACCCACAAAAGTATGATTTTAATTTATTTCAGGCATGGAGACTATGGATTGAGGATAGGCCGATTGAACTAATTGATGACTCGGTAGGCGACTTCAATATATTTGAAGTGTTACGATGCATTCAT